>JAWNOC010000063.1:10695000-11895000 GCA_035046325.1 Drosophila niveifrons | reverse complement strand
CAACGCCGAGGGGCATCAATGGTCACCACAGCAACAAGAGCAACAACAACAGCAACAACAACAACAACAACAACAGCAATAGTCGAAGAAGCAGCATCGATGACGATGAGCAACTCAACAGCGATAGTGAGCACAATGTTGGTGGCAAGGACGCCGGCAGCAGCAGCAGTAGCAAGTTAACCATCATCAAGACACCGCTAAACAAAACGTTGCTCAAGAAATGCAGCAACAACAACAGCAATAGCAATGGTAACCTGCCGCATGCTGCTGCACTCAACAACAGCAACATCAACAGCAACACCAGCAGCGTTGTCGTCGTCGCAGGCGTAGTTAACGTCGGCGCCGACGCTGACGTAGACGGCGACGCCGACGTCGACGCAGATGCCGATGTTGATGGCGATGATGATGCCGATGTCGATGCTGAGGCGGACGACGCATTGAGTTTTGGCTGCGATTCCGGTTTCCAAAGCGGAAATAACAATGAACAAGAACAATTTATGAATGATAATCATCATCATCATCATCATTACCATCATCATTATCACCATCATGGCGAGCGCGAAGGCGATCACGATAACGATAACTCAAACGCGAATGCGAATGCGAACGATAACGATAACGATAATAGCAACGATGTTAACGCTGCCACTGCCGCTGCGCCTGCGCCTGCAACACCAACAGCAATGGCAGCAGCGGCAGCTGCAACAGCCGCAACATCCTGCTCAACGTCCGAACATGTTGCAGCCGACCACCACCAGCAGCAACATCAGCATCAGCAGGCGGAACAGCAACATCAACAGCAGCAGCAACATGACTTCCTTGTGAAGGGGGCAACAGCAACATCTCCTTGCTCGGCGGCAACCAAGGCAGCAGCAGCACAAAATGCTTGCACTCAAAAGTGCAGCAAGTGCAATTCTCACAACAACAACAGCAGCAACAACAACAACAATAACAATAACAGCAATAATAATAACAACAACAACAACATTCATTACAACAACTATAATAATTATTATAAGAAAAAATCTCGTATGCCGCCCATTTGCCGTTAGTATTTTGTTTCGTTCTGTTCATCATATTCATATTTATCGTATCATAATCAAGCGCCCCACCCACGCCCCCCCGCCCCATCCGCACACACACACACACACACACATGCCACAAACACTCCCCAGCAACATAAAGAAAAACAACCAGAAAACTGAAAACTGAAAACAAGTGACAAATGAAATGCGCGCAAAAATGAAAACAATGAAACAACAATTGAAACAATAATTGGCAATCGCAACAATCGATTATTCGATACACACAAAAAATCAAAAGTTAAATATTCATTTTGTCGTTTGTGCCAAGCTCTGCCGCAATGTGGCAAGTGCGGCATGCACCTCTTACAGATCCTAAATGCTTACCACGAGTACAACCACAACCACAACCACAACCACAACCTCAACCTCAACACCAAAACCAACTACTCCAAAAACACCCTCAACAAGAACTACAAACATAGCAGCAACCAAAACAAAGCAAGCAATTGCAACAAGTATATCAACAAGAAATTACCAAACCCAACTTGAAACAGAAAAGCTTAAGAAAAAACTAAAACTAAATCGAAATCAAAATCCAAATCCAAACAAACAGAAAAAGAAAAACAAACAATTTTCCAATCGGCACACAAAATTCTTACGCATTCTTTTGCAATCCAAATTCAAGAAACGAATCGGCAACAACAAAATTATGACATCCATAGGTAAATTTTTTAAAAACATGAAAAAAAAAAACAAAAAAAAAAAAAGAAAAACAGAAAATTACAAACCAAATCATTACTAACACCACTTGGCTTAAAATCTAAACCTAATCTGCACTTACCTGATATTCTATTATTATTATTATTAGCATATGTTCTATCTTCAATTTATCGATAATTGACCTCTAGCAGCTTTATCTATCTATCTATCGAATATAATATGTATTCGAAGACAGTTAGCCATTGCAATATATCAATCATTACCAAAATAGATTTCATATCGAATTTTTGATAGGTCTTTAATCTGAAGTTAGTTATTTACGTTCAAGCTGGAATTCGAGTTGAAAATTTCTTAAATCCTTTATCTACGAACTAGAGATCGCATTTCTTTACAATTTTATATTCAGCTAAAAGAGATTTGTTATCAAAGTAATAAAAGAGAAAAACAATAACAATGCTTTGAGATAGTAAAGGAAAATATCAATGTATAATTTGATTTAATAACGAAAAACAATCATAAAAATACAGATAGCTTTTGTATTCTCAGATGCATATTGTGAATACAAACATAGCGATTGGTATATGTATTACAGTGTTTTAGTCGGTATATTAATTTAGTATATTTTACCGAATGTACCGCACTGTAAATAAATGTACGAAATAAAGCTTTGGCTATATTTTAGCATTTTTTCTCAGTATATTAATTTGGAATATATTAACAATAATACCGCACTATAAATATACGAAATTAAGCTTTTGCTGTATTTTCATATTTTTTTCGGTATATCCATATGGTATAATTTCATTATAATAACACACTATAATAAATATACGAAATAAATCATTTGCTATATTTTCATAATTTTTCGATATATTAATACGGTATATTTTACCAAATTTACCGCATTATCAATAAATAAACTTTTACTGTATTTTAGTATATTTGTCAGTGACTAAATGTGGTATATTTTAACAGTAATACCGTTCAGTAGCTTTATTGTTTTAAATGATAATTTGTAATATGAAACTGAGATAACAATTAGTAAAATAAAATATCGAAAGACATTAGGCGTGACAATGACAGTGGCAGAGAGAGAGAAAAGGGGGAAGAAGAGGCAGTTGCAGTTGCAAGGAAACTTTAGCAACAATTGAAGAGCTTTAATTGTATTCTTGCTTGCTTAAGCGTCGCAGGTGCGTGTGCAAGCGACATGAGCAACAGCTGTGCGTCCGTGTGTGTGTGTGTGTGTGTGTGTGTGTAGGTGTTGTTGATGTTGGCTGTTGCTACCACGCGCCAACACAGTCACAGATACAACAGCAACAGTAACAGCAACAGCAACAGAGCTACAGATACAGATACAGATACAAACACAGATATACGCAGCACACGCATTGAGTTTTTATTGTTTAGAATAATCTTGCGCTTGATAATGAAAATAGGTCAAATTTTAAAAATACACACACAAACGCGACATTGTCGACGGCGGCGTCGTCGGCGTCGTTGTCGATTGCTGTTGCTGTTGTTGTTGCTGCTGGCTCGGCAAATGATCGTGGCATGCGTAGCGACTACATTAGATAGATACACACAAGCGAACGAAGATAGCAAGAGGGAGAGGAAGAGGCAACTGAGAGGGAGGGAGTGAGGGAGAGTTGGGCCAACGCACCACAACTAAAGAGCGTCACTAATTGAGCGAGCGAGAGAGCGACAGAGAGCGAGAGAGAGAGTGAGTTAGCCAGCAAACGATCGCTATAATTTTTTGTTCACTTGGCGATCGAAAGTTCAGCTCCATCTTCCTCCTCTCCCTTCACCTTCTTCTCCTCCTGCTACTGCTTCTGCTACTGCTTGCAACAGCTTGCAACACATGCGCTTATCTTGACACAGGGAAATGCTTGCTGATAGCGTTCTACCCCCCGCGTTCCACTTGGAACCGATCGCAACGCAACGCTTTGCGTCCATTTGTTTGTCGTTTAATTTTGACCCATTTCGAGCAGAGTTGATGTCTTTTTTGTCGCGCGAAGACAAGCGAATGATCAGCGAGTAGCTAATTAGCCGGCATGCCCCAACGCACACACACACTGATCATACACACACTGATCACACACACACGCTGATCATACGTCAGCGAACACAACCAGTTTGTGCTTGGCTCTTTTTTGTGGGGAAGTAAATGCAAATTTTGTTTTGGCCATTTGACCACCACCAGCAGCAGCAGCAAAAAAACAAAAACTTCCGCAAAACGCAAAGCAGCAAAAAATGACAACAACAACAAGAACACACTGAACTGATCGATTATAATGTGTCTGATTCACTTGGCGATCAGTAGGCGCCGAACAATAGAAATAACTCCAACTGAAGCTTAAGTTATGAATGCTTTCAAAAACTCTTTAATTTCGCGAATTTTATTGCTTAACAATCGATAATTCAATGTCTTACTGACTCATTTTGCAACTTTTATCGATAACTCAATGCAGATCAGTTTTTGTTTCTAGTCCACATAATCTTTCTCTTTCTCGCGTTCTCTCTCTCTCTCTCTCTCTGTAGGATATGCGAAAATGTTAATTCGAATCTAATCGAAATTGAAATTGAAAATTCTAAGCGCCAAATCAAGTTTGACAAGTTAACACCCATGCGAAACGATTAACTAACTAACTAACTGTCACAGCAAAGTCATGGCCATGGGAATCGGAGTATTGCCAACTCCCCAAGAAAAACTTATCTTCTCTCAAGATCAACGTTGCAATTGCAAAATATGTATTCAAAATCTATATAGAATGTGTGAGAAAGTGGTTTTTTATACTCATACTTCATAAGGTAGAAATATATAACGGCTTAATGCCAACATGAAATTCATGTAATAGGCATTTGGAGGCGTCTTCAAAAGCATAAAATATAGTTTTTCTTGATCAGTGTCAGCAGGCGAGACAATCTCGCATATTTTGTATTCTATGAAATTTATCAGAGTATATTTTGTATATTGATATACGAAATAATGTGTTTGTTAGTTTTTTGTTATATTTTGTATTAAATGATATATTTTGTATAGTAGTTTGATATATTTTAGAATATTTATGGTATTTTTTACTAAATATACCACACTGCAAATAAATATATATTTTGTTATCGGTATATTAATTTTGTATGTGTTACTAAATATGCCGAACTGCAAATCAATAAACGAAAAAGGCTTTTACTATATTTTAGTATTTTATAGGTATATTATTTTGGTATGTTTTACAAAATATGCCGAACTGCAAATCAATAAACGATAAAGGCTTACACTATATTTTACAATTCTTGTCGGTATAATAAGTTGGTATGTTTAACCAAATATACCGCATTGTAAATGAGTATATGAAATAAAGAATTTCGTATATTTTTATATTTTTCGGTATATTCCTTTGGTATATTTCAACAATAATACCGCACCGTAAGTCAATATACGAGAGAAAGCCTTAGGTGTGGTTAAGTATATTTTATTTTCTAATAATAGTTTATTAATATACGAAATAATAATACCGCACTGAAAATCATTACACGAAATAAAGCTATTATGTTTTAGTATCTTGAGGTTATATTAATTTGGTATATTTTAACAATAATACCGCTCAGTAAAAAAAAATTTAAATATTAAACTCTTAGCTCAACAAAAAATTAGATGTTTCTAGATAGATTTTTATGTATTTCATTTTTAGAAGTGATTGAATATGATTGATTAAATATATTTTTTGTTGTTGAGTCTTAAAGTGCATAAATATTTTAAGCATATTTATTGAAGTTATGAACTCAAATGAATATCAGTTTCATAAACCAAGGGAAATAATCTATAAATTTGTAATTGCAATGCAGCTTTTGGCTTAGAAAGGCACTTTTTACTTTTCACTGTCAATTAATTTTGATCAGAGAGAACAAAGAACAAGTTGATGGTAAATCGCTTTACTATATGATGTATGATTATTTCAGAATTAAAGATTGATTGATCATATTATTATATTATTTGTCAAATACAATTGCAACTGCAGCAAGCAGAGAGCAAGCAACTTGTTTTGGCTGCTGAAGAGCAGATGAAGTGAAGTTGTGATGATAGACTGATGGTAGACTAACGTATTGCGTATACGCACCGTGTGCGCTTGTGCTTGTTACCATTGCAGGAATTATGACACTGAGCCGTGGCCCGTACAGCGAGCTCGATAAAATGAGCCTTTTTCAAGACCTCAAACTCAAGCGGCGCAAAATTGATTCAAGATGCAGCAGTGACGGCGAATCGATAGCAGACACATCCACCTCGTCGCCGGATCTATTGGCGCCGATGTCGCCGAAGCTTTGCGACAGCGGTACGGCAACATTGCCGCTGCCACTGCCACTGCCACTGCCGTTGCCGTTGCCACTGCCGATGCCGCTATCGCTGGCATTGCCGCTGCCAGCGTTGCCATCGGTGACGGTGACGGTGACAACGGCAGCATCCACATCGGCGGCAGCAGCAGCCGCCGTCTCCACATCATCTTCGTCATCGTCATCGGCATCGTCATCGTCATCAGCAGCAGCATCAGCATCAGCGACGACACCGTCGTCATCCTGCCCAAGCAGCAGCATCACGATAACCCCAACAGCAGCAGCAGCAGTAGCAGCAGCAGCCACGACGGCAACATCAACGGCTGCAACAGCAGCCACGACTGCAACAGCAGCAACTACAACCACAAAGCATCAACAGACTGAAATTCATTCATCGAGCAACGCGATCAGCGCGGCAGCTGCCTCGACGGTAATGTCACCGCCGCCGCCAGCGGCAGCGATGACGCCGCCATTGGCGCTCGATGCGGCGACGGCGGCAACAGTTGCTGGCGGCGCGGCAGGATCGCGTGGCACGCCGACGCCGCCGCACAACAATGGCGGCGCCTCGAGCTCCAGCAACGGCAGCAGTCGCGCCTCGCCCGATTCGCTTGAGGAGAAGCCGTCGACGACAACGGGTCGCAACAGCAACAGCAACAGCAATGGACTGCTAAGCAGCAGTAGCAACAGCAAGGTTAACAGCAGCAGCAGCAACAACAACAACAATAATAATAATGCTGGCGGCAACCTGAGCGTGATCAGGAGCGTGAAGGAAGAACGCATTCAGGCGTCGCCCACCAAAATGCTCGTCTATCTGCAGCATCAGCAGCAGCAGCGACATGAGCGAGAGCAGCGAGAACGCTCCAGAGAACGAGAGCGAGAACGAGAACGAGAGCGGGAAAGGGAACGAGAGAGGGAACGCGAGCTGGTGGAGCGGGAGCAGGCGACGACGGGACATGTGACGGTGCTGGTGACGCCGTCGCGCATCAAAGCCGAGCCGCCGCCCTCCGCCTCGCCCTCGTCCACAACACAGCGCGAGCGAGAGCGCGAAAGAGATCGAGAACGAGACCGAGAGCGAGAGCGAGAACAGCAATCGCTGGGAAGTTCGAGTTCGATCAGCTCGTCGCAACAGCATCTGAGTCGAGGAAGTCCGCCGTCACCGATGGCCCCGCATCATGGACATGGCTATGGCCATCCCCATGCTGGCCATCTGCATGGACACGGCCATGGACATGGCCATGGCCATGGGCACGGACACGGACACGGACATGGCCATGGGCACGGACACGGACATGGGATGGCGCCGACAGCGATTGTGCAAACACATCATCTGCATCAGCAGCTGACGCAGCCGCTGACGTTGCGGAAAAACAGTCCGCCGCAGGAGCTGCAATTGCCGCAGCTGTCGATGCAGTCGATGCAACAGTTCAATCTGCATCATCTGCTCGGCCAGCAGCAGCAGCAGCAACAGCAGCAGCAGCAGCAACAACAGCAGCAACAGTCGCCGCAGCATTTGCAACAGCATTCGCCGCATTCGCTGATACGCGTCAAAAAGGAACCAACAACAACAACGGGCGGAGGCGGTGGAGGTGGCGGTGGTCAGGCACAGCGACACCTCTCGCCGCATCATCATCAGCAACACCAGCAGCAACAACAGCAGCAGCAACAGCAGCAGCAGCAACACCAGCAACAGCAGCAACACCAGCAGCAGCAACAGCAGCACTTGCAACAGCAGCAACAGTCGCTGATGCACTCGGCCACGCTGCAATCGCTGCGTCCCTCGAGTCGCGATGCGGCGATACTGTTTCGGGTCAAGAGCGAGGTGCAACAACAGGCGGCTGTGGCAGCAGCAGCAGCCGCATCCTCTGGCCTGCCACCGCATCTGATGCAACCATCCGCAGCAGCTGCGGCGGCGGCGGCAGCGGCTGCTCAGCGCATGGTCTGCTTCAGCAATGCGCGCATCAACGGCGTCAAGCCGGAGGTGATTGGCGGTCCCCTCTGCCCCTCGCCGCATCCATCGTCGTCGTCGTCGTCGTCGCAACTGTCGCCGCAGACGCCGTCACAGACGCCGCCCCGCGGCACGCCCACCGTCATCATGGGCGAGAGTTGTGGGGTGCGCACCATGGTCTGGGGCTATGAGCCACCGCCGCCCACAGCCGGACAGCAGCAGCAGCAGCAACAGCAGCAGCAGCAGCAACAACAGCAGCAGCAACAGCAACACCAGCAACAGCAGCAACATCAGCAGCAACACCAGCAACAACAGCAGCAGCAGCAACAGCAGCAACAACAACAACAACATTGCCTGCAGACAGCTTCGTCGTCGCCGTCGACGGGCTCCATAACGCCGACACACACGCCGGGTCCGGTGGGACCGCAGAACAACGAGGAGGCCGCCCAGCTGCTGCTCTCGCTGGGCCAGACACGCATCCAGGACATGCGACCGCGGCCACATCAGTTCCGCACACCGCACGCCCTCAACATGGAGCGTCTGTGGGCCGGCGACTACTCGCAGCTGCCGCCGGGCCAATTGCAGGCCCTCAATCTGAGTGCCCAGCAGCAGTGGGGAGGCAGCTCGAACTCGAACTCGAACTCGAATTCCAGCGGCAGCGGACGCTCCTTGGAGGCGCCGCACGAGCCCACGGACGAGGACGATCAGCCGCTAGTCTGCATGATCTGTGAGGACAAGGCCACGGGTCTGCACTACGGCATCATCACATGCGAGGGGTAAGTGGTCACACATCACACCTTTCATCAACCTCTTTGCTTTAATTGCTCCCCTTTTCTGCAGCTGCAAGGGATTCTTCAAGCGCACCGTGCAGAATCGTCGCGTCTACACGTGCGTCGCCGATGGCACCTGCGAGATAACCAAAGCACAGCGCAACCGTTGTCAGTATTGTCGATTTAAGAAATGCATCGAGCAGGGCATGGTGCTGCAAGGTCAGTATTATACTCTTCATACTCGTAGCAAACATTGTTAACTCACTCATTTGGACACAATCGATTCGTTAAATTTGCTTCAATTGCTTTATATCTGATTTCTATTTAAGATAGCCACAATTGAGTGTTATCGCAAAGCAATGCGTATTATTATTAAAATATACTAAATTAATATACCGGAATATACTAAAATATACCGCACTCTATATTTGGTATATTGGGATACTTGTTCGACATTGAAAATATACCAAAGGCTATATTTGGTATATTGGTATATTTGAATTCTTATTCAGCAAAAACAAAAAACAAGTTAGACAGCTACAGTTGAGTTTTCTCGACTGTGATATACCAGCTACCCATTTTCAATAAAAGCAAAGCAGTATTATTCTTCAAATATACTAAATAAATGAACTAAAAAAATACTGAAATATATCAAACATGTTCGACATCAAAAATATACTGAAAGTGTATTGGTATATTTGTACTTGTTCAACCTCGAAAATATACCGAAAGCTATATTTGGTATATTTGCACTTATTCAACACCTTAAAAAAGCAAGTAAGCAAGCTACAGTCAAGACTTCTCGACTACCCACTTTCAATAAAAGCAAAACAAAGCAGTATTATTTTAAAAATTAGCCAAATTAATATACTGAACAAATACAAAAATATACCAAATGCGATGTTTGGTACTTATTTAACCTCTTATTAAAAAAAAACACACACACACAATTCGAGTCTTCTCGGAAAACAATGCGGTATAAATTTTAAACTATAACAAAATTAATATACTAGAAAATACTAAAATATAACAAAGGCGATATTTGGTATATCGATATACTACTACATTCCAAAACATAAATTTAAAGCGTCAAGAAAACAATTTCACTTTAATATAAAACTAAATATATTATTCAAAATCGATCAAAATAAAATTACTTTTGAGAGTAATTACTTTCGCTTAGTTAAGCTTGCTTAAGTTATCCAATTGAAAGAGAAAGCAACTAAAGAAAACGCTTCATGAGCTAATTTTTTGACTTTAGACGATTTCGAGATGTGTTTATGGCAGAGTTTAAAATGCGTTCGAATACTTTTATCAGATAGTGTACACAACTAATGGCAAAAAATTCCTGTTATTTTCTTTGATCCCTGTCAGCCGTGCGGGAGGATCGCATGCCAGGTGGACGCAACAGTGGAGCCGTCTATAATCTGTACAAGGTGAAGTACAAGAAGCACAAGAAGACCAACCAGAAGCAGCAGCAACAACAGCAGCAGCAGCAGCAACAACAGCAGCAACAACAGCAGCAACAGCAGCAGCAGCAGCAGCAACAACAACAGCAGCTGCTCTCGCCCATCCATCATCATCATCCAGCAGCGGGACACGGTCATCCATCGCAGTTATCGCCGCATCATCTGCTCTCGCCGCAGCAGCAACAGTTGGCGGCAGCCGTGGCCGCTGCACAGCATCAGCATCAGCAATCGAAGCTGCTGGCAGCGGGACATGCGGCAGCGGGGGATCTGAAGCCAATGTTTCTGGGTCCCGTGCTCAAGGCGGAGCATTTGCAGGCGCCGCCAATGCACAGTCCAGCCCAGCAGCAGCAACATCAGCAGCAGCAGCAGCAACAACAGCAGCAGCAGCAGCAATCATCGCCGCATCTGTCGCTATCCTCCCCGCATCACGTGGCGCCACCAACAGCCAGTCAACAACAGCAGCAACAGCAGCAGCAGCATCATAACCATCACCAGCAACAGCAGCAGCAGGCATCGCTGCCCGCTCATTTGATGAATGGCACCATACTGAAGACTGCACTGACCAATCCCAGCGAAATTGTCCATCTGCGACATCGACTCGACTCGGCGGTCAGCTCATCGAAGGACAGACAGATCTCTTATGAGCACGCGCTCTCCATGATCCAAACGCTGATCGATTGCGATGCAATGGAGGACATTGCCACGCTGCCGCACTTCAGCGAGTTCCTCGAGGACAAGTCGGAGATTAGCGAGAAGCTCTGCAACATTGGCGACTCCATTGTCCACAAGCTGGTGTCGTGGACCAAAAAGTTGCCCTTCTACCTGGAGATACCCGTCGAAATCCATACCAAATTGCTCACCGACAAATGGCACGAGATACTCATCCTTACCACGGCTGCCTATCAAGCGTTGCACGGCAAACGCTCCTCCAGTGGAGCTGGCGGTGGCAATGGCGGTGGCGGTGGCGGTGGCAATGCAACGACTGCAACAGCCTCGAGTCCCGGCGGCAACATCAACAGTAACAGTAACAGCAATAGCAACAGCAACAGACACGGCTCACCAGCACCGACATCGACGCCGACGACACAGCTGCCGATGACGCTGCACAAGGATGATCCCGAGTTTGTCAGCGAGGTCAACTCGCATCTGAGCACCCTGCAGACCTGCCTCACCACCCTCATGGGCCAGCCCATTGCCATGGAGCAGCTGAAGCTCGATGTTGGCCACATGGTCGACAAGATGACCCAGATCACCATCATGTTTCGTCGCATCAAGCTCAAGATGGAGGAGTATGTCTGTCTCAAGGTTTACATATTGCTGAACAAAGGTACGTTTTGTCCCAGGCATCTTCCTCACTTCTCTCTCTCTCTATTTCTCTGGTTATTCACTACACCCTCCCTCTCTCTCTCTCTGTTGATTTCTTCCTCAGCAGAAGTGGAACTGGAAAGCATACAGGAACGTTACATTCAGGTGCTGCGCTCCTATCTCCAGAGCTCTTCGCCACAGAATCCCCAGGCGCGACTCAGCGAACTGCTCTCCCACATACCCGAGGTAAGTGTGTCGAACTAGTGGAGGCAGCTTGTAATCATCACATCACTCTATAGATCAATCATTAACTAATGCTTTGATTCATTTAGTCAACCACAATCACAGCCATTGAGTCTATCAATCAAACATTCATCTGAATTCCTGCATTTCAAGTGCACTCACTTTTCACTGGTCATCTGCCGTTGATGCTACCATTCAATCATTCAATCACACTCGTGTTATGCTCAATCAAATGCATCCACATGTTTGAGCACACAAATCAGTGCGTCAAACGTAAATCAAGCAAGTAGACAACCATAATTCAATCAATCATCTAACCGAAAAGTAATTGAATGAAGTAAACATAGAAATTTGAATCAATCAATCAAAAATTTCAATTCAATCAGACTCGAGTTTTGCTCAATCAAACACGGCAATCTTTGAGGAAGCACATCAAAGCGCCAAATGTCAATCAAGCAAGTAGAAAACAATAATTTAGGCAATCAATCAAAACAGCAGCCAACCATTAGCTCATTTAAGCAATCAATCATCTAACCTAAGAGTAAAGGAATGAAGTAAATACAATTTCTTTTTATTAATCAGATCCTTATCTGACGCAATGCACAAATCAATCAAATTATTCAACATCAGTCCATTATTCAGTCACACTCGAGTTATGCTCAATCACTTCGCTAATGCAGCCAAACACGTCCGCATCTTTGAGTACATATGTAAATCAATGCGACAATATCTCAATCGTCTAATCGACGGAACGTCAATCAAGGAAGCAGAAAACAATAATTCAGGCAATTAATCAAAAGAGCAGCCAACCATTAAATAATTTAAGCAATAAATCATCCAACCTAAGAGTAAAGGAATGAAAGAAACAATGAAATATTAATCAATCAGAAATTAATCCGACGCATTGCACAAATCAATCAAATGAAATTTAACATCAGTCAATCATTCAGTCACACTCGAGTTATGCTCAATCACTTCACTAATGCAGCCAATCACCTCCGTATCTTCGAGTACACAAATCAATGTGCCAATTGCTCAATCATCTAATCAAGCCAACGTCCATCAAGCAAGTAGACAATAATAATTCAAGCAATCATTCAAAACAGCAGTTAGGCAATCAATCATCCAACCGAAAAGTAAATAAATGAAGTTAACAATGACATTTTAATTAATCAATCAATAAATCAATCACAAATTAATTCAATGCATTACGCAAATCAATCAAATAATTCATCATCAAAATCAATCGAAATAATCATCAACATCACTCAAACAGTCATTGAATTCTGACACAAATTTTCTATAATATCCTTAATCAATACTCTACTGACTCAATCATTCAATCAATCAAACGTCTGATTGCAGATTCAGGCGGCAGCCAGTTTGTTGCTGGAGAGTAAAATGTTTTACGTGCCCTTCGTGCTCAACTCAGCGAGCATAAGGTAGCAAATGCTTGAGCACGGCCTGTTGCCAACCACCAACCACCAGCCGCTGGCAGCCAACAAGCAGCAGCAGCAGCAGCAGCGTCAACAGCAGCACGACCAACAGCAGCAGCAGCAGCAACATCAGCACTTGACTCCGCGACGCAAATCGAGGACGCATCAACAGCAACAACAACAACAACAGTTGCAGGCGCAGGCGCAGGTTGCTTTGCTGCTCGATTTGCCCAAGATTAAGATTGAAATTGGGACAACGGAGCAACAGACACAACAGCAGCAGCAGCAGCAACTGCAACAACCATTATTGCTGCCGGCAGCAACAGCAAGCACAACAACAACAACAGCAGCAACATCGTCCGCATCGTCGTCGTCCTCATCGATTTTGAAGAATTCGCTGCTGAGCGGCGCGGCAGCAACATTGGCGACACTAACAGCGGCTGCCGATCAAATAGCGCGCAACTCAGCGATAGCAGCGACAACAATCGATGGGGTAAGCAACAATACGAGCAGCAGCAGCAGCAGCACAGCAGCAATGGTGCAGGAGGCATCAAGTAATAACAGCAACAATAACGGCAGCAGCAACAACAGCTTAGAAGAGAGCAAAAGACTTGAACATCAACAGCAACAGCAACATCAGCAGCAACAGCAACAGTATACATCAATTCTACAAACGGCCTTAATGTCACAACGTCCAATGGCAGCTGCCACATCAACAGTAACAGCAACAGCAACAGCCACAGCAACATCACCGATAGCAGCAACATCATCATCGAGCGCAACCAGAGCAACAACAACGACAATGACGACTGCAGCAACAACAACATCAACGCCACCGCCAGCGCATGTGCTCAAAACGGCGGTGACATTGGCCAGTCTAAGTGAGATAGCAACAGCACGACAGCAGCAGCAACAGTTGCTGGCGATGCAGCAACAGCAACAGCAACAACAACAACAACAGCAACAAAAACTGCCTAGAAGAATAATCAATTTGACAAGCAACACTGCCACAGGCCCAGGAGCAATAACGATCACTGCCAAACCAATGCCAAAGGCCTTGGAGTTGCGGCAACGCAACAGCAACAGCAACAGCACCCACAGCAACATCGACAACAATAGCAACAACTGTTCGAGTTCGTGTCAGAGTCAGGCGAATGGTAAGCAGCACAATTTGTGATCCATGTGATCCAGCAGCTAATGTTCCATACCAATTGCTAGCAGCAGCAGCAACAACAACAACAACAACAGCGCTGCCCAATGGCAACTGTTGTCACGTGCCGGCGACAACAACCAGCACGGCGACAATACATACGCAGACCGATGACATGTTGCTGGCGACGAGCGATGCTGCAACAGCAACAGCAACGCCAACTGTCACACCGACGTCATTAACAATGCGCCCAGCAATGCAACAACAACAACAACAACCACAACAACAGTGGACTGCCGTGTCGACGACGGCAACGACGACGACACAAATCCAAGCACAGCCACAACATCAACCAGCAACAATACCACATACCACAACAACAACAGCAACAACCACAGCACCACACAACAACAATAATAATAATAGCAACAACAACAACCACAACATGATTAGTAATAATAATAATTATAGAAATATAAATAATTATAATGCCGCCGCTGCCGCTGCCGCTGCCACGCCCATGCGCCCGCCTACGCGTACGCCCGTGACCTCAGCTTCTGTTACTGTAGTTGTGTTCAAAACAATGTTACCTGATGACTGAATTATTTTAGAATCGTACACTTAAAGCATGTTTTTTATTATCATTATTATCGATTTACCGATTACCAATTACCAATTACCAATTACCAATTACCGATTACCAACTACCAATTACCAACTACCAATTATCAGCTATCAATTAACAATTATTACTACATGCATAACAAATGTAGAAAGAGAGTTTAAGCGAAAGAACGATAGAGAAGGAGAGCGAGAGAGAGGGAGAGAATGCAAATCCGCATTATTCGATATATATTTTTTTTTTGTTTTTTTGTCGTTTATTCAAATAAGTTTCGTCACATGCAAATTGTTGGAAACCTAACCTACAAAAATGTATAGCCTAAAACCTAAAGCTGTAACCTAACCTAGAAACTAGCACAGTCTGCATACTTCACACACACACACATACATAAACACATAAACTCACACACACACGCGCACTCATGCTGAACCGAACAAACCAAGCAGAGAACACAAGACTGCAACAGAGAGAAAGAGAGAGAGAGAGGGAGAGATAGAGATAGAAACGGGGAAAATGAAATAGGAAATGGAATGAAATGGAATGGAACAGAGTTTGGCTCAATTCGGTTCGGTTTAATTTGAGAGCTGGATTCCTGTGGTTTTAAACGGCATTAAACGCAAATGTGTTTTTTAACTAAATCAATTATGCTTTTACTACTATATTCTTTTAAAACACACACACACACACATACACATACAAACACGCGAACATTTTATTACAGACATAAATAACAAATGATATAAACGTTTTTTTTTTTTTGAATTTGATATTTGATATTGTGTGCAAATTTTAAAAGAGAAACGAAGAGCAAGTGTAAGAAAGAGTAAAAAGAGAAAATACAAAAAACCTAAGTTAAGTGTTAACATGTATCATGATAATGAGATCAGTTAGGATGAGTTAAGTGCAAGTGCGAGCGAGACAGAGAGATAAGGAGCGAAAGAGTAGCCACACATTCACACACACACACACACACATATATACCCTTACTCACTCACCCTCACACACACACACACATGAACACACAGCTAAAGAATAGTGCGCATTGTTGAGTGCAAGGATAATTATTGCAAAATGTTTTTTTTTTATATACATATATATATATATACAAGAAATAAAAATTATATATTATAATTAAATATATATACACAGATCTGAATAGCATATACATTGTGTTGTATGTATACAAATGGAAAAGCAACCACATTAAGAATATAAACACACATACATATATATGTTTATATAATGCATATACATATATTATATACATAGAAACTGTAGTCGTATTTAGCTAGTTTTTACTGTATTCGTTTTAAGTACTTTTTGTAGAGAAATTCATACACACACACCTACACACTCACACACACACACATACACATAGGCTGCAGGCGAAAAGAGGGCCAAAAAGGGAGGGAGGGAGGAAATCAAGGGCGCTGGGCTGGTGTGAGCTTATCGATATGCCGTGTTATCGATAGCACAGAATGCGTAATTTCTACTTTAAATTATTACAATGGCATATTATGTAATGTTAGTTTAATAAACTGCAACACACTGACACACACACACACTACTACATATATACAAATATAACACACACGCATACGCCCATATACACACACCACTACATACTAAATTACATTTAATAATAAGCTTAAATATTAATGAAGATGAAATCGATCGAGAAATGAGAAATGAGAAATGTGCATACAAGTTATACATCTGTTTGTATGTTTGTATGTATGTGTATACACTTAAAAAAAACAAACAAAACAAAAGAAACTAATTATAGTTATTCATTTATATACTATACTTCTATCTATATATATATATATATGTATATATAAATATATATATATATACATATATGTAACTCTATTTTTTTTTTATTATTATTATTATTATTATTACGATTACGATTATGATTACGATGATCTATACATACATATATATATATGTATATATACATGGTATATATATGTAGGTACTTGTGTGTATATGTGCCTATATACATACACATACTAAACACATACATATAATTACGCATAGTGCATACAAATTACATTATATATAATCATGTACACACACACACACACACACACACACACATATACATATACATATGCATATTGTACGTATGTATCGAGTTATATACATATATGCAACTGTGTATATTCTCTTTTTTTATCGCGATCGCGTCGAATCGTCGAAATACCCTCAAATACGCCCCACGTAATTGGGGGCTTCATCGATTGCCGATTGTTATCGATATCGTCGCACTACCATTTATTGTAAATGTATTAATTTTGTTGATTTTTTTGCTGTCTGTATACATTTTTTTTAACAACATTTTTAATAAATGTAATTCTTAAATATTTTCATTTTTATTTGCTCCTTTTTTTCCCCTGTCCCATGCCCCAAAACAACCCCGAACCCATGAAGATCCTCAACACTGCACAATTGGAATGTGCGCCGAATGCTTGAGAATGTCCTTGGAAAGTTCCAGATTGGCTTTGGCTCAGTGCACAAACGAAAGAAAACGTTGCATACTTTTAGGGGAGATTTCCATTGCACTTGTTAACACATTTCCCCCAAAACGTTGATAGCTCTTGAAATGGACCACGACAATATTCGTATGAAGAAAACACACACTTGAAATGATATCAAAATTGGTTTCCTATCACACGTACAACAAACATATGGTACATTATTTATTGATTAGCATACAAATTATTTAGAAAATGCTGATTTCTTCGCCAACGAGTCTTTAATCTGTAAAAATAAAAGAAAAGAATATTATGATTATTATGATATTGAAGTAACTGACAAAACTCCTTGCTTGCGATACAATTTCCCGCCCTCACACACATTAACACACACACACAAAGACACACACAAAGGAACGTCATATAAAAATACTCTATATATAAAAGAGACCCAGATAATGAACAGAGAAAGATACCGAGAAAGTCACAATGAGAACACAATGCGTAATCTATGTAGCTAAGAAAAGTTTAAAGCAAGAGTCTGACATGAAATTGCCTTCAAAGTTGTTTTCAAGATTTTCCGTAGAGTGCGTTTTTTTTACAGAAGAAAAAAATACGAAAATGAGCAAAAAAAAAGAAAATATGAAAAATAGGGATGAATTAATATTAAAAGTACGTATAAAGGACACAGCATAAAATATAGACATAAGTACTTAAGGATATGTAGCAAATTTCATGAAAATGAAAAAAAGAAAAGAAAACAGAAACGTAAACGTAAACAAAAAGAATAAAACAATCTAGCATCTTTTATAAGGCATAGCAAAAGCCATCTGGAGAAGAAAAAGAAAACATAATGGACATAATGATAATGATATTGATAATGATAATGATCGTGATTAAAGACGATGATACCATATTTTTGCACTGCGTGTTATCATATAAGTGTTAGGCATTAAATCGTAACTGTATTGCATTGCATTTGAGCTAGAAATGGAGAAGAAGAAGCCCTCTCTGATAAAACCATTCTATATATCGTATATATTGCTTAGCAGCCAGTTATATCCAGCTCTAAACCACATACATACATATACTACAATAAATGCATATAAACATATTTATATACAGATATACAGAATATATACATACATACATAGGCAAGATACGAGAAGAGTTGCACTGACAATGGCACCAGCAGATCCAATCTCAATCTTAATCGATAGCCGATAGCCGATAGACGATAGCCGATAAACAAAAACCCCCTAAGCCTAAGCCTAAACCGTAATCATCAAAATTTGGTATCCTCTCTTCGGTTTTGCTCTAATGTCATTGTAAATAACGAGTAAAGAGTAAGCAGTAAGCAGTAACGAGTCACGCGCATAGATATGCACTTTGCAATCTGATTTATTGTTACAACTTTCCCCCGTAGCACCATCCTCTCTCCTTGACATCTCCTGGCATCCATAACGATTAGTTAGCTAATTTTAAAGACACGGGCAAAGTGAAGTAAGAAGAAGAAATCCATTCCATAACCCAGATGCGCACACACCAATCAAAAACAAACCGAAAATCGAAATGAAACGAAACGAATAGAAAAGAAATCGAAAATGTAGATGATCCTAAGTAGTACTCACTGAAACACGGGCAGCACTCGGTAAACATGATAATGCACCACATGATATGATATTTCATACGATAAATGCTCAAGCCGACAAAGATATGTACAATGTACATATCAATATACTCGTATATCTTGCATATAGAGAAATCGAGAGCTATGAACTCATTATTGAGCGTGTAATGCCAGTTGCGAGGGGAGTAACAACTTTTTATGGTGCTTAACTCGATCTTGAGAACAAAATCCCTTTAATACTTACATAATCGATAATCGATAAACCTAAAACTCAAACAATGGGACTGATGCAATAAAAGCTAATGAAACACATATATATATATACAAATATATATAACCGATATTATCTGGCATTTTTCAACATGATTTCACACAATGACAACAAGAACAAAAAAAAACATTTATACATATATGAAATTGAACGAAAGTAATAACGATTAAAGATAATTATACTGAAAGAACAAAATGTAGATCCTTCCATACGTTAAAGAGTAATCGTCGTCCTGTGCAAGGTCTGGACGATCTCGACACGTTCAGGAAGCGAACAGCGCAAGAAATGCCATTGTTACTCTTGAAAGATGTTTTTTTTTTTTTTGTGTATACCAAATTAGCGAAAGGATGTAAACAAAAACAAAGACAAAAAAAAAACAAAAAAAATAAAATGATATATTAATACTGTTTTTTTTTTGTGTGAATTCAAGGGGATTCTACAAATTGTACGAGTGCTTGTCGAGATCGAACAAATTTTTCGAACTTGCCTCATACCTTTTATATAAGTATACAAGAGATATTGTATGTATGGTTTTTTGTTTATTTTTCATTTTTTTTAGATTTGATATGAATGTTACTTAATGGATTAGAGAGCGTTTTGATAGTAAAAAGAAAAAGAAAGACGACAAAACCAAGAGTATAATTTAAAGAACTCATATATTTGATGTAATTACAATACGAATGCGAATGATCTGAAAGAAAACCCAAAAATTAATTGTTAGCGAATAGACAAATGAAGATGATGGAAATTCAAATAGATTTTGAAGTGTGAACTAAGCCCATAATTGAGAATTTTAAAGCACGATACGAGATCACAAACACAAAAAGACACAAACACACACACACACACACGCGCGACACACACACACACACATCTATAAATTAAATAAATTACACATGTATTAATAATAATATTAATAATAATAATATAATATAAATTAATGAAATGAAATGTATTTACGAATAAAGTTAATATTATCACATGAAATGTGTACAACATTCGACTTCATTTTCTCTCTCTCTTTCTCGCTGCCTTTCTCTTTCTGTTTCTTCATTGCCATCCCAATGCAGTTATCCTTACCAAAGCTAATCTATGTACATTCAGGTCATTTCAATAATTCAGCTGTGAACTGCGGCTCCATTATGATCTTAAACTCTTTCTTTGGCTGCACATTTGCGTCGTCGTTAACAAAGTCCCTGCGAATCGAGAGATTATTGGAAATATCTTTTAAAATGAGGACTACAAAACATACTCTTCGTTGGCTAGCGTCACATTGATGCGTTCCGTGGAGACGCGAGTGGGTCGAATGGCGCCAAAGAAGTCGGTGATGGGCACCTTGTGTGGATCCCGTCGATAGAGATCCTTGCGAACGCCAACAGTCGAGATGCAGACTCGCTTGGGACACACTTGCAGCTGCAATATGAACAATTTGGTTACTGGCTCCTTTCAAAATACTCGAAAGTTGTCTTACAAATTCGCCAATTGTACGCTTACTAAAGGGCTGAACCTTCTCCAGGAACTCGAGTGCATAGTAAGTGTAGCGATCGATCATGTAGACGCCAATCGAGGGATCCACATGATGCTGCAATGAGGCACACAAAATTAGTAAGCACCTGAGCTGATGTGGCAAGCGCAACACCTACAGACAACGAATCCTCGCCAACCAGACTGCTGGCCACCGCCAGAACATTAGGTGAGGTGAACTTCTCATAGAGCGAGGCCGCCTGGCAAGTGTCCACCATAAAGAAGAGTTCGTTGTAGCTGCAGGAAAAGTTACAAATTATCTTTTAAAAAAAAAATAGAGAAAAATAGGCAACCAGACGCACCGTTTCTTCTCCCACATCTGCTGAATGCCATCGGCCAACTCCTGGCTGGTTATCTCTTCCGAGTCCTGAAACTTGAGAAAACCGTCCCCACCATGTCCCGTCAAATAGATTAGCACATTGCTGCCTGCATCGGAGAGCAGCTTCTTGGACCGTGCCGTACCATTCTGGGTGCGTCCCGTCAGCAGGCGAACGAAATTTTCCACGGTGACCTCGTAGCCGCGATAGTCGACCTCCACATCATCGCCATACACATTGATGTGCTGGTTGGCATTGTTGTACACCTGACCTGGACGGGGATTACGAGCATTGCATGCCATGTCGTCAGCAATCATCAGAATGATTTGCGAGTCCGGGATGCCCAGACGCTTCACGGAGCGGTAAATGGAGAGCACGTTGGCCACATGACGATAGTTGAACCAGAAGCGTGATGCATCCACCAGCACCGCCCAATTGTTTGTATGCGTCGATTGCTGGGCGGCATTCACAAAGCTCTCGGGTAACGTTGTGTGTTCCTATTAAATATATGATATCATACATCTGCTGATGTGCATTCCTTAGCTCCCTACTTACCGCAGTGCAGACCGCAATAAAGATTACACACAAAACAATTCCTTTAAGCAGCATATTTTGTTTTGCTGTCATTTTAATGTTTTGCTTTTAATTTTGTGTTGCCGGCGTTGTGTGTTGACAGCCCTGTTCCTGCTGTCAGCGCTGCCAGAGCTGCGAGAAAAACAGCTGTGCGCGCTGCCATGCATGAGACGATAATACGAGGTGGCAACGCTCGGCTGTGCAAACTGTAATTAAATGGCCATTTTTGCAATGCATTTTATGGCTACATAAATAGCATTTATGCTACATTTCTGCCTTAAAACATGTAGTTGGCTATCTTAACTAACTATTACAAGCAAGAAATATCAATAAATCGAGCTCTAAAACTCCTAAAAAAGCAATAGAAAAGTGCTACTGTCGCTTTGCCACAATCCAATATGGCGTAAAACATTTCGCTGAGCAAACGAAGAGAGAGAAACGAAGCAAAAACAAAAGAAGAAAAAACAGCACGTCAGCGGACAGCACTTCGTATACTTATACATACATACGCACATATGTATGTATGCTTACGTATGCACATACATGAAAGTTTCGGATGTGCTTGTGTATGTACAAAATACAAAGACATTTGGCTTTTCTCATGTCGATGAGAAGCTAATGAAAATGAAACAACAGGCAAATGCCTAAGAAAAACTCTTCGAATTCGCCGCGAACATCTCGCAAACGCGATCATGGCGCTCTCTCTCGCTCTCTCTCCATCTGTTTCTCCTGTTCTTAACGATTCTCCCTCTCTGATTCACGTGGGTTTTCATATGTACACACATACATATGTACGTCTCTGTGTGTGTATGCATATGGGTTTGGTTGCTCTTACTTTTTTGGGGCGAATATATACATATGTGTGTTGTGTGTATGTGTGTTTTTCACCATTTCGCGATGAGCTTGAAGCTTTACCGGAAGTTTTCTTTTCATTTTTTCATCCGTTTATTGTTGTGCATTATGCTTGCCCACTAGTATTCGTATGTACGTTTATCGTCGCTTCTGCTTTGCCTACAGATTCATGGCTGATAGCTGCGTCGTGGCGTTTTGTCGGCCATTGCGTTTTCCAATTTGTATTGCCTTCAGCGCTTATGTATATACATACACATTCATGAACATGCATACACACACAATCATACATATGCACACACATATGTACATTAATGTGGCTGCCAGAGCGCTTAAAGTTTCTACATTTATTGTACATAGATATCTACTTATTTAGTTAATTTTTAAATATTAGTTATTTGCACAATATTTAGATGTGAAATGAAAGCAAGTAAATCATGCTAAATAAAAATGTTTCATAATAATTAAATATCATTGTATTAAAGGAAGAAAGGGAGTCATAAAGTTCAAAATGCTTGCAAATTTTTTGTTGTCACTAGACAAAGGTGAAATTCAACGATTGGTGGGTGGTGAACTGCAAACAATTAAATGGCGACCTTCCAAGCATATGGATGAGTGTGTGCATGTGTGTGTGGGGTGAAGAAATATATCGATATGTTCGATTGCACTCAATTATTTCTCGAAGGAGAGGCGTGCAAACTATCTACATAGATTATTTACATGCAAAATGGACATTTCAATTACATTAATATAATTATCATTAATTTAGATCCAAATGGTATAATAATTATTAAAGTCCAGATGCAACAGTTGTATCAAAAAGTAGGTAAGCTCGGCATGTAAAATATGCCCTAGTTGGGCGCACATCCTTTTGACCTTGACCCCCTTTCACAGCATGATGTACATGCATAGGTTGCTGCATACATGCATATATTATTAGTTCTATTGATTTTCCCGGTGCTCTTTTGCTCGAGTCCAAATAGCACAACAACAATGTCGTCAGCGCAATTAAGTTTTCTGCCTTTAACCCACATTCACACACACACACACACACACATATATATATATACATATATATCAGACAGCAGGTGTGTGTTGAAAATGGCAACAGGACTCCGTCATCATCGTCGTAGGCCACTTGCAGGATTGCCGTCCACTTCACCACTCAGCAAGCTAAACTCACTTGAGCACGTCACAAAAACAACAACGGCGTGATAGAATGAGAGGAGAATAACAACGTCGCCCTTTGCCGTTGTGCTTTTGCTTACCAATACCAATACAAATACTAAACCAATAACGCGAAAGACGCGCATAAGTACATGTGTGATTGTGTGAAAAAAAAATAAAACATTAAATTAGATGGAAGTGCGCAAATAGTCGGGGACTTTAGACATTTTCGCCATATTTGAAAAGAAATGTGCTGCCTCTTTCATTTCCGATAAAAGAAAAACAGCCGCCGCAGCAGCAACAACAACAGCAGCAGCTGAAGAGAGCGAAATAGTGACAGACGCAGCAGCAGCAGCAGCAGAAGTAGCAGCGGCGATATGAATAAATGAATTTGCATACGAAAAAAAGTAAAGCGAAAAAAATCAGCAGCAGCCACATCAGGCGGCGGCGACGGTGAATCGAAGTACATAAGCTGCCTGCAAGACTTTAGTTTAGTTTTATTGCTACCCCCGAATCGAAGCGAAGCGAATGCTCTTTGCATTTTGCCATAAAGTCCTTGCAGTAGCCAAAAGCAGCAAAGCAAACAGCAAACGGTAAACGACAAACGTGAGTATTAAACACAAGCAAGCATTGTACACTTTGCCGACCCAACTTGGTCGACTTGCGCATACCCTTTCCACCAGGCAGTATAATTGCGGAAACTGACGAAAGGAAATTAAAAGGAATGGGAGTGGGAAGCAACACCGATAAATCTTCGAATGCAATTGATGCGTTAGCGACAAAACTTTGTCACCATAACAGTGTCTGATTAAAAATTTGAGCTTGATATTGATTGCTATACATCCTTTAATTATGATTAGTTGTGTGAGTAGAGCATAAGAGTATTTCGAAGATAGCACTTGAAATGTTATCGTCGAGTCAGAGTCGTCGGCGATGGCAAATGGCGGCGAATACATACTTCGCCGTCGTCGCCGCTCTCTCGTTGTCACTCTCGCTCTCGCTCTGCGCTCTCTTGGTCGCTCTCTTTCAACATGTTGTGCGCTGCCATTTTGCCTTGTTATTTCACTTCGTACCGTGTTTGCGTTCACAACTCTGTCGGTCGGGTTCTGCATTTTATTTTATTATTATTATTATTTTTTTTTGTTTTTCTCTGCTTTGGCTTGTGTGTTTGGTGTAGTGTGGTGCAGTATATTAAAAACTGACCGCGTTCTCATCGACTTTGATTCGCATTTAACGCGAATACAACAAAATACTACGAATTGATTTACGCGATTTAATTGAATAACAATATAAATGCGGAAAATTCGCAAATGATGCGAAGGCGACTCTGAAAAAGAAAAAAGCAAAGAGAATTAAGTAAGTATCGTCGTCGTCTGCCTCTTGTTTGTGAATGTGTTTGTGTGTGCCCCGTCGCATATATGTGTGTGTTTGTGTCGCTGCCTATGGTTGTGTGAACATACATGCATTAATAGCTTTGTATGTGTGCATGGATGGCAAATCACTCGCAAATAAAAATGCTCCCATGCATAATTTCAAAGAAAACTTTCAATGTTCACAAGAACAAACAAGCCAAAAAATTTGACAAATTAAATGCAGCATAATTCACAGCTGAGCTACAATAAAAACAAAACTCAACTCTCCGAAGAAGTGTAACACAAAAATAAAAAATGCTTGTTGATTTCGTAGTTTCACGTGAATTTTTTGGGGCAACAGTTTTCCCCGTTGAAGTTTAACCCGGCCACCTGCTGGCATTAGTTTCCCCGCTCCTATTTTCTCAATCTGCACTCATTTCTAAGTTCCAGCTTCTCCAAAACTCGTCCTTGGATGGCGGCGTTCATTTACATAAAATACACGCACATCTATGTATGTATTATACATGCGAACATTTCGTTCTCATCAACTTGCTCTCTTCGTAATATTTAATTTGTTGTCGGTTTGCTATTTTCAATGCATCCTTTAAAAGTGAGTGTAACACGCACACACACGCAACATAAATACACACACACAGAGACATGCTTAAGTATATGTAAATAATAAACGCGCTCAGCTGCCGCCGATCCATCTATCGAAATTCGAAATGATAAACAAGGCGCTTAAGATATTTTGCAGTGTGACCAATCGGCATGCGAAAATTACAACTGCCAATTTCAAATCCAAATTGTGACATGTAATTTGCCAACGTAAACTATGATTTCTGTATAACAACATCAAGAATGAATTCTAAATTGCGTGTTAAAAGTGTCTGCATACAAAAGCCGCCAATTCTCATTTTAACATATGCAAATTCCACTGTGGTTTCTACTCCACCTGTAGCACACCTGATTGCTGCAGTCGTTGTACGACTTTGTGTTTATTCTGCAAACCACCACAAACATTTTGTTTTGTTTTTACAAATTCAAATGTAACGCATAAATTAATTACAAAATTGGCTTTGCGCGAATAAAGTAATAGATCAAAACACTACAAAAAATGTTTGCAAAATTGTTGTGGCAATGTGATAAAAACATCGATATGGCTATGATATGCACATATATCGTGTGAGGTGAAGCTGTCGCCACGCGATATTTTTGCTATCGATATTTTTTACCCCTACATCCCTGGCGTGCGGCAACGCTGTGCACACATCGCGCACATACACAGTACAAGCCAGATTTGGATCCAAAACGGAGCAACAAATTTTAAAATACACGAACATCAAACGGGTGTTTTGTTTTATATATTCTCTTACAAATACAAGCGTTTGACAGTCAGTGTCGGTAATATTGGCGAGCAAACAAAACAAAAGAAATGTGCAGCGAACGCAACGAAAATTAAATACCATTTTTTTTCCTCTGTTGCTGCTGCTGTTTTGTTGCTACGTGCTACGCGTGTGTGCTTTGTGAGTGTGTTTACAACTGCAATTCTCGGTTTCTCAAGTTGGCTTTTATTTTAAATATTTTAAAATTTTTTTTTGCATACTCACAACTGAGCCTGCGGTGCATGTGTGTGTGTGTTAGTGTGTGAGCATTATGTATACTGACTTCATTTTGGATTTTTGTTATTTGCGATTCGCTTTTATTTCCTTTATTCGCTGTTTGTTGTCGCTGTCATTTGTGTGTTTGCCTTCCCACTGCTTTCGTCGTTGCTCTGCTGCAGAGGGTGGTGGCGGCTCCGGCTTGTCACTTTGTGTGTGTTTGTGAGCAGCAGTATATGTGAGAATGTGTGTGTTGTGTCAGTGTTATTAAATCCGTTTTGTGCTGCGTGTGGAAAGTGTAGTGTTAAAAGTGGGCAATGCAAATGAAAATGTCGGATTTTCTCCTATGCAAGAATCGCAACACAGGCGACGGGGCGAAGGTCGAATCTGAGTCGCTGCAGTTTAATTGCAGTTGTAGTTGTTGCAGAAAATATATTACCCATCAACAAATCAACCAATTTCGCTCTCCCTCTATTCTCTCTGTCTCTCGTTTGCATGCTCGCTCTCTTCGTTTCGCTTCGTCTTTGTGTGCTTCTGGCGCTCTCTGTTGACAGGCAGCGCAAAAATGGCGCCTGTCATTTCGCATGCGCGTCTTCTTCGCTTGCTGTTCGCCATCAACTTTAGTGACAGGATCAGTCCAAAGCCAAAATTATTGAGTTCTTCATTTCGTTGTTGCAGTAATTATTCGCCATGTGCTCTCGCATTCTCTTCTTCGGCTATGAATTTGGATTTTATTTTCTTGGCTCTCTCTCGCTCTCGCAATTTGAATGGCGTTATAAAGTTGCTCTCTCAGCGGCAGCAACAGCTACTTTAGTAGTAGCTGTCTTGTGGTTTCTTCTGGCAGCCCCAGCTGCTGTTTCTGCTGTTGCTTTCAAACTCGTTTTGCCAATAAGAGCCAAGAGAGTGAGGGAGGGAAGGGAGGAGTGACTCTAACGGGGTGTGAGAGTGACAATCACAGTGTGGCGACGTGTGTCTTGCGAATCTAAAACATATTGCAGAACACAGCTTTCTACGCATCCTGCTTCCTCTTCCTTGTATAGCTGTTGCTTTTGCTGCTGTCAATGGGAGCCACGGACAACGCGTCGTATGTGCAATACTTGCAAAGTCACTTTGAATGCAGATGTATTTAAGCGAATTACTGTAGCGCTTTGGCCACTTTTATGCTTTTCTTTTTATTATTATTATTTTCTAGCAGGTTTTTAACAGCAGCTTGCGTTTCAACTAAAACCTCACATTTAAGCTTGCCGCTGAGAATTTCAAACTTCATTTATTTATTTACCATACGTTGAATACTTTCTTTGCGTATGTATATAAATGAGCGTACATGAGTGCTATACTAGAGCAAATACTAAACTGCCTTCTTCAATATAAATCTGCTAAATCACCCAATAATAACTTTTTCCAAATACCATCTCTAAACAATAAATATTACAAAGCCAAACAAAAACCAATTTTAAGGAAGGGGGTAGCTTTTTAATAATAATTGATTATTATTTTAAATAGTTTGGAGGAAATATAAATTTGGGACTTGGGGTTGGTGGAACGCTAGCATATTGGACAGCGTCCGCGCCTCCTCAAACAGGATGGTGTCTGATCACACTTTTATCTAGAGCAAGAAATGAATCTTGTCTAAGGTCTGAAACTCCCAAATGGCGTAGATCGGGGTAAACAGTAAGCCCCTTGAGTTGTAAGCTAATTGCGAAGCTAGAAGTATTAAATATTTAGTACTCATCTTTGTGCTCGGGAAAGCGTTTATTTTGTATATGATTTTTGTGATCAACAGAAAATAGGCGTGTCACATTGTGTTTAATGAATCGTTGTTTCTCTTTCGCAGGTAGTCAACAAATGGGACCAAATCACAACAACGCTCTCAAGTATTTACAAGCTGAGCAGTCAGACATTCGTTGTCACACACACACCGACGACCGCAAGCAGCAGCTACAGCAGCAGCAGGAGCTGGATCAGCTGGCGGCGGCGGCGGCGAGTGTATTGAAAGCGTCAAAATAGGAGCGTCGACATCGTCGGCAGCAGCGTCACCAGCTTTGCCCCGTGACAGCTCGAGGATGTCGGCGCGCAAGCCAGCGACAGCAGCAACAACAACAACAACAGCAGCAGCAGCAAAATCGGACAACAATAATGTAGCAACATCACCCACACTTGAGTTGGAGGCAGCAGTATCGGGCGGTGATGAAGCTGCAACTGGAGGGACGGCAGCAACAGCAACAACAACAACAGTAGCTTCTGATGGTGAAGTAGAGACAGCAACGCCAGAGGTAGAGGCTGACCAAGAGCCGTCAGAGAAGGAAAAGGACAAGGATACGACGCCTGTAAAAGACAGCGGTTCGCCTAGAAAGTCGTTGACGGACACAAAGGTATTGCGCAACACGCGTCTGTCGTCGCCACTGCTGCTGGGTGCTGCCACTGCTGGTGGCACTGCCAGCGATGGGGAGGATCAGCAGCCGAGCAACAGCCAAAATAATCAGAGAAAGGGCTCAATGGATCGTCAGATTATACGCGGTCGCAAGTCCATCAAAGAGATGCGCGAGGCGAAGCTGCAGGACGAGCTCAATGTGAAGGAGGAGTTGGCCAACTTTGAGCTCGAGGACGAAGCGAAGGACACAAAAGACAATGTCACCAAGTCAGTGCTGGACAGTAAGGATAAAGAAAAAGAGAGGACGCCAACTCCAACAACTGCCACTTCCACTCCGACTCCCACTCCGGTGTCCACTCCCGCCACAACCTGCAATCGGGTCACAC
Organism: Drosophila niveifrons; assembly: GCA_035046325.1. Taxonomy (NCBI): domain Eukaryota; kingdom Metazoa; phylum Arthropoda; class Insecta; order Diptera; family Drosophilidae; genus Drosophila; species Drosophila niveifrons. The sequence goes on along the minus strand of JAWNOC010000063.1, from coordinate 11,865,468 downwards.
GCAAAGCGCACGCTCAGGAGCTGGCCAACAACATGGCCGCCAACAGCAACACACGCGTCACCCGCAATCGCCGCCAATCGTCGACGGTCAACAACGAACCACAGCTGCCGGCTCGGGGTCGCCGAAAAAAGCCCGCGCAGCTTAAGCGCAAGCGCTCCATTGACGACGCGTCCAACGAGTCCAGCTTGGCCTTGAAATACACCAAAGTCGAGGTCAAGGAGGAGGAGGACGATCCCGACTCGAGTGTGGCATCGCTGGCTGGCGATGATGTCGTTGCTAAATCCTCCTCGTCGTCATCGACGGGCTCATCGTCAGCGCTCAACATCAAGCTGGAGCTGCCCGACAGCGAGGACACCCCCATGCACACACCCGAGCTGCCCTCCCCCGCAGTGCAGCAATCGACGACAGGCAGTCGGCGTGGACGCGGCAGACCTCAAACGCGAACCACGCCGGTCAGCTCCACCGGCAGCAGCACACGTGCCACACGCCACAGCAAGGCGGGCTCGCCGTGTCTGTTGCTGGCAACCACGCCCACAGACCCGCCTACGGCTTCGAAGCGTCGTCGGGTCGGTTCATCGAATCGCAGTCTCTTGGCCGCCAAGCCAACGTCGTCGTCCTCCGGCAACGCTGGAGTTGACGAGGACTCCAAGGATAGTCTGGCATCCAGTTCCATGGACGATTTGTTGCTGGCCACGGCAGAGATAAAACAGGAGAAAATGTCCATGGACTTTGAGGAGAGCCTTGATGCCGGGGTGACCGCAAAACCAACCGATCCGGAGCCTGTCGAGGAAACGCCACCATCAACAAGTGCTGCCGCCTTCTCCAATGGAATCGAGCCGCTGACAGTCGACACAGATCCGGTTGCAGACAAGGCGTCATCTGTCAATGAGATGGCGGAACAACAGACAGCAGTCGAGGGAGGAACGGGTCAGGAAACAGAAAAAGAGTCGGAAGAGAACGCATCAGCGACCGAGAACGAGACGGAGGCGGCTGGCAAGGCGCAATCGCTGAGCCCGGAAATGATTAGCGAGGGCGTCAGCGCCATTAGCGTTAAACAGTTCTATAAGAAGCCCGAGTTTCTAGCCAACAATCTGGGCATCGAGAAGGATCCCGAGCTGGGCGAGATTGTGCAAATTGTGACGGAAACGGCAGTTGACGCTGAAGCTGAGGCTGAAACGGAAGCTGAAGCTGACGTTGACGGTGAGGTCGAAGCTGATGCCGAGGCCCAAAATGAAACCCAAACCGAGACGGAGCTGATCCTTGAGCTGGACGCGGATGCGGAGAGCAAACAGGACAATTCCGCCTTCTCCGCGGCCATGGACGAGCTACGTGTCGATGAAAGCGGCGAAGAGACCACTGAAATACTGGACGACCAAAAGACCACAGGGGAGCAGGAAACAGCTGCTGAGAAGGAAGCAACAACAACAGCTGCAGCCGCAGGGGAGGAGGATGAAGACGCTTCAGCTGCTGCTGCTGCTGTTGTTGCTGAGACAATGAGCTCGCCGGGCGAGCTGAACGGCGAGACTGAGCAAGCATCCAAGGCGGATGACTACGATGACTTTGAGAGCGAGATTATGGAGCAGCTGGCCAAGGAGGGCGTGGTGGATGCCAGTGGCAATGCGCTTAGCGCCACCAAAGTGCCGATCCTCGATGAGCCAACAACGCCGCCATGTGATACGTTGAAGATTGTGCAGCAGGCTGAGGACACTGAAGCGGAAGCTGTCGTCAAGGAAGAGCAGCAGGCGGAGGAGGAGGAGGAGCAAGCGCAACAGCTGCTGTCTTCGGAGGAGGAAGCTCCAAAGAAGAAACCAAGCAATGCGGAACTCGACTTGGAGGTTGCTCCTTACACCGAGGAACAGGAGGCTGAGGCCAGTGCCGAGGCTGATGCTGATGCTGATGATGACGGCGAGGGCGATGCTGATGCTGATGCGGAGATGCAAATACTCAGCGAGGATTGCGTCGAATATCCCGAGGAGAACAAAGAGAATGTGTCGACTGCGGCCGCAGATGGCATCGTTGTCGCAGCCGTTGGCGATGCTGTCAACTGCGAGTCATCGATGGACATGGACATTGATCTGGCTTTAAAGAGCGAGGGCAATGCTGTCGCCGCCAAACTTGAGCCTGAGGAAGCCGAGACCGAGGTGGAGGAAAAGGAAGAGGTGAAACCGAAGTTGGCAGATGAGGCGAAGAAGTCAATTGATGAGCACAAGATTGTGACCAAAATGGAAACCAATGGGGATGGCGACAGCAGCGGCAACGGCAACAGCGACGGCGACGATGAGTTGCTGCGTCGCGAGAAGGAGCTGCATCTGCAGCATCTCGGTCTGCTGACACATCAGGCAGCCGAGCAGCTGCGTCAGGAATACATCCAGGAGGCGCACACACGCGCCGTGCAACTGCAGCAACAACAGCAGCATCATCCCAGCGGCAAGAGGTCCGCTGCCAAGGGCAATGCGCACATCGAATCCAGCGGCACACTTAAGACGGTCATCAAGCTCAATCGCAGCAGCAACGGCGGCTCAGGAGCAGCAGCTGCTGTGCCCACAGGCACCGTTATACACGGTGCTGCTGGCGGGGGAGCGGGCGCCGGAGGAGGCGCCGCGGGTGGTGCAGCGACTACGGCTACGTCAACGACGTCATCGTCGGGCATTGGAAGTGCAACGCGCAAAGGTGGCATCGGGGTTGGTGGAGGCAGCAATGCGGGAGCGGCGAGCAGCTCGGCGGCGCACGGGGTGCGACGGCAATCGCTCAAGATGACATTCCAAAAGGGACGTGCACGTGGTCACGGGGCCACCGATCGGGCGGCCGATGGGCAGCATGGGGCCCATGCCGAAGACTATTACACGATACAGAATGAGGTAAGTGTGGTTGGTTGGCTGATTTGCTGCTGTTGCAGGAGTGAAACTAATCTTGGGTCTAATTTCATTTTACAGAACGAAGGTGCGAGCAAATCGAATGCAAATCCGAGTCTGGGTAACGCCGGCCGCAAGACAACTAACCGTCTAAGCTCTACTAACAACAACCATCACAACAACAACAACAACAATCAGAACCACAGCAACGGCAACAACAAGCAGCAGTTGCAACAACAACATCAACAGCAGTTGCAGCACAGCAAGCATAACAATGGTGCGTGTTGCCTTGCCGCGCCTCTGTTGCATGTTGACTTTGTTACGTTTTGTTGAGTTTTGTTTTGTTTGTTGCTCCTCCCTTTTTCCTTTCCCCCAATACCCCGCAATAACTTTTTATTTGGGCAATTCCTTAGGGAATTGCCACTTGCTACCCCCGACACATCTCGCTTACATCGTTTTGTTGCACCACAGATTCGTCACACTCAGAGGGCCAAGGCGGACAACTGGACCACAGCTTCTATCAGACGGTGAAGAAGGACGAGAAGGAGAAGATTCTCATACCGGAGAAGGCCTCCTCGTTCAAGTTCCATCCGGGACGTTTGTGCGAGGATCAATGCTACTACTGCAGCGGAAAGTTCGGACTTTACGACACGCCCTGCCACGTCGGGCAGATCAAGTCCGTTGAGCGTCAGCAAAAGATACTCGCAAGTAAGTTGACAACCTGCTATTTCTTTCTTTGTCTATCTCATTGCTAACGGTTTTCTTTTTGTTTGTTTGCTTTGTGCAGATGAGGAGAAGCTGACTGTGGATAACTGCCTGTGCGATGCGTGCTTCCGCCATGTAGATCGGCGTGCCAATGCGCCCAGTTACAAGAAACGTATCTCGGCTCCAGGACACCTGGAGTCCAACAGCAACAACAACAGCAGCGCTGCTGCCGGCGGCAACAGCTTAGAGAAGCATTTTGCTGGCGATGCAACCGATGTTGACTTTGCCGCAACTTCATCGGGCGCTGTTTCCGCATCAGGACAGGGGACAGTTCAGCGCGTCTGCGCTGTCAAAGATTGTGCCGATGGCGCGAGTCATTCGCTGCGGCGCAAATGCGTGCGCAAGAGCGTCAAGAAATGCCAGCTGAACTTCGAGATACCCGTGGGCACATCTAACGTCTGGCTCTGTGAGCCACACTACAACACTGTCATTCAATCCTCTGGCTGTGTGCTGTGCAAGCGTCGCCTGGGCAAGAATCACATGTACCACATCACCTCGGTAAGTGTGGATTTACTCTCGTTGTTCGATCGTCGTAACGTTGTTCGTAATCGCAATTGCAATCACCTCAATTGCAGCAGGACACTGATCGACTGGAGAAGGCTCTGGCCGAGATGGGCATTCCTGTGCAGCTGGGCGTTGGCACCGCCGTCTGCAAGCTGTGTCGCTATTTTGCCAATCTGCTGATGAAGCCGCCGGACAGTACCAAGTCCCAGAAGGCCGAGTTCGTCAAGAACTATCGCAAGAGGTAAGAGGAAGTACCCGAAACAGAAATAGAAGGCAGCTAGCTATCTGGCCCAGCAAAGTGTACTGAATTTGCTTGAAATATTTCTTTGTGTTGCATGTAATTCAGGAATTCGCGTTGCAGAAAAGTTTTTGATCATTGATCATTCATCATCAACAATAATAAACGCATGACAGCTAAAAGTGAAAGAATGCAAGTTAAAAGATTAAATAATAATCACATTATAAGTAAAGAGGGCAGCAGTTTTATTTAGATTGCCAGTGTGGCAGACTAAACTAACATTATAAATAATCAATTTTTACATAATAACTATTAAATCATAACATAGTAGGAGATCAGGATTAGATTTGTAATACATTAAGAGTGATTTATATATATGAGTATATGCCTAAAATAGCATTTGGTGTAAATTAATACATCACCATTTTGCACTCTGGTATATTTTGAATGTTGTACTATATTAATATACCTAAAATAGTTTTTGGTGTGGTTTTAATATGTTTGTGGTATATTAATACGGTATATTTTATAAGTTAATACTGCATTCTTTTGATAGTGAGGGCATCTCACAGTCGAACACCCTCGACTGCAACTTTCTTACTTGATACTTACTAGAATTGTCTATTCTCTTGCTTCGCAGGCTGCTGAAGGTGCACAATCTGCAGGACGGCAGCAACGAGGTCTCCGAGGCGGACGACGAAGATGTGCGCGCCTCGACGAACAGCGCAGTTGCCGTTGCGTCAGCGGCGGCATCGGCAACGTCGGCGGCAGCTGGCTGCGATGAGGCGTCCACAGAAGTGCCAATGGTGGTGGACTACGACGGGCCCGCCACGGACTCCAATTCGAGCAGTTCATCGTCCCATGGCGCAGCCGCAACGGCAGCCAGTGCGGCCAGCAAGCAAATGTCCAAGCTGCAGGCGATACTCCAGCAACAAAACTTGGCCGGCGAAACAGCGACGACGACGACGACGAGCGTTGCCAACAGCGGCAAGGATAAGGCTGCTGATATTTCGAATGTGCTGCGCGGTAATCCGAACATATCGATGCGGGAGCTCTTCCACGGCGAGGAGGAGCTGGGTGTGCAGTTCAAGGTGCCGTTCGGGTGCAGCAGCAGCCAGCGCACGCCGGAGGGTTGGACACGGGTGCAAACATTCCTGCAGTACGATGAGCCGACGCGTCGCCTGTGGGAGGAGCTGCAGAAGCCGTACGGCAATCAGAGCTCCTTCTTGCGCCATCTCATACTGCTGGAGAAGTATTATCGCAATGGTGATCTGGTGCTTGCGCCACACGCCTCGCCCAATGCCAGCGTCTACACTCAAACGGTGCGTCAGCGTCTCAACTCCTACGATCACGGCCACTGCGGCGGACTGCAGAGCAATGCGAAGAGTACAGCAGCTGATGCAGCTGCTGTTGCTGCTGGTCAGTCGCAGTCACAGTCGCCGTTAACATCAGGAGCTGTAGCAGCAGCTGGCAGCAGCAACAACAACTCATCCTCATTAACCTGTGTGCCGTCAACGAATGCCGGCAGCGTGTTAGCGAGTGCGCTGATTACGCCACAGCAACAGAGTCAGAATCCGAATCAGGGCAGCGTCGAGTCGCTGTTGTTGCAGCCACCAAGCCAGGAGGCGGTCATTCCACTTGTGGAGCTCAACGACGATGATGACGACGACGACGACGATGAAGATGATGATGTTGGTGGTGGTGGAGGTGGTGTTGGTGGTAATAATAACAGCAACCACAAGCGAGAGGATGTCGACTATACGCCGCTGGAACGCCTGCGCAATGTGTCCGTGGACAAGCTGACGAAGCAGCTCAGCTCGAATGCGGTCACCATCACTGCGCGACCCAAGGAAAGCGGCAAGCAAGCGGCGTCATCAGCAGTTGAGGAGACAACAGCACACAACAAGTTGCCACTAAGCAAGGATGCCCCGCCTTTGGTGCCCACAAGCAGCGCAGCAGCAGCTGCGGCGGCAGCAGCCAACAGTCGCAGCATTCTCAAGACCAATCTGCTGAACAAGGCAGTCGAGTTGCTGCCGCTGTCGGCGTCACAACAGCAACATCAGCAGCAGCAATCGAATCACAAACCCGCCGCGAATGCGAACAACAACGAGAAGCCGCTCAAGCTGCTGGATGTGGCCAATCAGCTGGCGCGCAGCCACCTGGAGCAGCAGTCGGTGTCGTTGCTGACGCTGCAGCAGCAGCAGCAAAAACAGAAACCTCTGGCTGTCGCTGCCGCAGTATTGCAACAGCCCAGCAAGCCAGCAGCGACGAATGTGGCACAGTTGCTGAGTTCGCCACCGGAGCTCATCAGTCTGCAGCGACGACGCACAAGTGGCGCAGCAATCGCTGCTAGTGTCAACTCAGCGGCAGCCGCAGCAGCTGCAGCAGCAGCGGCAACGATTGCATCGGTGCCCGGGCTCGCAGGCAAGCGACTGCAGTTGCCACGCGCAGGAGGCGGCGGCGGTGGCGGTGGCGGCAGCGGTGCTGCCAATGCGCCCAGTGTGATCATGCTGCCGGATTCGCTGTCGCCGCAGGAGCGACACGACAGCAAGAGCTGGAAGCCCACACTGATACCGTTGAAGGAGCAGCACAAGGTGCCGAACAAGTCGCCGACGCTGTTCCAAACAGCCGACGGACGTCGCCTGCCGGCCCAAGTGCAGGTGCAGTCTGGCGGCAAGCCATACCTCATCTCCATCATAGACTACAATCGCATGTGCATATTGCGGCGCGAGAAACTGATGCGCGACCAGATGCTAAAGACGAATGCCAAGTCGAAGCCAGGTGGTGGCGCCAGCCAGGCGCACTCTCAGTCTCAGTCGCAATCCCAGCAGCAGCAGCAACAACAGCACTCGTCGAACTTTGCTGGTCTGAGCAGCAAAATGGCAGCAGCTCAACAGACTGCACGCCAGCAGCTGCAGCAGTTGCAACAGCAGCAGCAGCAGCAACAACAACAACACAAGCAACAGTTGCCCACGTTGCAGCCAGGCGGCGGCAGCAGCAGCGGATTGCGCTTCGCTCGTCTGGCGCCGAAGCCGATGCCACCGCTGAGTAACCCACAGCAGAATGCGACCACGACTAGCAACAGCGGCAGCAGCTCGACGACGACAACACAGGCGACCAACTATCAGCCGATGCTCGTGAATGCTTTGGCTGCTGCCGCAGCGGCTGCAGCGACGGGCAGCAGCAGCAGCAGCGGATTGGACAACAACACTTCGTGGCTGTGGAAGAACTATCCGGATCACTCGCACTTTCTCCTGAATGGCAATGGTAACGGAGCTGGCAAATTGCCGCATCTCACTAGCAAGCCGACGGCGACAAGCATCAGTGGAGGCGGTGGGAGTGGGAGTGGCAGTGGTGGAGGTGGGATTACTTTCACGCTCAAGCAGCAGCAACAACAGCAGCAGCAGCAGAAGCTCATCGATAATGTCATCATGTCTAAGATACCCAAGAGTCTGACAGTCATACCGCAGCACATGAGCGGAGGAGCGACAGGAGGAGGAGGCAGCGGAGACTTGACAAGTTCAGGCTCAAAGGAATGAGAACAACTGAAGCCCCAACAACAGCAACAACAACAGCAGAAGAGTCCTGCCAGTGACGATGATGGGATGCATTTGAAGAGCAAGCAGTTGATACTTTAAGTCGAGGCAAGGATGCGAGAGATCCGAGTCAGCTTTAGCTATAGCTATACATATAGCCAAGCATATTCCATAGAAAACAGTCGCGGATCAATGGATGCGCCCAAGAAGGATTTTAGATGATAGGCAAACAATACAAACAAACAGATACACATTATATATACACACACACACACACACATACATACGGCTAGAGTTGAAAACTATACAAATAGAATGAAGAGAGACAGCGATAAGCATGAACACGAAGCAAAAAGAAATGGCGAAAGAATCGTGGTGTGTTATAGGTCTAAAGTTAAATACCTTAGATATACACAAGATATATAAACTACATATGTAGTAGAGGGGGGGACACACACACACACACTTCTTTATAGATATACACACACACACACACCATATGATACGATATGATATATAGTATATAGGCATTGTAGTATTAGTGCTCGGGGTGTGTTCTATATTGAATCATTGTTAAGTATGCCTTTAAAGTTAACATATATATATACACACACACACATGCAACACACACATACAATCATCAGCAAAGAAATAATGCAGATGCACATATGTATATGTAAGGAAGGAATACATATACATATGCATATATTTTTTTATTCGACTTTACCGCACATCATTACAACATTTGGGCATTCGTGTATTATATATATATACATATATACCAAATTGCTAGTACATAAATGCACTGACTAGACAGAGACGGCACGCGTGTAGAAAGAGAAGGCGAAACACAAACTGAATGCTGCCAAAAATGATGTTGGCAGAGCAAAAGAGAATATTTTGTAGAGTTGCGCATGGATGCTCGCTTGTGTTCTGCCTCCAACCTACAATGTCGCGTCGTCTCGCATTCACACACACACACACACAAATTCTCATACACACACACACACTTTCGCAAACCAGAGTTAGTTAGTAGTTACTCTCATTTAAGATGCTTTTTTTTTTATTAAATTTACTATTACACAAAGACTACAATTCGACAAAGAAATGAACGACGAATGCAGTAAAAATGATCGACATATTGAATTAATGTTGCGATTATATTAATACCTAATTTATGTTTGATTTCCAACAATATTTTTTGTACATATTTATATACAAACAAACAACAACACGAAATAATCAATAAAAACAAAAACAAAAATGCATTCAAAAGCTTCATACAAACACAACAACACAACAGAACAAAGAAAAGGAAAAGCACTCGAAGTGTTCAAAGTAAATTTTCCAGTTTCATTTTCATTTCGATTCTTAGCGATTTCATTTCGTTCGCAAAATCGTTATCGCTCTGCGAATATCGATAACAGTGCGATCAATCACAAATTGCACTAAAATTAAAAAAGCTTTCAAAAATAAAAAGAGAAACAAAAAAAAAACAAACACTATTGAAAACAGAAAAATATATATATACATATTTATTTTAAGCGGAGATTTAAATGTGAATTAGATGGTTAAGCATAGTTATATTTATACATATAAATTCAATTGTTGTTGTTAGACATTGAAAATGTATTTGTAAACGGAGAATCAAATTATGAATGTTGAGCATATTTTTGGTTGTCGTCGAGTAATAGATATTTATATATATATATATATACAGACAGATTTAGATATAGAACACATATATATATATATACAAACATGCATATACATATATATATATTTATGCTTTCCCCAACTGTTGGCTGCCCCAATGGGGTTTAGGGACCTACCATTCATACATACAGAGCAGTATATACCAGTATATGTATACATAAAACTGATCTAACAGATGCACATTTGCTTTAAGAACCTGGTTTGCCCTCCACCCCGCCAGACACCCCCGCATCCCTACCATGTCCATGTGTGAGTCATTTTGTGCATGTGTGTGTTTGAGTCTTGTGCGTGTAATTTGATTGTACGCGTAATAATTACTACTACTCTTGTATACCATTTACCAACTACACTTATTTATGCATTAATTTCAGTTCTTGTACAACATATAAGCAAGGATCAGATCCCATTTCGATGCGATCTCCAGCCTTTTGTTACCATATAAAACAAAAAAAAACAAACAAAAAAAATCAAACTATGCAAAACAAATACAAAATAAACCCCATATGATAAGTACTATAAATACAAAACAGTGGTTTCATTTCTTAGCTGGATCTTAACCAAGCTCAATAGAGTTTGCTCTAAAGTTATTGATGAATATATAATATACTAATGCATTTAAATTGCCATATTGCACTAGATAGCATCAATGTTTAAGTTTTATGTTCTTCGTTTGTCGATTTTTGAATTCGGGGAAATCCAAAAATTATGTTCGATGCCAAAGATTGCGTCAGTTGCAAGAGCGTTTGAAGTTGATGAAGTGTGCAGTTTGTACAACTGTTTTGTAACAAGAGCGTATTAAAATATATTTTCTATATAATAATTTTGTGCAGGCAGGAAATGTATGTAACAGGTCGAAGGAGGCATCTACGACTTTATAAGGCATAAAAGGTAACGAAAGTTAACCGACTATTGCATTTTTTGACTCCCTATATGACTCCAAAGTTCTATGGCTCGCATATAGTTCTGGTTGATACTGATAAGGTCTGGTGGTACTCGGGATGAGGTTTAAGAAAGATGATAGAAAACTTAGAAACACCCACAGTTTAGGGTTTAGTAAGCCAGTTTTAGTCAGTCACAAATAAGCGGTCGATTGTGACACTTCATTCATATTGGGGTTTCTTGATTAATCCTTATGGTGACGGTCTTCCAAAGTCTACTGGCTAAGTAGACGATTGATCTTCTACCAGCATCAAAGGGCGGAGCTGTAATCTTGGAAGCCACGCTCACTACGGGGAAGACCTAACGGAACTAATTTATACACTAACCAGAAGAAGTCTTCATGAAAAACTTTTATGATAAATATTGCTGATTTTTTTTAAATTAACGACACATCTATTTTCAAAAATTATGACCAACAACTTATTTAATTAAAATTAAAGAAACAAAAAGCACAAGTTTTTGGACAAGAAAAAGTTTGCATACAAGCTTAAATTTATATAAAATATCGTCACTTATTGATAAGAAATTATTATAATAAATACGAAGCGTTCCAAGCGTCTTAAACTCATCCAAAATAAACTCCTTCAACATATCCTTCGAAATTTTTGTACGAAGGCGAATCCTGCGCTCTAGAATATCACATTAATGCTCAATTAGGTCCGGCGACTAAAGCTGAAGTCATATATTTACTAACCGTCGAACTATGCAGAGACAAATTTATTTAGAAATTTATTCGGATTTATTAAGCCAAATTAGTTTAGTTGTTCTAGTCAGGATCACCCGAAATGTTCTACCTCTTTTCATTCCACGTTGAACTACTAACTATGCTCGTCACAATCTCTTCCGTATTCTGTGTGTGAATCACAATAAATTAAATAAATATACTAAATCACTTAACTTAAGATCTTAACTCTACAATATTTATCTAGTATTTTGTTGTTTTTATCTATGCATATACATATATGTATACAAATATTTATACCCGCTACACACAGGGTAGAAAAGTATTATAACTTTGTGACGGCAGGAAATGTATGTAACAGGTAAAGGGAGGCTTCTCCGACCCTTTAAAGTATATATTTTTGATCAGCGTTAACAGCCGAGACGATCTAGCCATGTCCGTCTGTCTGTCCGTCTGTCTGTATGAAACACTGGATCTCTGCACGCAGCTCAAGTTTGTTTCAAAATTTAGCCACGCCCACTTCCGCCCCCGCAAATCAAAAAAATCGAATAACAAGCGTAATTTTAAAGCTAAAGCTGCGAATTTTGGTATATATAATAATAACAATAGTATTTATGATTCCTGAAAATTTGGTTGCGATCAGATAAAGATTGTGGAAGTTATTAAAGAAATACTTTTGTATGGGACAAAACGCCCACTTACGGGGGGTCTAAAATGCTTTGGCCGATAATCTGGTATATTATGCCGTCTATGGTATATTTTGTATGTTAGCATCACATCGTTATACCAAATATACCATTCGGTATATTTTTAGCATTTTGAAGTTTTTTTTTTTTTGAAAATAATACCGTAATATTTTGCTTTTATTCAAAAGGGGTAGCGGGTATCTCACAGTCGAGCACACTCGTCTGTAGTTTTCTTACTTGTTTTTTTTTTGTTTGGCAAAATCTAGGCGCTTCTTTTATTAACGAGCGGCGTTTTATCTTCTGCGAAACGCAGGATCATGTAAATCCTTAATATATTTCTCCTCTATGTGTTGACTAATTTTTGCGGCCTTTAACCGTGGATTATGTCCCAACGTCTTAAAAACATAGCTCTTTTCTCGGTGGGTCAGCTTTGGCGGCCTCTCAGTACGTGGCTTTGTCTTTACTTTGCTGGTTTCATTTAAATTTTAAATCGAGAAATCCGATTTGTAAACAAGTTCGCCAATTTCCCGGAGAGTTTTCCCCTCACGAAGTAGTTTGACGATTGGTTCTGACAAATCGGGATCAATTTCTTTCCTTTTCTTGTACATTGCGAGTTGTGGAATTCATTAAAACAAAAAGCATCACGAAATTTGTAAGGCTTTTATAACGGTTATTTATGAGCTAACTGTACCTAAAGCTGCATAAAGAACTTCTGATTGTCAAGTTTGTACCAAATCTTGTACATTTTTGTTTTTTTAAATTTGAATTAAACAATTTGTTGATTTAAATATATTAAGACCTTAAGTTTGCTTTAAGTGTGTGTACAAAATTTTCTGGTTAAAGAATCTTCTTGCTCAGGGTTAACAGCCGGGAGGATATAACCAAATCCGTCTGTCTGTGCGTCCGCCTTCATGAACACCTACATATATACATATATATCTCAGAAACTATAAGAGATAGAAATATAATTTACGACAACATTTGTTAAGTTTGCATGTAGACAATTGACTTAAGTTTGTTTCAACATAAGTTTGTTTCAAATGTTTGCCAAGCCTACTTACACTCTCATATATATACATACACCGATTTTTAAAACATCCAATAATAAATACAGTATTTATAATTCCTGACAATTTGATTGCGATCGGATAAAAGTTGAATGCAGTACAATATCGATACACCAAAAACAGACTTCGGTATGTTTTAGTATTTTTTCTCTCTATCTATATATATTTTTTAAAATGATTAGCGGTAGTCAAGCACACACTTAATTGTAGCTTTTCTATTTGCTTTTACCCTACGCTACCCATAGGGTAGAAGGGTATTATAACTTTGTGCCGGCAGGAAATGTATGTAACAGGTAGAAGGAGGCATCTCCGACCCTATAAAGTATATATATTCTTGATCAGCGTCAACAGCCGAGACGATCTAGCCATGTCCGTCTGTCCGTCTGTCCGTATAAACACCTAGATCTCAGAGACTATAAGAGATAGAGCTATAATATTTTCGACAGCATTTGTTATGTTTGCACGCAGATCAAGTTTGTTTTACATTTTTGCCACGCCCACTTCCGCCCCCGCAAATCAGAAAAAATCGAATAACAAGTGTAATTTTAAAGCTAGAGCTGCAAGTTTTGGCACATATAATCATAACAATAGTATGCGTTCAGTTAAAAATTGTGGAAGTTATTAAAGAAATACTTTTATATGGGCTAAAACGCCTACTTACTAGGGGTCTTAGTTGCTTTGGACGACAATCTGGTATATTATGCCGTCTATGGTATATTTTTAATGTGGTATTATATCGATATACCAAATATACCACTTGGTATAATTTGCAGTATTTTTTAATATTTTTGGTATATTTTGAAAATAATACCGCAATATTTTGCTTTTATTCTAAATGGGTAGCGGGTATCTCACAGTCGAGCACACTCGACTGTAGCTTTCTCATGGAAAGGACACAGCGTCAAGCGCTACTGTGTATTACAGGCGCTATTAGGTCGACGCCAACTAAAGCCCTCGAGGTAATAGCTGGCGTCGAGCCGCTAAACCTATACGCGCAATCCATAGCCGCAAAATCGTCCCTAAGGATTGCCGCAACAGGCAATCTGGGTCTGTTAGGCTATGGTCACAGCGCCATTGGTAGGGAGACAAGTAGAGACTTGGACTATACTATCCCCCTTACCAGTACCGACCATATCAAAACAATATACTTGGAACCGGACTGCTGGCGGGAAGGGTTATGCATTCCCGAAGCCCTCAACCTCTTCACCGACGGGTCGAAGATGGAAGATGGTGTCGGAGCGGCCGTATACTGTCCAGACCCGGTCTCCAAACACTCCTACAAACTCCCAGACCACTGCAGCATCTTCCAGGCGGAAGTTTTTGCCATTGGCAAGGCTGCTGAATTGGCTCGGGGTTTGCAAAGTAATCAAACTTCTATCAACATCTTTGTTGACAGCCAGGCTGCAATAAGATCGATACACTCTAATGTGGTCAAGTCCAAAGTTGTCCTGGACAGCAGAAGAGCAATAGAGTCGCTGAACGCATTTGTGGTCGTGCGCATCTATTGGATCCCAAGCCACCAGGGCATTGATGGCAACGAGATCGCTGACACTCTCGCCAAAGAGGGAGTGGGGCTCGATGTCGGTAACATGTGCAATGTCCCGATATCCCTGCGAACTCTTGGCAGCGAATTTGAGGTGCGCTCTAGACTTCAGTGGGACGCGAGCTGGCGTAATGCTAACTCGTGCAAAACTGCAAGGCTGATGTGTGCCTCTACTAACAAAAAATTAACCAAATTCGTCATGCAGCTTTCTAGGAAAGACTGCAGGCTAATGCTAGGCATTTTAACTGGTCACTGTTTGTCAGCTGCCCATGCTGTAAAGCTGGGCATCACGAACAGCGATCAGTGCAGGAAATGTAACGAACCCGGGGTTAAGGAAACACTTGAGCATCTTCTCTGTAGATGCCCAGCGTTATCCCGACTCCGGTTGAAATACCTCAATTCGCCGTGCCACAACGACCTTCGGGACGTTTCACGGCTACCTCCTAGGATGCTGCTGGCTTTTGCCAAAAATGCATCCATACTACTGGACTTCTGAGACGCAGATAAACCACCGGTACAGCTACGGACCTCCACTGGTCTATGTTTTTGCCCCGTGTAGGGGCAGCCGGTCCTACCTAACCTACCTAACCTTCTACCCTATGGGTAGCGGGTATAAAAACATCTGTATATGTCCTTTGGGAAAGGTTACTGTCCGCGTTTCGACAATCCTGCAGACTCTTTAGACCAACGAGAAGATCGAAGCCAACCTGGAGGAACCCAGATCTCTCATCGCTTCGTGGTGAGCATGCTTCAATTTACTAAGAAGGCAGACAACGACTAGAAGATCCACAAGGTCCTCATGGCGAGCCTTCTGTTAGACCTAGATAAAATTAAAGGACTGAGGAAGCTGCGAAAGCTGTCCAAGCAGGCTTCTAATTCCAGTCAGCTCAAGACGAGCGATGGAGTGTGTATGTATCGGAACAGAAAATGGTCTCTAGTCTCTCAATCATGATATCCCCTGTCGATTTAACTACTGCCAACGAAATGAAATGGGCTATCGACTCATTTGCGAAGGTCAGGTCGCAGGGTCTGGGTCTTGGTCTTGGTCTATCGCCAGCAATGCTTCAAGCCAGCAAAACTGCGCCTGTTTTACGGCTATCGGAAATTTATTTAGGGTGTCTCGCGTGGGGTCATATCGCTACTCTTTGGAGGACCTCTAAAAACATTTTTTCTGCCGAAGGCGGATAAATGCAGCCATGTGGACCCCAATGACTTTGAAGAAGCAACTTGATATGCATATTAGAAGCAATTCAGTTCATCTGATGGCCCCTAACCAGCATGGTCCATGGTCGTGTAGCCTTCATCTCAAGCGGCACTACTGACGCTATCATAATGGACCCTACCTCAGTGAACTAGGCTCCAGCGATCTATAGATGGGTCAACCACGAAGAAGTTGGTATAATGTACCCGTGTGGACAGCAAACTGACATGAAAGCTCAACGTGTTAAAAAGGTAAAGCAGTCCACTAGAACCTTGTATATGGCGAAAAAGATGCTTAGATGCACTTGGGGCCTTTTGCCTCATGCGTTGGATATACATTTCTATTGTACGCCCTATCCTTACCGCCAGTGTGGCGGCAGGTCATTGATAAAAGGACATACCTATCCATCATTGAAAACAAACAGCGTCGCGGGTTGTTGTGTATCACAGGCGCTATCAGGTCGACGCCTACTAAAGAGCTCGAGACAATAACTGGCCCTAAGGATTGCCATTATTGATAATCTAGGTCTATTAGGCTATGGTCACAGCGCTATAGTTAGGAATACTAGTACAGACTTGGACTTTACTATCCCCCTCACCTGCACTGACCATACCAATACGGTATACGTGGATTGGGCTGCTGGCGGAAAGGGTTAACCTCTTCACCGATGGGTCTAAGATGGCTGAGGGAGTCGGTGCGGCCGTTTAATGCCCCAACCCGGTTTCCAAGCACTCCTAAAAACTTCGTGACCATTGCAGCATCTTCTAGACAGAAGTCTATGCCATTGGCAAGGCAGCAGAAGTGACTCGAGGTATATTACAGAACTACTAATCTATTAACATCTTTGTTAACAGCAAAGCTTCAATAGGATCTTTAAGCTCATATGTGGTCAAGTCCAAGGTTGTCCTGAAGAGCAATAAATTCATTGAACGCATCTGCGGTCGTTATCTATTGGATCCCAAGCCACTAGGGCATTGATGGCAATGTGATCGAAGACGCCCTTGCCAAAGAGGGAGTAGGGTTCCCGGGCAGAGAAATTAAAACACGCTCTAAGCTTCAGTGGGACGTGATGGTGATGTGTGCTTTAATAAATACGAAATTAAACAAATACGTCATGTTGCTTTTAAGGAAATACTGCAAACTAATACTCGGCATTTTAACTGGTCACAGTTTGCCGACTGCCCTTGATGTAAAGCCGTGCATTCCCAATAGTAATCAGTGTAGGACATGTAACTAGTCCGGAGTTAAGGAAACACTTGAGCATCTGCTCTGTGGATGTCCAGCGTTATCCCGGCTCTGGATGAAATACCTCGATTTGCCGTGACTGAACGATCCTCGTGACGTTTCCCAGCTACCACCCAGGATGTTGCTGGTTCTAAGTCAAAGATACCTTACACCTGCACAGCTACGGACCTACCTTCACTTATCTGTGCTCTGCCGCTAAATAAATTTAAAATAGCATTTCCTAAAACAATATGGTATTTTTTCTATATGAACATTTAAAAAATAAAGATAAAGGACATTGCAAAATGTAAATGTTTAGTCCTCATTCCTCCTGCCTTTAATCAAAATGCTTTCATCGCACTCTTTGTTCAGAACTTACAAAGTTGCAAAGTTATCTCAGTCGTAAATATCAAAAATGCAGACCAATCCAAAGAATATGTCAAGGAATAAAAAATGAATTACGCTTGTCGTTGATCGCGCAGTTGCCAAACTTCACTTCAACTTCGTAAAGCAAATTGCGCCAAATGCTGTGAAAAGACTTGACTGTATTCGATGATTTGTGATAAAAGCAAGCGATCGATTGGCACACCTTAGAGTTCATTGAAAGCGATGTAAAATTAATGATGAATCGATTCGATGTAAAATACGTTTCAAGAGAAGATTCCAAGTGAAATTGGCGATGTATATTAAAACACAATATCACCAAATAATCGTTTTATTTCACTTTCTCGTATATGTTTGTGTTTGTGTGTGTGTGTATATGTATATGAAATGGATAAAAATCATCATTAGGATTCTTGATTTGTATTTCGTTTTTTTTTTTTGTTTTTTTGATTGATTTGTTTAATGTTAAATTTGTAATGTTTTAGTATCGAGTGCTGAAATTGTGAAATTCTAGGAAATAAAATAAATATATGTATGTAGTATGAATAATAAATATGTATACGAGTAGTTTGATTTCATTTCGATGAATAAATAGCTACATATGTATATAAATAGTTTAGTTTATTGGCTGTTTTCTCATATCATCTCTTTAATCTCCTCTTTATCCTCTTCACTAAGCCAGCTATGCCTGTACTCCTCCTCTCTTTCTATTTCGCTCTTGCTCTCTCTCTCTCTCTCTCTCCCTCCGTCTCTCCCTCACTGTGTCTCTCTAGTGATCGCTGCACTCGGGGGGGGGGAAGTCAATAAAATGTTGCTTGATTCTTCGCCAAGAAATTTGTATCGTCTGCGCTGTTCTAACTGTTTTACCTTTCTCGCTCTCGCTCTCTCTTTCTCGCTTGCTTGCTTGCTCTATCTCTCTCTGTTTGGTTGTGCCTCTAGTTCGTCTCTCTTCTAGCTGCTCTCTATCTCTCTCTCTCCATTTTTGCATTTTCTCACTGTTTCCTCAAGGATCATATTACAATATGCTTTCTTTGATTAACTTTAGAATATTTGTTGTTTGTTTTTAGTTTTCAGCATTCGCTTTGTTTTTCTTTTGTTGTTGTTGTTGTTTTTGTTGTGTTGTTGTTTTTGTTGATTTTTTGTTTTGTTTGTTTTATTAACAAAAATTTCAAAAAATAATGTTTTATAGACGTTTTGTTGTTTGTAGTTTTCTTTTTTCTTTGTTGGATATTCGATATGCATTTGTTGTTTGTTTTGCTACTATTTAACAATCGGCTTTTGAAAGATGTTCGGAGTATGTCGAAGTTGGCATACATTGAGATATACAATATATATAATTCGCTCGAAATTATAATATGTTCATTTTTGCATCTTTTTTGTTGTTTGCTCTTGTTATCTTTTTCATTTTTCATTTTTCTTTTTTGTTTGAAGTTACCTTTACGAGTGTAGTATAATAATAAATCTATGTTTATTAATATTATCATTATTAAAATTTATCAATTATTATATGATCTCTCTGCTCCACGGCACATGGGAGAGCTTTGAGTAGGGGGGGTGGTGGATGGGGAGGGGTGTTAGTGGTGTTGGGGGTGGCGTTGCTTTACAAATCGGTCTCGCCATAGAGAGCTGTGCTGAACGACATGTAGTCCAGGGCGCCGGGCACGCCGTTGGGTCCCTTGTATGGTGGCATGCGCTGGATGCAGTATTCGGCCTGATCTGGTGGCAATTCACGGCGCAGCTCATCGGGCAATATGTATGGCTGGAGAAAGAGAAACGGAAGTCAGTCAAGTCGAACGCAGATTCAATGTGAAATTCGAGGATCGCTTACCTTGTCGGCGGCCAGGATTCGGAAGGAATCGATGACTTGCTCGGCAGTGTCGGTGTCGGTGCTCTCGCGGGTCATAAAGTCGAGGAAGGCATCAAAGTGCACGTAGCCGGTGTTGTTGGGATCGACGACAGCCAGGATGCGCTGGAAGTCCAGGTCACCCTGACGATCCTTGCCAATCGAATAGCCCAGCGAGACGAGGCACGATTTGAACTCCTCGGGCGTCAAGCGACCGGTGCGATTCTTATCGAAATGATTGAAACTGGAGCGGAACTCGTTCAGCTGCTCCTGGCTGATGCCCTTGGAGTCGCGTGTCAGTATTTGATTCTCCACCTCGTTGATGTTGCGATTGATCGAGGTGAGCAACTGCTCCCAGCCAACGCGCAGCGTTTCCATCGTATAGTTCGTGTAGCGATTCTCAAAGATCATCGACTCCTGGACGGCCTGGTGGATCTTCTCGAGCTCCTCGATGTTTGGCTTGTAGGCATACACCGCCTGCTCGTACTCCTTCAGACGATGCAATTGATCCTCCAGCGAGCCCTGCAGTCCCATACCGATGGCTGTCACCGCATCCATTTGACGCTCGATCCAGGGTCCAACGGTGTTGGCCTTCTCGGCGAACTGGCGACGCAGCATCTCGTTGTTCTGCTGCTTGCGCAGCTCATTGGCCAGCGTCTGGTCGCGCTGTGGCACCAGTTGACGGACATCGCTCCACTTGCGTGTCATGTCGTGGGCGGTCAACGTGGTGTAGGGATTCTCGAGGCCACCGGGTATCTGGTGTTGCTTGACAATCGATTCCACCTCACGCACCAGGTTCACAATCAAATTGAACTCCTTGTCGGCTTCGCCGAGTGTCGCCTTGAATTGATCGTGCGCTTGGATCAGACCCTGAATCTCCTCCATGGTGTGCACAATGAACATATCGACCAGATCCTCGCGTGTGCCGTCCAACCAGTTGTTGAATGGCGCCGCCCTCTTCGCAAACTCCAAATGCAAGATATCGATCTTCTCCAGAATGCGCTCAGCCTCATCCAAGGCGGTGCGACGACGCTGGGTCAGGGCACCCAGGCGATCCCACTGATCGCAGATGCGCTGGCAACGTGCGTTAACCGACACACAATCGTGGTACTCCAGAGTGCTGCAGCAGAGAACATGAGACGAGAAGAGTTAGACGATATCTTTCTCAAAATGATCATTTACGATACGAATGGGGATGATATCCTTAATGATATTGAAATGTAGTAAAGATCGATGTTCATAACATGATGGTTTAGAAGATCAAGGATCTTCGCTCGATAAAAGTATAAATGCAAAAATGAACGTTGATTATGTGGCAAAAGAATTAAACTAACACTCAAAATGATCAACGAGTCAAGAACTACTGTGAATATCAGTGAGCAATGCAAATCTGAAGCTGATCGCTGAAGAGCACATTGAACTGCTAAATTCCCTTCCATCGATTGCAATGTGATGAGAACGTTTGCGAGTTACATATCTATGATCGTTTAACCTAACCTCACACTTTTTGTAGTTCGCCCATGACGAATGGGAGCGTCCGAGGTAAGCATTGGATTAGTAATTGGACAAACAATTGAGCGGCAGTTTGAGGAGAGAGCGTGGAGAGCAGCTTGCGAGAGGAGAAACAAACTTACTTGAGCTCCTGGGCAATGGCGGCAATTTGTTCGACGCGATCTTGGTGGGCGGCCAGATCAGACTCAAAGGCTTCGTGCTTCTTCTTGAGGGCCTTCAGCTCGTTCAGCTTGCATTGACGGAAGTCCTGGGACTGCAGCATCTCTTCCTTGCCGCGGGTCCAGTCCTCATGGGCATCGGCCTACGATGGCAGGGAGACAGAGAGACAGAGAGAGAGAGAGAGAGAGAGAGAGAGAGAGAGAGAGAGAGAAATGATTGTTACGATTGCGCGGAGATGAGAAAGTGTTGTGCGCTCTCACCTTATGCTTGAACTTCTGGGCCAAATGTTCGAGACGCTCCAGGCGCATGGTCTCGGCGAGCAGCCATTCCTCGAAGGCCTTCTCGGCGAGCTCGAGACCCTTCCATGAATTGGAGATGTCAGACACTGTCTTGCCCTCGGTGGGCAAGTAGGCTGGACGGTTGGACAGACGCAGTTTCGTCTGCAGCGTGTTAAAGTTAGTTTCGAGTTTTGCTTTCTGCTCAACACGTGGTGGCTTGTGCTTGCGACGGTACGTGCGGTACTCCTCAAGCTTCTTCTGTACTCCGGCCAGCGAGTTGTCCGCCTGGCGGGAGTTGAGCCATGGCATCGTGCGACGAATCCATTCCAGCAGCTAAACGCGAAGAAAAGTAGTGTCGAATGCAATTAACCGTGAGAGCGAGACGAGTGTGAACAGTTTTCGAGCGAGTTCACAACGAGTGCTACTCGTTAGATCAATTTAAAGCGGGCAACTTACATCGCTGGCCAGACGTTCGTACTCCTCCATGAGACGCTCATTCTCCTGGTTGACCTTGAGCACCTTGCAAATACGGTTTGCTGCCGTTTCCGCCTGTATCGATTGTGAAGGTGTAGAAGGAGGTGTGGTTAGAAAAGACTTTGTCACTTTCCAGCCCAATTACTCTGAGTGTTGGGGATTTACGCAAACGCAAAACAACCAAACTCAGAATTTTCGGAATGCAAAACGAGAACGAGACGAGACGAGACGAACGAACGAGAACGAGCAATACAAAAACGTAACGGGAATGGAGGGGAACGAAAAGGAACGTAACGAACGAACGAATCGCAGCATTATCGGAAATTGAATATTAATTGAATTGAAGAAAGCCCTTTTAGGGAAGCAGGCAGGCAGGCAGGCAGACAGGCAGACAGGCAAGCAGTGTTCCGAGCAGCTCTCAATGATCTTTTGCCAATGGGTGTTTTTCCTCTTCCTCGCGTATCCTTGCGCACCGTCGACAGTGTAACGAGTTGCGAATAGCGTGTGGCGAGTAGCGTGTGAGTGTTTGTGTTCATGTATCAGACAATGAGGGAGAGAGAGAGAGATGGGAGAGTGCGAGCTGAACTATCGATAAGCTGTCGATAACAAGATTGCACCAATGGCAAAGAATTGTTGATATGGAGTGATTCGATAGGTGTTTGAGGCAGTGAGATGAGGAGAGTAGCAGTAGTGATGGAATATGGTAATGGGAATGGGAATGGGGGTGTAACAGACCTTTTGGGCGCCACTGAAACAGTGATAATACGATGATACATAGGTCATGACAGCTCTCTCATCGGGCAGCGCAGTATTCTGCAAGTCTGCATGAGATCAATGATGTTGTGAGGTGGTATATATTTTGTTTTTGGTTGTTTGGTGTTTTTGTGGTGATCGTGGTGGTGGTGTGTTGTTGTTGTTGTTGATGTTGTTGCATTATCGTTATCAATATCGTTATCGTTTTGTTGTTTGTAGCGAGAGCAGTAGCAGAGTATTGTAGTTGTTGTTGTAGTTGTAGTTGTTGTTGATGGACATTGCAGTGCAGAGCGACAGCGAGAGAGAAATAGAGAGAGAGAGAGAAAGAGAAAAAAGCAACAAACATACAAAATTGAATTATTTGTCGGTTAGTCTTCGGGCAAGCATATCATGAACACAACTTAGCAATTAAACACTCAATATGCAAATAGTACACATAGTAATTAATATAATATGCCGATCTACCGATATTTATGTACATACGAGAATTTCACAAATTTTATTAAACTTTCCTGACTAGTGGATAATGCGTAAATTGACATCTCTATTTTGATACTTTAGATATGGTTTTTCTGTTCAAATTTTATTTCAACGAAAGTTGATTTTATGTGGTTTTATCAACGATCTTAGCGCGAAGTTTAATTTTCAGAGCTTATTATTTTCTGCCTTCATTTACAATTCCTTGCCGGGCATATTAATATAATACAAAGTGTATCTGATATTGAGCGAGTTAGTAGCTTAATAATCATAACTTAAAGCATGCCTAGGGATTAACGCATTGGACTCGAGCTCAAAGCACGCTTAAAGGCGATTCACAATAGTGCATAATTCAAGCATGATCTGAGCTCGAAGAGTCACAATAATAAGTACATATACATAAATATATTATATAGTAATCAATAACGTAACATGAGAGAGCAGAGCAGAGAGAGCAAATGGATCAGATGCAACATGCGCAGGAGCGAGAGAGATGGAGAACTGCGTGAGCTTTTTCTTCATTAAAAGCTCACCAATACCAATGCGGCAAATCTCTCGTCGTATTAGTACGGGGAGCATGAGTTAGTTAAATCGCTTGCTGGGCACAGCATAAAGCGCACACACTGTGTACAGATACAGGTGGTCTGCAATATATACTTCTTGAGTATATCATATATATATATACGTATGTAATATATATATATCCATCTGGAGATCAGTGTTTCAGTTATTTTGTTGTGTATTAATGGCGTTAATACATCGAAAACAAACAAGAAGACGAAGCGCATTCTTTGGCGGCGGTTGGCGATATTTTTTGGGGATTTCATTTTTTTTTTTTTTTTGTTTGTCTCCAAAAAACAAAAACTGCAATATATGTATATAGTATTGCATATAGGCATATGCGAACGAGAAATGGAATATATATAGTATATATAGTTCATATTTATGTGTATCGAGATGTGAAGTTTAGTCACATTGTAATTATTCGGGACGTAGGTGTATTGTCTTGTGGGTTCGGGTACATGCGTCACATTTCCAACCTGTTGGGCTCCCTGGAAGGCGTGATAGTAGCAGGAGACGTACGTCATGATGGCACGTTCATCCGGTTTTGGAGTGTTGATTAAATCTGTCATCGATTCGCGTATGGTGTTCATTGTTGTTGTTGTTGTTGTTGCAAGAGAGAATTGAAGCATTATCATTATTATTAAAACTAACTGATCCCTAAACGCTAGAAGAATACTGCCTATATCATTTAACATCACATTTCTTAAGAGCTAGCTTAGACGAGGAAGCTGGAAACAATGATTGCGAACATACCATCTGGATCCAACATCCTTGGAATATCAAGATATTTCTCAGCAACATCGAAGGCAGTGTTCAGATTCTCCAACGGATTGTCTTTGGATAGCTTGGCATAGTCGATCAGATCTGGGCGATGACGATGGATGAGCGCACAGAAGGCCAAACCGTCCTAAATGGATTCACACAATTCCCACAAATATTAGACAAATATAATTCCAATATATATCTTGTATAAGTTCACTATGAGTTCATTCCACAGACTTACCTTGAAGGACAGATGGAAGTTCTGTACGTTAACGTTCTTGTAGGGCGCCGTCTTGCGCTGGCACCACAACAGCAGACCCTCCTTGGCGGTCATCTCCTCGACGGAGATGTCCTGAATGGCGAAACGCAAGATGATCGTCCAGATCATGCCCAGCGTCATTTTGAGATTGCCATCGACGATCTCCTCGGCACCAATCGACACCAGATGCACACCCTTCGATGCGATGAAATCAAGAGCCTTGTTCACGTTGGCGATTTTGTGGAAACGCATCTTGCCGCGATCGGGCTTGGGCAGAGTCTCACCGGAAATCACCTCCAGCAGCAGCATCAACTTGAGGCCATTGCGGAAGTCCTCCTCGATGTTGTCGATGGCGGTGCCGGCCTTACGCAAATGACTGTTACACCACGCGGTAAATGTCTGAAGATTGCAAGCACATTTTTATTTTATTTTGATTCATAACTATTTATAGAAACTTCTAACTTAATCAGGAATTACTTCTTCATAACATGTAAATTCCCTCAATTCTACCAACAAAATTATCATATCTGTATCAATATTAACAATAATTGTTGTAGCTATAATTAGAACATTTTAAGATCATTCTCAAAATGATCTATTAAAGAATGGAATATTTTTAACAAGCTTTTAAGAAAATAGAACTGACTAATACTTATTAACTTAGACAAAAAATGAATAGTATAAGAAACAATTGACTTATTTTACAGTTAGGGACATTTGAAATATATGAATTATTTATTCCTGTTCCTATATCCTATATATATTTTCTTCTAGCCAAGAATATAGAACATAAATCGAGCTCAACAATGTTCATTAACTGAAATTTAAGGAGTTTACGTAGCTGGGTAAGAGATCATAAAGGAAAAAAAAGGGAAGCGGAAGAAAAAAAGGAGTTGAGACAGCCCCAACTTTCTTTGGGTTGAGACCCTACAGAACAAAAAAGCTCAGCCGCAAGTACTTTTGCTGGTCTGGCAAGGCTGCTGCTGCTGCTGCTGTGACGGCAATTGCACCGATAACGACAACAAAAACAACAACAACGGCGACGCCGACTGCGGCTGACAGTTGCAGTTATTTTTCACCGAATGGGGACAGACAGCAAGAACAAAGAGAAAACAAGAAAAAGACAATGTGCATGTGTATGTGTGTGTAAGTGTATGTCCATGTACATGTGTATAGCCATACATTCAAACAATAAATAAACCAGTTATTTTTTTTTTTTTTTGCACACACTTCATTATTTTGGAGTTGCGCCGACGCCGCTGTCTGCGTTTTTGGTGCTTGTAAATTTACAACTTGTATATGCATTGCATTGTTTTGTTATTGTTGTTGGGCATGGCACGCCCACACGCCCGCCAAATGCAGCTGGGCGACAGTAATGAGACTGTATGGGTGCTTGTGTGTGTGAAACCATTCAGCTGGGCATCAAAAGCCCAATTCGATCAATGATCGAAACAAACAGTGAAAAGGAAAGCAGCGGACATGACTTACAAATGCGTAACACATATCGATAAAGGTGCACATATGTACAAATATCGATATACATAACAATGGACAACCGCTAGATTAGAACGTCGTAGGGATGGTAAGCCATCCCCCCATCTACTTGCATAAACTATATTTTCTGCTGTCTTTCACTTTGCCCGTCACTAAGCTGGGAAAATGATGTTGGAAAAGTAAATGAAAGACGAATGATAAATAAATGGGAACAAAGTCGGGCTGCTTTGGTTGCTTTATTGGCCATTTAGCTGCTTACAGTTACACATGCGTGCGTGAGACAATGGGACAGCGACAGTTTTCGAATCAAACCAAGTTGAGATTGTGGCGCTGTCGCTTTGTCGCTGCTGCTTCAAGCCTGAGGCTGTAAGACGAGCTTAGAAGACGACAAACAGCAAACCGGGCAGCCGCAGCAGCAGCAGCAAAAGAACAAGAAATGCAACTGTTAATGCAAATCGCTCTTAAGTCAGTCTGCCTGGGTGTATTCGTGTTTGTGTGTCTGTGTGTGAGTGTATGTGTGTATCAAAACGGGCGCTGGGGACAGACAGATTACCTCTGCATTACATTAAGCACACAAACAATAACACGTTCAACTAGGCCAGCAGTGCAGTAGAAAGAGAGCACAACACACACACATTGATGGTGTGGACGGAGAGAGGGGGGATAAGCCGCAGACTCAATGCTGCGTTGCCAAACGAGTCGTTGGCGCTTCCCGCTAGCTAGTTAGCTACACACACACACACAACATACATATGTACATATATATATGTGTGTGTTTGTGTGGGGCTAAGTGCCTGCCGCATTCCGTCGTCAACCCGTTTGAATGTCTTCCTCTTCTGCTTTTGCTGCCGCTTTGACTTGTAGCTGCAGTCAAAGCCGTTATCAGGCAACGATTTTCAAGCTGTTCAAGCCTGCTTGCTGTCTGTTCTGTTCTGTTTTGCTCTGCTCTTAAGGCATCTCTGATCACTTTGCGATTGAGCAATCGGTCATTGGTTCGCACGACGCAAATGCGCACGCGTCAAAAAAACAACAAAAACAACAAAAAGCCCAAATAAAATACAAGCACAAGTCTAACAGACGCCAACGCTAACGACAGCGATGATGGTGGGAGCTTTCGGAAAAAAGCTCTTTAGCTACGCGCACTCGCTCTGGCACACACCATTTTTAGCTGAATGTAATTTGAGGCGGCCTCATAGCATGGACTCATTCGCACACACATACACACGGACATAGAGAGACAGTCAGGCGGCGTAATGAGGTGAAGAGCAAGAGCGAGAAAAGATGCTTTCGCATTTCAGTTGCGCTACACAAATAATCGATAAGCGAATATCGATAGATGGCTATCAAATGTTTTTGATCCGTTGTCAAAAACGAAAAAGCGCAAACAAATTATTTGTTATTGTCGCTTCAGTGCACACATTCAGTTAAGTCATTGTCTATGGCAATCCTGCCAGCTGGCAAATGTCTAACACCTGAGCTACGCACACACTCACAGCAGTTTAACCTCTGTACAATCACACACTCACACACACGCACACACAAAATGTATGCTGCAATGTGGATGACGCATAGGCTGCTGTTGAATCACACTCACACACATACACTCACACAGGGACAGTTGGCCAAGCGAACGAAAAAAGATCGAGAGTGAGAAGAGAGAGAAAGAGAGTGAGAGTCGTCGCAAACAAAACAACAAAACAGCCTACGCCTACACACCTGCACAGCTGCCCCAAAACCCACCACACCTTTCACCTCCCACCTCCCACCACACCACACCACACACAGCGCTGAGCAAAGTAGCGCGCTTGTTCACACAGTCATCAGCCTTCCATTTTGGCCAATGTAAACACATGAAACAACCACAACAACAACAGCAACAACAATTTGCTGCTTTCATTATTTCAACTGCTGCTGCGTCTTTTATAATGACGAGACGAAATTCTCTGGTGCGGTAATTTACGATTACGAAATGTATATATAGATCAACTAGTTGATACAAGTACTCGCCCCCTCCCCCACCTTCCCTCTCTTGCTTGCTCATGGTTGCCCCCAGCGAGTGTGTCAAGCTCAAAAATCAAATTGTTTGAAATCAACAATTTTCTTTGGCCAGGAGCATTGCAGGTGCATTGCTATTTGTGTATCTGTATGTGTGTGTGTGGAAATTGCAGCGCTTCATAATATTGCTGGCTATTTATATTTGTAATTTGTCTGCCCCTCATCTCCGTCGCCCCCTCACCAACCCATTTATCGGCGTGTCAAAACCACAACCTTGCACTAAATTTACCGAATTTTTCTTTTTTAATGCATATACACATATATGCTTTTTAGCAATTTTTAGAATTATGTATATAAATATCTGTGGCAAGAAGAAGCAGACGGGGGGGACTTTGGCTGGCTAATTAACAATGTTGAACCATTTGATGCGCTTCATTTGCTCACAAAAAGACTAAAAACAAAAGGAAAATCCAACAAAAGTAGCAGTACCCAAAACTATATAATCGAGAATGTGGTTCAACCGTTAGAATACCCGAAATCAATTTTATGAGCAGCTCTAAAAGAGCCTGGAATGATTTATTCGATCGTTATGGAACTTTTTTGAAATTTGTCAGCCAAGACAATTTTTACCGATATGCAGTTATTAAATAAGCTAAAAAACGATCACTTGCGTTTTACTATTTTTCGATTCGATGGAACAGGAAGTGGACATAATTTTTATCGATTACAGTAGCTATAGCTCTTAAAGTCACTGAGATATATGCGACTAATTTCCAGATAGCCAGTCTGAGAACTAAGTTAAGGAAGTTAAAAATATTTATTTTGTCGATGTTTTAACACCTATGTAGTTGTAATACCCCGCTAACTAACGTGAATCGGGTATAAACATCATTTGCCAATTTATCAAGAGTGGGAAGGGGAAGATTCATGACCCACTGATTGAAAAGCTTATCAAGCAAAAGGAGAGGACGGGGGGGAAAGGAGCTGCAGCTGGGAAGCTGCCATTGAGTCATATCTAACAACTATTTAAACAGGGGCAGCATGTTATTTGTTATTGTTGTTGTTGTTGTAGTTGCAGAATAACGGCAGCCGCTTCCGCTGAAAACAGAACAAGACAAACAGCGACGCCAAATGCCGTTGAAAGAGGAGAAAGAGAGTGAGCGAGAGCGAGACGGAGATGGAGAGAGAGGTGAGTACTCATTTAAGTATAGGGTGGTGAGGTAAGGTGAGGTGAAATGAGGGGAGTCAAGTGCAAGCACAACATAATTGAATGGAGGAGAACATTGTGTTTAACCTTCGCTTCGATTGTTTGGCGTTGACTTCGGTGGGTGGCTAATTTAGTTGACGATTGCGGGGGGGATTGCGGGTGGGTGTGGGGTTTGTTCTATCGCTAGACACGGCCTTAGCAGGTATTGTCAAAACAGCGCAAACAACAACAACAACGAATGAGACAGAAATTGAGGTTTCCAGTGATAAATGATTGTGTGTCGAACAAA
Organism: Drosophila niveifrons; assembly: GCA_035046325.1. Taxonomy (NCBI): domain Eukaryota; kingdom Metazoa; phylum Arthropoda; class Insecta; order Diptera; family Drosophilidae; genus Drosophila; species Drosophila niveifrons. The sequence continues at coordinate 11,836,065 of JAWNOC010000063.1, read as the reverse complement.
ATACGATTCGTATTCCTGATGCCAAGGCAACCACTGCCATCATCATCATCATCATCATCATCGACAACAGCAACAACAACAACTAGAATAAGAAGAAGAGCAAGCAGCCAAAGTCAGCCACCAGGCAGAGCGAGCAAATAAAAAAACACTTATTTTTGTTCAACATATTTCAAACATTTAAGAAAAGAACCATGAAACGAATCTATTTTTAAATTGTGCGCTGAGCTTTTCGTCGACTACTGCCTCGCCGCCTCACAAATATTGAAACATAATCGAAGAAACATCTACATATACAAACGGATATATGTATGTATATATATTGTATATCTCCTACATATGTAGTATATATGCTATATCTACATCAATATACACTATTCTCTATATGTCAGCCACTGAGCAACTACTGAGGATCGCATAGATTTTCATATTTTGTCGACTAAATTCGACTTTGCTTCGCCTCAATTCTACACATTCTATATGGAATATAGTCGATAGCTTCGATGGCAATCAATTTGTCATCTCGAATTAAATCAAATCAAAGCAAGTTGGCAGCACTGGCCTACCCACATTTAGTTAATGAATAGCAGGAAGTAGTGCATGTTTTGGTCACAACACTCACCTTCTTCTGTTGCTTCTCCCACGCCGGATCAAGCAATCCCTCGCGCTCCCATTCCTCCTCCTGCTCCATATAGCCATCTCCGTACTCCATGGAGAGTCCGTTCTCCATCATCATGTTGTGGCTGTTTTTTTACGGTGCAGTTGCTGGTGGTGCAGTTGCTGTCGCTGCTGTTCGATTGAAGGGTTGAAGTTGCACACAGTTTTCGTTATTATATCTCGATTATTTTGTTGTTTTGTTTTGTTTTTGGTTTTTTATTTTTTCTTTTTTGTTGTTTTTTGTTTTTGTTATCAACAGTTGCAGTTGCTGTTTGTATGTGTGTGTGTGTTTTAAGCTTAACTCTGCTTCTTTATCAATTCGATTCGAATTCGCAAATGGATCGTTCGAAGTTGGGCATAGAACTCTTTCAAGGGCGGGATGGATCGATCAAGAACAAGAACAACAATAGAGAACAGTGCAATGTATGTATGTATGTATGTATCTGGTGAGAGGGGGCGGAGGGTAGGTAGTTCGTTCGTAGATGATCCTTAAAAATTAATCTGCAATATGCGAGAGTGAAGAGCAGAAATATTTTCATTAGCGATCACTCATCGATAATTTAATAAACGGAAACGGAAATGTAAACGAAGACGAAATTGAGACGTAAAGTGAACGACAAATATTTGATTGAGTGGGGACTTCAAAGGGTCTCGAAATAAAACAAAAAAAAAAGGTTAATCGATCAGTGATCGATTATTTCAATGAATGCAAATTGTCAATCTTCGATTTAAAGCAAAAATGGATTGGATGTGATCATAAAAATCAATAAGAATTAACGCAAGCAATTTGGAGAAGAAGCAGAAAAACGTTGTATAACCCATAATAATTTGGCTACTTAATTTATTTTGTTCACATTTTCGCTTTTTCTTCGTTTCGTTTCAATCCGTTTCGCTTCCATTTCGTTTCATTTTCATTTCCATTTCGTTGCTTTGCGATTCGTATTGGTATCGTTTTAAAAATAGTATGTGTTTTGAAAAGTTTTATTTTCGGCGTCAACGTCAACGCATGTGCCCCGTGTATTCGTTCAGAGAGGATCTGGGGGAGGGGATTGGATTGGATCGGATGGGATTGTGGATGTAGTACATATTTGAAACAATTTTTGAAAATGTTCACACACACACACACATACATACATCAATATATATAAATATATATATATGTATATATATATATATGCCACGATGTTGAGTAAGTACTCAGACTTTGATTCAGATTCAGTTCGGGATTGAATTTGAGTCTGTGCTTCAGATTGTGATTCTGAATACGAATGTCATATGTATGTGCGACATATATGATACATATAATTGGGTCGATCCGTTTCAAAGTATTTAGCACAGATATAGCAATAATTTTTCATTTGCCATTTTCAAACTGATATATATAAAAATGTATACATATACATACTTGTAGTTTTTCGGGTATTTGTGAATATATATTCTTATATATATATGTATAATATATACCTGCATATATACCCAACTCACTCACTCGCACGCACACACACACATTCGTAAATCGTACGTTGAAAAAGCTTCTTTTTTATAGCAATATATCGATATACTATATGTAGATATATATGTATATATCTTTATATATTTAGTGTACGTATTTTGTTCAACCAAAAAAAAAGGAAAATTATAGTTGTTTTTTTTTTTCTTTTTTTGTTCCTTTTCAGTTTTTGTATACCAAAAAATTTCAAAATAAAAAAAATGTAAAAAAAATACCAACAGCAACAACAGCAACAATAACAAAAACAACAAAACAATATGTGTGAATACAATTGGAGGAAATATCTACGTTTGTCGCTTGCAAAGAGAAAGACCCGCTCGCGTTGATAGCTAACTCAAAACTGATGTCGCGCCAGCAAAAACTGAATATCGTACGTGTGCGACGACCCAGAAGTGCCGTCGTCGCAGCAGCGCAGCAGTCAAAGAAAACTGTGCAGCAGCCGACGCAGCAATAACAACAACAACAACAACAACAGTTACGGCATGAGCAAATGCACGACGACGACAACGACAGCGATCGCCTCTCGTCGTCGTTTTCGTATACACACACGAAGATCCCACGAGCGAGTGCGCACCCACACACATACAGCTGCAAGCGACAGGCAGCACACACACACACACACATTCACACGACACATACATGTGGGAGTGGGTGGCAAGGCAAAGAAGAAAGTATGAATTCGGCCAGCAAACACTATTGTTGTTATGTTGCTGTTTCAATGATGCTGCGCGAGTGCGCCTATGCATGTATGTGTGTGTGTGAGTGTGTTGTCTGGCATGCGAAGAGAGACTCGATAATTATCGATATGTACAAATGCAAAGAGAACAACAACAGGTAGAAACTGTTAGCAAAAAGCCGTTAGCTTTTGGAAATGCAACAACAACGAAAAAAGCAAAGAAAACCGAACGGAACGCACACACCAAGGCAGCGACGGCAACAGCGGCCAGAGCAGCGGCAGAACAACAGCTTCAGAGCATCTGCATTTGCAGCTGAATGAAGCAAAACGAACCACCCTGTCATTGTATGCGTGCCTGCGCCTGTCTCTGTTTACGTGTGCATCTGTGTGCGAGTGTGTGGAACAACAACTTGTTTGCTGTTGCTTCTGAGGCTGCTGCTGCTGCTGATGCTGATGGTCAATGCGTATCTGTCAGCTCAGAGCTGTCCGCTCCTTCGTCCGTTCGTCTGTCTGTTTGTCACGTCTGTTCGGGGTCGCGCTGTCGCATCATACGCCCCCGCCTAGCTACAAAAATAGCAAATTGTTAATTTCGCTTCGAAAACTCTTTTCCAATACATGTACATATGTACATGTATGTGTGGACAGAAAATATGCTTAGGAAGCGGTGATGGGGGCGGGGAGCACATGATTTTTATTGGCATGCCACTTGGTTTTTCCGTGCAAAATAGAAGATCGAACATATTTACTCGAACAAATATGTGAATATGTATGCGGTACACACATATAGACAGATTATTTATGAAATTGATTAAATATTTTATAGCCCTAGCGCAATTTGAAATGAACACGCACACACGCGTGTGTGAGCTTTTTGCTGTGTGTGTGTTGGTGCGAAAGGACTGCAAAGCGCGGAGCAAGCAGTGGGAGGCAAACAAAAAGCTCTCACTGAAAAACAGTCAAAAATGCTAGATTCAACCTCCAGATAACATAAAGAAGAAGAACTAGAGCGAAGGCGGGGGTGTAAACAGGGTATTACGTAGTCGCAAAAAAAGAAGAAAAAAACAAAAAAAAAAAAAACGCTTGTCGAAATCGTTTATTTTTGGCCCCATAATGTGCGTCGTCAGCGCGGCAATTCTTGTTCTTTTTCGAAAACAATATCTATTTTTAAACGTTTTGTGCGTTAATACCATATTTCTGAAAATATGTATTTCGACGCAAAACATACATAAATTTAATAAAAATTGAAAGAAATGCCTGCCTCACATACACATACTTTATGTGAATACATATTCATATTCATATTCACGATCAGCCATAAAGCAGACACACTTTGTAAGGAAGCTAGAAGCAGCAACATATCTTCCTCCCACAAGTTCCGTTCTTTTTTTCGGGGGCAACACAAATTTTAAATTTCGATTACAGTAAACCCAATTTTATTCAAATGTTTCAATTTTTCTTTTAGTAGAAAAAATATTCGATTTGAAACAAATGCGAGAGTTTAAAAAAATAAAAAATCATTTTTTATCGGTTAACAGAATGATTTTCTTTATTTGAAGTTTTGATTTTTTTTTAATTTAAGTTGTGAAATAATTATTATGTTTTAATTTTCCTCATAAAAAAAACTTTTTTTGTTTTGTATATTTTCAAATTAGATAAACGATTTCAAATCAAAATTTAATAATTATTTCACAACTGTTTGTATTTTTAAATAAAAATTATATTTTATCTCTTGTCATTGTAAAAAAAAAGAGATACAAATTCTTATTTTTATAACACAATATTATTTTATTTAATTTTTTAAATTATATTAAGTGATTTTAAATCAAAATTATTTTTCCAAGTTTTACATTAAATTGGTATTTTTCTATACTTTAACAAAAAAAAAAAATCTTATATATTTTAATACAATTATGATTACGATCCCTGCTCTCAATGCAAATCGAATCCAGCAATATTATTTCACAAATTTTCGAGCTAATTGAAATTTGATAAGACTGTGATAATTAAAATAGAAGGTGTAATTTCTAGAAATTAAGTCATATAATTTTTATTTGCATTTCAACCAAAAGTTCCGCTGCCAACACAAATAAATGGAAATATGAAAAGCTGAAAATTGGCATATGTTATGACATCTAAATTTAAATAAATCATAAATTGTGCAGACTCAGGAATTTGGCAAAGTGGCAAAGTTGAGGCGGCGTCGGCAGCGTCAGCGTCGAGTGGAGCGATGCGAACTTAGCGAGTCTCCACTGTAATGCAACACATCCAAATATCCAAATCATTTTGAGGACAATTTCGCCCGTTCTCTTTTGCACAAGGACAAATGAAGGCAAAAATAACAAACACACACACACACACACTCTCGGCTATTATATCTACAATAACATCGACATCTATATCGTATGCGAAATCGACTTGGACATCGCAAAATCTACAGCTATATAACACTATAGTATGTATATTCGTATTTGTATTCGTACAGTACGTATGTATATTAATTTTGCATGTATTTTATAACTTGTTGTGGGTATAATTATTTTAAGAAATAATTACAATGCTTGTTACAGATTTAGTTTAGTTTCATGTTTTACATTTATAATATGTATATATATATATATATATATGTTTGTATATATATACATGTACTACATACATATAACTATGTTTTATTTTTCTTTTCGTTTTTTTATTTTATCGCTAATAGGGCGATAAACGTAAATAGAGGCAGAGAGATAGAGAATAGGGGGGCAACATTTTCTAGTATACAAAAAAAAAAAAAAACAATGACATATTTTATGTAGTATTATCTCATATTAAATTAAAAGGGGTAAGTGGGGGGGAGAAATGCGCATAAACTCAATCACAATCAATCGATTCCGATCCAATCGATCATCGATCATTTTTCTATATATCTATTTCCAGCGACATCGATAACGATAACAGCGCATCATCATCGTCCTCGTCCTCATCCTCATCAGCTGCAACTCATTCGGGCTTGAGCGTCAATCCTGGCGGCGGTTGCGACTCCAGCTGCTCAATGAACAGCTCCTCCAGCGGCCGATCGCTGATGATGCGAAAGAAGAACAAGTGATCCAAGCACTTCAAGCTGATCGAACGCAACGCAGGCAGCCGCAACAATAGCTGAGCAAAGCGTCCATCATCGCCGGGATGCTCGACCCGACAGTGCTCATCGAGGCAGGCGTAAACCTTCTCGCGACAGAGCTCGATGTCCGCTCGATTCTTGATGCCCCTGATGTCCGGATTGTAGAGTATGATCGCCTTGAGGCACGACAATTCCCGTCGATCGAGATTCAAGCGTTTCATCTTCACACTCAACTCGGACAGAATGCGATCGAAGATGGAATGCACGCCCGCCTTGATGGCGCTATTGCGATGATACGAGAAACTCTGGTTGAGGAACAGCTGCTGTGGCTGCATCACCGGCGATCGCCGCTCGAACGCGCTATCCCCGTGCCCCATGCCGCCCAGCGAGTCGTCCAGCGACACAATGCTGCACCAGGCGACGTTCGCGATCAGCAACTCGTTCCATGCGGCCTTCAGCAGTATGACCTGATCGTCGAGTGGCAGTTGGGCAAAATGTGGCATGAGGCGTGCATACTCTACCATCTGATAGAGCTGTTTGTTAACCACCTGACACAGGGCGGAGACGGCTCCCTTGTAGTCCGGTTGCACGGTGGAATTGGGTCCGACGCGAAGAAACGCGAGCGCTTGATCGCCGCTGTGCGCCTCTGCCCGCTGCTCGGCGTCCAGCAGCCGTTCGATGGTGAAGTCGCGGGACACATTGTTGGCCATAAACTCATCGGAGGCGCCACCCAGATTGCTGCCGCCGCCACCGCTGCCAAGATTGCTGCCACTCAAGTTGCCGCCGCTGCTGTTGCCACTTGCTCCACCCACGGGGCCGCCACCGAGTCCAGTTGCGTTGCCGCTGCCAGCGTTGTTGCGTGCCGCCGAGCTGCGTGCCCCACGCTGTCGCTCCTCCTGCACCGCCTCGCGCTTCATGCCGCACGACAAGCACTTCTGATAGCGACAGTATTGGCAGCGATTGCGCTGGCGCTTGTCGATGATGCAGTTGCGATTCTCGCGGCACGCATATGTGAGATCCTTGCGCACGGTGCGCTTGAAGAAGCCCTTGCATCCCTCGCAGCTGTAGACGCCATAGTGCTTGCCACTCGCCCGATCCCCGCAGATGGAGCACAAGTGCTTTGATCCGCTCAGCGGATGATTTGGCGGATATTGTTGCTGCTGTTGCTGCTGCTGTTGTTGCTGCTGCTGCTGTGATGTGGCGGCCATTTGATTGGCGTTGTTGTTGTTGCCACCGACTCCGGGCAGCACGTTGGCCATGTTCATGGCCTGCAGAAATGGGGGCACGGGACTTTCGGCCTTGGGCGAAAAGCTGCTGTTGTTGCTGTCATTTAGCTGCGAGATGTCCGGCTTCACTTCCTCCTTGATCGGCCCCAGACGAAAGCCAGCGTCCTGGTCACAGTTGTCCATGTCTCGCCTGCTTTCTGATTTCGCTTTGCTTCGTTTTGTTTCGTTTTGCTTAGTTTCGTTTTGTTGCTGTTTTTTGTTATTTTGTTATTTTGCTATTTCGCTAGTTTGCTTATTCGCTGTGTGCGTGTTTGTCTGCCTGCTGTGTTTTGTGTCTGTGTACGTTTTTGGCGACTTTCGCCACTGCAGCAGTTTCACTTTGCGGTCGACAGGAGCGCCACCGTGTCGTCGTGTCGTATGGAGTTTATTTCTAATGCTTAGCTGCATCAACAATTGCAGTTTGCAGCAGCATTTACATAACTTTTGCTGCTTTGCATCTGTTTCTTGCCACAGCACACAACACACACACATACACACACGAAAAACACGAAAAAATACAACTAAATAACAGCAACAACAACAACAACAATAATAAGCATCAAGTGTAGACAGGCTTTCTGACTAATGATTAAATACTTTTCGCGTCGACATTTTTTTCTCAACAAAGACGCGCAAGTTCACCACAGCAGCAAACTTCAATTCACCACCCGGTTTCACACCAGAGCCGACGACCAGTGTTGTCCAGTGCTCGCAGTTGCGGCGCGCAAAAAACACACCAAAAACAAAACGCAAAACAAAAGCACAAACACAATGGGTTGATTTTGCTTTTGCACAAACAGCACAAATTAATTATGCTTGCTTGACAAAAATATTTGCTTGATTTTTATGTTGTGCTTTTGTTTTGTGAGTGCGAAACAACCCTGATTTGTGTGCTACCACCATCAAAAAAAAAAACAGAGTTCTCACCACAAGCACAAAACGCACAGCGCGAGCCGCAAAGCAACTCTGTATTGTCTGCGTCTGTCGCAATACAATTTTTGTTGTACTTGTAAACGCACAACATGCACACTCACACATACTAGCGCAACAGACGCAAAAACACACACATACAGAGAGACAATAGCGACCCTCCTTGCACTATACGGCATATGCAAAATTTACAAATACAACTGTAAAAACACACACACACAAACATGCACAGACATATGGACAAAGCGCCAATTCTCCGGCTCCGGCCTCGTCCCAAATAATCGCGCAAGGCAGCAACAACAAAACAAAACTAAGTACGAGCCTCCTCAAGATTATTGGTTAAACAAACTATGCCAACAATAACAACAATAAGCAAACAAATGCTTTCGTTTACACAAGGCAGTATTTAATATTAAAATGTTAGAGAAATGTTATAGAATGCACAATGCAACTTACTTGCATGCGCACTTGTTTGATTTCAACTCAATAATTCGATTGTTTACACCAATTTCTTAATTGTTGCACACTCACATACGCACACACATCAAATTGTTGATGGACAATTGATAGTAGCAATTTTATTTGTATTTGCAATTGTCTTTATTTACCGAACTACTGATCTGCCGTCCAATTCAAACGCACTGCAGAGTTTTCAGTGCAAACAAAGTACGCAAAAATACTAAAACTAAATTTGCCAGCATAAAATACAATTCATTGACTGCAGTCGTCTATCGTTATCGAAATAATATAGAAACACTGCCCGCCAAATATTCAAATTTAGATTTAATTTGAAACTAATGTTTATTAGTGATGTATGTATGTACGTATATGTAAGTATTTATTAACTACATGTGACATTGCCATATAGCCGGCATAGACATTTTAATAGTTCAGCGCACCAGGCACTTCCAGTGGAAGACATGACCGCAAGTGCCTCCCCATATGTTGTCAACCAATCGATACGATTCCAAGCAAATAGTGCAGTTTACTTTGCTGCACTTGCAATCTTTTTGACAACCATTCATCAAAATCGCTGTTGGTGCTGGTGCTGCTTCTTCTACTGTTATTGCTGCTAGTGCTGTTCATCGTGCTGTCCCAACTGCCACGCATATTTGTGTACACTAGCCAGAAGAAGTCTGCGTACACACTTAACGCGCAACTTTGATGTTAAATTAAAATACATAATTTTATTGAAGATATTGACTTAATCTGTGCCACAAAAAAAGCCGCACTTTGAGGGTTTACGAATTTTTAACTTTCAGGGCCCAATTTTTTTTTAATAAGTTAACTGATGGTATGTTAATAAAAGTGCATACCAATTTTTATTTTAAATTTGTTTTTAATATTAAAATTTTTTTGTTTTTTGGTTTCACCCTAGTTTTAACGACTTTTCACTATTTTGGCAAACTTAAGGAAAAAAACAAATCATAAAAGTTATAATGAAAAAATTCAACAAAAATTATTTTTTTCAATTGAACACCTTACTAACTATAACAAAAATTTTAAATCTCGGCAATTTAACAATTGACATATTTTTTTAATTTAGCTTAATACTTAGAAACGCCGCCTCTGGCCTTAACTACAGATTTTACCCTATTGGGCATAGAATTGTAAATGAAACACAAATATTCCATACTTTTTCCATAATATGTTTTAGCTCCTTCATAGTTTTGGGTTTTCGTTCTCTAATTTTGTCACCCATATAGGCCCAAACATTCTCGATTGGATTAAGGTCTATTGGGCTGTTCCTGGCCAATCTAAGGACTTAATGCCCAATTCTTCCTTTAAATTTGTTATCTTTAGATAGGAAAATGTTAAATTTAACTGAATAAGTTGTTTTGATAACAATCGGACACAATCGGCCGACGTTGAACAGTTCGCTCCGAAATATCTTTTGAAAACTGTTCATGTACCTCAGATCTTATCTGCACTGCAGTTTTGAAACGATCCTGCAGGCTGGTTCTCATAATAAAGCGATCTTCGCGTGAAGTGGTGCATTTTTTTTCACCTGTTCCTTTTTGCCTTTTTACTTCACCTGTCTCACGATATTTTTTTAAAAAACGACGCACTGAGCTTTCATTGAAATGTGTTTCAGCCGCTATTTGCCGATTCGACAGTTTTTGTTCAGCCAATAAAATACAGTTTTTCTTTATCTGCACAATTTCCAAATTTTTTTTAAGTTCGGCTTTTTTTGTGGCGCTGACTGTATTATGATGAGCTTTTTCTGCAGTGCTAATCAGTTTGTTTCTCTCTAACCAACTCATAGACACATTAACAAAGTGATTTAATATTTTAAAATTTTTGTGCCACATAATATCTTCGACCAAGTCGAAAGCGTTTACAATTTTAACTGACTTTATTTTGGCAATATTAAAATCTGAACGAAGAGTTATCGATATCAGGATTGGGGCGCGAAATCTAATAATGCAGTTGAGCTTATCACCGACAGTCGTCGATTTTTCTATCTTTTGTTTGTTGACATTTTTGTGCATGTGTATTCACCTGCATATGTATGTGTTAGTGCGTGTTTGCAAATCTATATGTATTAATTTAGTATTAATTTAATACTACATAAAATAGCTCCGATACTTTAGCGCCAACTATCGATACAAAAATATCGAAGGTGAAAGCAATATTTACGTTACGTTACGTGACAACTTAAAAAGTAAAGTATTGGGAATACATATATCCAAGAAACAATATCAATAAAAACCGATTAATGAGCATAACTTTTCTCAGCACTTTTCTCGGCCAAGCTCGAGCTTTATGTGTATGTGTTTATAAATATTTTAATATTAATTTTCAGAAATTACAAGTTCAAAAAATGGTATGTTTTCGCTGACCATAAATATTTGTAAGCTTAGTCTTGAGAGACATAGACATAGCAGAAGATGACATCTCCGACCCCATATAGTGTATATAGCCGAGACGTTATAGCCATGTCCGTATATTCGTCTGTATGAAAACTTAGATCTCAGAGACTATAAGATATAGATATGTTATATATTTTTTATTTATGTAGCACTTGCAATGTTTGCACGCACATAAAGTTAGTTTCAAATTGTTGCCTCGCCGACTCCAGCCTACACAATTTGTCAAAAATTAAATAACAAGCGACAATAACACTTACAGTTTTTATGATTCCTGAAAATTTAGTTGCGATAATCTCATATATTTTTCACTCTATGATAAATTTTGAATGTAGTACTATATCAATAAACCTAATATAGTTTTTGGTATATTTTCTGTATTTCTTCTGTATATTAATTTGTAGCAGGTATCTCACAGTCGAGCTCGACTATAGCTTTTTTACTTGTTTAAAGAGTAGTATTATACCCATACTCCAAATATAGCCTTCGGTATATTTCTGTGCTTTGTAGTATTTTTGGTACACTTGTAGAACACGGTTTAACTGAAAATGGGTAGCTTTCTTACATGTTTTACTTTTAATAGGTACAAATGTTCCGAACACAAGTTTAGAGACTCCCATATATGTTTTTAAGTACAGAAAATGTATTGAAAATGCACTCTTTGCCGACCGAAGGTGGGATCCATGTTGAATACCTTTTTGAATTGATCTTCACATTTTTCTCTATATTTGGAGCGCTCTTTAAATATGGAATCTTTTTTAAAGGAATATATAAGGAATATTTAGCATTTTATACAAAATAATTGCACTAAAATAATATAAAATGTACACTTCTTAAAATAAGTAACAGTCTAGGCAGTGTATTATACAGACCCAATTTCGAATTGTTTCTGTTTTGCTATTTGGAATTGGGGCACGCGATAAAATAGGTGAATGGCCGCTGATTATAAGTGTTTGTTTTGAGATTTGCCAAACTTTAACTTTATAGCTATGATATGTTCCTCCCCATTCACAGATAAGAAACCTTTAAAGGCTTATCAAAATGGTCTATATAAGTGATAACACGTGTTTATATCAATATTGTATATTGGACTTTAACAAACAGCACCATAACAATGATGTGTCTTTATTAATCTGTAAGTATTGCAGTTTATATGATAGTTTCAGCTTTAGATTATATTTCCCCCCATTAATGATTTATCGTTGTAGAATCTGTCACTTTAGACTACTACAGCAAATTGCATCATCACCCTTATCTATCACAAAACTTTTATATCCGAGTAAGTGATCTTTCCATTCAAAAGGTTCTATTCTAATTCTATATACAGCATACTAATGAAATCAATGGTATTTTCACTTCTGGAACTCAATACGAATTTTTTTTATATAAATACTAGTTCTTCCACTCACTAACTGTTGCAGATATTCTATATATATCAATTACATTATACTGGTAATGAATCTTACAAACTATATTATATTATTATTGCAAAATTACATATTATAATTTTTGTAAGGCTTCTATCAATCCTGAGTTTTGTTTTTATATTATAGAAAGTTTGCATTAAATAGCTTGTGAATTTTATTGAGTTAAACTTCAAAATTATATTTAATGAAATTTAGATGTGTTTCAACAATTGCCTATTTAAATTGTTGTTTAGTGTTTACTCAAAACTCATGTCAACACATTTCTAATTAATAATATTTAATACTTAGACCTACATATGTAAAATTAAATTAGAGTTCAAAGCTTGGGTGTAATATACGAATTTCACTTGTTGTCGTTATTCTTGTATTTCATCACAATGTATTATAATCTTTTGCTTTTGTTTGCAGTAAAATCAAACATTATGAACTTTAATTTGATGTTAACACTTCCTAATTAACCGTATTAGTTTACTTTGCACTCAAAAACATGTAAATTAATTTATTATAATAAATACATTCTAGAATTTCATAATGATGTGCACATATGTATAGTATCTCCTGTTTATCTTTGCACTTCATTCATATTCATAATATTTGCATAAGTGTATGTGTGTGTATCGTTTCTTGGAAATTTGATTAGATTAATTCAAATATCGCTTACACTTGCAGCTTTAACCAGCACAAACCGTTGCAATAGCGGTCTTTAAATACATACACATATGCGTGTGTTGTACATGTATTTGTGCACTTGCACGCTTTTGTCACACATTCAGGTTGAGTTGTGGGTGCAGGCAGGACAGGAAAGCACTTGCGGCTGCGGCTGCGGCTGCGGCAGCGACAGCGCAAGAGAGAGCGAGAGCGATGGTGAAACTGCGAGAGTGCATAAACACAAAGAAGAGAGAGTCGAGATAAGTTTTAGCAGCAGCAGCAGAAGCAGCAACAACAACAACAACAACAACAGTTATTGGTTTCAATTTCATTATTGTTTTTGTTTTCGGTTTTGGGTTTTTGTTTGTGGGTTTCTTGATAGCAAACGGGAGCGACCTCCTCATACGTATGTTCGCTGTATATTCACTCACTCACTCGACTCGTTCGCTCGCTCGCTCGCTCAGTCTTTGAACGCCGTCGTCGCCTGGAAAGTGTTAATTTATTTTCTTTGCAGTTTTTAGTTTTTATGATGCGTTAGTCGAGTCTGTCACATTAGTTGAGCAGCAGCAGCAGCAACCGCAGCACCACCTTCGTCATGGCCAACAACAGCAGCAACAGCAAAAGCGTCGCCAGCGTTAGTCACTGCTTGATCATCGGATTCCTTGAATTACAAACGAATCATTTTTGTTTTTTTTTTTATCACTCACTTACAGCGACCTCGTCACATTCTGCAATTGAGTGCGGAAGAGAAGCGTCACTTTGTTGACTCCTTTGATCGCGTTTTTACGGACATCGATGGCGTCATCTTCACTCTGCAGCACAACGTGCCCCATGCCCCCGATGGCTTTGCCGCCCTCCAAAAGGCCGGCAAGCCCATCACCTATGTGACCAACAACAGTGCCCGTGCCGTCGAGTCCACGGTGCGCAGTTTCGCCCAGGTGGGCATGGAGGTGCAGAAGGAGCAAATCTGGCATCCAGCGCAGTCGATTGTCCTCTATCTGCGCAGCATCAATTTCGATGGACTCATCTACATCATAGCTTCGCCAAAGTTCAAGCAGGTGCTCCACGATGCTGGCTTCCAGATGATCGATGGCGTAAGTTAACCTTATTTCCTTCTCCCTTCCCCATTTTGGTGAAGTCCTCAGTTTAAACTGTTCTGTGTGGATTAATACTGCATTGTATAAAACTTTCTGTTTCCCATTTTCATTATTTTACTTAATCAGTATTCGACTATCTGTCCATATGAATAGCTTTATCTTATAGTCGGCTAAAGCTAGAGATAGTGATAGAGTTAGTGTCAGTATTTCCCAAATATCGGACAAAGTTTTTCTCCCAATCCAATAAAGTACCTAAACGTTTTTCAAGAAATAAGTCAGTTGCAATTGAACAGCTTTGTTATTTAACATTTACTGGTTCCGTTAAGCGAACATTCCTGCTTTATTTCAATATTTATTCTTAATCTGTGTTTAACTATCTGTCCACAATGTCTAAAAGCTTGAAATACTACACCTGGTGGCAGCATTTCTCAAATTCCTACTGATCATATAAAAAACATTGGAAGATTTTCAAGAAATAAGCTTGTTGTAACTTAACATCTCTGTTATTTAACATTCAATCATTCTGTTAAACAAATATTGTTGATGGATTTATTTCCTAACATCAATATCTTAATTTCACGGACTGTGTCGGTATTCCTCAAATTCCAACGCAGACAACTTTTATTTCTTTCTTAAACTTAACATCTCTGTTATTTAACATTCAATCAATCTGTTAAGCGAACATTATTGCTTGATTTATTTGTTTGCATCAATATATTCATTTCACAGTCTGTAAAAACTAGAGATTTCAAACTTTATGTCAATATTCCTCAAATTCGTACACATACAACTTTTTTTCTTTCCCTCAATCGAATAAAAAACATGGAAGATTTTAAAGAAATAAGTTAGTCTTAACTTAACAGCTCTGTTATTTAACATTCAATAATTCTTTTAAGCGAACATTTTGATGTATCTATTTATTTACAACAATATCTTCATTTCACAGTCTGTAAACGCTTGAGATTCCAAATTTGCAGTAAATATTCGTCAAATTCCTACACAGACAAATTTTAAGCTAGTTGTATCCTTGTGTAATCCTTCTGTTAAACGAACATTTTCGATCTTTGATTATTTCATAACATTAATAGCTTTATCTTATACTCTGTAAAAGTTTAAAATACTAAACTTGGTGTCAGTATTTCTTAAAATTCCTACGCAGACAACTTTAATTTCTTTCTTAAAAGATGTTCAAGAAATATGCTTTAACATATCTGTTATTTAACATTCAATCATTCTGTTAAGCGGAGATTCTTGACTTATGGCTGTTATTTGAATGTTAAAGTTTTCTTTTCAACTGATCTAGCTCATTTCTATCCTGTTTTTCTCTTCTTTTTGGGGGGCGACAGCCTAATCATCTCATCGAGGACACCTACTCGGATCTGGCGAAGCACATTTTCGACAAATCGCCAGTGCGAGCGGTGGTCATCGATGTGGACTTCAATTTGACCTCGACGAAACTGCTACGAGCGCATCTGTACCTTCGGCATCCGGATTGCCTGCTGTTGACCGGCGCCACGGATCGTCTGCTGCCTGTAGCCAAGGACATCAACATCATTGGACCGGGTCCCTTTGCCTCCATTCTGGTCGAGGCCAGTGGCAAGGAGCCGAAGGTGCTGGGCAAGCCTGGACGCCCATTGGGCGATATGCTGATCGAGCATCACAAGGTGAGCGATCCGAAGCGTGTCCTCATGATCGGGGATATGTTGGCGCAGGATGTGCAATTTGGTCGCATGTGCGGATTCCAAACCTTGCTCGTTCTCACCGGAGGCTGTACTTTGGAGCAGCTCGAGGCGGAGACGTCGCCCGATTTGCTGCCCGATTACTATGCGGATAGTGCGGCCGATTTTGCGAAACTATTCGAGACACTTGCGCCCAAGGCGCATGTCTAGCTAGATTACTCTAAGATTGATAGTTTATTTACCGGCAAGGATCGCAGAGCGAAGAGCTTGACTAGCTAGCAAATACTATATATAGGAAATTATCGTTCTGATTAACTGATTACTGCACTCCTTTGCTCTTTTGTATATAACCTTGTAATGTTCCATAAGTTAATGCTTGTTATTTTTGCCCATAAAATAACCAATATATCGTGTAACCCCCTATTTATTAGAGAATAGAGAGAGAGAGAGAGAATTTGTAATAAATCTAATACATCATAGTGAGTTGTGAATTAATTTCGTTTCATTTTTTATAGTAGCAGAATAATTTATGATGTTTTCACTTGCGTTAATCTTATCAACGAACTCGCTTGAACTATGCATAAGATAATTGAAATCGCACAACTTTCGCGCGTTCAGACCTTCTATATACCCTGCAGTTTTCATTATCTCGATTCTATTTCCATATAATGAAAATACACGAAATTATTAATTTGTATGCTATATTTCCATTTTAAAAAAAAATTTTATTTATTATTATTGCATATCTTATTTTCCATCTTAAAAACAAAAACACAATCTTGAAATAAGATTTTAAGATTGAAATAATCTTAAATCAAGATTTTGATGCCAAATTTGCATTTTAAGATTGAAAACATTTTATTTTAAGAATAAAATCCTGCTTGAATAATATTTTATTTTAGATAGAAAAGAAGATTGCAAATCTTGAAAAGAACTCTTAAGAACTTTTCGATTTTAAAATAAATGAAACAAGATTTTTGGCTGACATCTTAAAACAAGATTTTGTCTTCAATCATTGTTTTGCGCTTTAAAAATTTTCTTTTAAGTTCGAAAAAGTTTCAAATTCAAGTATTTTATACTTGTTTTTTAAATGCTGAAACTTCTTTCCTTAAAATTCGAACCCAATTTCCGGAAATTATTGTGTCGTGTAGTCGTTGTCTTGAGTTCAAACTCTATTCGGTTTGTAAATAAAATAGGGTAATATTAGTATAATTCAATTTAAGATTTTGTTGAACAAAGAATCAACTTTTGAGATTTTTCCATTTCAAAATTGGGCAATATAGAATTTTGATCCTTCATTTTAAAATAAACCTTTTTGGTTAAATTTTCACTTCATACAATCTTTGATTCAAGGTTTTAACCTTGATGTTAGCTAATTTTTTTTTTCTGTGTACGACTTAATTAATGCTAATTACAATTTTCTAGATTCGCTAAATTAATCGAAGATTTAAATATATATAAAATATAAAAATATTCATTTTTGAAAATTTTAAAATGTTTAAAAATAATGTTGAATATTATTTACTTTTTATTCTTATTTTTTTGAAGATTATTTGATAAGTTTTATATTGTTGAAAAGAAATTTAAGTATTTGATTTTTAAAGCTAAATAAAGTTCCGGGAGAATTAGATGCGTACACAGAAAAAATCGTGCTAAAATCACAAATAAAATCTTTTATCAAGATTGTTTGTATGTCAAATATAATCCAAATATAATCTTCTCAATTTCAAGATTGAGCTATTTAGAGTTTTTGTAGATTTTCGGTCTTCATTTCAGAATTAACTTTCTTGGTTCAAGTTAATTCTGAAATGAAGACCGAAAATCTACAAAAACTCTAAATAGCTCAATCTTGAAATTAAGAAGATTATATTTGGAAAAATCTACAGCTATAAAAGCAAAAACTAAAATTAATATCGAAAAATTCTTAAATTTAGATTATTTTGTTTTTGAATACATTTTTTTTCAAATGTATGTAAGTATGTTATTTACTTTTTTTGTAATACTAGTTTACACTTATAACACTTTCCCATTTTTTATATTTGAACGGACTAGTGTTTGAACCCAAGACCATCGACCAAACTGAAATCTTAAATCAAGATTTTTTCAATCTAGATTTTACCTTTACTTTTTTATTTTAAAGTATTATAACTCTTTTGTTTTGGAACTTTTATTCAAAACTATTTTCTACGATCTATCTTTATAATAAAGGAAAAAAAAGTAGTTCTTAAATAATTCGCAATGATGAAAAAAAAATCGTGTGCAATTGGTTTCTTTTAGAAGCTCATTTGGGTCAGCTACTGGCAAATCTGCTCACTTCCTCCATGCATCCGACAGATCGCCCAGGCAATCGCAAACATAATCGGGCAAATGGGCGTGGTCAGGTGGCAAGCTGGCGACATCCTCGGCGCTTCCCCCGCCGGTGAGGACGAGCAAGGTTTGATAGCCACTGGCGCGGGCAAAGGCAATGTCACTGGCCAGACTGTCGCCAATGAAGAGGACTCGACTGGCCGGGCAATCGACGTGGCGTTCCCGCAACAGTTGACGCAGTGCCTCACCCGGCTTGCCCAGCACTGTCGGCTGTCGTCCACTCGCCTTGGCCACCACATCGATGAAGGCACCAGGTCCTAAAGCGATAGAGAAAGAGAGAGAGAGAGAGAGAGAGTAACTCAAGAATATGGAATAGATTCGAATTCACTGGGCTACCCACCGATGATGTCGCCGGCACCGAAGGGAATCATGGCATCGGCTGCGCCGGCCAGGAATAAACAGTTGGGATTCTGCAGCTGGACATGGGCGCGCATTAGTTTCGTGGCACTCAGATTGAAGTCCACATCGATGACCACCGCCTGCACCTCCTGCCGTCCATAGATGGCATCACGCAGATCCGCGATGCTCTCGATGACGAATCCTTCTCGTTCCTCCAACAAATTGAAGCCAGCATCGCGGAGCAACTGCTTGAAAGGCGGCGTGGCCAAACAGTAGATGAGTCCCTCGAAGCCAATCGACTTGAGATGATCGCAAATCGTCTGAGCCGGATGCACAATCTGTTCCTGCATTAGTCAATCGAGTCGAAGTTAGAGTTGAAGTTGAAGTCATCATCATTTGAATCATCTTTGGCGCTTACCTTGTCTACGCTTAGTCCGGGCTGGCTGGCGAACTTCTGCAGATGCTGCTCCACGGAGCTAATGCTGTTGTTCGTCACAAAGGTGAGCTGCTTGCCACGACGCTGCAGCTCAGAGATTGCCTCAGCTGACCCTGGTATAAAGTCTCGCAAAGTGTACCAGACAACGCCTGCAAAGAACAACTTAGGTTATCACGACTATATATATATTTATCGATTCTTTCATCACAACTTCGTCTTCCCGATTTTGCAGAAATAATCTGAGTCGTATACGCAACTTGTACGAAAACTTCAGTTTTGTTGCGTATACGACTAGTTATACAATACGGGCCAAATATATTTTAAGAGATTATATTTTTTTGGTGACTTCTTATTGTTTATAAGCAATAAATAAATTGAAAATTAAAATTTTTATTTTTATCTTCTAACAAAAAAATTGTGTAGCAATTACAATTTATCGTAAATAAGAATTATATTAAAAAAAAGTGCTTTTAATTTCAAGTTCTTTTTCCAATTCCTATCTCGATTGCTTACTTTTATAAAGCTAAAATTGAAACAAGATTGTGTACACATAGAGTAAAACATTAAGATTGAAAATTCTTGACTTAAGAATTTGCGATCTTAGAAAAAAACAATCTTAAATCAAGATTCTTATGCTATGATTAAAATCTTGATTCAAGTGTGTTGTATTCTGGATTGAAAAAAAGATTGCAAATTTTTGGATTCAAGAACTTTTCAATCTTAGACAATAATAATTTTAGACAATAATAATTATTATTAATTTCATAATAATTATTAATTAAAAACCGGGTTTTGAGAGTTGGATTCCCCATTTTATAATATATAATATGATTTGAAATTGTTAACTAACCGTCACAATCGCAGAAGACCACATCGAACGAGTCGAAGAACTTTTCACGTTCCGCTGCAGAAAGCTGCTTGATATTTTTAGGCTGCAGAGAAACGAATGGAAATGAAACACATGGCAAGTATATATAGGGAAAGTAAAGTATTGTATAAATTGAGTGATGTATTGTAAATGCATTCAAAAGTAATTTATGCAGCTCGCAGCTACGAAACAAATAGAATTGACATAGATGTAATTGAAATTGTGGAAACAGAAACAATTGAAATGCGGCTTAATTAGCTAAACTACACGAATTGCAATTATGATGTTTTGAAAAATGAGATTGCGTTTTAATGCGGATAGTAAGTAGGGGGAAGAAGATGAAACACACTACCTCTGCACACGTTTGTACATATGTTCGCATAGAGAAGTAGTACACAAGAACGGAAGAATGGAAATGTAACAGAGAACTAATAAGTAGTACATAGTAAGTATAATAAGTATGTTCCATTTCTATTGCTTTCTCCCTTGTGTACAACTCCTATGGAATGAGATGCTAAACACACGTGGGGATGAAATGGAAATTAAACAAGAGAATAATGTGTGTTTGGATAAAGGAGGAAATTTAAAGCCACCAAATCAATATTATTAATGAGAAACGGAAATTTCAAAAATGGAAACAAATGGAAATGAAACACAGAACTTATAAATATCCGAACATACGTATACCGCACTCCTTATGTTCCATTTCCTTTGCTTTCTCTCTTGGGTACTTTTATGAAATGAAAGAGACTGACCAAATAGAAAATGAGCATGTGAATTATATGTGCCCAAAGGGGGAATTGCAAAGTCACAAAAACTGTATTATTAATGAAGAATGGATACTTTAGCAATGGAAACAAATGGAAATGAAGCACCGAACTTATAAATGTATGAACATACGTTTTGTGTATCATTTTCATTGCTTTTTCTATTGTGTACTTTTATGAATTGAGATGCTGAACACAAGTGGAGATCAAATAGAAATTGAGCAAATTCAAGGAAACAAATGGAAATGAGACACGCGATCAATATGAACTTTTGTCTATATCACAGACGTAAGGTATCGTTGTTAAATTGATTGTTGTTAATTACAAAAAGAGGAACAATGATGAAATGTTGTGAATTGCAATGAGCGGCTTATCTGCAATTGATTGGACACACTCGGCAGGGATTTGGCTTAGTGGAAGCCAGAGACCAGGCAGCTGCTTGCCAAAGACGACGCAACATCGCGACTAAATACTTACAGAGCTGGAGCACATTGTGATGGTTGTTCTCTCAGAGGGTTGAGTGATTCGATCTCGATGCAAATGCGGTTCAAAGTTGACAAATCTATTATAATGCTAATGCTGATGCTGATTTCGTTGTTGTTCTTTTATTATTACTAGATGTGTTTGCTGCGACTTATGCAAATGCAAATGCCATTGAAGCGTTGCGCCAACTGATTCGTAGCTAAGCTCAAAAGTGTCGTCCAACTGCTCGACTGGCCAAAGACAATTGAACGGACAGCGGCTGCGAGATCAGCGAGATCTGCGATCTGCGATCTGTCAGATGCATTTCAATTTAGTTACAGATGATTAAATTAGCACCTATCACGCTAGCTGATCTTAGAATTGGAGCACATTATTGTGTGTCAGCTTGATGTGCTTCAATTGTTTATATCCCCATCATCATCTCCCTCGCCCTCGCCCTCGCCAACGTTTCCAATTGATTTGCCACCATTCTAGTGTTATGCTATATGACATTCATAGATTGCATACGATCGAGCTTCCGGTTCTGTCGCACTGACCTGTTGCACTGCAGCGTCAGTTACGTTAGAGCCCAAGAGACTTCGAATCAACAACAAAGCTCACAACTTTATAACAAGCAAAGGTATCTGAATAATTCTAAATAGATTGCGTGTTCAACCATTTCATTGAGGAAACACAACATAAACAAGTAAGAAAGCTACAGTCGAGTGTGCTCGACTGTGAGATACCCGCTACCTATTTTTAATTAAAGCAAAATATTGCGGTATATATACTAAATTAATGTACCATAAAAATACCGAAATTATACTGAATTGTATATTTGGTATACTGATATGGAACTACACCTAATATATACTATAGAGTGCAAAATATCCCAGATTTGTCAGCTAAAGCAAGTAAGACCTCTAGTAAGTATGAGATTTTGCCCATACAAAAGTATTTCTTTAATAACAATTTTGATCTGATCGCAACCACATTTTCAGAGATCATGAAGACTGCAATCATTATTGTATATACCAAAATTCTATATATTCAAATCACGCTTGTTATTCGATTTTTATTTAATTTGCGGAGGCGGAAGTGGGCTTGGCCAAAATTTGAAACAAACTTGATCTGCGTAGAAACATAAGAAATTCTGTTGAAAAAAATTATAGCTCTATCTCTTATAGTCTCTGAGATCCAGTGTATCATACAGACAGACGGCCAGACAGACAGACGGACATGGTTAGATCGTCTCGGCTGTTGACGCTGATCAAGAATATATGTATATACTTTATAGGGTCGGAGATGCCTCCTTCTAACTGTTACATACATTTTCAATCGGCACAAAGTTATAATACCCCTTTACCCAATGGGAAGCGGGTATAAATATACCAAATTGTCATCCATATCAACTATTAGGGGTCTAACAAGTAGGTGTTTTTCCCATTCAATTTTGATTGGATCGCAACCAAATATTTTGGAGTTATATAGACTGTATTTATCATTGTATGTACCAAAAAACGACCCCAGCTTTAAAAGTAAGCTTGTTATTTAATTTATATCGATTCGAAGCTGCGGAAGTTGTCTTGGCAAAAATTAGAAACATATTTGACCTGCGTACAAACATAAGTGCTGCCGAAAAAACTTATATCTCTTATAGTTTCTGAGATCTAGGTGTTCATACGGACGGACGGACGGACAGACGGACATGGCTATATAGTCTCAGCTGTTGAGAACATATTCATAAGGTTTAGATTGTTATTTGGTTTGTTTGGATCAGACAAATCATGAAGAATTTATAATTGGCCAATTGATTTTCTTACATTATATTTTTTGTTGTAGAAATTATACTATGTTTCACCTTTAATTAAAATACCCTTTAAAACGCAGTTAAAATTCCACAAATTATAATTTTCATATTTCAATTTATTATCATAGTTTCCAGTTATGATCTTAGAAATTATGTTTTGTTGTTTTCTTTTGTTTTTTTTTTCTGTATTTTTTATACAATTATTATTATAATTATTTTCAATTTACATTTTGGTTGTTAATAGTTTTTGTTTTGGGTTTTTTTTTTTTGTTTGTAAAATGTTAACAATGCTATGTAAATTTACATTAGAACATTCTGCGGATCGCAACGCATCTCATTTGTATATATATAAATATATTTATCAAAATAATAAAATATACTATTTCGTATTTCGTAATTGTAATTGCATTTGCTGTTGTATAAAACACATGTATGCAGTGTGTGCTTAGCGAAGACATTAAATATAAAACAAAAAAACAAAAAGATCGAGAAAACAATAAAACAAATTCAAAATTTAAAAAAACACACAATAAATGGAAAATAAAACGAGTAAAAAGTACACACAAAATTACACACATAAAAGGACATGTACGAATCTACTATAAACATGTGTAATGTTTGTTTTGTTTTCGTTTGTTTGTTTGTTTGTTGTGTAAATTGTAAGGTACATTGGATTGTTTATTAGTGTTAACATGCATATGCATCTGCTAGGCATACGCATCTGATTAGTTTGGTATTTTTGTTTGTTTGTTTACGCGTGTGTTCGACAAGGTACAAATGAATTCGCTTTCGCGTTTGCTTTAGAAATAGCCAGTATGATTCACAAGATACATCTACTACTAGTGCATCTAGATACATCTATCAAAAGTTCGCATGTGTGTGTGTGTGTGTGGCTTTTCAACATTAATAGATTCGGCATTCGGTATAAACATATATCGGAAATTCTCTCTTATTTCTTCAAAGAATAGAGTATTGAATATTGAATTGAATTAAGATGAATCTTGAAGCTCTTGTTTAACACTTTAATTAGAGCAAAGAATGATTTTTATATTTTCTAACTCTAAATAAATTACTAATCCACTTCAATTAGAGCTAAGAATAAATTATTATATCATTTTACAATGATTGCAAAAATGAACGAATCTATAAATTTAAAAAAGTTGCTCAAAGTAATCATTACACTACTACTTAATAAGCTTAACCTTTTAGATAGGGATTTCCTATATGCACACACACACACACACACACACACACGCATACAACTATTTTGATATGATGTCTATAATTTCGAGTGTCTGTTGCATCAGTCGCGTTTTGTCTACGAACACTTTTCAATTTGGCAATTCATTTTGGGTTTACATATAGATAGAACATAAATTATGCAACAGTTGCTCTCACTTATCCTGATGTTTGTATGCACACTAAATACACATACACATTTTCTTCAAGTCACACACACACACAAGTAGATAGCGCCTTGAGCAATTGCATCTTAAATGAGTTTCTATACTTTTAAGTACAGCACGTAGTTAACAACAATTCAGGGCAAAAGTAATGGACAAATAAAAATAATATATGTACACATAAATATGTATGTCCGTGTGTGTGTGTGTGTGTGTGTTGTACTATATACAAAAGTATATAAGCAGTGTTCGTCTCGCCCCGGTAACAAAATCAAATCAACATTCGAGGCTTACAACTAAAATGCACTTGGTTTCTTCTTCTTCTGCTGCTGCTGCTGATGCTGCTGATGATGATAATACAGATGATGATGATAGAATCTCAGACGTAGGTGGTGGAACTGTCGCCAGCAGCGTTCTTATTACTGCTGTTGTTGTTGTTGTTGCCATTCAGTCGCTGACGCAACGAATCCTGTGGCTCAGAGCCAACTGTTTGCTGCTGCTGCTGCTGCTGGCTTTGAAGTTGGGTCTGTGTCAATTCCTGAGCCTGTCGCTTCTCAAACTCGATGATGTGCTCACGCAACAGGAAATTCTCGCGCTTGATTCGCTTCAGCAGACGACCGGAAACATCGGGCACTGCCCAGCGTAAAATACCCTGCAGCATGGTAATAATATTCTGCAAAAGCAAAAGCAACACAATTAGCCATCATCAAGAATCAATTTACAACTCTGCGCTCACCTGATAGATGACAATGAAGGCGAGACGAGCAGTCAATATCTTCCAGTAGACCACGGGTCGCTTATAGGGATTCTGCTCCCAGGCATTGTTGCGAAACTCGGTGTAGTAGCACTCGGTTACATTGGCAGTCGTGCTGACATTCAGCAGCGTGTCCGTCTCAAAGTCTTTAGTGTAAAAAGCAGCCATTGTAAAGTTGAGATAGCCGTTCAGCTCGGGATCATCGTGAGTCGCTTTATAGACTAGTTTTGGTATAAAGTTTGTGCTAAATGCAATTATCATAGCCTGCAGGGAAATAGCAATTAATATAATGAGAATGTTGAATTACGCATGCACTCACGCTAGAGGCGACTGCGATGTGGGTGAGAACAGTCATTATGCTGTGCCAGACGCCAATATCACGAGCACGCATTCCCACCGGACGTCGCACGAATCGCAGCATCTTGATCGCATCCAGCCGCAGCTCGATCACATTATTGATCAGCGCCAGCAGCGGCGCCAATGGGAATGCCAAGCTAAACAACGTTATGAACCCGTATTGGATCACTGCAAAAATCAAAAATAAAAAGAGAAATGTTAAATACAATCGATTTTTAAGCTTTGTGCCTACAAATGTATGTAACAGACAGATGAAGGCCTGATAGAATCATGTCTGTCTGTCAGTCTGTCCGTCTGTAAGTTACTCGATCTCAAGCTCAACTCTAAGAGCTAGAGATATGATCAAGTTTGTTATGAATTTTTGACAAATCGAATATTAAACGTAAAGCGTTAAAGCTAGAGTCGTAATTTTTGGCATATACAATAATAACAAAAGTATTTATAGGACCTGAAAATTTGAATGCGATCAGATAAATTGTAAAAGTTATTTTCGAAATTCGTTTGTATAGCAAAAAACGCCCATGACAATTTGGCATATTTCGCACTCTATGGTATATTTTAATATAGTACTATACCGATATATTTTCAATAGTATATTTGCAGTATTTTTTCGGCATATTTATTTGGTATGTTTTTAAAATGTGTTTTTTAAAGAGATCTGAAGCTGTTTACTTTTTTAATGTAGTACTATAACTATATACCAAATATATTCATTGATGAATTTTTAGCTTTTTTTTTTGTATATGCGGGTTTAAAAAAGAAAAGATAAGGGATATCTATAGTATTTTTGAAAAAGTAGTATTATGCCGATCCTTCAGTGTATCTTGTATGACACAGTCGAGCAGACTCGACTGTAGCTTTCTTACTTTATTTAATGTAATCCTATACCGATATATCAAATATATTTATCGGCATATTTGTAGTATTTTTTCGGTATACTTAGTATATCATTAGAATGTGTGTGTTTTTAAGGATAGCGGGTCCACTTGCAGTCCACTCGACTGAAGCTTTCTTACAATTAGTAGTATGTTAGAAGTACGCACCCATTTCAAGATATTCAGCGTAGAGTGAGTTATTCTCGGCGGGCAGCAGATTAAAGTCCTCGGTGAATTGATTGGTGGAGGGGACCAATTTCTGTTCGGTGTGCCGCTTAAACCAGCCGTAATTCTGATTTAGCTCCTTGGCAGTGCGCATTAAGTAGGGTATCAGCATCTCGACGATGGCATTCACCGCCTGTTTGCCAACCATTATGATGACCAGCTGCACACAGAGCTCCATCAGGCAGCCGCCCGGATTGCACTCCTCCTGGCGGAAGCTAAAGATGCGATTGTATTTGGAGGGATAGCCAACGAATTTGCCTTTGAAGAACGCAATGTAGAAGAGCGATGAATAATAGTTGACAAACTGGAACACATAGTTCTTGATGGTCAGACTCTCATCGTATTCGGTCTGTGTGCGGCAATATTCGTAATTTGTGAGCCGCACCGCTAAGCTGCTATAGACCAGATCCAGTATGGAGATGACGATCAGATCGAGGAAACCGGCTGTAATTGGTAGCACCATTATCTTGTATGTCATTGTGTTCTCATTGGCCAAAATGCTATGTGAGGCCCGCTGTGCCATGCGATAGATGATGATCGCCGAAATGGCGATCACTGATATGCAGATCTACAAAATGTGATCAACACTAGATTACTACGACGAGCTCTACTTTTGGAATGATTTGGTTTCCCAGCACTTACAAATAAGACCATAATGCTGTAGCTGGTGAAGTTTGGCCAGAACTTGATGCTCCAGAAGGGCACATCTGGATCCAAGGTCTTTGCCTCCCCCAGCTTCTTGCTGAGGCGCTTCGATTGCGACACCTTGGCCAAATATTGGGGACGCGGATGCTCGACGTGATGATTGAAGCCCGTCAGACCCCAACGATGCACCAGACCAGCTGAATAGCGTTTCCACAGCTCCAAATAGATCACCGACCAAATGGCCATCACAAAGGCAAACACCACGGTCATTTTGTTGTCTATCAAATAGTTGAATTTCGATGACGTGCACGTCTCGTTGAGGCGCCAAAAGTTGCATCCTTTATCGCACTGTGGACACATGATCGTCTCGGTGTCGTTGCAAATATCCTGACTGATCGGATCACTGGACCACGTTACGAAGCCGTACAAAAAGAAGAAGATGCCCAGCACGCTCACCGGCATCAGCATGTGCGTATAGAAACCCAGCCAGGCGAAATACAGCGCCACCTTTGCTCCAAAATAGTCCTTCACGTAGTCCAATGGCTGCAGACTGTCGAATGAAAGAAAATTGTTAATCGAGCACTCGAAAAGAAAAGTTTCTTTCTGGTATATTCAACTTACTTTTTCCACTTGCGAATGCTCGCCCATTCCTTTAGCAGCTCACCACGGCGATCTTTCTGCAAAGTGCAATTACAAATTACGAGTGTTAGCTTTAATAATAGCACTCAATAAGAAAGTTCAGTATTATTTAAAAAAATACAAAATTTGTATACCGTACAAAATACTGAAATATACCAAAGGTGAATAAAAGCTGTATTATTTTTAATGTATACCAAATTAATCTACCAACAATACTGAAAGTGTTTGGTATGTACTATTTGATATACTTTTACATTCAAAATATAGCATAGAGTACAAAATTGCAAACCTCTGCAATTAAGACCCGATAACAGTAACGCTGCTTTAACAATAATAACAAATAAGAAAGCTACTGTCGAGTGTGCTCGACTGTGAGATACGCGGTACTTATTTTTAAATATACCACAGATACTAAAATATACCGACGGGTAGTATACTGATATACTATTACACTTAAAATATAATTACCAGCCTCAGCAATGAAGACCCGACAACAACAGACATTTTTGTTGTATAAAATTATTTGTTAAATATTTTCAAAGAATTCTAAGAGTTGTAAAAATCGTGATTGCTTGATTATATTTTGTATAGCCAATTATTCCGATAGGATGAATATAGTAGAAGTTATTTAAGAAATACTTTTGCATGGCAAATTACGCCTAGTGCAATCGGGACTAAGTTGCTTTGGCTGACAATCAGGTATATTTTGACCTCTATGGTATATCTTAAATGTAGTACTTCATCGATTTATAAAATATGGTTTTTGGTATATATATTAGTATCTTATTTGGTCTGTTTTCATAATACTACTGCACTGAATTTAATACTTTAACGATAACGATGATCTTCGATATAGTTTAGTATTTTACGGTTTAATATTTGTTATATTTCGAATGTAGTACTTCATCGAAATACGAAATATGATCTTTGGTATATTTTAGTATTTTACGGTATATATATATATTTTTTTTTTCATAATAATATCGCACTGTTTTGCCTGCACTAAATATGTGTAGCGGGTGTGCTCGACTGTAGCTTTCCTACTTGTTTTCAATTACTAGGAGTGTCATCTAAAACAAATTTGATCTCCGAGAAATGAGTGTTTATACGGACGGACAGACAGGCGGACAAGACTATTTCAACTCGGCTAATCAATAATATATGTTCTTCCTGGTGTCGGAGACGTTTCCTTCTTCTGCCTGTACATACCTTTCCTGTACACACAAAGTTATAATACCCTTTTATCGAAATGCGTAGCGAATATAAGAAGTAATTGCAGTTG
Organism: Drosophila niveifrons; assembly: GCA_035046325.1. NCBI lineage: Eukaryota > Metazoa > Arthropoda > Insecta > Diptera > Drosophilidae > Drosophila > Drosophila niveifrons. Next base: position 11,806,977 of record JAWNOC010000063.1, on the reverse strand, counting down.
CTAGAAAGTTCTTTTCACTTACGTCGTGCAAGGTGTAGGCGCATAAATAGACACCGTCCTCGACGAGCTTCTCGATGCCGAGATTGTCAGCCTTCTCCTCGCCCTGCTCGAAGTGCTGTCGCTGCATCACAAAATTGATGATGGAATACCGTGTGCTGGGATCAAAATAGTTGGGATGCTCCTTATCGTATAGCTCGAGATACTTTTGCGCAAACTCCATGTGGATGCGCTGTTCGCGGTCGGGAAACACATCCGTATTCAATTGCACCGAACTGAAGAGACTGCGACACATTCGTGTGAACCACGACTTCAACTCCAGCGTGGTCTCCGCAATGATTTGCTCCTGCCCCGGTATGGGTTTCAATGGCATCTTGATCTTGAGGACCTCGGCATAGCGATGCAGCACATCGGGCGGCGCATGCAGCTTGATGAAGTGCACCCACTGCTCCTTGTAGTATTCCAATTCGATGCCCTCGCGCATCAGATTGGCCTCGAAGATCTTGCGCTTATTGGCGGCCTCCTCATCGAGGTCCTCGCCATTGTAGGCGAGCACAAAGTCCACGCTGCGTTTGCCATCGTTAAAGCGTCGATACGTCTGCAGCACAGAACAGAGAGCAGAGCAAGATATTAAAATTAGTACAAATCTGTATTCTTTACGATAAATAGTATATACACAAGGGTCGTATACAAATACACATGATGAGAAGAGAATACAAAAACAAAAAAAAGATATCAAAGCGCGTGTAGGTGCGAGTGCCTTAGAAATACATATACTATATGCAACTGATCTGATATTTAGAACCCCCCGTGAAATAATTGCCTCACAGCGGAGTTAGCATCGCATTCGGCGACTAGCGTGAAGTGAACCGCTTTCGAAAAAGAAATGCAAAACATGCCGATCCTCCACCGATCTAAATCACACTGAACACTCATTGTTCTCAGTTTCTCTGTTTGGCAAGCTGCCCAGCCGGTTCGTTTTAGTTCGGTCCAATAAAAAAGTCCTCCTCTCTGCTCTGTACATAAACAAAATAATACAAAACACCCAAATCAGCTGGAATAGTAAGATAACCTTTTAAGAATCGTGTTCTATCGCAATTCGCTAACGGAAATATTGCAAGCACATTTCTTTCTTTTTTTTTTGTTGTTTGTTTTGAAACTTATCCGACTGGATTCTGGACTAACACACAAATACATATATGCAAAATCAAGTATCAGCATGGAATTAGCAGATGGATAATTTATAATGCAGTTGTGATGAACAAAAAAACAAAACCAGTTGAAATATCTAAACGGAAACTGGAATCGAATCGAAATTTGCATTTGCTCATTTCACCAAAAAAAAAAGACTTGAAAAAAATGGTATATACTTAAAGCTAATTAATATTATTATGCTAAAAAATTGCCATTACCCATTCCCGCAAGCAAACTATTGAAAAAAGAGAGAAAAAGAGAAAGAAAACGGTGAGAAACGTAGGCGGCAAGAAACAAAATGCGTGGGCTTCATAAGTGTGTGTGTGTGCGTGTGTGTGTGTGTGTGTGTGTGTGTATGTGTGTGCGTGTATGTGTTTGCTGTGTGTGTGTGAAAGTAAATAATTGAATATGCAAAATGCAGTAAATAATCAAGTTTGTGTGTGTGTGTTTCTTTTGGATATCTATATCGAAAGCCGAACGGAGTGAATAGTGAAGAGTGCATAAACATATGAATGAGAAAGAGAGGGAGCGATGTCATGAGAAGCGCTGTGAAGAGATGCAGCGACAGAGAGAGAGAGAGAGAGTGAGACAGATATAGCAAGATAGAAAGAGAGAGAGAGAGAGAGATTTATAGTATAAGAGAGCACAGAGAGCACTGTGTTCATGATTGTCGTTGATATTATAAGTATTATTTATATATTTTGTTGCTTTGCTTGAGATAAATAAATGCTTTGGTGCTTCTTGTATAGCGTTGAACGGTATTTTAATGTTTTGGTTGTTTTGTTTTGATTTAATTTTTGGTTTTTGGTTGTTTACCCTCAATTTCCACTGGGAGTATGTAATTGGCAATTTCTTATCTTTATTCGAAACTGTGCTACTTTGTCTTAATAGACGTCTAGAGACCTCATCATCGCCACCGCCACCGCCAGCAGTCGCGCCATGACCATAGAGACCACCGCCATGGCCACCGCCACCGCCACCTCCAACCCCGATGCCAGTGGGCAGATGTGTGCGTCCATTTTGAAGGGCGAGCACCTGAGCGGCGATCGCAGCATCCGTATGATCGGCACCGCCATTCAAGTGCTCCAAGGCCGTCGACTGGCGATAGCCCGGCTGCCAGGCCAAGCGCATGTGCTCAGCAGCAGAGCCGCCGACGCCGCCGCTCGCCAATCGGAGGCTATTGCGTGACTCATCCCCGGCGAGATCCACAGCCGAATGGTAAATGGTGTTGCGCGACTGTGACAGCGATTTGCGATGTGCCGCCGCCGCCGCTGCCTCCGATTCGGCCAGCGAGATCGTGTCAAAGTATAGACTCTCGCGCTCATCCATTTCCGATTCGGGATAATCGTAGTCGTGGGTGCGCACTGTAAATAGTACAACGGGGTCTCATTAATCACCGGCTCTCACAAACGCATACAAACATATACACATATACACAGAACGGTGGTGGTGGTGATCGATACACAACAACTACAACTACTACAACAAAATGATGAGAATGATCCATGAAAGTTGAGTACTGGATGATAATACACGTACTTGCTACTCTATGTGAGTTTTGCAATGCTGATAAGGCGAATGTTCAGTAGCTTTTGACGCTAATCGTATGATAAAAACCAAAATATTGCGACTACTAATTAAAATCAATGGCACAGTGATACCTCAATATTCCATGTTTGCATTAGTTAATGTTTAGTTCTATTTTGCTTTTAATTTCTATTCAATTTCAAACATTTCAAATATTTACTTCACATTTTCAAATTATTTTTAATGAATTTACACTCCAAAAATTGTAAGCTTAGTGAAAATATATCATGAATTTATATTTATAATTTTTTTTATCATAAATAATGCATTTCTATTGTTCCTGCATTGCGAATTTTTCATTTTTTTCTTGCATTTTCTTAAATTTTTTACATTATTTCAATTATTATCAATAAATTAAGTGCCCATTTAAGAAATACATTTATTTGTTACTTTTAAATCTATGAAAGAGTATTTGATAATTTTGAAATGTAAGTTATGAATTAAGAAGTAAGTGATCACAAATGATGTATTTCTATTATTCCTACATTGTAAATTTTTAATTTTTCTAGCAATTACATAAATTTCTTAGATTTTTATTATCAATTATTATCAATGAAGTCCAAGCTTTTTATTTTCTCCTTGTATTTTCATAAATTCTTCGCAAGATTTACATTATTATCAATGAATTGATAAAAAAGTCTACATTTATTTAATATTCTCGAATCTATGAATGATTATTTGATAAATTTTAAAATGTGGGTTTATAATTAATGAACAGTATGTGTTAAGTGATCACAAATAATGTACATATTTATATAACAATTTACTTTCTATATAATTTTAAAATTGATTTTAAGTGCAATATATATTTTACACATACAAATTAGGGAAATAAGACATTTTGCGAATCTCTCGGAGTTAAAAGAATATAATCATAATGGAAACGGAAAAAAACCGAATAAAATTTGTCATAGAACGAGATCAAGCAATAAATCTTTCGAATAATAATATTAATACTACATTTCAAATATGTAAATATTCGCAGACTGATTTTTAATTCATAGATTCTGTAAAGATCTGCCAATGGAAGTGCACACTGTAAGCTGCCTAATTGGAAAACGAAAACGAAATTGAAGTTATCAGAGAGTCGACGGCAGTCGCTACTGATACTGACACATTAAAATGTATGATTGTTCATCGTCAAGTGGCTGAAGGGGTCATTGAAATACGGTCAATTATGTAATTGGAACAGAACAGAAGCAGAAGCAGAAGGCAAACCACATATTCTAGGTGACATACGAATATGTAAATGTGCATGCTACACTTTTGGTTGGGGGTGTTAGAACCGGTCTCCCAAAATGGATGATGATCCGTTTCCGGCTTAGATGTGAGTGCGAGTGCGAGATGCAAAGTGAGAGAGAGACCCAGAGAGGGAAAAAGAGAGAGAGAGAGAGAGAGACGACGACTGTCGATGACTTCATGCAGATGTGAAGCTTAAATGCTTGACATTTTGGGGGCAAGTGTTGAGTGCGTTTAGTTTAATAAACAAATGAAAGCTCAACAACAAATGTGCAACCAGAACAAAAGTGACGTATTAACATACATACATATCGTATGTATATATGTATGTACACATGTTTATACATATTTTGTGAGCATTGTATGTACATAAATATTGAGTGTTTGTTCTTGACACACACTGTCTAAAAATACGAAATCAAATAGAATTGTGTGGAATTTTGCATGTGTGAGAATGCGAGTATGAATCTGAGTATGTGTGAAGCGATGATTGCTAAATGGCGAAAATGGCAGCTTGATCAATGTTTGTTTATTGTAATTATTAAGGATGCACATACATACAATATATATACATACATTGTATATATGATTGTTATTTATTTACCCGCTGAATACATTGTTGAGGCACACAGAGAGAGATAGTAAGTGGGTGTGTGTGTGTGTGAGACAAAAAGAGATAGAGAGACAGATGCAAGAGATCGGCAGGAAAAGGAGGTTGTAGAAGAGAGCCAGGCGACAGCTTAAAATCACCGAGTATTTGTGCTTGGTACTCGTTACACGTGACTCGTTGCACGTTACACGCTACACGCTACACGTACTCGATTCCTTCAGTTCACGCAAAGCGCGCGATCGTTTGTGCAACAACAACAACAGTAGCTGGCATAACGGTAGACCGACTTACTGATGGCATAAAGAGAAAGAGAGAGAAAGAAAACGTACAAGAACAGAGTAAGAATTCTTTTGTTAACCGTGATAAACAAAATTTATGCACAAAACACACACACGCACACACTATTAAAAACAAAAAAAACACAGAAATACTACTGACCAGTGGCCAGCCAAATGATGTCAGCTAATCAAAAAAGAACTAAACCAACAAAAAAAAAAACACGTCAAACAAAAAGAAAACGAAACGAAAAAATTGTATCGACGACGAATCAAGAGCTAGAAAAATGCGTACGCGCGCGTTGTTTGCCGATTACTGACCAAATTCAGGCAATGCGGCGGCACGCAGAGCAAGATTGCCAAAACGCCAAAACGGCAAAGCGCGAGCGACGGCGTGCAACGAGCTGTGACCACCGCCGCCGCCGCCGCTGCTGCTGCTGCTGATTTAGATACGGAACACACACACACATACACGTATGTATATTAAAATTTACATAGCATGCATGCTTGCTTGGCCGCAAAAGGTCAAGTTGAAGTGTAAATCTTTTGTTGACAAACGGCAAGTGCAAAGCCAAGCACGCGCTCCAATTGTTAACCTGTTTAATTGCCTGACACACTTGCGTATGTTCACAAAATACTAGTGCACGACCAGCGAAATCATTGGTGCCATTTGAAGAGAGAGTGCTTGTGACACACACCAGCCATCGTTTAAACAGTCGTTTACCATTGAAGTAGTTTGGAACTAGCCGCGAAATATATAGTCAATCCTTTAGTTACAGTGACTAGTAAGATGCGCTTTTGCAGCGCATTACGCCGGCAATGTCGCATTAACAAATGTGGGGAATTTGGCATAATGATGCCCCACCTTTCGCGTGTCATAAAAACAAACAACAAATACCAAACACTGCGGGGGAGGTGCAGCTTCAAGCACAAGTTGCTTTTTGTCAGGTTCTTTAAATAAATCAAGACGCATATAATGATGACGACGACGACGAGAACGTTGTTAGTTATTTAGAGTAGTTGTACGCGCTGGCTGGAAACTTGGTTAGAGACACACGCATTTAGTTGCTTTTGGGATTCAATTTGCGCTCATCTCGCACAACTCGAGACCTCACAACTCACCTCACCACAGCCTCAGGCTCAACTTCAGGCTTAGGTAGCAGCTGACCGTCGTACTTGTGGCCTGTGTGACACAGGCTGTGTCAGCTCCACGGTTGCTATTGTTGCTTATATTGTAGATGGGTGTATATGTAGACGGATATTTACACTTTTTTTGCAATTAAGAACGCGTGCAGCAACAGACGCCAGACGCAATGGTAGCGTCGATGGCCGTTTTGTTTTGTTATGGCTAAATTGCAACTTGTGTGTGGCTGTTTTTTTTTTTTTTTTGCACTACACTGAAACTATGAAACCATCGGAGCCTATCGATGGACGCAATATCGATAGCTCACTTTCGATAGCGCGCTGTTTATAGAAACGTTCATTCAAACGCATCTATCGATATCAATTCATCGATTATAGACACGTCATTGTAGTTGTCAAAATAAAAATAAATACAAACGAAACACACATACATCAGGTGGTGTATTTAAGTTAATATACAAAAAAATCATGGTGTACATCGACCGCAGTACGTAATAACTGATTGTAATCGTGTAAAATGTAATTAACTTAACTTCTGATTTTTGTAGATGGTCGCGTTTGGGAAAAGCGCCCTTGGGACTGGCAACGCATAGTCGCAATTTTTGTGGGTCTCTGGTATCTTGTCATACAATTGTAAGTCACCACATCGTGTTAAAGATTATGTGTAGTGTATCATATTTTCGTTTTCGTACAATAGTTTCCAGACATTGGTGGCACCCTTCAATGGCGGCGGTGATGGCAATAATCGCGATAATCGCAATAGTCGCAGCAGTGGCTGGGGCGGAGGTGGAGGCGGCGGTGGTGGAGGAAGTGGAGGCGGTGGAGATGGAGGCGGAGGAGGTCTGAGGCCTAACAGACGCATTGGCCGCATTCAACATCAGCCACCAATGAGTTGCTCCACCTGCCCTGGCGGTGGATGCGGATAATAATGGCATTCGGGGAGATGCACTGCCTCAATTTAGCATTAGTTAATATCACTATAACAAACCTAATATTGAGCATTGGGAGCAGTTGTGACGTGCGATTTTGCATGTGAATTATTTGAATAATCCTAGCTCGATTTAGCTTAAGCTTATACAATTAACCGAAAATTTATAAATCAAATGTATTTTGTAATTTCATCCGCTGATATGGTGTTTAAAATGGAATATACTCGAATTCAACTAACATTCAGTTTCAACAATGACGATCTTTATTAAATAGTTTAAATAAAAGGCTAGTAAATATAATAAAGCAGTATGATCAAAATAAAATTTATGCAATTGCCATTTCAAACCGCTGTAGTTCGATAATTTTCGATTACGATTAAATTATGTTAAATTATCTGGTAATGTAATTTGATAATTATCGAGCACCTGTTCAAGTTGGTGATTACTCTTATATCGTTTCAATATTCTTGCATATAATCGAACTAGTTCCATGCGAACTACACATGTGTAAATTGCTATCGAAAATCGATGTTCTGCTTCCGTTTGTTCCTTTTGCCGTCTGTGCTGTGCCAAGCCATTTATGCCGTACATACATGCATGCAAGTGTTAGTGTATGTGTGATAGCTCGTATTTTATTTAGTCAATTTTAAAGCGGTCTTCAAAAATAATCATTTTTTTCCTCGTCACCAAGAGTAGATAATTTAGAATAAGTGCAGTGCTACGCATCCCTTCGGGCAGCACTATATTGAACTGCTCAGCAAATATGGAAGTCGAGGCCACCAAAGGTATTATTACACAAATGGCGAAAGAACAAAAAGAAGAAAAAGAAAAAACGGCAAGCGCTTTGCTATTGTTGCTTTGGCTTGTTTAGCGTGCTTCTTACACGTTTTTCTGATGTTTGGTTTTCCACAGCGGTCGACATGGCAGAGGATGGACAAGACGTTGACACTGCCGCAATCTTGGGCAGCACAACCAAAAATCTGCAAGACAATGAAGTGGATTCGACATCCGCTGCCGCATCAGTGAATGACACATCACTGGAAGAGGAGGCAAATGGCTCGCCACGCAAGTCCCGCAGCCGCAGTCGCAGTCACAGCCATCATAGTGCAATCGATAGTTCACGACGCTCACGTAGCGGCTCTGGCGGCTCCAGACGTTCGCACAGTGGCTCTGCCCAGCGCTCACGCAGCGGCTCGCATCGTTCGCGAAGTGGATCAGGTTCTAGGCGCTCCCGCAGTGGATCCCATCGTTCACGCAGCGGTTCCAGGCGCTCGCGCAGTGGCTCCCATCGCTCACGCAGCGGGTCCAGACGCTCGCGCAGTGGCTCGAAGCGTTCACGCAGCGGTTCCCGCCGTTCTCGCAGTGGCTCGGGATCCAATCGATCGCGCAGTGGCTCCAGACGTTCACGTAGCGGCTCGGGTGTTCGATCTCGCAGCGGTTCACGACGTTCGCGCAGCGGCTCGGGATCGAGACGTTCACGTAGTGGCTCCAGACGTTCGCGCAGTGGTTCCGGATCTCGACGATCGCGCAGCGGCTCCGGCTCGAGACGTTCGCGCAGCGGCTCTGGCCATCGCTCTCGCAGTGGCTCGAGGCGTTCACGCAGTGGCTCCAGGCGCTCACGAAGTGGATCTGGTTCGGTGCGCTCCCGCAGTGGTTCAGGCTCAAGGCGCTCACGTTCTCGCAGTGGCTCACGGCGCTCCCGCAGCGGTTCACGTCGCTCCCGCAGCGGTTCACGTCGCTCTCGCAGTGGATCGCGTCGTTCCCGCAGTGGATCGCGCCGTTCCCGTAGTGGATCGGCGCGTTCACGCAGCGGATCGCGTGCCAACAGCGTTGCCTCGGGCAAGCAGAAACGCAATGGTTCACGTAGCAGTCGATCACGTTCGAAGAGTGTTGCCGAGTCCGTTGGTTCGCAAAACGAATTCAATAGGAAACGCGTCATCAACAGCGATTCGGAAGGTAAATTTGAATCAGGTTAATCCCTTAGAATCCTTAGCCCATCTTTGGTCTGTCCGCTTTTTATTCTTGCGCATAAATCCAAGAAAACTTTAAAAGACACATCGTTATATCACTACCATTTTGTAGATGACGCACCCAAGCTGCATAAGAAGCGGGCTAAGATTACAGACACTGATAACGAGGACGAGGATGAGGGAAAGGAGACTGCTGCTCTGGCCGAAAATGCACAAGAAAAGAACGTCGAAAGCTCCGACGATGAGAATACGCCACTTCACAATGAACCAGAGTATGTTTTTGAATGTCCATCTAATATCTCTGAAATATCTAAGGCATTACTCTTTAGGAATAGCAACTTTGTATCCGACTTTGATGCCATGTTGATGAGGAAAAAGGAAGAGAAACGTGTGCGCCGACGCAAGCGCGATATCGATCTGATCAACGATAATGACGATCTCATTGATCAGTTGATTATCAATATGAAGAACGCATCGGACGACGATCGACAGCTGAATTTGACCGGAAAGCCGGCAACAAAGAAAATTTCAATGCTCAAACAAGTGATGTCACAACTGATCAAAAAGGATCTGCAGTTGGCCTTTTTGGAACACAACATACTCAATGTGCTCACCGATTGGCTGGCACCATTGCCAAACAAAAGTCTACCCTGCCTCCAAATTCGCGAGAGTATTTTGAAACTGTTATCCGACGTAAGTATGAAATGACTGACCAATCACCCGACATATCATAAACCCATCTCTTTCTTTCTTCTTTCGCATGCCGTCCTGCTTTAGTTCCCAACTATAGACAAGAGCTATTTGAAGCAGTCGGGCATTGGCAAGGCTGTGATGTATTTGTATAAGCATCCATTAGAGACCAAATCCAATCGTGATCGTGCCGGACGTCTGATTTCGGAATGGGCTCGTCCCATATTCAACCTAAGCTGTGATTTCTCAGCCATGAGCAAAGAGGAACGTCAAGAGCGTGATTTGGCCCAAATGTCGCGCAATCGTCACAAGAGTCCCGAGCCAGAACCCGCCAGTTCAAGTGATCCGCAATCATTAAATCAAACCTTTACTGGTGACGATCAACTACTGCGTCCCGGTGATCCCGGCTGGGTGGCTCGTGCCCGAGTGCCAATGCCCTCAAATAAGGATTATGTGATTCGCCCCAAGTCAACCGTTGAAGGCGAAATATCCACAGTAAGTTGCCATCAACTTGATTTCGCACTTTGAACGATATTGATTTTATATTTCTTCGAATTTTAGTCCACCAAACGCAAACCCAATCGTTATGAGAAACATATGAAACGGTTTTTGGACTCGAAACGCTCGAAGGAAAGCCGTCGTGCCGTCGAAATATCTATCGAGGGTCGCAAAATGGCGCTATAAGGATACGGATATCATTACCATTTAGTTATTTTAATACCTTTTTTTTTTCAAATGAATGAACGCATCAAGAAAAACAAAAGAGATGAACAAAATTTATATTGATTTTGTAATATAGAAATTATGAACGAACGCCTTTAATTGGATATACATACATATATAGGCAGACACACGATTGGAGAGCATTCGAAATTCTAGATTAAAACAACATTTCAGACATTGGCCAACAATTATCTAGTGAATTTTTAAATGAGTTGGATATAAACAAAAGATCATATTTCAGATCTCCTCAGACAACAATTGAACACCTGAAGTTAATAATGAGTTCCTCTTTACGACATACATAATTGGGAAACAGTTACACACATACACATAAGAAGCACAGATTACTTAAGTCGCCAATATCCTGTGATAAGCTTTTCCAATATCTGGATATAGTCGCATATCCTCATAAAATCAACCAATTCACAGATTTGAAATGAATTCCCTAAAACAAGCTGCCAAGGAAGAACAGTCGCCACAAGACTCCAACAATTCATTTGACTAGCAATGCATGAAATGGGCACTCGTGATTTAAAATAGCTAAACACATATGATTAACCTGTTTATAATACGAGTCAATAAATATTATAACTAAGAAATGCTAACTAACGCCTCGTAGTATACGTACTTTTATCAGTTGCCCATTAAATGCTGCCTTATTTACAATTCACTTAAAATATATTATACACTATTATTATACTATAGCCAATTGATTACAATCGATTGAGTCGCGATAAGAGCGATCGATGCGGATTGTAAATGCCTTCTATACCCCTATAGCGATTACATCGAGTATAAACATTCCGATCTCAGTAGCTAAAACTAAACAAGTCTCTGATTTGATTACTGTTATAAACTATTTGTAGATAATTGATATAATTGAGAACCATACCTTCATTCTTCTTTTTACTACAATTATTTTTTTGTCGACTTTCAATTTATCATATTTCCCATCTCAATAACGAATCTTAGTGGTAATGAGTTTATTGATTTCTCGTAAGTGCTTCTTATAGTAATGGGATTATGACTTAAGATAAGTTGAAAAAGCAACGCTTCCATAAAATTCCTTGAATATAACTGGAAAGGTCACTTGGTGTATTGTGGAATATTTTGTGAGGAAACTTCAGTCTAAATATAATGTCTTATATAGTATCTACGAAGTGTATTATGATTGAAACACTCGTGTTTATCTCTGACGGAAAGTTATAAATTTCTGGCAGTGCGTAGTGCATACACACACACAGACACACACTCACATACACAACAAATCACATAGATACTCCTTTGGTCGGCAAATATTATAAAAGTGAATTAAATATGAAAAGTCAAATTAAGGGCATTTTGTCTCTCTTTACGCCCACCCGCTTGGAAATGCGCTCGCTACCTCGCTACGCACAAACTTATGTATGTACATATGTACATATGTTTGTGTGTTAGCTTTGTATATAATATATATCGCATGTGCATAATATATATCGTATGTGCACAATTATTTGGAAATCGAAACCGGTTGCACCAGTTAAATATAAGTAATTGATTGCATTACGTGTTTTGTGCACATTCAAGAATAATTAGCGACTATAAATTTACCAGAGGGTCGCAATGTTTTGATTTGGCGCTCAGTTGCTGCTGCTGCTGCTGCGCTGCGCTGCTGCCGTCACTTCGTTTGCCGCTGCTGCTGCTGTGTGGTAGCAATAAAACAAGTTGAATTCCCTGGCCACATTATTATCTCGGTTTAAAATCACCAACACTCAACTGAACAGAACACAACACATCACACATCACACTTGGCGTGGCGTACATATGTAGGTCGCGTTCACCTTTCGGTCTTTGGTTCTCTTATCGCCCAAAATAATAAGTATTAAAACCGGTTGCGCTTAACAAATTGGTGTTCAAACGCATTGGGAACTCCGCCACATCGAGTAGTCTTTCCTTCACCAAGCAAAAGCACAACAAATAGTCAAAATGTCGCAGATCAAAAGTGCTAAAGTCGGAATCGTTGGCAGGTGAGTGAACGAGGAGGAGAATGGGAACAAGGATGGGGGACAGCGCCAAGGATACAAGTGGATAATTTCCGAAGCAATATTAACAGACATTTCTTTCCGACTCTTCGAGAATACCTTTTCAAGAGTATTCTTATTTAAAATAAGGACTTTCGAGTGTTTGTCCTTCTTCATATATTACTTTAAGATCGAATAAGATCTTGATTCGGGGCTGACAACTGACCTGAAAGGAAATCAACAAAGTATGTACATAACTAATTGTTTCTTCCTCTTCTTCAGACTACTTCCAACTTAATGATCATCATAATTCATAGAATTTTGTATATTCTTCTTCAATTCCCTTCAATTCGAAGCATAGTAAAAATGGTTGACATTGAGCAATTGTCCTATCCCTGTGATAACCTTAAGCTCGAAAAGCACATAAAATTTTATAGATCCCCCAAGTGTATCAATGCAATGGCTATTAAAATTGTTCTCATTGAACTTTAAGCTCAAAGACTATAAAAACTTATAGTGAACTCAATGAGAATATGGGAATTGGAGCTAAACATCATTTCGGACACTACTTTTTGCAAAGTTAAAGTTGAAATTGAAATATTTTTGTATTTACAGCGGTCTGATCGGACGTTCGTGGTCCATGCTGTTCGCCTCGGTGGGCTACCAGGTGATGCTCTACGACATTCTGCCCGAACAGGTGTCGGATGCCCTGAAGGCCACCGAGAAGGAATTGGCTGACTTGGAGAAGAAGGGATTGCTGCGCGGTCAATTGACGGCAGCTCAGCAATTCAGCTGCATTTCGGGCACCAATGACCTCAAGCAGTTGGCCAAGGGTGCCATTTTCATACAGGAATGCATTCCCGAGAAGCTGGAATGGAAGCAGGATCTGTTCAAGAAACTCGATGCCGTCGTCGAGAGCAATGCCATCATTTCCAGCTCGACCAGCACATTCTTGCCATCGTTGTTCACTGCCGACTTGAAGCACAAACATAACGTGAGTAAGCAAATCAAGATATCTCTACACGGTTGCGGTTGCTTGTTATCTGCAATTTGTCCTTGCATTGACCTGCCACGAGCAGCAGTCAGAGAATGTTTAATGCTTTGCTAAGTTTTAGCCGGATTAGACTTCAAAAATGTCTTAGAACTTTCAACTTTCCTATTAAAAACTTACAATTACAACATGCTCATATTTCTTCTACTTTCATTTTTCCCGGTAGACCGTTGTCTCGCATCCCGTCAATCCGCCCTACTATGTGCCCCTGGTTGAGATTGTGCCAGCTCCATGGACGAAGCCAGAGGTTGTGCAAAAGACCCGCGCCATCATGGACGAGATCGGCCAGAAACCCGTCACATTGTCCAGGGAAATTGAAGGCTTCGCCCTCAACCGCATACAGTATGCCATTCTGAATGAGACTTGGCGCTTGGTCGAGGCCGGCATTCTCAATGTGAAGGACATCGATAGCGTTATGAGCGATGGCCTGGGCATGCGTTACGCCTTCCTGGGACCCCTGGAGACGGCCCATCTGAATGCCGAGGGCATCGAGAACTACAACGAACGCTACTCGAAGACCATCTTCGCGGTCAGCGAAACGATGGGACCAACACCCAAAATGGAGGGACCCACAGCGGCCGTGATTGCGAAGCAGCTGAACGAAATGGTGCCGCTGGACAAGCTGGCTGAGCGTCGCACATACCGCGATAGCTGCCTGACCCAGCTGAGCATTCTGAAGAGCAAGATCAATAGCAAGAAGTGAACATTAGATACAAAAGGCAATGTCATTCACATACATAGACTAATAATTAATGCATTTTTTTATTAAATACTTAAAACTATATCAAGTATAAGCCGAGTGGCAAGTCAAAGACAGATGAAAACAAGAAAATAAAACAAGCACTCGCTTCAACTCAACTTACAAAGAATTGTGTAACATAATATTAATATGATTAAGATTAGACGGATTTCTGATACTTTAGTTAATCACAATTAGCATTTACGGACCCGACTTCTTTCCATATCCCAAGGAACGCACATTGGGCGTTGTTGTCGTTGTGGCCAAGGAGGTAGAGGAGGAGGAATAGTTGCTGCCCATCGGCTTGAAGGATCGACGCATCTGTGGCATCGGTGTGCTGGTGCAGAACAATTTATTGCCGCCTGGCTTCGATCTGTTCGGCATAGGCGTCTCTTGGCCCGGACAACGCGGCACTGTTGAATTCAAATGTTTAACATCTGTGGGCAACATTGATGGTTTCACCATCGGTGCAACGCGCTTAACGGGTATCGTGTCTTTAGTGGCCACAGCCAACGATTTGATGTTCGTCTCATTGATGGTTGGCGCTTTGCTCCGTCCGCTGGCCAATGCTCGACCATGGCTCATCATTGCTGCGCTGGCATTGGCGGCGGCGCCTCCGTTCGCTTTGCTGCCAACGGTAAAGGAGTTGCGACGTTGCCTGTAGGAGGACATGGCATTGAATTTATCACCCACCACGGACAGCTCCTTCAAGGGCATCGGATGGCTGCTGACGTTGACGCTCACGTTGCTGCTGTCTCCCGATGACTGCTTCACCATTGACTTGGGTCGCTCCTGCTTGGACTTATCGTGTATCGACAGTGAGGATGAGCGACGTCGAAATGTGTTCGCCTTGCTGCTGCGATCTGCTGTTTGATTTGGATTTGGATTTTGATTCTGCGTTTTAGATACTGTATGGGGTTGTAGAATGCAGCTGGGCAACTGATTGCCCACCGTGGAGTTCACAACTAAGATGACTGTGGGTCCGCCAACTGATTTCGTTGCCTCGGTGTCATCACACTGTGGCACCGTGTCATTCAACTGCAGTTTCGTTAGCTTATGTCGCTCGAGTAGTTCATTGATTTGCAGCGCCAAATTTTCAATGACCACCTCGGTTACGTAGGATTCTTGCTTCTGTGGTACACTCGGAGGCGACATATCACCGCTGTCAATTATGGGTATCGCTGCCTTATCGATGGCCAGAGATTCGCCATCAAATGTGGCCGAGGAACAGGTCATGGCATCGGGAAAGTCTTGCATCTTGCTGCCAACCACATACTCTGCGCACTGGGCGGATTTCTTTTGCTGCAGCTCCAGATCCAGATCAAATGTCGCTTGACGTTTGTAGCTGGGCATCAGTTCATCGACAGCTGGTGGAGGACTCCTCAGCACAGCTGCACTGATCGAAGCAATAAGCGTATCAAACTGCTGCCGTTGCGAGACATCCACATGCTGACAAACCAAGGATTGCAAGTCCTGCAACAGTTTACCGACATTCGCAGCTGGCTGTTGTGGCTGTGGCTCTGCCTTTGGACTTGGCTCAATCGCTGCAGGCTTCGATTTGATCGGTGACTCCAGCATGGCAATGCGCAGCTGTTTTAAGCGGGCCTCGAACTCTACATTGGAGCACGTATCGTCGCTCAATGTGGTAGAAGCATCATCTGGTACGGGATTCGGTTCATCTTCGATGAGTTTAATCGGTGACTCTGCGGCGATCATTTGAAGATTTTCTGTGAGCATCGAGAACTTCGTGGATAAATTATGTGGCGGAGGTGTTCCCATACTGGACATCTTGAGTGCATTCAATTGGATCACCTGCTTTTGCAACGTCTGTGATTCAGACATTTTTATGGCATCCGACGACGGTTCGAAATCCATGGCAACCGGTGGCGTTTCATTGTTTAGATCTTGATCGGAATATTCAAGTTGGAGATTGGCAACTTTATCCGGTTTTGGAATCTGAGGTATCTCGTCGATTTTATTTAAACCCTATAACAAAAAAATACAAACATCGTAAGTACAGAAAAAGTTCGTTAATTACGGGAGGATCTCTAAAGTTATTTAGATGATATCTCCGTTAATATGGTAAATATATAAATTATAAGTGCCATTATCAACACATTGCAACAAAAAAAGTAGGATGATAGTTGTTTATGTATGTGTCTGTGTGTGTAAACTAACCTTAACGCAGGCCTCTTTTTCCATTGAGTCGAAAGGATCATATGGTCCTTTAAAGTGTGTTGATTCAACTATTATGCATTCCTCAATTGCCTCCGTCGTGTCTGTATCAGGCTCATCGCAACCCGATAGGTCAATTAAATTACCAGTATCACACATTTTGCACTACGAAAAACAATTCTAATATGCGGATACAATTTGAAGTAATGCAAACAATTTCCCGCTTCGACTTGGCTCAGTGATAGTGATGATAGCTTACCGATGATTCGGTATTTGCTTATTATCGAAAACTGGAATTGCTGTTTGATTCAGTGAGTATTTTTTAATGCAAGCCTATTCTAGTAATTTTTACTAAACGTGAAAATCAATAACTAACATTGAATAATGAAAACTATTTCAGTGAAAACTGTCTGAAATTGACTTTAGTTTTAAAACTGGCAACTGGTTCATTTGAGCGGATTGGATATCGTACAATTCCAACGATTCCGATATACAACGCCTGGCACTCTTTTGGTATATTATCGGTTGTCATGGTAATAAAATACCAAAACATATGCGTAACAACGGAAGAAAGCTGCAGAATTTCAAACTAAAAGCGTATTTTATTTTGCACAAATTCGTTGGAATGGCAAATATGAGATGATAATACCATCGATATATCGATAGATAGCGATGCATCTGTGTATTTCTCCACACCTTTAGTGACTAATTAATAATTTTACAAAATTTACAGAGAAAGGGTCAGATTTCAAAGTGCAAGCTCAAGACGTGCATATTTAATTAAATTTGTCGCTCAAGCCCAACATATTGCATTTGAGCAGTGCTCGTAATGCAGTGCACAGCTTAATACAGCTGCTTGGCGGAACAAAATAGAATTTTAATCGCGAATAAACCTTTATTAAATTAACCTTAACTTCTATACATATTACAAAATACAAACAAGATGAAGCAACCGGATCCAGTTTTTGCAACCGCCTGCATCTGGTCGCTGTTAATAATTTGCACAAGTGCACAATTAAATTTGGATAAAATCGACTTGCAAAGCCAACTGCCAGAAGATATTGCCAAATCGAATTACAGCTACAACGACTTCAAGGAACTGTTCCGCAACAAATGCACCGAAGTCACTGGCAAGGAATCTGAGGGAGAATTGGCGTACACGGAAATCGAATTGGCTTTCGGTTCGCTCACCGAATGCATGAATTCGCTGGTCAATGTTACGGCGCTGCAACAGGAGATTCATGAGGCAAGTCCTCTCGGTGAGCTGGATGTGGTGTTCAATAAGTATTGCAAGAAGCGTTCGAATGCCACCGAATGCTTCGATGCGTTCACCGACAAACTACTGCCATGTTTGCATCCCGAGGAGCAGGAAAGTCAGCAGGAAATCAAACGGATTGTTCAGAGCTTGTTGAATTTCGTTTGCCACAAGGATGGCGATCAGATTGCCTTGTTCATTGCTGAGGAGGGTCCCGAGTGCCTCGGATCGCAGCGGGATAACATTGAGCAATGCTGGAATAGCACATTATCAACGTTCGTTAACAACCCGGATATACGTGAGAATAATAAGATTAAAAAATTGCCTAAATTGGTTGTGGGCGAGACGGAATGCGCTGACATCCGAAACCTAGAGCTGTGCGTTGTCCGGCACTTGGAGCACTGTACAAAAATCACGCCTGCCAATCTAATTGAGTCCATGTTCAATTTCATACGCAACGAGACGGTTTGTCGCAAATATCATACACTACCACTTACAGGCGATGGTGCAAGTAGTGTGTTCGTGGATACCTCACCGAATCTCATGTTTTCTCTCTTCACATTTATTTTACACAAACTGTATTATTTTTAAAGATGAACTCCATTCGACTCTTTCGAGTTCATTATATTTTATTTCATTTCTCATCGTGTTATGAATGCTGATGGCAGCAAATCATTAATTTACTATACTTCTACACTTATCGAATTATGCATACGGAAGCCAATTCTACTCTAAAAATTAAGTATTACAGCAGTATAAAGGAATTAATGCTATTCTTTCCTCATTTATATCACATATCTCTTTATTCTAAACAATAGACTCCCTCTAGTTATTCTGTTATTGCAAATGTATTATGGTAATCTCTTATATTATATGTATGTATGTAGTATATTCTATTTTTTGTCAAACTACAATGAAATCTCATAGTTGGGACGGACTGGTTAAAAAATGTATCATTTTTATGAATCTCAAAATGCAAATATATGTAAATGAACACTGCAAACAAAAAAAAAAAAAAAAAAACATGGATACAAAAACAAATCATAAAATGTTGTTTTAATTGGTAGTTCAAAAGTCAACGGATTACAAGCCTAATGGATATGGTATTGAATTGATGATTGATTGATCACTTTGTGGTATATTTAAACGCGAGAATTAGCGCATTTTGTGTGTCAATCGTGTTTATCGATAACTATGAAACTTGGCTTTGCCATCGCTGTCGCTATATTTATTTGTCCGGATTTGTTTTAATATGATCGAGGCATATATGTTTAAAAATGGACTTCGCCTGTGGGCTGCCTTTGGATAATGTCGATGCTGCGAACGTTGCGTCATATCAGATAACTGTATTTAGCTCGACGCTGACTGTAATTTCGGCCTTGATGCGATTTATCACGATCATACTCAATTGGTGCCTGGCCTATGATTACTGGATCTCAAAGTCATATGCATACTGCTATTGGACGATACTATCCATAGTATTACCTATGATCTTGACATCAATGATCTACTCAGCAATGTAAGCAATTTGATATAATATTTTAATCTCTTTGTAATTGGTAGCATTTATAATGTGCTTTAATTGATCATCTATAGACTGGTAATTACCAATGTGAAGAATAAACCATTCAACCTTTGGGATCATGTGCGGAAACTTGTTCTCTCGTATTTGTTTCGAGATGCACGTACTCTTAATTGGGCCTTGCAATACAATGAAGCTAAAAAACACGGTGATAAGGTCGCTCAGTTTCAGTAAGATTGCGTTCCAAGGATTTCAACTAATCGATCAAGTAGCTGAGTAGCTGATTTAATTGCTAGCAATTTAAAATTCTTTTAGATGCTATCGCGGCTACTTAAAGGAAGAGTGCAATGTTGGTTTACTACGACTTTTCGATACGTTCTCGGAAACTGCTCCCCAAAAGATATTGCAATTGGCGATTGTCTTGCGATATATAAAGACGTTGACGTGTAATTATAAGTCATCAATTTGAATCGCGTGAGCTTAATGTAATTGTGAATTTGCATTTATTTTTCAGATTTTCGTGCTATAACGTTTTCAATATATTTCCTAAGTATTGCATGGGGATTAGTGTCGTATAATCGATCGAATCGCTTGGTCCAATTGGATAAGTATGATATAGGAACAAGGGGAGTGGTTATTCAGTTTTGGTTTTTACTTTGTTTTTCGGGTTAGTTTCATTCAATTCTACAATTGATATTTTTGTATTTTGATTTAAATTTTCTTTTTAGTTTCGAGAACTGTTTGTATAGCCTATGTGGCCAGTCAAGTGCCAATGGAGACATCCATAGCTAGTATTATACAGATAATCTTAAGTGCTACATTAGTTTTTGTATTTGATCAACCAAAGTTCTCAAAGTCGGCCATCATAAATTATATATTGTGCCTGGCCTTTGGAGTAGTCTATCTATTTATTTATACACCTGTCAAGGATGCGCCTACTAAGTTCAAGTATTTATTGTATTTATTGTTTTGTTTATTGCAAAACATAATACTCTGTATATTTTATATTCCATTGTATCTGAGCATTGCAATCACATTATTATATTTGATAGGTATTGTGCTAATGATTTATTATTACTTGCAATGCCATCCGGGAATAACGTCAAGTGTGTTTTAAGCCAGAGATTGTGAAGAATACTGACTAACAACTAGACATAATTATTATAATATTTAAATTAATTATTTTTTTACAAATTCAAGAAAAAAAAACTCTAAGGTATATATTTTTTTGAATGTAAGTCTGGTTTAAACATATTCAAGAATAGACCGACATAATCGAAAGTGCCAAATAAAAAACAAATGTAAATTTACAAGCATTTTTACAACACGCATTTTTATGGCCCATTAAAATTCCCTTTCATTCATGTTTTCTTAAAATGTACAGTGGGCTTCGGTCCCTTGGCATATGTAGCGTAACGATAAAAAGCGCCATTAAAAATAAATGTTATTATTTGAAGTTGTACCTTTTATTTACATATATGGGATAACACATTGCCTAACATTTTGTTACAATTATCTTGTCAATGCTTTCAATCGCCCACTGTGCGCAACGCAAGCGCAAGCGCGACTTGAGCTGCGGGGCGATTAGGCGCTTAGGCTTTTGAGGCTTTTCTCGCTACGCAAAGCTGGTCACACTAGAAGAAAGAAATGGCTTAGACTAGGTGGCAGTGTGCAACAAATTAACTTTCACTTCACAAAATAAAACACACGCAAACTACTGGCAAATCGTCAGTCAATTGATCAAAATCAAATTAAAATCGAATTCAAACCGAATCGAATCGAAGTGATGTGAACAAAATAAATGATGGCATCGAAATACGAGCGCATTATCAGTGATTGCAGATCGCGAAATCAATTGTGGGAAGACGCCGATTTCCCAGCAATACAATCGTCCGTCTTCTACTATCAAACGCCCCCATTCACATTCCAATGGAAACGCATCGCCGAGCTGAACAATCCCCAAGCCTCGTTCCTCAACGAGAACGCCGAATTCGATGTGATACCTGGCAAAATGGGTGATCGCTGGTTAGTCTCGTGCTTGGGCGTTTTATACTCGCTGCGTAATCTCTTCTATCGCGTGGTGCCCGCCGATCAGGGCTTGGATAAATCGTTGGGCATCTATCGCTTTCGCCTCTGGTGGTGCGGTGAATGGGTCGAAGTGCTAGTCGACGATCGTCTGCCCACGATCAATGGTCGTCTGGCGTTCATGCAGCCGCAGGCATCGAACTGCTTTTGGGCCGCCTTGCTGGAGAAGGCAATTGCCAAGCTGCATGGCTCCTATGAGGCCCTCAAGTATGGCACACGATCGGATGGATTGACCGATCTCCTGGGCGGTGTGGTCAAGTGCATGCCCATTGTGGCGGACAGCATTCGGCCGCAGACGCTGAAGGATCAGCTGGCCACCACCTGCATTGTCACCTGCATCGCTGTGAAGAATGCGCCAGTGCAGAAGAAGAACACCACCGAGAGATTGGCCAATGGCATTCTGCTCAATGTGAACTACAGGCAAGTCGAGTTACACCTTAAACAAAAATGTACTACTTGCATATGTTTAACAAATTTATTGATTTTTCAAATTTGTTCTTCAATAAATATTGATTTTAAATAATACCACAAAAATACAAAAATCTAAAATTATGAGTATTAAATGACAAAAATTATTTTTAATTTTTGATCTTCTTTAAAAAAAAATATAGTCATATTTTTTTAACAGAGAAAAAACTCAAAATTAATGATATTTTTTTTGAAATGCACTCAAGTTAAAATCTCTTAAATATCATGATAAAATTAATATATATATTTTTTTAATGCTGTTTATCAACAATAATATAGCATTGAAAGTAATTTAATTAGTTTAAATTTTAAACTACATTCATGATATTTAAGAGAGAGAAAAAAGGAATTTATAAATTTCAGTTGTATTCGATCAAATCAAATACTCTTTATTTAGGAAGCGTAATCATTCGAGTTTTATTATTATTATATAAAATATTATATAATAAAGTGGTAACAAAAAGTTATTCCTAGAGCGACAGTAAAAGAAATCTTAAATAATCTTGTTTTAAAGTAAAATATTTAAAAGCGTATAAAACTCTAAACATGGAAATTAAGAAAGATAGTTTATTGAAAGAGAATGCATTTTATTTCGTTCATCGACTAATTATTTTGTATTCCACTATTGATTTGCAGACTCTCTTGCCTGGACAAGGTGGAGACGGTGATGGGTGACTCGGTGCAGCTGATTCGCATGAAGGATACGTTCTCGGCGAAACCGTTTGGCGATAAAACGCACTTCGCTGGCGATTGGTCGCCGCTTTCTAAGACCTGGGAGCGTGTCTCTGCCGCAGAGCGTGGCCGCCTCTTGGGGCAACTGGAGCTGGGCGAATTCTGGATCTCGTTCTATGATTTTGTACAAACGTTCACCACGCTCGAGGTCGTCTACTTGGACTCGGAGACGGCGAGTGGCGAGGAGATGCTCAAGGGACGTCCCTTGCATTGGAAAATGAAAATGTATCAGGGTCAATGGAAGCGGGGCGTGACAGCGGGCGGATGTCGCAACCACGAATCGTTTCACATCAATCCCCAGCTTATGATATCGATACAGGAGAAACAGGACATTGTGGTGGCCCTCAATCAGCACACTGCGGTGGAGCCCAAGGTGATTGGGTTCACCATGTACATGTGGAATCGCGACTATAGCTTGAACGAGTGTCTGCAAAAGGACTTCTTCAAGAATCACGTGAGCTTCCTCAACTCGGACTATGGGAACACACGGCACGTTAGCTATCATACCCAACTGGAGGTGGGACACTATGTGCTGATGCCCACCACCTATGAGCCGGCGGAGGAGGCGCAGTTCACGGTGCGCATCCTGGGCACCGCGGCATTCCGATTGTCGTGCCTGGAGACACAGACGATGATACTGCTCGATCCGTTTCCGTCGCTGAAGAGCGACGATAATGTGCAGAAGATCAAGAGCGTTTGCCAATACGAACCGGTCTACATGCAGCTGGCGGATGAGAACAAGACGATCAATTGCTTTGAGCTGCACGAACTGCTGGAGGCGTGTCTGCCCAATGACTACATCAAGGGATGTGCCAACATCGACATCTGCCGTCAGGTGATCGCGCTGCAAGACAAAACGGGCAACGGTCGGATCACGTTCCAGCAGTTCAAAACGTTTATGGTGAACCTGAAGTCTTGGCAAGGTGTCTTCAAAATGTACACGAAAGAGAAAGCTGGCATTCTACGTGCGGAGCGATTGCGTGACGCCCTCTACGACATTGGCTTCCAGCTGAGCACGGACATCATGAACTGCCTTATCCAGCGATATATACGCAAAGATGGCACTCTGCGGCTCAGCGATTTTGTGTCCGCTGTCATGCATCTGACCACGGCCTTCAATCAGTTCCATATGAAGAACTACAATCAGGTCAATGTCATTGAGGTGCATCTGCATGATTGGATCAAAAGTATACTAAGTTGCTAAATCGAAATTAGTTAATTCTATTATATGCTGCCCCAGTTCCAGTATCCAGAGTTATATGCCCATTACCCTACTTAAAGGGTATAAGATATGACATTGCGACAAATTTCAATTTCCGTCCGTCTGTTTAAAAACCCAGATCATAAAGATTATAACAACTGAGGTTCTTCATTTTAGATTATAATGACAGTTGAAGTCAGCAAAAGACATTTTCGATCCGGTTCCGATATAACTTAGAGACTAAATACCTGACTAATGATTCCCCTAATCCGTCTTCGAGATTCGCCAATAGATCGATTGATTTATCTATGTATGCATATAGCAAAGCGTAACTGGGCACAGGGCAACCTCCAGTCGAGCATACTCGACTATACCAATTCTTGTTTATTTAAATATATATATATATATATGTTTTTTTTTTTTGTGCAACCTAAATGATAATTTATGCGACGTTCGTTATAACTATTTATTTTTAATGGGACATGTTAAACATAAAGTAAATATAAATCAAATTAGTTAAGTTGTTAAAATCGCAATGTAAAATACAATTGAAATGAATTTATTGGATGCAAAATCGTTTTTTTAAGGATCTCAGCTATGGGACAATATTATGTTATGTTATAGTTATAGTTTATAGTATCTGTTGATTATGGAATTATTTAGCGATTCAATATTAGTATTTAGCAATTAAGTAAGAATTAGCACAACTGTAGACTTATTCAACATGCGAGTTCTATATGTAGATTCCTTAGATTACGTAAATACTGCATAATGTAGTTAGTTCTCATTGATTCCATTATTATTATTATTATACCCAAGCAGAATAATGCCTGTCTGTATTTTAGTAATCTCTTAGCTCTGAACGTTATCTTAATGTAATTTTATGCAGATCCTTCGATTTGGATCCGTCGGATCGGATTGCTATAGTTGTCATAGGAACACACACACCCAGTCTCGAAATCGATTTCGAGATATTGCAACTGAACAACTTTAGTAGGAATGATTGAATTGCATCTCACTCTCTGCCAGGGTATTTGAATGTTCGGCATGCCGAGCCTAACTTTTCATTTATCTCTTATTGTGATGTATTTTTAGTGGACGACAGGCCTCTCAACTTTCACTCTCTCTCTCTATCTTTCCCTCTCTCTCTGTCTCTCTCTCTCTCTCTCGTTTTGGTGACGTATGCTGCATTTTCCTGTTCCATGTTTAATTTACATAACGTGATTGCTATAGCGACTAATCAAGCTTACATCGAGGTGCCATTATGGGATGAGGCATCGCTGATGCGTCGCGACAACGTTGTCTTACGGCTAATGGACAACGAGTTGCCCTGATTCGACGGATTCGACAGATTCGCCTGATTCACTGATACGCTAGCATTGTAATCGTGCGGGGCTGTGGGCGATGAACCCGATCCGGACACCGACACTGAGCCCGATGCCAATGTGCGAAGTGGCGAGCGCTTCAATGAGCCGGTGACCTCATGTGGCTCTTGATAGCCCGAGTCCATATCATCATGGTAGGAGTCCATCAACGGTGTGGGATCCTCATAGTCGTAGTCCACAAAACCATTGTTATCAAAGGACTGCAAAGAGAATGCAACACTTGAAGTTGTAGATACAGATACAGATACAGATACAGTAAAAGGGAAATCAACTAGTACCTTAACGAAAGACTGCGATTGCTTGGCATAGCCGCGAAAGACTTGATTGTGCGCCTTGCCGCGATAGTCGACGGACTCGTAGTGTCCATCCTGTGAGTTCTCGATGATGAAATGTCGGGTGCCATGTGGCGTTAGAGTCGCCCACAGCAGACGACTGTCGTTGACCAGCTGACTCTGGAGCAAATCGCGACTGTTTGCCGTGGCGCACGGATAGAGAATGCCGCCAGAAGTGAATGCATTCGATTTGGTGGCCTCGCCCAGTGCATTGATGGCCGTCTGCTTGATGTTTGCATCGTGGTACGAGAAGAAGGTGCTGAAATTTAAAGCAATACATGTTAAGTCGAGTCGTTACAAGTATTGCGAGGAAATTTGGTTGCTCTAGCTCATCTAGTTAAAGAGATATGTGAGTTCTTAGGAACAGACGGACAGACAGACAGACGAACTCGCTTAACCTGCAAGTTTAATGCGCGAGAGTAATGAAATTTTCAGAAATCGTTCACACCTCATACATATGTATGTATATGAAGAGCTTTAATTCATGTCCACAAGCAATGATAAGAATATATATAATTCCAGAGATCCACAGAAAGAACAAATTGAAAATTAAAAAAAATCTGAACTACTCACTCTCTGCATCTGATGACGATGAGCGCCAGGAAACAGCCAAGCACGAAGATGCCAATGCATGAGGACACAAAGAACCAAACATTCTCCAAACCCTTGGAGTCGCTTCTCACCAGCTCCATCAGCTCGTTGCCGCTGTCATTGTGCTGACTGCTCTGGCCGCACATGAAGGCCGCAAAGCAGGGCTGCGACTCGTTCGAGGGCAACAGAACATCGATGTGCCTCGGCTTCGATATAAGGAACGAGGGCAACGGCGGCGGCGGCATCGATAGAATAAAATCTGGCGGCGGACCCGCCAGTTGATCGCAGCTTCCCACACAATTGCCAAACAATATATTCATCTTGACGTCTGGTAGAAATAATGAATCAAATATACATTACATGTATGTACATAATTCAGCAAACATTATGTTATCTACCCAAATGCCTATGCATGTATGTGTGTATGTATGTGAGTGTGTGTGTGTGTGTTTTTGTGTACACCTTCTTCCCCCTATGGGGGTTGTTTTGTACCTTTAATTCAAAATAAAACATATAATTGCAAGTAATACCAACTAAATCAGGTCAATTGCCATGCAGCAATATGTATGTATATCCAAACTAACTAACTATACATATATCCAAATATATTTAATGTTTAAAACCTTCACAATAAAGCATTTCTCAACAAATTGATTTTTTGTAGTTTTTTTTTTTTTTGTATCATTATGAAGTATTTGAACACTGCAATTATCGTGTTGCATATTTTTTGTGTTTCTTTTCTTTTTCCAAAACATTGTCATACCTTAATCAAATAACGTCCTATACCGATGAAATACTACCTTGAACTGAGTACTGATTACTATTGCCATTTGCGCCCCATACATCCCAGAGAGTCCTGCGCGCGCATCTTCCCCCCAACCAAGGGGATAACACACAACCCCCGGAGCTTTGGCCACACCCATCCAATACACAGGCATGTATACAACTAACTTTACTTTACTTTACTTATAATACATTTTCTTAACAAAAATTCCATAAGTATTTGTGTTTTGCAATTTTCAAGAGAAGACAACCTCCCAAAAAATACCGCTCTGATTTCTGCCATTGATATTAGTTTGGAGAGCAACGTATTAGAATATTAAGTGTGACCAATGCTACCAAACAAAACTAGTTTTCTTTGTTTTACAGATTTTATACGATCGTAATAAAGCTCAAATGGTAATTACGAGAAATTCTAACCTCACAAAAAATAATTCTTTGCCTGTCTGTTTGTGTATAGGAAAATATTATGTGACCAAAGCTTGTAACAAAACATTTGTTTTGTTTTTTTTAAGTTTTCTATCGGATCGTAACATTTCCACAAACCATTAAAGCAACCGCAATAATTCTCTTGAAGCTTCAGGTTCTGAAATTCTTAACATATGCACATACATATATACATATATATATATACAATTGATCAGATTATCCAGAGCGAAACTAGTTGATCTCTTTTTTGTTTTTCTTTTTTCAGTTTTATTTTAACTACTTGAGCAGTAGCGATGCTTTTGTAGGCCATATAAACTATGTATGTATATTATATTTAAAGAGAAGGCACTTAAGATCGATCCTAATTTATAAAGTTTAATAACAACAACGAATAATCAAAAATAATATTTAGATTATGCTAGAATAGAAACTTGATGTCGAACTCTTTAATTTACACAACAATCACATTGAATCAATAAATTATTATTTGGTTGATTTCTTGTCGCCATATGTCATTACCACGCCCACAATCAGGGCGAGCACGGTGAATCCTTGAGCCGCAATTCGAGTGCGCATCATGAATTGTGACATTTTGCGATTGCCGGTGCGAAAGTTGTAAAGACCAGCTGTTAATGCCGCTGTCGTCGCAAGGCAGCCTAAGTGTATGCAAATGAAATTAATGCGAATTATTAAATGCACTTTTAGTGTTTACATAACAAAACGCAAAAAAAAAAAAACAAAATGGGTGATGAAACTTACCAATTGGCACCAAAGGGTTCTCGTTGATTTTGCGCAACAGCTTCTCTTTGGTGGTCTCCACTTCGACAGCGGGGCCCAGATCTTGTCGCAGTTGCACCCAGTCAAGGTCTTCAGCTGGTAGCGGTATTTCTGTTTTGTTTGCCATTTCAATACCGTTCGTTTACAAATGTGTTTGCTTCAAATCAAACAATAACTCGCATCTAATGCCGACAACTGGCACACACACTTGCACATAAACATATAAATACATGCATAAGAACAGATGACAAGCTGCCACCATGTGGAACGAAATGAACGGAACAGGGATGCATCGTTAAACAAAATTATGAAATTCGAACCTATTCGCTAAAACTTTTAACAGTCTACGTTATCTAGGACTTCATGATATGTTCAATTTATATTATAGAGTTTGTCTAACAAAACGAAAAGCATTATTCTACAAATTAAGCACAAAGTACTAGTAATATAAAAATATTGATCGCCATCCCTGGCAGAACCACTTACTGGGTTGTATTCCCAATCTGTTTCGATAAAACTCACAATAATCGAATATAAACATTCGCCGCAATTAAAAATTATATTTTAGCATGTTGTAAAATTGAAAATCAAATGAATGCATTTAACATTGTTTGCAAAAACTTTGATTTCCCTAAATTATATATTTTAAAACATACATTTTTTTTCGTAGTTAAAAAAAAACAAATAACACACATGTACGTTTATGTACATTTGAAATGGTGTGTACATATATTTTAGTTTATAAAAACACCCTTTTGATGATGATGATCAAATAAAATCGAAGAAAATTTGTGTGTTGGGTATTTCTGACCTCACTAACACACGTTCACACACAGCTGCATTATTCCAACAAATGTGTGTCTCTCTCTCACTCTCTTTTTAAATTGAGAGAGCTGGGAAGTACAGTCAGACGAGGAACGCAAAATGAAACATGTGTATGTAGCAAGCATATCACTGTGTGTGTATACCATATACTCAATACATGCATTTTTTGTGCTTGTGTAGAGGCGAAAAACAAACGCACACATGCAAACCAATATGGTGAGAGTGTATTGTCGCTTTGGCATGGGGATGCATACATATAAACAAAACTTGTGTATGTCCATTTTGATGTGCAGTACATCCACACTTACACATAATATTTAAATGTATGCATATGTATGTATGTTCATTTATGCATGTATACTCATGTATGTAATATATACATACATACATAACTACTAATGTACATATGTATGTACGAGCAGACTACACACAACGGTCATTTGCGTGTACATACAATTGACAATAAGTATGTGTGCATCTACATCTGTATGTACATATACAACGTACATATGTATGTATAAACGTACATACATACATATGCCTCTGTATTGTTTGGATGTTGTATGGAAAGTTTATAAGTTTTAGATAGACGACGTGCAGAAATGTATGAATGTGGAGATGTACATAAGGATGTATACACATATTTAAAACTATAATAATAATAAGAATACAAAAAGTATATTATACATATGTATGTAAGTATGTATGTACATATGTACATCTAGTTAAACAGACAGTACACATGCCTACGTACATATAAACAAGAATGTATGCACGTAAATATGTACGTATGTGCGAGTGAGTGTGTGTGTGTGTAAACCTTTGTATAAAAAGTAATAAGCCAAAAATGTTATAAGGCCTGTGTTTCCCTCCACCACGT
Organism: Drosophila niveifrons; assembly: GCA_035046325.1. Lineage (NCBI taxonomy): Eukaryota > Metazoa > Arthropoda > Insecta > Diptera > Drosophilidae > Drosophila > Drosophila niveifrons. Next base: position 11,777,393 of record JAWNOC010000063.1, on the reverse strand, counting down.
GTATACACGCACACAGTCACAGATACAGACAGACAAACGCTCTCGCTCAGCACATTGAACACTCTCATTGGACAACAGCAGCAATACAGAAAACCAAGCAGGAGAGAAAGTGCGCTCAGTAAAACTGTACAGTGTACGCGTACACTATGAGAGCAGCATGCCGCCCGCCGCCATCATTCGCTCATTTAGCCCGTTTTTACTCTCTGGGTTCACGCTCTCTCACACGTACGGGTGAGAGGGACTCACACGGATTGCACACACTTGCGCAGGCAACGCATACAGAGGTCGCTGGCGCTAGCCAGGCAACCGAACCGTGGCTGTGGCTATGAAGCACAGTACGGCAGAGACGGCTATTCAATTCAATAGCCTTTGCATTCGTTGTTGGTACTCTCTCTGTGTGTGTTTTCAATCAAGCGAGCGGCGCGCGAACCTCATCTTTTCTTTCCGCATTGATATTGTATGCTACCAACAAAAACACATTTACACACTCTTGTGCCCTGCAATAAAGCACAAGCTGCTGCGTTGCGTTTTGCGTTGCGTTGCCTCGTTTGTTTATTTTTTACTAACTAAAAACAAACAGCAACAACAATAACAACAACAACCGCACAAAACACTTCTACAAAAACGATTCGCGTTGCGTTGCGTTACGTTCGCTGTTACGCTGTAATTTGTCGTAAGAATCGGAAACATTAAAACAAAAAAGAAACCAAGACGAAAAGCAGAAAAAATAAAGTTATATCGTGACTCCGTTTTGTTCCTTCGTACATCATCTGTATGTACAATAATCAATAGAACAACGTACATACTACAACATACATATACATGCATACGTAGAGAATACAAAAAAAAAAAACAAAAAGGAAGAACGAATGCTAGTTGGAAACTCGCTTGCAACACTTATTTTATCCCCATTGTGGTGTGTGTTTGTGTTTGCGTGTGTGTGAGTGTATGTGCAGTGCAAGAAGCAGAACAGAGAAACATTTAACAAAGTTGAACTCTTCAACTACAACTGATTGATTCCCCTTCACCTCCTCCGCCAACACCACCACCCCTTTCCAATTCGCTAAGGAGATCAGAAATCGGCTAAAACCATGGAACACTTTCATCAAATACAGGTAAGCTTTACTGCACATACATACATAGTTACATACATACATACATACCGAAATATATACAAGCATACACAACATACTGACAAACTTATATACATATAGAGAAACATACATACATACATATGTAGGTATGACGTTTTTGTTTCTTTTGCTTGATTTTAGTTAATTTTGCATTGCGCGTCTAGTTAAACATTTTTCCCGCCAACAACAAATAAAATTGGCAAACACACGCACTACTTCCATTTGTTTCATACACACGCACACATGAAAAGATACACATACACAAACACATATATATGTATGTGTATGTATAAAAATACATGTGAGACTGAAACGCATACGCATAGAGTATGGAAATTTTACAATGGCCAAGCTGGAATCTTACTGCATACAAACATATATTGTACATTAATGCGTGTGTGTGTGTGTGTGTGTGTGTTCTTAGCATATGAGCATTCTGCCAAGAAACTAAATACATGAACATGCAAACACAAACACACTCAAACTTATGTATGTATGCTTTTGCACGTAGTCGAACAGCGACGCCGTAGAGACAATACACACACACACATACAAGCAAACTTTGTATTTTGCGTGCGCATCTATGGTCGCCATTTTTTATTTTATTTAGTTGCTGCTGCGATGTTTACATACGCATGCTGTTAATTTAGAACACAGCCGAAATTGCATACAGTGAATGTATGTATGCACATATGTTTTCATAGCTTCAACTGTGTATATTTAACAATATAAAATTGGAAATGACATGTGCCTTGATATTTTCAAATGCTACACGAACAACACTAGGCTGTGTGTATGTGTACATCTGTATGCATATGGCACGTACATACATTCATACATACACATATATGTAACTACTTATATACATACATACATATCTATGAAAAGTTGACGAGGCTTGCGTAATCTGAAATTGCCTGTATATACTTGTATTCATACGTACATACATATGTTTGAATGTATGCATAAAAAGACATGTACATACATATGTACGTCTGCCCCATGCGAATTCTCTTTGTGTGGTTGGATGTGTGTGTGTCTCTCGCTATAAGCAGACAACTACTACTATGTGTGTGTGTGATTGTGTGTAAACTCGAAATGCTTTGTCAGTTCTCGCTCGCTCTCTCTTACTCTTTCCCTCTGTACAACCATTTTGTTTTTAGTTATGCATGTACATTATATTTCTACAAGTGTACGGAGCACGTACATACATACAAGCAGATATATTTACATCATAATTGACCATTTCATTTTATTTTGGGGATATTCTACAAATGTATGTACTTACATTGCCTGGTCATACATTTATACATAAGTAAGTTCGTATGTATGTTTGACCAGTGTTGCCTTTGTATTTTATTGTACATGAATAGTTTAGCCACCCCTGGCATAAAGAGCATAAAAGAGAAGAGTCGATAAACTGGTTCACGAATACGAACCGCGTCTGGTGTGAACCTGCTTTTTTCTTTTTCTATATAAACGTGACTTTTATTGAAAAAAGAAACCAAACCCCAACCCCAGCAGTTCCAGTTGTTGCCGTGCGTTTCAATGAAAAATCGAAATCGGCAAACAGCTGACGACGACCCCTCGCGCTCTTACCAAAACAATGCATTGTTTTTGTTTATACTTTATTATTGCACACATACAAACACTCTCAGATAGCTTTATGCACATGTTCGCATGTATGTTTGTGCATATGTTCATAAATATGCGTAACAACTTGTTTACATACTATGTACGCAAGAATTGCTAATAAGAAACGCAGCGTGGTTGGTTGATGTATTGATAAATCTGAATGGAACCATTGAGAAATGAAACATGTTCCATTCGCGAATTTGTTGTTGTTACTTCAACCATCTTGTTTTTTTTTTTGTTCATGCGCGTATTCACTGAATACTTTCCATATGCACGCTACGTACGAGTGTGTGTGTGTGTATGTGTGAGGCAAGTGAGCGTGACGCACACAAACAAATACAGCAGGCGAGAGTTGATCGTTTTTGGCGCCAAACGCCAATGTTGCTGATTTTGTATGATCTCTTTGCCTCTCTTTTCTCTTAATTTTTTCGTGCACGTTACGTAGACAATTCTTAATTGCGATTACTCTCGTTGATTAATTGGCACGCCAATATATAAATGCACTTGTATTTGCTTGTCTTGCTAGGTCAGTTTTGTCCCTGAGTTTTTTTTTTCCTTTAAGGTTGATCACCTTATTACTATAACGAATTTCGAGAGAGCTATCGTCAGATCATTGTTAGAGATGGTTGTTATCTTTTAATTGTGTATAATAAATACCCATAGAAATGATGAGAGCCTACTTTATAAGACACCCAAAGCGAGGTAGAAATATGCGTTAGTCAGGATAGCTTATTTTGGTAGTCAATGCTATCGATCACAATCCTGATCATGTGTTAGTTAGAATAGATTTTTGCATGTCCAATATTTTAAAAATATGATTCAGTGTGATGCCAACGCGGAGAATCGATTCATTTCCATTTCTCTCTCTCTCTCTGGTTCTCTTGTTTTGGCCTCACACTGGATCACTTACCTACATATGTATAAATACATACAAATATATACATCTACATAAACATAAACATATACATATATATATACAAACACAATCATAACAACAACAACAAACCCCAACAACAAACTATTGATCAGCAAACAATTCAACACTATCAGCAGCAACTGGCTGCGCAGCAACAACAACAAGCGGCTGCAGTACAACAGCAACAGTTGCAACAGCATCAAGTAGTTGTCCAGCAGAATCAACAGCAGGCGCATCAAAATAGCTCCAACACCACCGCCGGCGTTGGCCAACAGCTATTCACATACAAAATGGCCAGCAGTTTCCCCAATCCAGCCACGACAATGGCCCAAGTTGTTGCCACCTCGAATGCGGCAACCACCGGCTACGACTACCGTCTAAATATGGCACAAGCCGCCGCCGCAGCAGCGGTGCCCGGGTCGCAATGGTGGTATTCGGCTGCCAATCAGGGCCAAGTGGATGCCAACACAGCTGCCCAATTGCAGCAGCAGCAACAACAGCAACAGCAGCAGCAACAACAGCAGCAACAACAGCAACAGCAGCAGCAACAACAGCAGCAGCAACAGATGCAACAACAGCAACAGCAACAAAATGTCATCAACTCAGCCGTAAGTTTTTGCTCGCTTTTCAAACTAAGTTGGCGACAACTTTTTAATGCAAATCCTTATTCATCTTATCGCTCGCGTCTTGCAGAGCCCAATGGTCAGAGGAAAAGCTGATGCGAAACCCAGAGGTCGAATGACCGCCTACGCATATTTTGTACAAACTTGCAGAGAGGAGCACAAAAAGAAGCATCCCGATGAGACGGTGATATTTGCCGAATTCTCGCGAAAATGCGCTGAACGATGGAAGGTAACGAACGCAATCGCGATATTATTAATTATTGAGGAAGGACTCATTTTAAAACTAAACGTATTTTGTTTTTGGCAGACAATGGTCGATAAGGAGAAGAAACGCTTCCACGAAATGGCTGAAAAAGACAAGCAGCGATACGAACAGGAAATGCAAAACTATGTGCCGCCCAAGGGTGCGGTTGTGGGTCGCGGGAAGAAAAGAAAACAAATCAAGGACCCCAATGCGCCTAAACGTTCATTGTGAGTTCGTAGCAAAATCTCTACTACTAACATTAACATTTTGAAATTATGATTTCTCCATACCCCCCTTTTCCTTTTCCTTTCCCTTTATATATTTGCTTTTATCATCATTATCCGTGCCGCCTCCATGCATAATGTACTAATTTCCATTTCTATTTGCATTTTGTCTTTTCAATTCTGCGATGAATTAGGTCTGCGTTCTTCTGGTTCTGCAATGATGAAAGAAATAAGGTTAAGGCTCTTAATCCCGAATTCGGCGTTGGCGATATTGCCAAAGAGCTGGGCCGCAAATGGTCGGACGTCGATCCAGAGGTCAAGCAAAAGTACGAATCGATGGCAGAGCGTGACAAGGCACGATATGAGCGGGTAAGAAAAGAATGAGACATTCACAATTATTGAATGAGCGTTGGTTGTATATTAATTAATCTATATATACCTCTTTTTTTTTTGGGAATATTTTAGGAAATGACCGAGTACAAGACAAGCGGGAAAATTGCCATGTCAGCACCCTCGATGCAAGCGTCGCTGCAGGCGCAAGCACAAGCAGTGCAGAAAGCGGCGTTATTAGCAGCTGCTGCCCAACAACAGCACCAGCAGCTGGATGAGCAGCATGATGACGATGATGGTGACGGTGATGATGACGAGAATCAATAGGTTTAGCAGTAAAATACTCTTCACTATTTATAACCTATCGTTGGTCATCACGAACACGAACACAAGAAGGAATCATAATAATTGTTGGTTGATCTATTATCAGGTTAACTAATGTGTGTTGGATATATAGATATATATTTATATATATATATGTATATGTATATGTATATGCATATGCATGTATATATATATATGTATATTTATATATACGTGCACGTATATATATATATATATAGATATATATATATGAAATTAATTATATTAATTTTTTTTTTTAATAATAAGTAATCAAATTTCCATGAATTACTGAAGGAGAAAATCACAAAGAAACCTTTTATAAGTTTTATTTTAAGAATACTATAATAGTAATAAGTATATGGTTAGATTAAAATGACATTCATCTGTCGGCAAATCTTATTTTTGTGCTTCAATCATAAGTTTCTCCTAAAACACTAAGAAAACGAATTATTTTATAAAACAAAACAAACAACAACAAAAAAAAAAAAATCAAAAAACGTAAAAAAGATTCGAGGATGAAAGTTGAAAGAGATCGATCCACACATCATCATGTCATTCTCAGCAAAAGCAACAGCAAATAAGATGAAGATGAAGAAGAAGAAGAACAAGAACATCAACAATGCTACCACAATTAACCTACAAAAAACATATGTGTATATATGCATACATACATATTACGTATATTGGTACATATTTCCCATTTATTAAAGTTAGATGATTCACCAATAATGAAAAGAAAACCTAAATAACGATGCGTTTTCTCATTTGAGTTGCAAAACAAAAAACACTACTCAATTGAAGCGTGATAATTTCAAATACTTAACTCAGTGGCGGGTGATATCTCTCTACATAATTATGTATATATATAAATACATGCATACACACACACACACAGACGTACATAGATCTATCCAGTAACATATATATATATACATAATTGAATATGTATTTATCATATTATTTCAGAATACACAAAAGTAATACTAAATTATCTCAATCGATATACTGTCAGCATTTAAACATGAAAAACAAAAACATCTTTTTATCAATATCATGAAAGTAAATTAAATATACAATTTATATATATCTGATTCTCATCGGGTCCCAATCAACATAATAATTGGAGAAATTCCCATTCGAATTTGATTGTTTTTTTTTTTTTTGTTTTTGTGTATTATAATTGACGCAAGGGTTTTTTTTAATAATATTTTTTTTTGTTTGGTAGGAACTTCCTAAAATAAATTAAATAGCTTTTGGCATTTAATTTATGTAGTTTTCTCTGTGTAAATACATAAAACCAAAATTGGATGTTAGATCGATGCGATAGTTCGCTCGGGTAGCCGGAAGAAGGAACGAAACCTATTAGATTACAGATTCCCCAGATGTATTATGAATATGATGACAATGTATGTTTAGGCTGTTAAAAGATATTCGAGTATGCACTATTATAAAAGAGATAATGATGAGCATGGAAAAGAAAAAGAAAAAAGAATAACAATAACGAGACGGACATTGACACACTCCTGTTGTGGTCTTGGCCATGTATGTACATATAACACATATATTGAAGTATTATTAAAATTATAAACTAATAATAAGAGCTGATTCGCAGCGATTCTTCATTAACGTCGCGATATTGTACACTGTACACTAGGAAAGTATTTGCCGGTGCTTGAGAGGATTAGATTGGATGTGGATTGGCGATATCCTTGATCCTTTTGTGCAGGCGGCCAGTTAACTCAGTGACAACCACACTCTCAACACACATACACATATACAACACTCACATATATGTATGTATATATATGTATATACGATATAGAGTAAATCATGCTTTTTTGATATTGATTATACGCGAAAATTACAAAAGCTCTCGAATGATGCAGGCTTAATTCGATATGTATATATATATATGTTTATTCGCATATATGTATATATGTATGTATTGAGCGAGATCTGAAATAATATAAATATAAAACGAGAGACTTCCTAATACCATATAAAAACTAGTGGGTACATATTAGATAAAATATGGCGTGACACACATACGATAGAGAAAGTTACAGAGCGACAGGGTGAGATAGAGAGAAAAAGAAAGCACGTGAGAGAGAGACAGATAGAGAAAAGAAAGAGAGAGAGAGACGGGGTGAATAACATCGTATGCAAATTGATTATCGCCATTATAAAGGTCGCTGCTTTATTAACATATACCGCACACCTGATCGATCGATCGATGGTCACGTTATATACCTCAAATGTATGTACAGATATTATTTTCATAATACTTTTTTTTTTTGCTTTTTTTTAAATCCTTTTTTGTTTTGCCAGAGAACAACTCGCCACCGAGATGATATTCATAGACGTGTAGATTATAACATACATATATTTTTAGTTCTCGATTACAGTAAATCCTTAAATCCATTTACTATGAAAACACAAACAAAACGAAACGAAACGAAACAAAAAAGAAACTCCAGTTCCCTGTGCTTGTTATAAGAAAAGTAAACTAATGCAAATAAACTTTTAGAAAAGTGATAATTTGTTTTTAGTGCGTATTCGAAACGTTGCGAGTAAGTTCTGAAAGTGGCATTATCTCACGCATACAAAGAAAACAACATACATATACGTTTTTTTTTTAGCTTTTCAAAACTCCTTCCCCCCCCCCCCCCACTACCACCCCATAACAAAATAAATAATTCCCCTCTATAATAATCGTAATATTTGACACGAAAATGGAAAAAACCAAACAAAAAATATCAAAAAACAATGAGAAAACATAAGAAAACTACTTTTTACTTGGATTACATATTGTGTATATATAAGTTTGAAGAATATTAGCAATACTATGGTAGCTACTAAGGTAATTTTTTTTAATTTTATTTTTTTTCTATGAATTTACACAATCCTGTAAAAATAGTTGAAAATAAAAATAATTTAGCTAGATGTACGCTTATGAAGGCAAATTTCCTCAAATTTGATTATAATTGTTTTGCGTCCATTTCAGAAAGTATTATTTTACATTTTCCTTGTGTTCTTTCATCATATATTCGAGATGCCCTGTCGGCATTTTATGACATTGCCTGTTTTGAGTCCCTAACTTAATCATATAACTGGCGCAGGGACTGCTAAAGAGCGACGAGATATAACACTCGTTTGTAGCAACATAATTGGATAAACGAAATAAATAAACTTGTTATTGGTAAAATGAAATATTATTATAATAAAAGTACACTATATATCGGTCAACGATTGATACAAAAACCAAAATGCGACGGTGCATTATAAACCAATTTTACTGAATAGAGAAAGAAAACTAGATTCTAGATTCTTTTTTCATTGATTAATCGCAACAACTAGGAGATTAATAATGCACTCATATATTATCTTCCTAACAACAATTACGAGGACAATCACTTATCAGGGATTTCTTTCATTATCGTATAGCGCATTGCAATTACTTGTATTATAGATGCCTCTTGTTATTTTCTTTATTTATAATACAGAAGGCCTGGCTGAAAATAAACTCGATTTTCATATTGCCATTAAGACCTAACGTGGAGTTTCTTGTTCGTGCATGGACATAATATTCTGTTGCCTCATTCACTGTCTAACTGAAAATGCTAAGATTTCTCGATTTCTTTGTACAAATGTAGTTTTTACTATTTACTTTCTAATTTGAATAGATTGGTAAATTGTTAAAAGCCTTCTCGGTGAATCTCATATTATTTATTTATGATAGCTTGTTTTTCTAGGTTGAATTCAGTGGTAAGTTGTAAGTGTGTAAGTTCCACATCGGCACTTCTCTAATCTAACCTAATATATGACTGGACATATCCCAAAGAGTTAGAACTAATTTATTTGAAAGATTTTCTAATAATGTATATACGTTCTTTAGAATTAAATTGATGTTTTCTTTTGATTGCTGCATTTAAATATTAACACATTTCAGACTATACACAGCTTACGGAATCAGAGATGATCATTGAATTTCTTAAAAAATAACACCACCTAGGGTTTGGAGCAGTATGTGGTATGGATAATTGATTTTTGTTATTTTGGTGAATGTTCAAACGAATATGATAAAAGTTCACTTAAAATAATGACTGTTTCTCGTCTACCAAATATCAGCCAATCAATTTATTCAAAAAATCTGATTGACGTTCTCTGCGCATTCGCGATGTAAACATGTAGTCAACCGAAAATGTTTAAATTATTCGAGCTATGGTTGTTATGTGGATATGGTTAAATAATAGCAAAACAGTGCCATTTTCAAAAGCCGTGTCAGAGTTTTGATATGCCATTGCATTACATGCAACACTTTCTCCACTAAATGGGTAATTAGGTTAAGCTGAATTTGATCTGCCCATTTATTTGAGCACAAATTTTGACTTTTTGTTATCGTTAACTCAAAATGCAAAGCGGCTTTGGTAAGTTATGATGATTAGTTTCCCTTCAATAAAAAAAACACTAAGAAGCAATAAGTGTCTAGGGAGAAGAGTCTCAAGAACCGACATCTGCTCTATTCATAAGAAAATATATTAAGGTGCGTTTGCCATACGAAGCAAACGAGAAAGTATTAAACTTCCATGGCGACGATTCAAATGAAAAGCGATAAGACTTGTACTGTTTTCTTTTCCTTTCTTTTATTTAATGTACGGGTTAACAAAGTTATAACATGATACAATAATAGTAGTGTGAGTTTGAGTTAATTCAAATGAGTGTTCTGTGTATTGCTTACAACTTTGCAGCGACTTAATTGCGAAATGCTACAAGAGGAGAATTGTTTACTTTTCCGATGTGCATTTCGCGAGTTTATCCGAGTGAGAATATGAATATGAAAATAAATGTATGCGATATAGTGTGTTGTATCCTGTAGATAAAATCAATGTTAACCCGTTGCGTTCAAATGGGTGTTCTGTCTATTGCTTACAACTTTGCAGCGATTAAGTCGCTGCGAAATGCTAAACTATTACAAGAGAATTGTTTACTTTTCCGATGTGCGTTTCGCGAGTTTATCCGAGTCAGTTAGAATATGAATATAAATGTATGCGATATAGTGTGTTGTATCCTGTAGATAAAATCATTGTTAACCGGTTGCGTTTAAATGGGTGTTCTGTCTATTGCTTACAACTTTGCAGCAACTTAATTGCGAAATGCTACAAGAGGACAATTGTTTACTTTTCCGATGTGCGTTTCGCGAGTTTATCCGAATCAGTTAGAATATGAATATAAATGTATGCGATATAGTGTGTTGTATCCTGTAGATAAAATCAATGTTAACCCGTTGCGATGAAAAAAAAAAGTGTAGAGAATGACGAACGAAATGCATCTACATGAAATAAGTAAAGGAAATGCTTACGTTTAAGTACTATCATTAGAGAAGCGAAGATATCGTCAAATTACAAAAAAATAAATAAACTATTTTTATAGCTCAAGCAGCGCTAGCTACCGCGCTCTCTTCTCTAATGATAGAAGATATCTAAGTTCTAATTAATTCTAATTCTAATTCCATAGGGCGCCGCCGCAGATTTCGAGGACCATCTTCTTACGGAAATATTCCATGTTCTCCTGCGAGAAACTCAGCGGTTGATCCCGTGTAATGTACTCCGCAAACATGCAGCTAAAGACACCGCAATCGCTGCCATTTGTCTGCTGCGGTACATTCTGAACACTCTCGATCTTGAAATCACTGGTATCGAAGGGCACCTTGCGTTTATCGAGCGACTCCTCTCGCAGATATGCCTCCAGGGCGTTCAACACCATTTGATTGGGCTTGCCCATTGAATCGTAGTAGCGGATCGTCTTGTTCCGCATGTGTATGATGGCCATGCACCAATGGACACCGCCCACATGCACGGGTACTGGAATTATATCCTTGCTCAACAGATCCACTTTACGTGTCCAACGCTTTACGGCACTGTAACCGTTCTGCAGCAGACGTGGTATGAAGAACGTGTTCATCGCGTAAACGCTGGGCAACTTGCCCTTCTTAATCTCGGAGCGATCGGTGAGTAAATTCATATAGAAGTTAATAATCTCATCGTTCAGCCAGCAGCTGCCGGTGAGTGTGCTGATGTCGCTGCGAGTGATATTGAGGCTGAATTTGGAGACGAGCAACTAAGCATCAAACAGAGAGAGACGGCAAGAGGGAGAGATGTAAAAGTTATATGAGTATATTGGCTGTTGTTTAAACGTGCTCAAAGACTTGAAAATCAAAGATGATGAAAAATAGAAGATGAAATTACCATTTGCGAAGGTCCATAGACAAGTTCATTGTAACGCTGCTGATGTTCTTCAGTGAATGGTATAATTTTAGGTTCCTCCTCTTCAGCCGATGGAAACTTCTCCAACACAAATATCGTTTTGCATATAAAGCGGCGTTTGGACAATGCCTCAAGCACATTCTGCTCATATGCACTACGCTCCTCTGTGGCTTTATTGGCTCTGCAAAACGTTGATAAAAACGCATAAATAACTAGCTCAAATGAATTGTGCTTAAGAATGGAAACGCATACTCACTCTTGAATTAGATGTTGCTTCTCATTGATAGCCTGCTGATGCTTACGCACCGTTTTCTCGGTAAGGTTCTTCTGAAAGTTATCGGAAAAGTAGATGCAACTGCGATGACGTTGCTGCAAAGCCATGGTTAATGGCCGAGAAATCACATTCGATGCAAGCGGCTGCACTTGCGAGCTGTGTTTACAAATTGCAATGTTTATATGCATTAATGCGTTATGGAAGAAAGAGGAAGCGCTTGGGACAACTCACCTATTGACAACAGTTTTGCTCTGTAGTTCACTCTGGGGTATCGATAACGTCGACTTGTTGCTGTCCTTTTTGGGCATAGTTTTAGCGCTCTCAATGCCTGAGTAACTCACTTCTGGCGCTTTCTTTATGCCGCCCAGCGCTGGCATTGGTTGGGGTGCATATTGATATTTTGTTTTGCTCTCCAGCAGCTTAAAGTACTCGGCTCGATCTTGTGTATAAGATGGACGTAGTTCGGCTTTGCTCTTCATTAGACCGCGCAGCCAATCGTCCTCATTGCTATTGATGCGTTGCAGACGCGGCGGGGTTGGTGGCTTCTCTTTCGCATCGCGCAACAAGCCAGGAGTGCGGCGGGGCAATGTTGGACATACGCTGTCGTGGAGCGTCATATTGTTGATTAGATTAATATACTGATTGTGCTCGTTGCGCTCATCCTCCAAGACCAGAACGTTGTCTCTGCTCACGCTCGACTCGTACATGTTGCTGGCATGTCCATTCAAACGCACTTCCGACGATGACAGACTATTGGATGGACTTGAGAAGTGCAGATCGGATGCAAAGCTATTTGTGCCGCAGCGCAGTGCATCGGAGTACAGTAGATTTGGCCGAGTGGCCGATGAAGTGCGTCCGAATTCCGAGCGTGGCTTTGTGGGAACATCTACAACAAGACGATCGGAGAATGCCTGATAGATGTTGCTCTCATTATGCTGCTGCATCTTCTCCGAGTCCGACAAATCGATTGTTGTTGGTTGCGTGTTACGAACACGTGCGCGACGTGTTTGTGGCGCGTTAAACATCGAAAGACGTTTTAGGCTTTGACATGCCAAGCTATTGCTATTATTGTCCTGATCGTTGCGTTGCTTGGATTCCGCCATATGGCTATAGTCATCAGCTGAAAAAAAAAAACAAAAACATCATAATTGTAAATAAATTCCCCTTTACATTTCTGGAATAAGAAAGGAAAAAGTCAAGGGGAAATTTTCAAATGATTTGTCTTTTTGTTTTTTTTTTTTGGGAAAGCGTATTTTGGATAAAGATACACTTTTATCGTAATTTTTTAATTATTTCTGACTCTTTTTCGTAAAAATAAGACAAATTAAAAAAGGAAAAAAATAAACAACTCAATTTTATTGTAAGATTATAATCTTTAAGAGACACAGGCGGAATACAATATGAAATAGAATCGAATACTCACCGTCATTCGGCATAAATTTGGGAAATGTGTTATCGACTCGACGATATTTAATTAAACGTTCTGCAGAATCCTCGTTGTTCGAATGTTGATAACTAGAAGCGAGAAACAACAGCGTTAATAAGATTGAATTGAATTCGATTTTAAGGCTATGTTTATTACCTGCGCTTGCGTTTATGTTCAACGTCATTGCCAACAGATTGATTAGATTGTTGATCCTTGGGTTGTTGGCTTCGTCTGCCCAGCTGAAACCATTGATGAATCTTGTTAAACAGATCAAAGCCCATCGGATCGTGATTTAAGGGGAGTGTTTCTGTTGTTGTTACTCTATCAATTTTGGATGACAATTCTTGGATTCTTTGATCGAATTCGTGTTTCAATTGTTCCGCTATTGAAAACTCATCGATCTCTTCGCTTAACAAATAATCGCGCACATCGCTCAATTTACGCAGCAACAGCAGAGCGCCCCAATGATTATCCACCTGACGATGGTCCTCAATGGTATCCAAAATGAAGTCCAAGGCACGTTGTATGACTTCCAGACGTCGATCGGTTGTTGCTGTTGTTGATGGCTCTGTTCGTGTTGCTGCTGTTGTTAAATTAATCGCGTTATTGTTAGTGTTGTTGTTGCCTATATACTGCTGGTCGAAGTCAGTCTTCTGTTGTGTCGACGTGAATCCCTTTTGATTAGTGTTGTATTTGAGGAGCTGCTGGAAATTATTGTTGTCGGTGGTCGTTGTTGGATAAATTGGATAAGGGCAGTTGTCATCTGTCACATTGTTTAAAACAGTATGGCCAACTGAGTTGAATGTCATGTCATCTCTAGTACCGTTCGCTAGTATGACAGTATGTTGCTGCTGCTGTGGGTTCCAGTTGGCTCCGGTGGCCGCCACAGTTACTCGATAGGGCAGTATATTGACAGCTAATGTGTGCACACTGGATAACAATGTGCTCTAAACAAGCCCTAAACAAACTGCAATAAAAATAATCAATTGAAACAGAACATGGCCGCCATTTGATGTTTTTTGTTTTCCTGCTTGTTCTTTTAGTCGTCTGTTTGACGATGTCGCGCGCCGCTTTTTTTTTGCTAACACAACACTAAGGCACAACAACGAAATAGAGAACGTCGAAATTTTAAGTGGAAAGCCAACAAACTAAGATATTGTGGCCGTAAAAATGCTTATACTAGTTGCAATTGCCACGCACATAAAGTATTTGTATTTTGTATTGTAATTTCTAATCAATGTATATCAACCAACTAATTTAATGCCGGCTGACGACGCTGTTCTCACACACAACTTCACGTTTACTATACTTATTAATGAGCGCGAGCAATGTGTATTCAATGTGCATTATTGTTGCATTTGAGAGGCGCGTACACTTACCGGTGAGAATATCACAAATTGAAGAGAATATTGTAAATTGTGAAATTTTGCAACAAAACTCGCTCGCCAAGACTGCAGATGTGCAAGCGTGCAGATGTGAGAAAGAACTTATCGATGTTTGAATTATCGCACTTTTGCACAACGATGAAAGTGCACAAAGGTTTGAGCACAACAATCCAAAATGGTTGACACTTTAAATTTCCAGTCAATTGACATTAATGTATTTATTAATTGAGTGAGTATTAAGTATATTGAAAAAATATGCAATCACTGTCGTGTCATTCTATTTCTATAACTATTCGATATATTAGCTGGAAAATATGTACTGTATAGCACTCAAGTGCAGTGTTTTACAGCACTGAAGCGCAACTGCTGTTACCGATACCGATAATTTCATCGCATCACAAACGGTGTGTCCATATCATATTAAAATATCGGAAATGTTGCCCTATCTATTTTTGGTAAAGAAAAATCGTTGTAAGATCAAAATGTATTTTATAAATATAAAAATACTTGACGAATAAATATATAAATATTCTTTTTGTGTTTGCTAATAAATAATTCATAATCATAATATCAAAAAATTCATAACATCGCCATAAAACATCTGTTTCTTGGCAAAATGATAAAAACGTCGATAAATTTACCGTTAAAGGAAGCTTACGCAGGCGTGAATGTTTTTATTAATTTAAAAATCCTGATGACTAGATTTTACATAATCGTCAATTAATCCTTGCTCTGGCAACAAAAAGATAGAAAATTCCACAGCAATGTGGTGGCGCCATACAAGGTGCCAGCCAAGCCAACGGTGGCCTGAAACGAATAGTGCACAACGATCCAGTGTGCTAGGGCTCCCCAAGTGAGTATCAATAGGCCATTAGTGAAGTGAACTGGCCGACGGATTGCGGTCCAATTGGCGCGCGTCATGCCAAGCTGAAAGACCATTTCCTGTAGAAATGAGGTGACCACCTGTCCAAATCCCAACAGCACAGCCGAAACGCTTAGCAGCAGCTTGGACGTGGAAAAGCTGATAACTAAATGGACAAATGGTGGAGGTAACATTTGCAAGTGTGTGCAAGTGGATGGGAGTTATGGTTTGTCATGCTTACAAATGAGCGCCAGGCACTTGCAGATGCTGCCCAATGTATACCATTGCAGTTTGCGTTTGTAGAGACTTGATCCAAAGCGCGGCGTCATTAGCGAGAAGCACATCCAGGGAAAGGCGAGCAGCGAGAACAGAAACGGTATCTCGGCGTTCTTCAGCGCATGATGACTGACAGCTAGACCGGGCAGCACAGTGAGGCACATTACATAGCTGAATATGTCCGCCGAGATGAGCAGCGTGGTGGCATACAGCTGTGGCACGAACAGCGCGTGCTGCAGGGGCATCGCAATCTTGTCCAGCAGATTCCACCACAAGTGCGACGTGACCGCCAGCGACATGCGACGTATGCGATGCTACAACAACAACAACAACAACAATTTAACTAACTCAATGCTTGTGTTTTTGTTTACT
Organism: Drosophila niveifrons; assembly: GCA_035046325.1. Lineage (NCBI taxonomy): Eukaryota > Metazoa > Arthropoda > Insecta > Diptera > Drosophilidae > Drosophila > Drosophila niveifrons. The sequence continues at coordinate 11,761,085 of JAWNOC010000063.1, read as the reverse complement.
TGTGCCTTACCAGATTCGCATGGGTCTCGGGCAGCGGCGAGGAGCTGCCGGTGGCAGTGCCAGGATTAAGCGGATTTTGTGTGTAGAGACGGCCATTGGAATGTGACTTATGCAGCATTTGGGATTGCGAGATGCCATAGTTGTCAATGGTGGCGTTGCTTGAACGCATCATGGACACCGTCTCATCCTCCTCGGGTATGATCTCCATAATTTCCACGCCATTGGGATTCACATACGTGACATATGCCTCATCTGTGGCCAGCATATAACTGCTGTGCGTATCGACAACAGCAGCAGCGACAGCGGCAACCGGCGCCGATGCCGCTGTGCTGGCCAACTCTGTAGCCGTGGCAGGATTGCGCCATGACATGGCCATCACATCGAGGCCATCCAATTGATCGGCCACAAAATTGGCAACGAGTGCACCACGCAACGGCAATGCCCCGAAGCTGCTCTCCGCTTTGATCACCGAGATGCGTTTGGTCTTGAAGGCATCCTCGCGATGCTTGGTAATGATGAGGCTTAAGGGTATGAGATTGACCAGCATTGCGGACATCAAGACTATCGACTGTGCGGTGCCATAAAGTGTGCGCAGACTGGTGAACACAAAGGATAGGAACAACTGGCAAAATGCCTCGCCACACAAATGAATCGTTTTGCGCACATATTTATCTTCGCGCGGACGCACTGCCTCCAGTATTACATGCGTCTTCCACAGATACAAACTAGAGCCAATGCCTGAGACAAAAAGTGTTTTCAATACATGTATATACAATATGTATCTGCAATTGGCAATGAATTGATGCTCACCCGCAAAGAAGCCATAGAAGATAATGGCCACCGTTTGTGTGGTTGTCGTGACTACAACCCAGGCGGATGAGAACAAGATGCCGCTAATCATTAGTGATATGCAGGCAATCAGTGTGGCCAGCAGAAAGATGCGTCGATATTGTGTCGTCTCGCGAGCCCGTCCACTATACTCTGTGTCCAGATGCTCCATGATGGAGCGACAGATTTCGCCAGTGGCCTGATAAACGATCGCTGGCCAAATGCGCAACACCAGATCTTTGTCGGACTCCACAACGTTTCCGTACAAATATGCCGGAGTCGCGAGAAATGCCTAAACAAAAAAAAAACTCACATAGAGAAATATAAAGAGAGACCGATACCTAAAGAGAGAAAGATCGATACTTACGTGTATGGCAAAGCCGCAGAGCATGTACTTCTGTTGAATGTGCTTCTTGACCACCCGACGTCGTTGCACTCCGGCTGTGGCACGGGCACCGGCGCGGCGAGGCACCACCGGAGTGCCGGCAGAGGTGTTTACCACCGTTGCCATTGGCATTGTCGACATTCGTTCTCCTTGGTTTCTCGATTGCTTGTTTCGTTGCAATTGTAGATGGTGAGTGGATGATCCGAATCCGAATCCGAGTCTAAATCCGAATCTGTATCTGTAACTGAATCTGAATCGGATTTCGAATCCGTATCCGTTTTGCTTTTCTCGTACTCTCCGGGTTTTGTGTGAGGCGCGTTGTCTGGCCGTTGGCATTCATCATTTACCAAAACCACAAAACCCGTTTAGATAATGGCAAAAGCAAAAAAAAAGAACAAAAAAAAAAAAAACAATCTACTGTGATAATAATCGCGCTTATCACGTTGAAGATATCTCTCCACATACAAACACGCACAGACGGTTGCACCAAGCGCCAATGTCTCCTCCACCACTTGTGTCTACTACTCCTCCATCACTCTGTCTCTGTCTGTCCACCGACATGTCACTGTGTTTCTGCGTCCGTGTGGGTGTGTGTGTGTGTGCGAGAGTGAGAGATTAACGTCAGATACTCGTACATATGTAAAAATAAAGAAAAAAAGTTTGACTTCTGTGACGTTGTTGGCTTTCCTGCAGTTCTGGCAGTCGACGAGGATTATGTTTATGGCCACTCGCCAGCTGATCACTTCTCCCTCAATCTCACTACCTTTCTATCTCTTTCTCTTCCATTCACTTGCGCTCTCTTTTCCACACAGGAATTTGGCTGAGCGCAGCAACAATATTGTGTAACGGAATTATCTATTTGCATACAGAGCACTAAATGCAGTAGGGTGGCTCGACAAAGTATCTGGAAATATTCATTTCATTCGAAGTTCTAAGCTCAAGAAACTGCGATAGGGTGTGATTTTCCCAGAAATAATAACTTTATGCTCATGCTTGAGCTAATACTGTATATCATATCATATAAACGGATTATAGAGAAGTGCGTAATCAGGCAAGAATTTAACCTGAATAATCAGCTGAAAATAACTTAAGAAAAGAAAATACATAAACAATGTAATTCATCATGCGTTAAGGGATTAATATATGATGAAAATCATATGGGACAACTCTTAGAATATGTGAATTAATTTAAGAAAGCTTTTATATATTGTAAAAACAACCGCAAAGTATGATTTTTTAAAACCTGTTTTTTTTTTTTTGTAAAAGTACACAAGTTACTGATAATAAGAAATGCATGCAAATAAAGAATATTTCTATGGAAATGTGTAAAATGCAAAATATTAAATTTGATTCTAGATTAAAATTAGAAGTCCGAAATAATTATATATAAGAATGCAAATATTGAAATGAATATGTAAAATGAGATAAGTTTTAAAATTTAATTGTATTTTTATTGAAGAAGTTTTGGTGGTTTATCATAAATATTTGTAAAATATGTAAAATAAAGCAAAATAGGTGTAAAGTGCATGATGAAATATTGAAAACATGTAAATGATTCATGCTTGTTTTGTTTTTGGAAGGAAACAAGCATTGGACGTATCATCCGAGAGATATACAATGTGAGTACTAGATACCGAGAACCGAGTACATTGTGTACACACAAGCCATGTGTGTGTCCAATCGGGGCCCAGCCGAAAAGTAGCGTCGCCTCATCGTCGTCGCTTGACCTCCTATCGCACTTGCTTATCTTTACACACTTCCGTTTCACATCCGCGGACAGGCAGAGGCTAGGTGGTGAGGTGGGACTTTGGGGACTGGGAACTGGGGCTGGGGATGGGGCGTGGCAGGTGCTGGGTTCGCACAGCTGATTTTATGGCTTTACAACTTTATTTTGCCATGAATGACGACGACGTCAAACCGAGCGTTTATTTGCACTATATACGATAGCCTGCAGATCGAGATAGAGCTAGAGAGATTCGTAGAGATTTGATAAGCATCTCCCGGCTGCTGTGCTGTTGTAGCAGTAGCTGTAGCTGTAGCTGTAGCTGAGAATCCGGGTATATAATGAAGTGTGGATGATGCCAGTAGCTCATACAACGATCGACCGAAGTTAGCCACTGGCAACACGATGACGATGATAACAGCAACAGCAACCAAAACAATGATGACAACACGACGTGGAAAGTTCTCGACAGCGACATCGGTATTGCTTCTGTGTGCAGCATTGGTAAGTGAAGTGCCAGCCAGAGAGCCAGACACATTCGGGCCTAAGGATATGGATATCTAAGAGAATAATTACTTGCAGCTACTGACCAAGTCCTTGGGCATTGTGGCTCTCAGTGGCGATGGTGCTAACAACGCAGTTGCCGGACCAGCAGATGCCTGGAGCGAAGGCAGTGGCTGGGAACTGATCGTAGCAACAACAATTGGCGCTGAGGATACCGAAACGACAGCGGATGAGGCACTCGAGACAACAGCGGAGCCGGAACAGGAGAGTACAGCAAGTCCCGAGCAGGAAACCACCGCCGATCCTAATGATCCCGAACAGGAGACGACCGCTAGTCCCAATGAACCTGAGCAGGAAACCACAGCTGATCCCAAAGAACCTGAACAGGAGACCACCGCAAGTCCCAATGAACCCGAACAGGAAACTACCGCAAATCCCAATGAACCAGAACAGGAAACCACCGCTAGTCCTAACGAGCCAGCCACTTCCACGCCAAGCGAGGAGAGCGAAGCGACCACAACAACTGAGGCTGCCGATGTGATCACCACCATTGCACCCACTCCCCCGGCACCGCCAGTATTCCAGTGCCAGGCAGCAGGCGTTTATCCGCACATCAGCGGTGATTGCCAGCGTTTCCACAACTGTCTGCTGGATGACGTGACCGGTGAGCTGCTGGCCTTCGACATGGTCTGCCCCCCATTGAGCGCCTTCTCGCCAAGCTACGGTCGCTGCCTGCGCGATGTGTCCAGCTGCAATGATGATGGCTTTGCTTGTCTGACAGCTGGTCGCTTCGCCGGCAGCGATGATAGCTTCTACTATGTCTGCTCGGCCAGCTTGCAAGGTGGCTATCACAAGTATGTTGTGCGCTGTTCGGCGGGCACACGATTCGAGCCCTTGGTGAATCGTTGCTGGCGCTATGACTGGACACAGTTTGTGCCTGGCCAGCCTTCGCTTGAGTCGAGCGATTTGGCTGCGATTAAGCGTGAGCAGAAGCAACTGAAGGCCGAGGAGAAGTTGCGTTTGAAGGCCGAGAAGCAGAAGGAGAAGGAGGCGCGCAAGCAGGCGAAACTTGAGGAGAAATTAGCTAAGAAGGCGGCCAAGGAGCAGGCCAAAAAAGATGCCAAGGCCAAAAAGCCAGTGTCCGTGGAGAGCGTTGAGTCTGTGGAGCAGGCAAGCAATGAAATCTAATCGCCAAGCACCAACAACTACAACTACAACCACAATCCCAACACCAACACCAACTCCAACAATCACTAGAAACCCTTTCTGATAATCTATGCTCGTGTATTGCCTAGTCTTCAGTTTAGTTATGTTTGTTATTAATTTCTTTTTTTTTCGGCATGAATAAAGACAAGAGTTCTTAAAAAATGAAGCGAGTACTCGATGGGTTGTCTCTTTATCAGCGCTAATCGCTGATGGAGAATCTCTACTGACCAGCTATAAAAGGAACCAGCCAACTGCCCATCCAGTTAGTCTATCGAAACGCCCATCGGACTTTTAAGCGACATCAACTATTCGAACTCGTTTCTTGTTTTTGTTTTGTTTTTGTTTTTTGTTCAGTGAATCCTTCTGCTCTCGATTAAGATGTTCAACGTGCAGTTGACTCTTGCCTGCAGCTTACTGCTGTTCGCGTTCGTTGCCGTTTCTACGCATCCCTGCAGCTATGTCGACTTCATTCCCGCAACGGATAGTGCGCAAGTTTATTACGCCTGTATGATCAAGGCCAATGGAGACTACGCTCTGGCGCCTTTGCGCTGTCAGGATGGACATGTGTTTGACGCTAGTCAGGCACGCTGTGTGAGCGGACTGCGTGAAGTTGAGGCCGTCGACGGCGGGGACATTGAGAACCCGACCGTTCCCCCAGATAATTTGGATGAAAGCACCACAAGTCCCCAACCAACAAATGGTCCTACTGCTGCTCCGCTTACTGACCCCACTGAAGCTCCGACTACTGAACCGACAACTGCTCCGACAACTGCTCCAACAACTGAACCAACTACTGCTCCAACTACTGCACCAACTACCGCTCCAACAACTGAACCAACGACTGCTCCGACTACCGCTCCAACTACCGCACCAACAACTGCTCCAACAACTGAACCAACAACCGCTCCCACTACCGCTCCAACAACCGCTCCAACCACCGCACCAACAACCGCTCCCACTACCGCTCCAACAACCGCTCCAACAACTGAACCAACTACTGAACCAACTACTGCTCCGACTACCGCTCCAACCACTGCTCCAACCACCGCACCAACAACTGCCCCAACAACTGAACCAACAACCGCTCCAACAACCGCTCCAACCACCGCACCAACAACTGCTCCAACAACCGCTCCAACAACTGAACCAACTACTGCTCCGACTACCGCTCCAACAACTGCTCCAACTACCGCTCCAACAACAGCTCCCACTACCGCCCCAACAACAGCTGCACCGACAGGAACTGCTTCTACCGCTTCTACCACGTTAGCACCTACTCCGTCCACAACTAAGAAGGCCATTTGTGCCACTAAGGGATCCCAGCCAGACGAAGACGATTGCACCAAATATGTGCTCTGCTATGAGACGGCTTCCAATGAAGTGTTGCCCGTCACTCTGGATTGCCCGACGCCAATGCAGTTCGATCCATGGAGCAGCTATTGTGATGCTGACTACAACTGTGAGGATGACTATTAGAGAGTCCAGGCATATATCCAGAAATGCATACATCATAAATACATACCGCTGTACAAAAGAAACCAATACACAACTTTAGCATTTTATGGAAAAGTGCTTCTTTTTTTTAAATAAATAAATTGTAGTTCATATATATGTACATATAAACCGAAATTAATTGAAATTTGAAAATAGTTAATGGCTCGATAAGACGGTGATTTAATTTCCGATTTCGCCCCCAAATAAAATAAATATTTTGAAGTACTGTCTTTTTGCTATCTTATCAAAAAGTGGTGCTTCAGATTCTTTCCCAATTAAAGCGTTTAATTGTCAATAAAAAATCAAAAACAAAAAATGGCAAAGATTTACAGATATGTATTACGATCCAAAATTACACTGCAATAACACGTGGCGCTTTCATGTGTTGAGCTACTCGTAGTTAGTTTTATTTTCTTTTATTTCCATGGGTAACCTGGTAACTGTAGAAACATGGCTTTTATGGTGCATAATACTACCACTAAATTTCAGACTGTTTACGGTTAACGCCGCTTATCTGAACGATAATGGACAACACAGAGACAGAGAATGAACGAGCTCTTGAGATGAGTCACAATCAGAGATCTGTTGTTTTTGGGATATCTTTAAACGTATTATTCTGAATTGAGATGTTAAATTCATTTTAAGTAATATACATAGGCTGTAGATATTGAATATGCGGCATAACAGCATGATATGTGTATTATTTTGAAAAGTTAAGGTATCAATTAACTTTAAAAGAAATGGTAACAATATTCTGCTGATGTTGAAGTATTTATTATTCATTGAATTTTTACGAAATTTCCAATACCAACATCTGTAGTTATATCATTCAAATATTATTAATACTCGCTACTTATAGGGTGGAAGAATATTATAACTATGTGCCTGCAGGTATGTAGCAGGCAGCAAGAGGCATCACCGACCCTATAAAGTATATATATTCTTGATCAGCGTCAACAGCCGAGACGATCTAGCCATGTCCGTCTGTCTGTCTGTCCGTCTGTCTGTATGAAACACTGGATCTCAGAGACTATAAGAGATAGAACTGTAATTTTTTTTGACAGCATTTGTTATGTTTGCACGCAGATCAAGTTTGTTTCAAATTTTTGCCACGCCCTCTTCCGCCCCCGCAAATCGATAAAACGCGAATGGCAAACGTAATTTTGAAGCTACAGTCGCGAATTTTGGTAAATATAATAATAACTATAGTCTTTATGATTTCTGAAAACTTTGCAGTAATTAGATGGAAAATATTGAAGTAATTTAACAAATTCTTTTGTATGGGGAAAAACGCCAACTTACTAGGGGTCTTAGTTGCTTTAGTTGACAATCTGGTATATTTTGCACTCTATGGTATATCTTGAATGTAATACTATATCAATATACCATTTATAGCGTTCGTTACATATTAGTATTTTTGTGGTATACTAATTTGGTATATTTTAAAATGCACTGCACTGTCTTGCGAGTATCTCACAGTCCATCACACTCGACTGTAGCTTTCTTACTTGTTACAATCGTGTTGCTCGACTGTGAGATACCCGTTACACATTTTGAATAACGATAAAGTCGTGCGGCATTCTTCTAAAATATGCTAAACTTATATGCCAAAAACAATATACCAGCATATTTTTCCGGTATATTGATATAGTATTGCATACTTGCCAAAAATGAAGAGACAGGCATTTACCTCTAAATTAATTTGTATGCTCAATAACAGATTCTTTGAACTATTATTGATTGAAAAAAAAAAATGAATTTCGCAAAATTATTTTTAAATGATATTTTTATAAGGTAACAATTATCAAATCTTTTATTTCGTCATATATAAAAAAATTTTGTGAAACAAGCTAAATTGGCAAATGAACTTAAAAAGTATTATCACAAATTTTTGAGTAGTTCTTACAGACAGATATGACAAGTTAATGGCATTTAATTATTCTACAAAATGCTTATTAATGAATGAGAAGACGCAAAACAAAATGCATTACTAGGAATTTACTTTCCTGAAAACATTATCTAATCTTATCTTAACCTAAGAAAGATTATGCACCACATTTGACAAAAAGGCAAAAAAAAAGCACATACACAACGTATTTTTTGCAGATAGACAACTCATTGAGGACTTCGGTCTATCATTTTGTTGAGGTAAACGCCACACACCGATTGATTAATGGATGGGGAAATGGAGGAGTGCAATGTGCCCTATAGATATGCAAGAAAATCGCACGGTGGCTACAACTCAATGAATTCTCAAATGAGTGAAAGTGCCCCGCAGCGCAGTGCGATGCGAATTGCATAAGGCCAGCACAAAGAGAGAGAGAGAGAAAGAAAGAGGGAGGAGGTGGCGGTGGGCCAGGCTGGAACCGTCGCTTGGTTGGACAATTGCGCATGCGCGTAACTCGTTAAAATTATTTCAACGCTGGCGACAATTAAAGAGCAGGCCGAGCTTTAGCTTTAGCTTAGCTTCAGCTGAAGCGCGAGCCCAAACACAAACATTTGCGTCAAATGCAAAAATCGACACTAGCAAATGGACGCAGTCCAGGCACGTACATAGATGACTTCCCCCCGGAGTCTTCCGTTCCCCGTTAAGTTTGCTGCTGATGATGTGATAAGCATTCGAGGAGCACGGTAAATGGAATGAGACGAGCTGCACGTACGAAGAGGCAAGAAACTAGAAACGAGGGAAGAAAAAGATGTAGATAGATAGAGGTTGATGCAGTGGTAGAAAGAGGTGAAGAGAGGAGTGCAGAGACTGTGCCATTTTGGCCCTAAACGATCATATACGTGGCTATTACAACTTATGTGTATGCATATCTGGCAGAGTAAGAGCAGAGCCCGCTAAGCTGTGTATCTAACAGTGCTCAGTTTTGTTCCTCACTTTCTTTGCCGCACAGGTGTGTTGCATAGTTGACCCAACCAACAAACAGGCGGCTAAACAAATCATCAAATACATTTCGTGCGAACATTTTCTTGGAGACATCAAACACAAAACACAACAAAAAATACTACACTGCGCCCAACTTACTCAGTTGTAAGCTCGAGAGGAGGAGAAGGAGGAGAAACGGGGTTAGCTGAGATAAATGACCAGATACAATTGTATCTTTATTTGTGCTCGGCACTTGTTATGTAATTTGCGCATTTACACGTTGTTTTCATCTCTGTTGCTGAAACATCAAATAATTTGAGAGAAATATGCCATCCAAGATCACCATTTAAATGTTGTACAATTATACGACCTTTTCAGCCAAATGGGACAACAATTGCGTTGCTTTGTTGCTGTTGCTCTTGTTGCTCTTGTTGCTGGACCAGCAGTAACAAGTTAAACACACAGACACAACAAAAAATATAAAACAAAAAAGAAACTAGCTCCATCCATTACGTTTTGGACTTGGTAATCTCTAATTAGAGTGCACAACAACAACAACAACAATAATAACAACAAAAACTCGGACAAACGCAATACCCATTGAACTAAACAGATCATGAAAGCTTAAGCTCCAGTTGAAGCTAAACAACTTGAAATTATCTAATCAAATTCAGAGAGATTACTTTTGCCTGCTGCTGCAAATGAGACACTTGATTTTGGCAATGTGAAAATCTTCGTAAACTATTTTGAGATTTGTGTCAACGCTTTGCAAATGATAGCAAACTGTTAATAAAATACATACTAAGGAATTAGTTAAAAACTAAAGAAGTTTTTCTCGTTCTCAGCATTAAAAAGAACATAAAAAATGAATAAATTTAAATATCGAAATATAAGAATGAGCATTAAAAAATAAAGTATTTTAAAAATTAAAAAAAAAAACATTAAAACAAATATAAATAAATAAATGAATAAATAAAAAAAGGTCATAAATTTGACCATATTTCAAATGGATAATTAATACCAATAAACAAAAATGTTAACATTTATTACGTAGATCATTAAAAGGCAATTTGGCAATATTTGCTTAAATATTTGCACAAAATACTTATCAAATTATTAAAGTCCAGTAATATAAAAAAGTATAAAAGTTGAACACTGAAAAATAAATAAAGAAAATCACCAAAGAGGCGACAACATTTTAATTCGCCAATTAAGAAAGCTCGCCATTTGTATTTAAAGTAAAACATTGTAGTTTTATTCTTAAGTACTTAAAAACAAATAAATGTTAAAATATACCATTAGCTTTATTTAGTATATTGATATAGTACTACATTCGTAGTATATTCTATATAGCAGTTCTAGCTGCAAAATTCCGCCAGTTAGTTAGATATTTTCGATTTTTGTGTCTTCTTGATAATAATCTTGAATTTAAAGATTGGGAAATCTAGAATTTTTATCTTGTTTTTGAAATTAACTTGCAGATTTTATTCTTGATTTAGTAGTGCTTTAGTAGTGTCTATAAAAAATATATAAAGAGTAATATAAAAAATGAATATATAATGACAATAAATATAACACAAAACAAGTAAGAAAGCTACAGTCGAGTGTGCTCGACTGTGAGATAGCCGCTACCCATTTTAAATAAAAGCAAAATATTAAAAATATACCAAATGGTATATTTGGTAAAACGAAGTGGTACTAACATTCAAAATATACCATAGACGGCATAAGATACCAGATTGTCGTCCAAAGCAACTGAGACCCCTAGTAAGTAGGCGTTTTAGCCCATATAAAAGTATTTCTTCAAAAACTTCCACAATTTTTATCTGATCTTAACAATATTTTTAGGAATCATAAATACTATTGTTATTATTATATACACCAAAATTCGCAATTTAGCTTTAAAATTACGCTTGTTATTCCATTTTTTTGATTTGCGGGGGCGGAAGTGGGCGTAGCAAAAATTTGAAACAAACTTGATCTGCGTGCAAACATAACAAATGCTATTGAAAAAAATTATAGCTCTGTCTCTTATAGTCTCTGAGATCCAGTGTTTCATACAGACAGACGGACAGACAAACAGACAGACAGACGGGCATGGCTAGATCGTCTCGGCTGTTGACGCTGATTAAGAATATATATACTTTATAGGGTCGGAGATGCCTCCATCTACCTGTTACATACATTTCCTGCCGGCACAAAGTTATAATACCCTTCTACCCTATGGGTAACGGGTAAAAATAGTTAAGACTGCTGTTTCAAATATGTCAAAGGACAACTTAACATGAATGTAAAATGTAATATTAGTTTTTATATGAAGGAATGGTAAATTGGTTAATTGATTTAATTTGGAATCTGCAATGCTAAGAAGAATGCTAAGAAATCAATGAAAATGAAAGAATAATTTCCAAACAATCCGACATTTCGAAATGGAAAGTCGTTAGCTGAAAATATGTGCTTAATGAAACTGCAATCGTAGCAGAAAATGAGCTCACGTTATCGTATCGCAAGGATGTCAGTGGCTCAACAGTAACTGTAACTTGAATCTCTCATTAGCATCAGCAACAGCAACAACCACAGCATCTGGCATCTGCATTTCAATCTTAATTTTGAGGCAGAGGCTCGCAGTTGTTGTCACAGTTATTTGCAACATTTTGCATGTTGCCTTTGAGCAAAAGCCGCCCGCGAGCGCTCACGTACTTACTTATTTGCTAGACACACAAGCGACAAAAGCAACAACACTGTCTCCCTCTCTCTCTCTGTCTCTCTCTGTGTCGCCGGCAGCACTCTCACACTCTCTTGATTACTCTCTCCCTCTCTTTTGGTTGGTAGGTCGGTCACACGGTGCGAAGTCGCATCGCGTCGTCGTGTTTTGCTTGCTTCGCTTTACCTGCCGCATTTTCCATGCGCGCGACTCAGTTTGTGGGCGCCTGCGCGCATGTGCAGTTTGTTTTTTTTTTTGGTCTTCAACAGCTTCTTCGCTAGCCGTTGATTAACGAGATTAAACACTATATCGAGATACTATCGAGATCGAGATCCAGTCCGAGATACATCGTGTTTGTGTATAGTGAGCGGCTCGATTCGATTCGATTCGAGATTCGTGGGTGAGCTTCGAGCTAAACTAAACGGTGTCATCTGTGTGCCGCGAAAATAAAAGTGAAAATTCAATATCAAGTGCGCCAAATTTTCGCAATTCCCAATTTTTGTCAACATTATTGCATTTTTTTTCAAGTGAAATTCTTTAGTTAGCCTTTAGTTAACGAAAATTTACATGAATTTGCCTCACAAGGATTGATCCATCATCAAGAAGAAAATCTACTGGAAACTCGCCTCGTCGACTCTGCAAAGTAAACATTTTTCAAGGTGTCTGTGTGTTCCTGAGAGATCGTAAAGGCAAAAAGAAAACCAAAAATTATAAGAGGAAAAAAACGGCGAAGGAGGCAAAGTTGAGCACGAAGGCAAACAATTCGCACTTCAGACTTTTCCTGGGAAACTGTTGTATGCATTTGCTGCACAAGACTGTGAAAATGGTAAGTGTGGAAAATTGTAATTCAAGCCAAACAACAGCCAAAAGCAAATGCAAAAGCAAAAGCAAACATACCAAATAAAAACAAACCTCGTCGAGACGTTGCAACGCCCATTTGTGTTACCAAGAATTTTCACATCTCAACCAAGTGTATGAGTTGGTTTTTCCGTCTAGGGCTAGGTCAGGTTTTCCATGCCATGTCGTGCCATGCCATGCCATGACTCGGTAGAATGTCAAGGGCTTCAAAATGGCCATTCGGCGGAGTTCGTGTTCGGGTTTTATGATCTCTTGACGAACAGTTGCCTCTGCTGCCGGTCTCCTCCTCCTTTGCCCTTCAATCACTTTCCACTTTCTTAATGTTAAAATGTTTCTCGCGAAGCATCTCTCTGCTCTTTCTTATCCCATTGTTGAAGGCCAGCGAAACATCCAGATTCAGATTCCGATTCAGATTGTGTGTGTTTCATTATTGTTACACATGCAAGCTGAAAACAATTGCAAACCATTTGAATATATCTTTCGAAAAAGAAATTTACGGCCAGCACATAAAAGAAAACATTCACAATGTTCTTTTAAATTCTGCTGCTTCTTAATGAATATAATTACTGCAATTATAATATTATTATTTTTGGTCTCATTATAACAATGATTATTTTTACTATTCTTGAATTTTGTTTTTAAGTGCTTTTGTGCATAACCCATTCGATTGCTGAGTATTTTCTTTGATAGTTGAATTTCATTGTCCTCATTGAACTGAAAATAATAAGATTAATTTTTTGTTACACTAACGTTCTGTCATCATTTTCTATAAATATACTTTATAAATATTTATGAACATTTATAGTCAAAACAAGTAACAAAGCTACAGTCGAGTGAGCCCGTTGCTCATTTTCAATACAAGTACAACAGTAAAAAGAATACCAAAATAGTCCATGGGTTAAATTATACGATACGACTTTTAGACTATTATATATTCTTAAAATATACCAATTTAATATACTACAAAATTCTAAAATATACCATATTCGGTATATGTTATACTATTAAGTTACGATATTTTTCTTAAAATATACCAATTCAATATACTGAAAACAAAAATGCAAAAATATACGCTCAAAATATATGTAGAGTACAAAATATACCAAATTATCATCAGACTCGAAGTGACTGTAGCAACCGTTTCTTGTCATGTAAAATTATTTCAAATTTTGTATCTGTTCGTAAAAAATGATCAGGAATCATAAAGACTGTAAGTATGATAAGTAAGTTAAAAAAACGGGACTCTAGCTTCATAACATATTTTCTATTTACCGGGGCGAATGTGGACGTGTCAATATTCTAAAACAAACTTGATATGCGTGAACAGGTTGCAAGTGCTATATGTCTATCGCATATAGCCTCTATGAATAGATATCCCACGAACAGACGGAAAGACAGACAAATAGACAGGCAAACAGACAGACAGACAGACAAACAGACAGACAGACAGACAGACGGACGGTCAGACAGACGGAGACGCCAATATCATCTCGGGTTCCTTTTGCCTGTTTCAAAATTTATATACCCATCTACTCTACGGTTAGCGGGTATAAAAATACAAACCAATAATTAGTTATTTATAGAATATTATCTAAAATTCGAGATATGCTTTAAAAAAGTTTCGAGAATTAAGTCTCTGTTCTGTGAAAGTCATGGAAATGATAAGTGCAAATAAATATATTATTGTCTATTGCAAAGATTCACGAAGCGCTTTGGCCAGGATTTGGTTGACTGTTGACTGTTGTTATTAACAACTTGTTAAGCTGCTTATAAACCGTTGGCAGTGGGCCAACTGTTGCACTTAGTTGGCAATCGTCTCTGTCTCAGTCTTTGCGTCTGCGTGATTGTTGTTGCGTTGCTGATGACAATGCAGCGGACGAGTTAATAAAAGGGTAAAACAATGTTGGCTAAAACTGCAACCACTTTCGCACTTCCCAATGCATTAGCCATGAATTTTTGTAATTAAATGAATTATCACATCAACACGTTCATGCGTCGTCTGCTGCAAAGCAAGTGCCAAGTGTCTCTCTCTCTCTCTCTCTCGCTCTATTTTGCATTGCTTGTCTCTGTCTCCTGTAGTGCATATTCCTGAAACGAAACGAAATGAAAAACAAAAAAACCCCATGACAATGTCGTCAACGTTCCAGCTGAAGTCGCAACGAAGCAACAAAGTCGACGAGCGTCAGTCAATTAAAGTGCCATCATCAAGCAGCAAGCAGCGATTATATAATTGTGGCCCGTGCGCATCTTTGGACGCATTAAGCAGTCAATGACACTGCACACACTCGAAGTCGAAGTTGACCATTGGTCACTCCTGAAATACCATTTGGTTTAATGAAATGCAACAATTACACAACTGACAATTGCGGCGGGGTTTTCATTTATGGTTAACTAATCCGCTCACATCCCTTTCAGGCTTTTCGGCCCAAAAACTCCCCCGGCAACTGTGTTGCCCCACCCACCCACCGGCCAACCAACCAACGTAGTATGTAGGTGCTACAATTACGTGTGTCTGGTATTAAGCATTATCCATCATAAGCTATGTACAATCGGGGCTGATGTGGTATGCGTGTCGCGTTGGCCATATATGATTTTTCGGCTTTTAGTGCGCGCTCTCTTCCCATTTGTATTTGTTTCACTTTTTCAATTGAAACTGAAATTGAAATTGAAATGCAATGGCCAACACACAACAAAAAAAAAAAAAAGACACCTGTTACGCATGCGAACCCCATCGGAGCGCAACTGAAGCTGCCGAAGCACATACTACACATCAAAAACAATAACATTAACTTTAACAATGGCAATACCAATGTAATATATTTAAACATAATTTTTTGTAGTTTTTTGGGCATTGCCGGTCTTTGGTTTCAGTTTCAGTTTCAGTTTCGGTTTTGGTTTCGGTATTTTTATTTTATTTATTTCTTTTTATGTAACACAAAACGCGTCGTTCGCTGCGCTTTTCGCATGCCAAAAAGCCGAATCGATCTTTCATTTCGCCCAAAACGAAAACGCCACAAGACAACAACACAAATACCTCGTATTACAGACAATGGTTAATGCCAACTATATAATGCGTAATTGGCATGCACATTGGCAGATCGCCCATTGATAAGCCCAATGAGTGCTATGGGAACCTCCATTAGGGGCCTCGCTCTTTCGCTGCGATCGTTGATCGTTGATTGACGCTGCCCTCGGTCAACTTTCCATTCAACGTGTGTGCTCATATCTAATCTATCCTGGACTTTGACATCATATCTACTTTAGAAGTTCCTTATAACATGAAATGTATGCACACAGGCAGAGGAAGTGATCTCCGACTATTTTTATTAGAGATATCAGTAGTATATTATATAAGTAGATATAATCTCGATCATAGTCGACAGCAAAGACAAAGTTCTTAGTGGCTTTGGCTGACAATTTGGTATAGGTTGTAGTTGATGGTATTTAGAATACTATACCGAATATAGATTGCGGTATATACAATGCGTAGTTTATGGTATATTTTGAATACCACATCGATATAGCAAATCAATATTAATTCGGTATATTTCGATGACTATGGTATATTTTGTGCACCATATCGATATACTAAATCTAGCCCTCGGCACATTTTATTATGTATTTGGTATATTAATTCGGTATATTTCGCAGTTGATGGTATATTTTAAATTCTATATCGATATACCAAATCTAGACTGTGGTATATTTTAATATGTATTCGGTATATTAATTTGATATAATTCGTTGTATATTATATATTTTGCATACCATATCGATATATCAAATATTAATTCGGTATTTTTTGTAGTCTATGATAAACCATATCTTAATTCAGTATATATGTATAATACCACATTTGCTTTTATTTGAACTGGGTAGCGGGTATCTAATAGTCGAGCAAGATTTGCTTTCTTACTTGATGTAACTTGCATTTGAAATATATTTTCTTAAAGTTACATTTTGGGAGAAACTTTTGGTGACTCGCTACGATATCATTTCCTGCATTTCCCTTTTCCGGTCAAATGGCAAACTGAAAGATCGTAAAGTGTTTCTAGTTATTTGCCAACTATTTGAATATAATTTATCAATAGAACTAATTAGGTGCGAATTAGACTAAACTTTCACTCCCACCGTTTAATGATAACATTTCCCGCTCACTCAATAATAAATCAACAGCTTCTAAATTGAATTCGCATTGCGAAAGCCAACAAGAAATTAGCATATTGAGATAATTAATCAGCGATTGGCTTTAATTGGTCTTGCGAACAAATCGTCGACTGCTCGGCTGCTGCTGATTATTATCTATAACGATTAGATTATATAATGCCAGCAATTGCGGGATTTATGTAAAGCGATATGAAGTTATGGATATTATGTATACGCAGCGTGTGTTACACGTTCCTATCCAAATCCACTTCCACTTCCACATGAGATGTGACGAGCTGAGATGAGCTCATTTAATATCTTCAGTTCAGACTCGCTCTCGATTTAAGAGGCGGCCAATTAAGATGGTGCAAAAGTAAATATCTTGAAATTAATGAAAGAGACGCTAACGCAGATAAAATGCGAATGGAAACAATAAACAATACAATAACAATAACAATAACAATGCTTTATAGTATTTATAAGCGCTCTTGCGTCGCGTCATTTAATTATAACTAAAAAATAAAATATTATGCGGCTTTGCGGCTCTTTGGCTTTTCTCATTATGCCCTTTTTTATGGCCGAAAAAATACAAAAATGAGAGACAAAAAAAAAGGAAAAACAACAATTCAAATAATCAGTTGCAATTTCACTTCAATTTTAACAACTTACAAAGAGTGTCAGTTATTTATGTGACTCCACTTCACTCTTCTCAGTCTCAGTCTCAGTCGCAGCCTCAGCCTCAACTGGAGTGGAGTTGTCGAGTAGACTGTTGACTGGTCGTCCGGTTTCATAATTGAGGCCTGTCCAAAAGTACCAAAAAGAGTTTTCCCACACACATCTCTCACTAAGAAGAAAAACAAACAAGCAAACGAATGAACGAACGAACGATTTTTCGGCTTTTCTTTCGCTTATTCACTCACTCTTACACCCAACATGCAGAAGCAGAACTTGCATAACTTCTGTTGCAGCGAGTGGGAAATGCGCTGCCAAATTATAACTCTATGTATACAGAGAGAAGCTGACCGGTCAGCAGGCGGGGGGTCATCATTGGGCCATGGCCCATCGTCCATAAAATGTGGCTTAATTGGCATCACTTAGGCTGGGCAACAAGATCTTAATTACCCAAATAGGAAGGCTGCATGCATTTAATATATGTACACTCACATACGCACACACACACACACACACGCACACACACACACACAGGTGAGCAGACGCCGGTGCTCGCATTTGACCCCGAAAAGAAATGGTCGCAAAAGAAAACCGAAAAAGTTCAACAACAATAGAAAATGGCTAGAAACGGCGAGCTGCTACAACAACAACTTTTACTTTTGTTTTAATTTCAATTTTTAACACTCAAGTTCAGCGTCGTTGTCGTTGTCGCTGTCGTCTGCTGCACAGTGGTTCAAAGTGTTGTGTGAATGTGTACAAAACAAAATAATGTTTATATTTACTTGGACTAGATGCGAAATAATTCTAAATTTATATAATTTTTGTAGTAATTTTGACTTTTTTTATTTCATTGCTAAAATGATGCTCTTTATTTTATTTCGATGTTTAATGGCCTCTAACACTTTTCAAAGACTCAAATTGTGCAAAATAGGAAATCTCAAAATCAAAATTGCTCATGGTTAACTCTTAATTATGAGTCTGCCTTTATATATAGACTTATCTGCTCAAATAGAAGCTGAAGAAGAGACAGAAGTCAGCTGTTCTCAAATAAAAACAGAGAGTATATATTCTTATTGCTTGTGAAATTGTGCAAGGCTTTCATTTTTGCCTGCAGCCTCTCATTTTTTCACATTTGGTCAAGTCCTGTTTTGCGTTTCCACATCAAAAAAGGGAGAAAATGGGCATCGGTAAATATTGAGTGTGACCGCTCAAACTTTAACTACCAAATTATAAATAAGTGAGCGATTGGAATCATTAAAAAAATACGAACAGAATAAAGCAGCAATTTGTAAACATGCATTATCAATGTTAGCTGTGGTAATCTTCATATTGAATTCACTTCGATAAAGTATCGCGGTATCTTATTTCTAAGTTTGTGTTTGATACTTTTACACTCTGTTCTATTACGATTCATAAAGGAAACTTAAGCCACTTAATAGAATTCTGTTAAGGCTGAACACTCTGTTATGTTATGATACATACGAAAACTTGTCTTAATTAACAGAATTATGTTAAAGCTGAACACTCTGTTATGTTATGATACATTACGAAAACTTCACTCACTTAACAGAATTATGTTAAAGCTGAACACTCTGTTATGTTATGATACATTACGAAAACTTGACTCACTTAACAGAATTCTATGAACGCATAACACTCTGTTATGTTACAATACATGAATTCTATTGCTAACTAAATCTACTTAAATTTATCAAAAATGCTACAACTAACTCGATTTTCTTTAAAGTGAGTTTCAGTGTGCTGTTCTCTGTGCTTTTTCAGCCAGTCTGCCAGCTTGTGAGCAGTTTTCCCTTAACCCTCGTCACCTCTCCACTGTTCCACTTTTCCACCGGCCCACTGTTGATCTGCCCCCATAGGCGAACTATGCGCTTGTACGTGAATTTTTGCGCTTGCGCCGTGGCGCGACATCAAACTAAAGCAATGCCAAAGCCAAAGCTAAAGCTAAAGCCTGAGAGATGCACACGGAACACTGTCGACCGGTTCTACGTAAAAAGTTTTCCAAACAAAGTCAACGCGCACGTTGTCACACGTCTTGAAAAACACAAGAAAAAAGCGAAAAAAATGAAAAAAGAGACTTAATCCCCCCTGCTGCCTGCCCCACAATAATCTCCATCTCAACTCCTTCTACTACACATCCCAGCAACAATTACACGGGCAAAGTGTTGTTGTTGTTGCCGCTGCTGCTGCTGCTGCTGCTGTTGAAGCTGCGCGTGTGAAAAGCGCATAATTTTTGGACACGGACAAATTTTCACTTTTTGCTGTTGTTTTTTTGTTATATTTTTTTCTTTTTTTTGCCTTTGCCCGAGCGGCGTCTTAGCCGGCTCCACTCGACTCGACTCGACTCGACCTGACGTGCCGGTTGTGTAGTTATTTTAATTTTTTTGTTTGCCGTGTTGAAGTTGATGTCGTGGGTGGTAAGGGGGAGGGAGGGAGGGTGGAAGGGGAGGTGATAGTGCTGGGCGCCGTGGGCGCTCAGCTTGTGGGCTCTGCCCTCTGGGGCTGGGAGTTGTGGGTTGTGGGTGACTGGAGCGCCATGCGACAATGGAAATAACAATAAAAATCCACAATGCGCCGATTATGTTACCAATCTTACGAGTTGTTATTATTATTATTATTACTATTATGCTCTCTCTCTCTCTCTCTCCCTCTATCTCTCATTTTCGCTCTGTCTCTCACTTATTTCATTTTGTTGCTATTCGAAATTGTGGGAGCTTTACTCTCTTTGTCTCCTCTCTTTGGCGGTCTTGGCCACATCATTTTCGCTAGCTTTGTGTATCATTGTCAGTTGATTGTGCCCTGCGATCTGCCCAATTGTCTTACTATGTCTTTTACAACAATCTGATTCTCTCTCTCTCTCTTTCTCTCTTACTTACTCTATCTCTCTCACTGTTACTGCTCAAAAGCATTGCCTTTTATAAGAAGTTACAATTTCAAATTTCCCCTTAACATCATTCATTCAGATACATTGATCTAATAGAATTAAACATTTGTGTATTTAATTGAAACTTTTCATGATTTGTTTTTATATAACTTTAAATTTTTGTGGATTGTGTTGTCGTGTTCAATCTACTTATATTAATCTGATGTTGTAACCAATAGATCTAAGCATTTTTGTATTTGGTTGAAACTTTTCCAGATTTGTTTTTATACAACTTGAACTTTTTATGTATTGTGTTCTTTTTTTTTTTTTTTTTTTTTTTTATTATTACTTTGCTTTTATTTATTGAATCTTCTTCTAAATTTTGAGACTAACAATAAGTTTACGAATCTTAACATTAAAATTTAGCTAACAGTGTGTTAAAACTGCATTCTGGTTGCGCGTCCCTCAAGTCGGTCGCTGGGTAGGTAAGTCATTACGACGAAGACGTGATTGGTTGCTCAACCTTGTTAGACCTCTCGCCAGGTGGTTAGGGTGCAACAGTAGCTTGGTAAAGTACTTTTCCTTCTGTTCTGCGATCACTTCTTTGACTGGTAGGATGTTTAAGTCGCGTTGTATGTTTTCGGTGCGAACGTACCACGGTGCCCCGGTGATAGTTCTCAAGATCTTCGACTGAGCTCGCTGGACTATGTCAATATTACTATTGCTGGCATTCCCCCATAGTTGGGAGCCGTACATCCATATAGGTTTTAGTACCGAGTTATACAGCAGGACTTTATATTCAAGGGTAAGGGGAGACCGAGCGTTGATAAGCCAGTGAAGGCTGCTGGCTTTAAGCTTTAGGTGTGTTCTTTTGGCTTCGATGTGCCGGCGCCATGTGAGTCTTCTGTCGAGGTGTACTCCTAGATATGTCACTTCGTTTGCTTGCGGGAGTAGAGTGTTGTTTAATGTTAGCGGCGGACAGTTCTGCCTGTTCAGGGTGAATGTAACGTGCTTGCATTTTTGTTCGTTCACTCTAATTCGCCAATCTGATAGCCATTTTTCAACATCGATTATATGAAGAGCTAGCTGCGCAGTAGCTTGCCTCGGGCATTTTGAGCGGCTAAGAATAGCTGTATCATCAGCAAACGTAGATGTTGTAATTCGTGTGCCTATCGGGATGTCTGCTGTGTAGAGGACGTATAGTGTTGGCCCTAGCACACTGCCTTGAGGAACTCCAGCTCCAACAGTGAAGTCATCAGATATAGCAGTGTTGCATCTCACAACAAATTTTCTGTCGTAAAGGTAAGACTCTAAAAGTTTATGGGTGTTGCTGGGGAGCATTGTCTTGATCTTGTACATTAGACCTTCTAGCCAGACTCTGTCAAATGCTTGAGAGACATCTAAAAATATGGCAGTACAGTACTCTCGTTTTTCGAACGCGTTCCGAATTTCTGATGTTATCCGGTTGACCTGCTCAATTGTTCCGTGCTTTTCACGAAACCCAAATTGATGTGACGGGATTCCTTCCTGGAGTCTTAGGTATGTGTTTATCCGAATCAAAACGCATTTTTCAAAGAGTTTAGATAAGCATGAGAGTAGGCTTATAGGTCTATACGAAGTGGGGATTGTGTGGTCTTTTCCCGGCTTTGCTATCATTATTATAATTGACTTTTTCCATCTCACTGGAAAGTAACCAAGTTTTGCAATGGCATTGAAAAGCTGGGTGATAGTGCAAACGGCGCAATATGGGAGCTCGATGATCATTTTGGGAGTTATGAGGTCGCAGCCCGGGGATTTTTTCGGATTCAGTTGATTTTTGATGATGTTAACGATTTCATTTGGGCGAAATTCGATTGGCTCACCTTGAAGCTGAGGCTCGTTTGGGAGAGTCGGCAGAGTGAACGCACTCGTGGCAGGATTTGGTTGGAATACATTTTTAAGGTGGTTGGCAAACGTGCTGGCTCTGTCTGCATCACTACGCGCCCAGCCCCCTGTGGGATTTCTAATAGGCATCACGGTTTCTTTCGGTGAGCTCAGAGTAGGGTGAGCTCTCCATAGTGAGTTTTTCGTACTCGAAGTACACAATTGCTCTATGTAGTGACGTTGGACATATGCTTCTTCTTGCTGTAGAGCTTTAGTAAGTTCACGTGAGGCATGTCTTAAACGTTGCTTAGCAGATGGCGATCTGTGGAATTGCCACTCTCGACGTAAGCGTCGCTTTTCAAGGACGAGCTGCTCGATTTGTAGATTTGTCTTCTTTCGATTGCTTTGTGTATTTATGGTTTGAGGTGTTGAAGCTTGGGCTGCAGAGACAAGTACAGACTCCAGTGAATTAACAAAGTTGTCTACGTCGGCTTCATTGTTGAGATGGGGACTTAGCTCAATGTGTGAGCTAATATACTTTCTGTACTTAATCCAATTGGTGTTCTGTGAGGTCAATTTTAGTGATTGTTCCAACGTTCCTGGATGCCGGTGTAGAATAAACAGTATAGGCGAATGGTCAGATGAAAGATCCGAAAGGCATTCGGCGCTTATCAGATTTGTTGGAATGTTTTTGGTAATCGCAAAGTCTATTAAATCGGGCAGTTTCTTTGGGTCTGCCGGCCAGTATGTTGGTGTGCCAGGAGAAACATAGTCGAGCTTGTTCTTGGCGTTGATAATGGCATTGTAGAGCTGCTTTCCTTTTGGAGTCACGAGACGAGATCCCCAGTGTGTGTGCTTGGCATTGTAGTCTCCTGCTGCTATGAAGTGGTCTCCTAGTGAGTTGAAAAACTGCATAAACTCATCTTCAGCTATAGTGAAGCGCGGGGGGCAGTATACGGCGGCTAGTGTAAGTTGGTTGCCAGTATTTAGTTTTATATTTATAGATGTGGCCTGTAGGTAGTTTTTAGCAAATTGGTTATGATAGTAGTGCCTAATACGGCTTCTGATTAGAATTCCAGTCCCACCATGTGCTTTACCGTCTGGATGATTTGTTCCGTAGAAAGTATATCCTCGTAGATAAAAATTGTATTTGTTTGTAAGGTGTGTTTCTGAAAGCAGCATTACGTCGATTTGATTGTCGAGTAGGAATTGAGCTAACTCAAGTTTATGCTGTGAAACGCCGTTAGCGTTCCACGTAGAGATCCGTAGGGGAGTCATTATTTGGATTGTTGTGAAACCAGCATTTGAATCAATAGATTTTGGTTTCGCATTAAATCTTGCATAGTTGTGCGCATAAATGACATAAATTCTGTAAGGCTTTGTTGTAAGCTGCATATCATAGCTTCGAAATTGCTTTTTGGCTGCTCCGGCGATTGGTGTTGCTGAGCCATGTTCGGTTCTTGGTATGCTGATTGCAGAAATGAACTTTTTGAGGCAGGGATAGCCGGTCCTGATTTTAAAGCGCTTGCGTATGTCACACTTTTGTCAGAGTTAATAGGTCCTAGTGAGGATCTGGCTGCAGTCGAGAAGAAGACTTCAGGGTTTGATCTGGAGGCTTTTAATGTTATATTTTGGGTTCGGGCGGTAATTCCTTTTTGATGGATGCGGCTTTTCAGATTCTTATAAACTGGGCAACCTCTATAGTTAGCAGTGTGATTGCCACCACAGTTGCCGCACTTTTTCGAGTTGGAGTCATCTTTGCTTGCTGGGCACTGTGCGGAGTCATGAAGCTCTCCACAAACTA
The DNA here is from genome assembly GCA_035046325.1 of Drosophila niveifrons. Classification (NCBI taxonomy): domain Eukaryota; kingdom Metazoa; phylum Arthropoda; class Insecta; order Diptera; family Drosophilidae; genus Drosophila; species Drosophila niveifrons. The sequence goes on along the minus strand of JAWNOC010000063.1, from coordinate 11,737,148 downwards.
CACACACCGGCCGCAGTTTACAGTATGACCTTGTGTGACCATATTCTTGGCAGTTCGCACATTGTACCGGACCATTGCGTTTGTGCGGTTCCTCAACTGTAATTCGGCGGTGCAGCAGGAATTGAAGATTATATATAGGGTGCACTTCGTATTTCTTCAGGGGCTTATTTCCTTATATTGTGTTCTTGACTTTGATAATTCATTCAATAAAAGAGATTTCTATGTACTTTTTAAGTTTTTAATATATCAAAGCATTTGATAGAAAGTTGTTCAATCTACTTACATTGATCTTATGATATAGCGAATAGGTTGAATATTTTGTATTGTTTTCTTGATTTCATTGTCTTTCACTTATTAATTCTTTATTTAATAATAACTCTTGACAAACAATTGTTTAATGCAGTTTCCATCGCTGACTTGTCTGATTTATTTATAGCTACAGCGAAAAGATAAAAAAAGTTATTTATATATTATGAAAAAGTTGAGACACATTTATATTTACGTATCGCAAAATAATTCTTCTTGTTCAATTTAGATGCTAAATAGGACCTCTTGTTGAAAATGTGTGCGTGTGCTTTATCTTCCTTGTCTCTTGGGTGAACCAATCCATCCTATAACCGTGGGATATGCTCGGCTATATGTATGGAATGTAATTGATAGTCCCACAATTGCCACAACAACATCGACAGTAGCAACAACGAGGCAGCGAGTGATAAATGCTGCGGTCTTCCGGGAGTGCTGCTGAATATACTTTCATGCTGGAATGACAATAGTTTCGATTGATGCGATTATGCAAAAAAACAATGCGAATTGCTGGTTACATCGACAATATGTCGATGTCGATGTCGATGGCGCCACCTTTTTGATGATTCGCTAACTGATCGATTGGAGAATGTGACGATTGCTGTTACTGCTGCTGCTGTTGCCATTAAGTTGCACACGGCTTTAATTTGTTTATAATGCGATTACGCGACAAAACAAAAATGAGGCAAAAACAAAAACTAGTTAATTACTTGCGTGCTGTCACAATTGTTGACTTTACAATTTCTGCTTCTGTTTCTGCCAACTTTAATTCCAACTCAAGCTTCCCTCCCATATGATTCCGCATAGCTCACAAATTACTTTGTCTGTGTCTGCATGAAAGAAATTGCGCAAATGTCTTTTTGTTTTTATATACATTTGTTACTCTTAGCTTTTTTTTGTTTTGGTTCGGTGGGGGGGAGCCAGTGAAGCGGCTGTCAAACCAAAGCAACACCAACCATCAGCAGGCGCAACTAATCAAATTAAGTGGCTTCATGCAGTATTTGCCACATTTGACTGCCGGCAAGGTCACCTCGAGGCTGCAGCGGTTATTTGTTATTCAATTTGGAGTAATAACTCCCAAATACAATCCTGACTGCTTAATAAAGTCAAAAGCTCATAGAGCAGAAACCACCCGAAACGAAGAGTGCTAATGAGGTCGTTAAAACTAACAAGTAACAAGTACGAAAGCTACAATCGAGCGTGCTCGACTGTGAGATACTTGCTGCCTATTTGCAATACAAGCAAAACATTCCCTTGTTATTCTTAAAATGTACCGAATTTATATACTACTAAAATATACTAAATGTCGTATTTGATATATCGATATACTATTATATTAAACATGCAATATACATATGTACATATATAGATTAAAAGCAAAACATATTGGTATTATTCTAAAAATATACCAAAAGAATAATAATGGAAAAATACTCAAATATACTGTATGCTACTTAGTATATCAATACACTATTGCATTTAGGATTCATATGTACGGAGTAAAAGCTAAACTGTTTGGCATTCTTCTAACAGTACATCGAAAAAAATATTAAAATGTACCAAATATACGGTATATCGATACATTTTACATTTAAAATGTATATGTTCGAAATAAATAGCAAAACAGTTCAGTATTATTTTATCAGTATTCCGAATTAATATACCAACAAAATATTAAAATATACTAAATATCATATTTGGCATATCGGTATGACTTTTAAAATATATATATACTGGCAGACGGACATTGTTTTATCGTCTTGGCTGTTAACGCTGATCAAGAATATATATTCTTTTGTAGGGTCGGAGAAGACTTTCTTACTGAAGACTCAAAGTTATAGCGAGTATGAAAACTATGTAACACAATAAATTTTGCTGAATTTTATGTTAATAAATGAGGCTTTGAAATTCTTCATATTTTAGAGAATATTGTTTGCAACTTGAGTTTCCCATTCAAATCAAATAATTTTTACTGACATGCGAGTGATGACAATAGTTGTTCGATAGGCTGACAATTCATAACATAGTTTGACAGTTGATTGGCACTCGTTTTCTACTATATATGTACAAATATGTATATTTGGTATAAATATATAGTACCTGTCGTGCATAGTATCTAAAATAGCTTGCCTGATAACAGCAGCTTAGTTATTTATGTCAACCAAGTGTTTACTTCGTGTTATCTGGCAAATATTTATTGGGAATTCGTTAGAAGACTCGTGTCACGTGATTTATATATTTTATTTTTGTTTTATGGCCCAGATTTCGATGCATAATTTCAGTAATTTTTGTACGTTTTCTCGCTTTGTGTGTTGCATTTTGTGCAAAGTCATTTGGAAAAGTTGTCCACTGGCAACTTGCAAAATCAAATGCTGCCACCGCTTCAGTTGCTGCATTCAAAAAACAACAGAAGTTTCCGCCCCGCAGTGGCTTCCCGTGAATACGGAAAAGTTTTCAGCTCAAATACTATAGCATTGCGAAATCAAATGAAAGTACTCGGTATTCTCATTATTGTTATGCCCAGAAAAAGAGCTGGTAATTGTGGAGAAGGTATTTTTATATTTTAGATATTGAAACAAAAAAGTTGAAAATAAAATCTAGTGAGAAAGAAATAGTCACATTGCTTTAATAAATAATAGATAATACAAAATAAATAAATCATAATAAATAATAAGTAAATACATAATAAAATACTTTAGTAGTATTGCGAAATTAAATAAAAGTACTGGAGATTAAAAAAAAGAGCTGGTATTAAAATTTATACTTTAGATAGTCAACAACAAAAATGTATGAAAAAAATCTAGTGAGAAAAATGTACTCACTTTACTTAAATAAATAATAATAATGAAATAAATAATAAGTGATTAGATACTAAAGTTTTGCGAAATCAAATAATAGAAATCATAAATATATCATAAAAATAGCTAGAAATTTTAGAGAAGGTATTATAAAATTGTAGATAGCTAAAAACTGAGAGAAAATATTCTTTCACTGTGATATATCATATTTATATTTAGTTTCAATCTTTTTACTTTTATCAAACCTCTTCAAAATGATGTTAGCATATTGAAATACAAGTATTACATTTGGTCACCTCAAAACTAATTTCTGCCCTGCCTTCACACCATGACCAAGTTGACCACAAGTTATTGCGAACGATGCGTAAAATATTTATATATATTCTGAGATATAATGTTACTCTTAATTGAACTTGCAGGGTATCTGCTAGTTGTATACACTTGTCGCTACTCTGTTTTTTTTTTTGTTTAGCTGAGTTTTGGCTCAGAAACCTAATAAATTGTAATGCTAGTTTTTATGGGTCATGTTTTCCATCTTAACAATCATTTCAACTTCCAAGTGACAATAAAAAAAGGCATTGCAGTTGCATTGAATTTTATTACCGCCTGGGGCATTGCTTGCCATTGCCTTTGCCTTTGCCTTTTTCCAAGCAACAATATTTACAGCCATGCGATGAGTATTTTCATAATTAATTTCTTTCTGCTGCTGGAAAAGAAATGCGACGAGCACATAATGTGAATTATTGCGAATGTTGTTGTTGTTGCTGTTGTCGCTTGGAAAACCCAATGTGTGTGTGTGTGTGTGTGTGTATGTGTGTGTAATTGTACTGTGATTTTCACGCTTGTGACAGTTTTTGTTTTTGCATTTGCCGCCTCTTTTCACATTTTTGATCGACAATTTCACTTTTACACAGACCTCGAGGAAGATGTCGAGGTTCATACGGCTATAAAGACATGTGTACGCATACTTAGTTATATACACACACACACACACGATCATATTTATGTAGTTATGTACATGCATAATAGATGCCGCATAGACATGCATATGAGCTCGACAACAATTGCGGTTGCAGCGACAGTAGCAGCGAACAGCGCACAGTGGAACTCTTTGCTAGAAATGAAACAGAATCGAAATCCAGTAATATATTCAGTGCAAGAAATTAAAAAAGAGGTAAAAAGAATAAAACAAAAAAAAATAGTGACATATATTTATTTACTCAACTAAGCTCAAAATTTGAATTGAATAGAAAGAGAACAATAAAGTCAAAACAATAATTAGATGTTTAAAACATATATTTACTCAACCAAACTTTAAATTCAAATTTCTTGCTATATATGTGATAATAAAAATCATCGATAGAAAAAAATAAGCAAAAAAGTAAATCGAGTAATTCTTTTCTAGAAATAAACAAAAAAAGAATACATTGAAACAATTCAATTACTTAACTAATCTCTAAATAAAAAGTGCTCAATAGAAATAAAGATTTAATAAATGTTTTCTGTATTCTATTTTTTCCAATATTGAAATTAAATATCGCAAACTTAATACAATTTTGAAAAACAGGAAGTAGGAAATTGAAATGTATTAATACAAACTAAATATAACTTTAGAAAAAAAAATGGTAGAAAAGATTTATTGAATCTTTCTATTATTTTATTTCTATTTAAAACTTTTACTGAGAATAAAAAAGAATACATATATTTTAAGCAGTTTAGCTAAGAAAAAAACCAAAATATATGACTTGGAAAGGAGAAAATATTTGCTGAAACCTCATAAAGTAGATTTAAAATATTTTTGTAGTATATAATGAATATTGGTATTTTGATTATTCAAATGCTATATCTAAGATTGACAATAAAGTGAATTGTATTTTCAACTTTTCAAAATGTAATACAAATTGCAACACAATTAAAGCCATCTCATGATTAATAATAATTACCAATCTGTTTGATTTTGCGACTTTTGCACTTTCATTGTCATTGGATTGAATACGAAAGAAAGAAAAATATGGTTTGGTGCCAGTGTGCCATGCGACAACGTCGCTGCTCTAAAGATTCCCAGGCGCATTGTTGAATCGCATGAAGTTTGCAGTTGGCAGTTTGGGTCCCGGCTCTGGCTTTGGCTTTTGCTTTGGATATTGTCTGCCCGCCTGGGGTCGTTTGTCAAACCTTATGGCGTTTTCAAGTGCAAAGCCAAGGTTGCATGCGAAGGAGTGCAGTCGACAGTCTCGGCAGCCGTTGGCTCTATTATCGACACGAAACGGGTTATAAATGTATGCAGAAAGAGCGAGCGATAGAGAGCGAAACAGAGAGAGAGAGAGAGAGACCTAGAGACATCCATCAGCTGTGGCTGTGGCTGGAGTCAGGCAACAGTTGCAGAATTTCACTTTCTTTCGAAATTGCGGTGACCCCAATTTATTACCAATGACAGCAGCAAACAGCAACAACAACAACAGCAACAACAACAACAGTGACATTAAGATCCACAACAACAGAAACAACATCAGCGATACTTGACTATAAGCTTTCAAACCCCCGCAGATTTGAGTGTTGCTTTTGTTTTGATTCATCTCATCTCACATCATCTCATTTCATCTCATCGCAGCACCTCTAATTGAATTACGTTGCGTTTGCTCCCCTCCCCGCGCCTCTCTCTCCCTACTTCACCGTCGCATATGGGCGAAGTTCCCCAAAATAATTATGAGAAAGTCAACGCCCATTGTTGTGTTAACTTTTTTTTGTTTTTTTTTTTTTGACTGCCCCCCCGCTATCTATCTTGTTTAAAGCTCTAGATTCCCATTGCTATTGCCATTGATATTGAGCTTAATGCGCGACTCATTTTCACATAATTAGCGCAGTTGGCAGCAGCTCAAAAACAAAACCATCCCGGAGTCAAAGTTGATACGAAGTGTCTGTCAAATATAATGTAAATAATTGGGCTAATAGTGCCACGAATGTGCAACTTGCGACACGTTGTGACACCACATGAAATGCCGTGAAATCGTTATATTTACATTTATTGTATTTCCCGCTATTCTTTATCATTTTTCATTTTATTTCAATTATGCAGTTACATAGAAGTTTTCTGAGAATGTTTTCCATCAAATTTATGTGATATAGTAGCCAAAGTATTTTCATAGTTTTTTTTGTTAATGTTGATGCCTATCTTCATTTTAGTTATAGTGACAGAGCATGGTTTTTATACCCGATACATAAAATAATAACTACTGTTCCATTTGGTTTGCGGTCAGATAGAAATTGAAGCAGTTATTAATGGAATTATTTAGTAAGGTAAAAAACGGCTGCTGTTGTCGGAACTTAATTGCTTTGGATGGCAGTCGTACTATATCAATATACCAAATATAGCCTTTGGCATATTAATTCAGTATATTTTACTGTGCTGTTTTGCTTTTACTGAAAATAATAATAAATAATAATAGCTTTCCAGCATTGTGAACATTTTTTAGATCGTTTTTATGTAAGTACTTGGATTCATTTCATTTAAACAAATTATTCGAACTTGGGTGCTTAACTTTATATTAAAGGTACTAAGGAGAGTTATAACATAATCAGAAACTTTTCAGCTGTGTGTCATGAAATAATAGATGGGCTTAAAAAATCTCCTTTGCAATTATATACTGTCATGTAAACGTTATTTAATTCGTTTGTTTAGTTAAATTTAAATTATACATTTTTTGTAGTGGAAGCCAAGTTTTTCCGTTTGGTAAGAAAACGTGTCATAAATATAAAACTATGTTTGCCACTACAACTGGTAACATTTATTGACCACAAATCGAAGAGAAGAGCAAGAGGAAGGGGCAAAGAAAGATGAAGCTGGTAAGGAGAGGGCGAGAGAGAAATATGTATGGATGTCAATGAGCGAGGCGAATGGCAAAAGCAACCATAAATAATGGTAAATTGACATTTAGACGCACATGGGAAGGAAGTTCAACATTTTTGTGGGTTCGTCGAATGTTGCATGCAGTTTTCTGTTTTCTGTTTTCCGTTTATGTTTTATTATTATTGTTATTTACTTGTGGTTGCTTTGCTACATGGAAGAAAGCAAAAGCAAATGCAAAAATAGTGGCAGCAAAAACAGTTGCTTGCATTGACGATGATGCTAGCGCCACCTGGCGGCCAGTAGCTGGCCATTGGCTTGGCTCAATTAACAATTTGGGCCGTGACCCCGCCCCGCATCGCTATAGAGAAAGCAACAACAAAAAGTTGCCAGCAATTAGGCACAGTAACACACGCATATTTATATACATATATACACACACACACACATAAAGTGTACATCCTTTTATGACTGTGCTATCTCTGTGGTTATCTCTCTCTCTCGACACTTTCGGGGACGTTGACGTTAATTGACTTTTAATCTGGCGACGCCACTTTAAAGTGGTTAAGGTTGAGGGGAAATACTAGAAAAGATTACCAAGACTCAACATGGAATGCGTTGTCAATCAGCTAGTGATGGGTGCGTGACACGATGTGAATCAATAGCACGATTTTTAGTTTATGTCTTTTACAATTATTGTTCGTGACACGAGTTTAATTTGCTCTGGTTTACTATATCTAGCAGTTGTTATTATAAACGTATTTGAATTGTTTTTGTTGATAACCATTGCCGCTTATCGTTATCATTCGTTAAGTTTAACATTCTTGGAATTTCGTTTGGTCAACGTCAGTTTAGTCATATTATTTCGTCTACTCTTCATGGCAATCAGTTTATACTTTTGCAATTGAAAAATACCCATTATCATATTGAACACATGAAATATGCGCTATGATCAGACAATCAATACAATTAATAAAGCACGTCTGTTTTTTTTTTTTTTTTGTCATTTGCCGCTTTTGTTTTTGGATTTGTTTTTTATCGGCGCAATTAAAAATTCTTTATCGATTGGAAACCACGGAAATATTGCAAACTGAATGAAAATGGGAAGTCATTGGTTACGTTGAAAGATGTGCATTTTTAGGACATACTCTTAAAAGTTAGATATATATTTGCGTTGATCAATAGATCTGCATCAAAATTGAAAAATCTCATTTGACACCTTTGATAAATCATCATTAGTAAATAACAGTTGTAGCCATCGAATTAATTTGCACTCTATCTAATAGCTCAGCTCATTCAATAATTCACTTCAATCAAGCATCATCATAATAGCGTTGGGCTCACCTCTGTTCAACAATTACGAGCTGGACGCGTGGCTACTGTAAGATAACCAGTTTGTGCTCAGAGCTCACATCAAGTGGCGCCTTCGCCTTCGCCTCGAGCGCTGGTCGGACCTTGGCCGTGAATTGAAGTCGCTTAACCGGCTGAGCGTTGAATGGCTCTGGGGTCTGGCCATTCAGTGAGCGGGTGAGGAGTGAGGGAAGGAAGGGGCCTGGCTAGCTGGCTGGCCGGTCTCGTAACCGGATCAATAATGCCAATCATTTATGGTTTTTGCTCCAATTTAGACAAAATTAATGGCTGCCAATGTCTGAGGCGTTCAATTTATGAGCCGAAAAGTGAAATGTGAAAATGAAATTTCTTGCTCAGTCAGGTTACAAACTTGCCCGCCCCCTTTCCACGTTTCCCCCGTCCCGTCATCCATTTTCAATTACTCATTGCCCATTAAACAGGTGAGTCAGTTAGTTTGGCACAGTTGTGATATATTTATGTTTGCTTAACCAGTTCGCAGTTATAATAATTTCGAAGTTATAATAACAACTGCAGTCTTTATGATTCTTGAAGATTTGGTTCGTTTAAGATTGTAAGAAAGGCTGCTGCAGTTGCGTCCTTCTAGATTTGGTTTATAATCTGGTTTATATTTTAAAGATGATAGTATATCGATGATCTAAATGCTGGTTTTGGTATATTTTTTATTTAAGTATATTATTTTTGTTGATTTAAATCAATCATAACTACAGTTCTTATGATTTCTTAAAATAAGGTTTGCGATCAGAATACAATTGTAGGTGATATTTATGTTATAATTTTACAAAGTAAAAAAATCAATGGCTGCTAAGGTCGATTTTTTGTTACCTTGGTTGACAATCTGGTATATTTTGTACTCTATGGTATGTTTTGAATGTAATGGTGTATCGACATATATTAGTATTTTTTGCATATATTAATTAGGTATTTTTATAGAATAGAATTTAAATAAAGAAGTGGAATCTTAATTTGATATATTTAAAGCATAATATCGCACTGTTTTGTTTTAATTGAGAATGTTGAGCACATTCGGCTTCCTTATTTGTTAGCTTAAACTATTTACAGATTTGAATGCTTTCTAATTCGTAATTAAGTTCATAAATATGTATATTCAATTTGATATTGAGAATTTTTATATTCGCTACTGTAGAAGGGTATTATAATTTTGCGCTCCCAATAAATGTATGTAACAGGCAAAAGGAGGCATCTCCGTAAAAATACTTAAATATCAATTTTCTTAATGAGTTGATTGCGATCTGTTGAAAAATTGTAGACGTTTCGAAGAAATACTACTACGGGTCGTTGTTGATTTGACTGACAATCTGGTATATTTTGCAAATATACCATAAATTATACCAAATGTATACTAAACTTTAAGTATACCAATGATAGCTATTTATTCTGTATATTTTGAAATGAGTACCGCACAGTTTTGTGGGGTATCGGGTACATCACAGTCTAGCACACTCGATTGTAGCTTTCTTACTTGTTTTTAGATATGTCCTTCAATTATTTTACTGTGTTGTGTTGAATTGTTTTACTACAAACATCAAATTACAAAATAATTCAAGTTTTGCCGCTGCTATTTTGCTCAGTGTACTCACTCTCACTTTCTGTTGATTCTCTTGATTGCAGGCAACATCAGCCAACAGCCAACAGCAGTGGGCAACTTTGAGCCTTGCCTTGGCCACTTGGCTGCTGATATCAACAACAACAGTTGCGCTATCACCGCCACCGCAGCCCGCTGATCACTTGATACCACCACCAGCGCCCACAGCAGCGACTGTTGTTGCCCCTCATCATCATGCAGCGTTGCCTGTGCCGCAGCGACTGACGCATGCCGGGTACTCGGAGCCAGCACAGGAGACTGGCTTCATGACGCGTGTGGCACGTTGGTTTGGCTTGGGTGGCGCTGCCACAGCACCGCGCGATCAGCAGCTAAGCGCCGCTGGATCACTGAGTTATGCATACCCGAAGCCTGCGCAGCATTTCGATGCGGCTGGCAAGCCGTGTGGCCAGTGCAACAAGTATCCCTGGGTGCCAATGATGGGGCAGCAGCAACAGCAGCAACAGCAACATCAGCAACATCAGCAGCATCAGCAACCTCAGCATCACCAACAACAATCGCTGCACATACAGCAGCAACAGTTGCAGCATTTGCCACAGCAGACGCAACAAGTGTTGCAGCAACAGCTGCCACATCAGCAGTTGATCTCCGCCTGGCAGCAGCAACAACACCAGCAGCAACCCTTGGCGCAAGCATCGCAGCAACGTCAGCGCGCTGTGCAATTCCATGCGCCATCGTCAAGTGTCTTTCTGCCCATCGCTGTGCCAGTGCCTGCCTTAAGTCAAGTGGCATTGCCTCCACTCTACAGCGCGCAACAGTTTCGACCCCTGCAACAGCAACAGATACAGCAACAGCAACAGCAACAGCAACATCTGCTGCACCCGCTGCAACAGCAGCTGCCGCTGGAGAATGTGGGAGCGCACTCGGAGCTGCGTCCGGTGCCGGTGCCAACGGCGGCGCCGCCAGCACAGCAGCAGACGAGCAGCAACTTTGAGATTGTGCAGAGCCATCAGGTGACGGACTTTGTCACCTCCGTGGAGTATCCGGCCACCTTTGTGCAGTCGCACTCCATCGATCTGGGCCAGACGGGTGCAACGCTGCCCAGCAATCACAAGCAGCCAGAGGAGCAGCAGGAGCAGGACATCAGCACGGTGCGCTATCAGCTGGAGGACTTGAGCAGCGGTGCAGTGCATCAGCATTTGCCAGCCTCGCAGCTGCTCACCGAACTGGGGCACTTTGAGCCGCAGACAACGTTGCCACCGCCAGCGGACAATTATCCCGCGGCCTCATCGCAACAGCAACAGCAACACGAACAGGAAACCGAAACCGAAACGGATCAGGAGCAGCAGCAGCTGTATTATGCCGAACAGTATCAGGAGCTGGCCGAGACGAGCACAGTGACGCCGCAGTACGAGTCGCTGCTCTACTCTGAGACAACCACCGAGCAGCCAACGCCAGCGGCCATCGAGCTGAACCATAATCTCGTCTTGTCACCGTCGTCGTCGTCGCGTGATCGCGATGCACGACAACGCGAGACACCCAAGCGGCTGCTGGACTCGCCCATCAATCACATGACGCCACATGGCGGCGGTGCAGCCGGCGTGGCGCCACCGCCGCGTCCCTTCACCCGCGATCCAGCCGAGCTCAACTTCCGACTCGGGGCCGGTCTCGGCCACAGCCAGCCAACGCAGGCGCCGACGCCGACGTCCACCTATGGCGCCATCGATGCGAGCGGCCAGTTTGCTGGCATGTCGCCGCCTCCGCCGGGTCCGCAGCAGGTGATCATTCCGTACACCACCAAGCAAAAGCCGCGACCCTTCGAGCCCTCCCAGTGGACGCCAGGCTGGAATGTGCGCAACCGACATCCGCAGCAACAGCAACAGCAACTGCAGGACAACGATGTGGAGCTGCACGAGCAGCAGGAGTCGAAGCTGGTGAGCACAGCGACGGCAGCGCCGCCGCCAAACACGCCACGCACAACCAAATATCTGACCAAAATCCTGGCCACCAACTTGCGTGAGCTGCTGAAGCGAGAGCGCGAGACGAAGCGACGTCCCGCGCCGTTGATTGGCGTGGACATCTCGAAGCTGCAGCACAACATCGATGGCTGGACCGAGCAGGAGTATAACTCGCTCTCCCATCGCCCTAGCACGCCAACCATTCGCGGTCGCTCCAAGCACATTCCCAGCGAGTACCTGACCACAACCACAACTCCAGCGACTCCGATTCCAACTCCGACTCCGACATCAACATCGACATCGAAGATTACGCGCGGTGGCTTCGAGCTGGGGGGAAGTGTGAGCGCCAGTCAGGCGAACGGAGGCGATTTGTCCACGTCGATTAACAATCTGGAGCAGCTGCAACTGAAGCGTTTCCCACCCGTCGATGACAATCGCTTGCTGGACTACTATGAACCGCAGCAGCAGCAGCAGCAGCAGCATCGACAGAGCCATGCCACACAGCCCATAACAAGCACAACGCACATGCCCCCAACAACAACAACAGCAGCAAGGACAACGACGACAGCGACAGCCAAGGAGCTGATAACGCCTCTCTATGTGCGCAGCACGCCAGCGCCGATGGAGCTGTGGAAGCAGGCCAAGGTGGCCATATTGCCACAGACAAACGAGAAGGTTTATGTGGTCACGCCACAGCCTCGCCATCAGCATCATCATCATCCTCAGCCGGAGCACAGTGAACCAACTGCAGCCGCGTCGGTGCAATCGCCGGTCTATCAGACGCCTGCACCGAGATTTCCGCGCGTCCGACCGACGCCAGGGACAGCAACAGGTAATAAGGTATTTCCAGACTCAGTCCGGAGCAATGTTTAATTAATTGTTTCTACTATGCTACAGCTGTTGAAGCGACGCCTGCAACGGAGCAGCTGCGCAACTATACGCCGGACATCTTTGGGCTGATGGGCTTATCGGCGTATGTGCCCGCGGAACCGGTGGAGATTATCGATGGCAACTCCAAAGTAAATCACAATCGCAGCATTCGCTTGCTCTGACATGTAATCGTAATCTCAACTTGTCTTGTTTCGTCCCAACACCACACACACACACGCACAAACAAATAATCAAACACAAACCACATAAACCACATTTGCATCCGCATCCGCTCACAAATATCACGCATACGCACACATTCAGGTAATCACTATTGTGACTGCGGCGCCAACTGCGGCTGCGCTGCACCGTCCCACAGCCAAGTCAACGATATCGCCCTCGCCCAGATAGACAACAGCACAAAACAAAAAACAAAAACATAGAAAACCCGGAAACAAGGAATTTGCAAGTAGAGACAACACTAAAAGAGCGAGAGAGAGCGAAAGAGGATCAGCCTTAAAGCAAAGCCTGCGAAACACATGCGCAAAAACTATTGTAATATATTTCCTCCGGAGGGTGCGGAGAGCAAAGAGTGCGGCGAAGTTTATTTTGTAAGCCTTAAACCAATTTTAGAGTATTCTTGCATTTGGTAGCTTTACACGTACATTTAGTTATACATGTATTGGTAAAATGTTTTTTTTTTGTTTTGTACAATTTTTTTTTTTTTGTAATGTGAAATGCGAAATGAGATGCCACTAGTGCTTTAATATTGAATATATATTTACATATATTCCATATGGAAAGTATTTTGCTGGCCACGCCTCTTTTGCGTGTGTGTGTGTACTACTTATGTTATAGGAAGCCAGAAAGATAAGAAAAGAAAGAAAAGAAAAGAAATGAAAACAACAAATTATGAAAAAGCGAAATACCAATCAAAGTCACTTTTATGTATTTAATGTAATTTGTAAGAGCGCATAAATCGAGGAAATTTGTAAGTTTTGCATAAATATTTACTAATAAATTAATATTTGTATTTGAACTATGTGTCGTTACTTAGTAGTACTGTGCGGTTTTTATTTATAATATCTTTATAACGTTTAGGTTTAACGAAAATTAAAATGGGGTTAATTTTATTTGTAAAATGAAAAATCTTTATTTAGTCCTTTAAATTAATTTCATCCCCTTTAAAGTAATCTACTACCGATACAATACACTTATGACAATGTTGTTTTTAAGTCTTCAAAACATGTCAAATATGTATTTCCTTTCCGGTATAGTTGTCAGCGCCTTCTTCAGATTTTGTCTCCTCAATCCGATCGCAAAGTGTTTTCCGGAGTGGCCTCTTTAGTTTCGCGTATAGCTAGAACTCACAAGGGGCGAATTCGATGTCGAATTTTTGGCCAAATCAGATATTAAGCATTCGTATGGTTTAAAATGGTATTCACAGATTCTTCTGATATCCCGATCGTATATGTAAGGTCTTTAGCAGTTAACCGATCACTAATTCCCTCACTCCTTTGACTCCGACCCTTTCTGAAGTCTTTGGACCGCTAATAAACATTATTCTGCGATATGGAAGAATCACCAATAGCCTTTCGCCAAATCTTCAAAGTTTCCCGCAGCCGAATTTTCATTCCGCACACAAAATGATGGGACGTCTCTGTTTAAAGATGTTAGACATTGTAAAAAATGCCCTCTTGAACGTTTGGTAATCAGAAGCGTAAATAGATTACGGAAAATTACATTGACCTGGTCTTGTTCATTTCAACTAGATCTATTAATTTCAACTGCGTGATCATCGTTGTTTAGAGCTACATACATGAATATTTAAGCAATTTCGCTTACCATCAGTTTTTTAGCATTATTATTTATAAACAAACGATGTTCGAGAGGCAGTTACGACTGCTTTTATTGCTGCCGTTTAATCCTTATAACAACAAAAGGGGGGAATTGAAGATATGTATTTTACAATTAAAAAGAGTGATGCAAAATTCGTTGCGGTGATGGCTTCTATATCCTTAAATGAAATAGATAGTTTATTTTAATTAAAAAACACTAGTTCTGGGAAGTTAACAATCTTCGACAGGAACAGAATTGGAGTAAAATGTGATGAATCAGCGGGTTTAATATCAGGCGAACAGAACGGAGGTAGCAAGCATTCTTAAATTATGCAACGAAAATGCTGCACTGATTTAAAGTATTTACTTTATTTAGATTAAAACAAGGGTTTGATTCTTTTAGGCGCTGTGGGCAAGTCAATTGGCTTATTAATTGATAAGCCAAGGATAAGTTGTGACACTAATACTGCTTGTTCTTATAGTGACTCGGGAAATCTGAGTCGAAGTCGCAGCTCTATTTTATATTTATTAGCACATCCCAAGATTAAAAGCAAAGTTGATGCAGGTAGGTCTATGACTATATATAAATGGGTGCTTGTGGGCAAACTAGTAGCCAGAACTACCAACCATATAATAATTATATGGCTAGTAGTTGTATGTTTCACGCCACAGCGTGGGAATTTCCTTTATATGTGAATACCTAAAAGTATGCAATAAATGTGTGAAAATTAAATTTACACTTCCAAAATTTTTTTTGTTTTTTACTGATCCTAAAAGTATGCAGCATTGTAAGCTACAAAAATAGCATAGCAGAAGACAAATTTTAATCGAAGCAAAGAGAGCGTTGCTGTCCATTATTTAGTGCAACTTTAATAATTTCGTTTTTATTTAACTCACCACGCTGATTATACTAGACCTTGCATTATTAATTTTTGTTATGCTGACCTAAAAGTTTTTATGATCACTTTTTTTACAGCAATTACATGACTTGGATACAACACACAAATACATTGGCTAGATGTTAAACAAATTTTCCTATCTCATAGTTAAGGCTAACTTTCTCATTTTATCATTTAAAATTAACGCTTGGCAAAATTAAGTCCATTTTGAGAACATTTTGATAAGCTCAACAACGTTTAAACATTTCTCAAAAGTTAACTAAATTTAAAAACCCATCATACAAAAATAAAGAAAAAATCAAGGGAGAAAGCTAAAGTTGCTTCCCATTTTAAGTACAAGCAAAGCTGTGTGGTATTATTCCTAAAATATACAGTATTAATATAGTAAGAAAACACCAATGACTATTTTTGGTACATTGATATTCGAGTGCTACATTAAAACAAGTGTACATATACATATATTGAACATCTACTGTACCAAGAGTACTTAAAGTGAACAATAAAAAAAAAGTCCTGGTCATAAACCTAAGTGCCGATCGGACTGATCGAGTGTCAGCATTTTGTTGCACGCGCAAACCATTTAACCGATAAAAAGTATATAAGCATATATCCTCGCGCTCCAGCTAAAGAAAGCAATGTGAAATCAGAATCAGAAGCGGCACCTTTGCTACTCCAGCACTAGTAAAATAACATTAAGAAACTGAATACAAAAAGAGTTCGTTCATTTCACTACACAAGTAAGAAATTACAAATTAGTGTACCGCAAAAATACCAAAATATAGCGATCGATTTATATTGTATATTATACTAAACAAATCAGAATTTAATCAGTTTAAGACCTATTTTAGTTTATATCTTCGCTTTATATAGTCTCTGAGATCTTGGTATTCATAGACAGTCAGACAAACGAAAATGGCTGAATTGTCTCGGCTGTTGACACTGATCAAGAATTAAGTTATGATACCAATATACCCGATGGGCTGCGAATCAATGAACTCAAAGGAAAAAATAGAGCTAATTAAGACCTCGTTTAAATTGATCTTACTTAATGGATTATTATTATTTGTGCACTGATTGATTGATAGTTATTGCGCTGCGTGAAAAAAAGAACGTTATAGGATTTCGGCTAACACGTTCGAATCGGTACGTTAATTTTAACCATTTCTCAAACCTTAACCCAAACCATATTTAAACAATAAACCCGCCAGCATTATCTATTATTTACGTATTACTTAAAAAACAAAAAAAACTCGTGAATGGAACGTGGCTTATGTACTTGTACTTCATGGCTATATGTACATTATGTGTGTATATTAATTATATTAAGTACCTTAGGTCTACAAAAAAAAAAAGATGATTGAGCTCAACTTTTAGCGATCACAAGATCAGCTGACCATTTTGCGTCTGCGACGATGCAAGAGCGCCTCCAGAGCCCACGAGCCAGCTGCCATAAATGTCATGGCATCCAGACAATGCAACGCCACCGAATAATTGTAGCGATCTCGCACAAGACCTGCAAGAAAGCGTACTCTGAATTAGAATCTTTTTGTGGGAATGCCAACTGAGACGAACAATACTCACCTACAAAGGGGCCACCTAGGAGTGTGAACAGCCCGGAGATGAGCAGCTGGAGGCCGGAGGCGCCTGGGAGACGGTTCAATGGCACATAGCCGGGTATGATGAGAGGCCAGAAAATGGTGCGCACTCCCTTGCAGAGACCGATCCACACAAAGCAGCTGAGAATGACACCATACGATCTTGTGCTGGCAACAATAGTGCGTCCGATGGCGATGCCCACGACGCCGATCAGAAAGAACACTCGATTGTCCCAGGGGATTTTCTCGGTGAGAAATGGCACAAGGAAACGCATTATGATGTCCATGCCGGCCATCAGGGACATGGCCACCGTAATCTGGGGTGTAGTGAAGCCAAAGTCCGTGAGAATAAACGGTGTTAAAATGGAGAAATTCAGTTCACCAAAATTGATGATTGTTAAGCCGGCGACCAAATTCACAAACGTGATGTCTCGCAGCAAATCCAGATCAAAGAACGTGACCACCTTCTGCAGGAAACTCATTTGATCAGCTTGATCAGTTTGCTCCACATTGTTGTTGGGTTCCGGTTGTGGTTCTGGCTCCGCTTGAAGGCGAGCATAGAGGGCTCGCTGCTCGGAGCAAGTGCAGCATAGCTTCGACTCAAGGTTCGACTCATCGCGTTCGCGTCGAAAGTTATTCGGTCGCAGAAAGTCCTCTTCCTCTGGCTGCTGATCCTCGTTAATAGGCGAATGAAGGCGCTGCGTCAGCTCCAGATCCTTCGAGCTAGAGATGGTGCGAAAGCGTAAACGTCCCGAGCTCAGCGACAACTTGGAGCCATACCAGCCATCGTTGGCACGCGACAACATCGGTGTGCCCGGCTCAATGATCTCATAGCCCGGTCGTTGAGCATCGTCGTCCTGGCACAGATATTGGCTGGAGAAGATGCCGCCCGGTTCCCGCTTCCGTTGCAGTGTACAATGTGGACACAACACCTCCGGCTGCTGCTCCAGCATCATCAGTGTGGCATCTGTTGTTGCTGCCGCAGTCGCTGTAGCTGTTGGGGTAGACGCTGCTGTGTGATATCGCACAGGTTGGTAGATCAGAGCACTGACGAAGGCGTGCAACGAGATGGCGGCAAAGAGCAGCACCGTGCCCTGCACATCGTACACACTCAGCAGAAAGGTGACCAAAAATGGCAGAAAGATCGGACCCAGACCTGTGATGGTCCATGAGAAGCCTGCGGCACGTCGTCGCTTCTGCTGGAAATACGTGTTGATGGCCAACGATGAGGCCGACACGCTGATGCCCATGCCGAACCCTTTGAGTAATACAAGTCATTAAATCAAATGCTTAATCAGAGTGTAGCAGTAAAAGTGCAGCTCACCGTAGAGTCCCGCATAGGCGAAGATGTAGCCGGCAAAGGTCTCGCAGAAGGCGGTCAGCGTGATGCCGGTGAAGCAGAGCAGAGCTCCGACCATGGCCACCTGGCGAAAGGTGAAGCGTCGAAACATGGGGCCATTTAGGAGACCTGTGCACGCCGAGATGGCTGGATTCGAGTTGATAATCGCCGTCACCTGGGAGCTGCTCATGCCCAGGTAACCGAGACGCTCGCGGAACATGAAACCAAACTGTTGCAGGCAGGGATACAGCGAAAGCTGTCGACGCACAAAGTAAACAAACGAAAAAGCAAGTAAGCAAGCAGTATGGTAAAGATATAAAAATGTACTGAAAATATACTAAAATATACCACAAGCTATGTTTGTTATATATTAACATTCTACTAACTAACTGAAAATACCATTTTAGTCTATAGTCGCTAATATAAAACGAAGGACGAAAGTACGAAGTACGTTCACTATATTTCGTATATCGATGTATTACTATATTCTAAATATACAATAGAGTTAAAAATAGGTAGACACAAATATACTGAAAGAATATTAAGGTATATCGAAAGATATTTTTCATATATCAACATAAATATCATTATAAATCACTTTTACTATATGGGTAGCTGGCATAATACAACAAAACAGAGTGATATAAACAAAAATATATCGTAGGCTATATTTCGTATACGTTCAAAATTTATCATAGAGTTCAAAATATGTGGGCACGAATATACCAATAAATACTAAAATATACCAAAAGCACTTTCGTATATCGATATAAATAGTTAGGGTTATAAATTTCTTTTAACCAATGGGTAGCAGGTATAAAAATAAATACTAAAGCAGTGTGGTATATCGTTAAAATGGTATAAAATATACCTATATACCTCTATAATAAAAAATACCATAGAGTACAAAATAGCTATCCACAAAGGGTTATGAAAAAACCCTCCAATGGTCAGTTGGTAAAAATACACACATTGAAAATGACAGCACAAATAAAGTAAGTAAAGTGGTTAACATTCACCTACATTGGATACACCGGCGGCAACGCACACCAGCCACGCCCATCCGCCATCGGGTGCCACAAAGTCGACGCCCAGATCGCTTTTATCCTTGCGATTGTAGTAGCCACATGTTCGCTTGGGCAACGGTTGTGTGGTATCCTCGTAAACCTTCTTCTCCGTCGGCTCCATAACTGCAAATGCAAAAATAACCAGTTGAGAAAATTGTCGAGTAGAGTGCATGCTGGCTTGTTGCTTGTCATCAGTTGTTAGCTACAGCGTTGTCGGTTTGTGTGGATGATTTACAACCCTGCCATTGGTAGTGGGAAATCGCAAGTTAACGATCACTGTTGAAACACACAAAGCTGATGCACCGCCTGTGAAATTAGAAACTCAAAGAGAACCTGTGCTGACCAGACCTAACAACGAACTGTTTGGCATCCAGATTTTCGACTCATTTGTTGCTGTTCTGTCGCGCAGCCTGAGCTGAAGAGCCGGGTTCATGGCTGGGGCGTTGGGTAACCGCAGCTCAAATCTCTCTTCTTTCGCTTATCAGCATCGTCATATGACTAGACTCCTCCAATTCACAAAGTTAGCGCGCAAAAATTCGATGCCAAAAATTTTATTTCGTGTGTGAATCATTGCAGGTAGAATGGCTATACAGTATATTAATATACTATATATTACATATGTTATTTACTGAAGAAACATGCTGAAGGTCAATACAGCGATACAGCGATATGTGCGCCTGGCTTTAACGACAGCTGTCTCCGCTGATGGGACACAGCAAACAGCAGCTTTATTGTATCTGTCTATAGTGTTCAGATCTGTCAATGATTTGCTTGTCTACACTACAATTTAATGCGATCTATTGCCTCTCAGTTATCGCTCTAGAAGACATGCGACTTTATAGTGGAATAAATTAGACATGCGATTCTACGAGTGAATGTTGTGAGTAAGCTTTATTCAAATTTTTTTACAATTGAATATTAATAGAATCAGTTGCGGAAAATTTATTAGTCTACAATTTCTAGTATAGAAAAAGCTGCAAAAAAACAAGATAATAGGTTTCTACGAATTGTTATCGATTAGTAAAGATTATAAACTTACTTAGATGAAAGAGTTCATAAGTTTTTTAGATCACCATCGTTAACAGTGGGAAATGTTTTAGTTTTTATTGAAAGGAAATTTACCAAAACACATTTAATATATGGGTTTTCGTTTAAAACTATTTAGTATGAATGAAATCAATAGCTGCAGTCATTTATTGATCTTATCTTTATCTGTTAGTTATGTAGTTACCCTCCATAAAAATTAATATTGCTGGCGATTATAGAACATGAACCATATTGTGCCTACTCATACAACACACTTGACTTGGAGGCAAACAATTTATAGAGATAGTGAGATAACGAACATTGTTACTTGTGTGAGTGGAAACTATTGATCAGCTATCAGTGATAACACTGATAAGATTATGCGAGGGAGGGCTTTAAACCGAGTTTCACATCGTCATAGGTCCTTTTGTGAGAATTCCACAAATCTCAAATCCCATTTCGATCTGCTTGACAACAAAGATTGCTCATTTGTCATACGTCGAGCATTGAAAATCATAAGTATTTATTAGGTTCAATGTATAACATTTTAGAAAGCTATAGTGAAGTGTGCTCGACTGTGGGATACCCGCTAATCATTTTCAATAAGAGCAAGACAATCAATATACCGAATTTGTTCATTGATAATTAATACATTCAAAGTTTACCATAGAGTATAAAATATACCAAGTTGTTAACTAAAGCTAAACTAAAAGCCGACTACAGCATCCGTATTTTCTTCATAAAATATTCAAAATTATGCATTATATTCGATTTCGATTGCCGGGCGGAAGTGGGCGTGGTCACATCTGTGTGCAATAAATAAATTATAGTCTCTGAGATCCAGTATATCATACTTTCAGACAGATCAAGCATATATATGGGTAATTCTCTTGTGAAAAATGTCGCGTTCGTCACTATTTAAAGTGAAAAAACATAAACTGTAACAATTTGAAAAATAAGTAAAATATATTTAGAGCTAAGATTGATTTAGCTAACTTTTTCAGTTTTACGATAACATTTACCATAAAAGAAGAAATAAATAAAATTAATAAGAAATACATCGAAAGATTCCATAACCACTAAAATAATTTAGCCTTAAGCCTCTCAAGTAGACAACTGTTTGACAGTATGAAGACTGAAAAGATACCACATATTCGATCTCCCCTATAGATACGTCGAACCAACTGAAAAGATATTATATATAATAGCAGCACCCATTGAAAAACTGTCATTTCTGTTAATTTAATATTAATTATACTATTTAGTTATTGTTTAAACAGACGGATTGTAAATAAAAAGCGGGGAAAAAAACGATAACATAAATTCGTTAATTTTTTGTTTTTCGTACGAATTTGTTAATTTTTGCAATTATCTTAAAACAGAAAAATAATTTTTTCTAAGCTCTAATTAAATAGCAAATCAAGAGCTATAAGATTCATCTTTATTCAAAGTTAAAAAAAATGATTTGGTATTTAGAATAGTGGTATAGAATTATCCATGGGACAAGTAGGAAGGAGTCATTTCCTCAGTCTGATCCATACATTTCCCGTATGCACAAAGTTCTAATACCCTTTTTACGCTGTGGGTAACGGGTATAAGAGTGGAGCCGACTCTGATAGTGGCCAGGTGAGCGGCGTGGCTGATCTCATAGAGATTGCCGTGGTGGCGCCCGCACGAGTGTCACGAGTGATAAGAACGTGTTTGGGTGTAGCGATGTGTGGACGAACATACAGAGGTAGTTTGGTGTCATGTAATCGTTAATCATAGACCAGGCATACCGTATATATGTATGTGTATGTATATGTAGTGTCTGTACTTACTATTGCAGTATATTGATGTGATATGTGGGGGCTATTAAATAGGTTTTGCCTCGTTCTTGTCGTTGGCACATGCGAAACTTGGCACCTGATCTCTTTGATGGCTAATAAAAAGTCGCCTTTGCCTTTACAACAAATTTATTTTTACTTTTGTGCGCACCCGCACTTGCACACACACAAACAGTCACACACACACACAAGCACACACTAATTGCACATTTCACATCTTTCAGTTGCACTTTTCGTGGCACTCAAAATCAAGTTGAAGGTCGCCACGCACTGAAGACCGGATGATCCGATGGCAAACAAACAATCAAGCAACTAAACAAAAAATGATACAAATTCTTCGACAATTCCGTTTTTGTTTTCGTTTTCCTTTTCAATTGGAATTCGGTTTTTGTTTTTTGCTCTTTTAATTGTAACGTGTCCTAATTGGCGACTTGACGCCCTTAGCTGCTCAAACAAACTGAAATACCGACGATGTTCGTTGCCCAATGGCCGATGCCCGATGGCCGATGCCCGATGCTGTTGGCGAATCAACGTAACGGCTAAATGAAATTGAGAGAACGACACCGAGTTTGACGTGCTGGTCTCATTTAACATTTAACAGCGCTGTTAACTCGCTGTTAGAGCGCCGTTAATTAGCAGCGGGTCGACGCTTTAATCAACTATTTATGAACAGCGCTATTTAGTTGAATAGGCTTGATATTTGTACAAATTTCTAAGCGCTGCTTATGGTAATACTACTTTTTTTGTTTCTCACTTAATAAACGAAAGGATAAAGAGACTGCTATGGGTATTTTAAATTTCAATTAAATTTTTCACACATTTCATACTTGATTTCTAATATATTTACATTTAATGCTAAGAAAAAAATTAATATAATAAAATATTAAAAAGAACGGCTATGCTAATTTAAATGTCTGTTCATCTAGATTGAGCTAGAGATTACTTTTTAAAAGTCTACACTATTCTAAAATGATTCCAATCATATTATTTACAGTTGTCAATTTGGACACTACTTTAATTATAAGAAATATAGAAAATTTAATTACGATCACAAGTTTAACTTAATAATAATTAAGCAAAACAATCTGTTATGGGTTATTTGAATTTCCAGTTATCCAGAAATCGTGAGATATATGTACAATACTTCAATTCTAAGAAATTTAGAAAATTGCATTACAATTGCAAGCAAAAACATGTTAAGAAATGTACAATAGCATACCTTCGAATCAAATTGTTAACACACAGAAACATACTTGAAACAAGTAAGAAAGCTACAGTCGAGTGTGCTCGACTGTGAGATACCCGCTACCCATCGTCAATAAAAGCAAAACAATGGGGTATTCATTTTAATATGTACGAAACCAATATACCGCAAAAATATTAAAAATATACCACACCAATATGCAGCATTAATTACAAAAATATACCAAAGGCTATATTTGATATATTGATATAGTACCACATTCAAAATATACCATTGAGTGTAAAATATATCAGATTGTTGGCCAAAGCATCTGAGATTCATTTTTCCCCATGCAAAAGAATTTTTATCTGATCGCAACTAATCTTTTAGGAGTTATAGAAACTACAGCTATTATTGTAAGTACAAAAAGTCGAGTTATATTATTATATCTCTACCTCTTATTGTCTTAGAGATCCAGTGTTTTATACGGACAGACAGTCAGACGGCTATATTATCTCGGCTGTGACACTGATCAAGAATATACAATATACTCTATGTGGTCAAAGATGGCTCCTTCTGCCTGTTTCATACATTTCCTGCCGGCACAAAGTTATAATACCCTTCTATTTTATGGTAAGCGGGTATAATGAGAAATAAAAAGCCATTCGCATCTAGAGTAAGGTGTTTAATGTATACTCGTAATCAATATGAACAAAAGATCTAAGTTAACAGCAAATGGTAATTCAGTTCAGTAGCACATTAAATGAAAATGCCCAACATATAATTTACAATTACGCAAAAAAAATAAGTATGTATAAAATATATCGTATATGTGAAGTAGCAGCTGCGATATATACAGAGGAGTACAAAGTAATTGACAATTGATATCCTAGGCTAAACTTAATGGCAATACTTAAATAAATATATATATGTATATGTAAATTAGTGTGTTGGCTAATCTGTAGTAAGTGTAACAAACTCGCAGTAATATCTTAGAGTGTGTGTGTGTGTTAAGGTAATACTTTACACTTGGCTGCTGCACAGTCTAGGCTATTTTAAGAGTGCTCGAGTGCCGCATGGTCACACAAGGCTATTCCTCCGGAGGATTGTATGGCTTGCCAAGGGCACGTCGCACCAGCGACTCGGCTACCCACATGATCAGGGCGACGGCTGTCAACAGATTGATGCAGAGGATGGTTGCGCTGTAGCCGAAAGCATCGGTGATGACGCCTGTGCATGCACATAAGAGAAGAGGGATTATTATTAGCATAACACAGTCGGAAGGTAGGAATGTAAGGTAGCTGTACTCACCCAGCAGGGGACCCATGATCAGCGAGAAGAACGTGTTGAAGATCAGCTGCAGTCCAGAGGCAGCGGGCAGACGACGCAATGGCACATACGAGGGTATGATCAATGGGGAGAATATGGTGCGGAATCCCTTGCCGAAACCGATGAGCAGAAAGACCGCTATGACCACTTCATAGGATGAGGTCATTGTGACGATGACACGGCCGATGGCAATGCAGATGATGCCAAAGGCGAACAGCACGCGATTGTCGAGCTTCACCTTCTCGAGGCAGAGCGGCGCCAGGAAACGCACCGAGATGTCCATGCAGGCCAGCAGGGACATGACCATCGAGCACTGACCGTCGGTGTACCCGTAGCTATGGAGGATGAACGGTGTCAGCACCGAGAAGTTCATTTCGCCAAACATCATGATGCTCATGCCAATCACCAGATTGACAAAGGTCAGGTTGCGCAACAGATCGAGATCAAAGAATTTGCTGACCTTCTGGCGGAAGGTCATCTTGCGTTTGGCCTCCTCCTCGGCT
Source organism: Drosophila niveifrons (assembly GCA_035046325.1). Taxonomy (NCBI): domain Eukaryota; kingdom Metazoa; phylum Arthropoda; class Insecta; order Diptera; family Drosophilidae; genus Drosophila; species Drosophila niveifrons. The sequence goes on along the minus strand of JAWNOC010000063.1, from coordinate 11,711,841 downwards.
TCCTCGGCCGCCTGCAGTGCTGCCTGCTCCAGCTTGAGTGCCTCGGCCGTCTTCTGCAGCAGCGCCTTGTCCTCGGCACAGGTGCACCGCAGCAACTCCTCGCCTCCGCCGGGCTTCGAGTAGACGCTAGTCTTGCTGGCATAACGACCCAGGTCTTCGCGCTCGCGATTGAAGTAGTTGGGCTTGTAAAGCGCCGCCGATGAATCGTGCTGTTGCTGGTGCTCGCTACCCTCCTCCAGCTTGTCCAGATTGTCCCGACTGCCCTTGGTGGCGGCGGCCGAGACCGAGACGGATGCCTGACGCAAAAGCACCTGACGACGCTCGGAGGTCAGCGAGAGCTTAGAGCCAAACCATCCGTCGTTGGCACGCGCCAGCATCGGAGTTCCGGGATCGGTAATCTCATAGCCCGGGTGCTCGGGATCGTCGTCGTTGAACAGATACTGCGATGAGAAGATGCTGCGCTTGGTGCGCTTCTGATACTGACAATATTTGCACTCGTAATCCGACCACGGATCGTTGCTCGGTGCCAGCAGATTGCCGTTGGCCTCTAGCAGCTCCGGTTGTTCCGTGTGCTCGCTGACAATCACCTCGGGCTTCTCCGGCTTGCGCACGTGACGCATCACCGGCTGCAGTGTCATGGCGCAAAGCACGGCATTGAGGGCGATGGCCGAGTAGATGAGAATCGTGCCCTGGGCACCGTAAATGTCCAGCAGAAAGGTGGACACATAGGGGAAGATGATGGGACCCAGCCCGGTGATGGTCCACGTGAAGCCGGTGGCACGACGACGACTCTGCTTGAAGTAGGTGTTGACGGCCAGCGAAACGGCAGCCATGGCCAGTCCAAGGCCGACGCCATAGATCAGCGAGAGACAGATGATGTACTGCCAGACGGTGGTGCAGAACGCCGAGCTAAAGATCCCCAGAAAACCGAGAGTTGTGCCCGTTAGTGCGACCTGACGGAACGTGAACCTTCGGAACATGGCGCCATTCACGATGCCTAGAATGTGAATCAATTAAAGTTTGGAAATTCAATTAAGGCAACGTCGAAGGAGTTCTTACCCACTAGCGAGGACAAGGTCATCACAACGTTCACGATAATTGTGGTCTCCTTGGAATCGAAGCCCAGCGAGGTCATGCGAGCCCTGTAGATCAGGCCATATTGCTGCAGTGCCGGAAACATGAAGAACTGTCCACAAATAAACAAAAAGAAGAACGTTGATTATAAACAATACATATTCGATCATTCCGATCGAACTTACATTATTGAAGCCAGCGGCCACACAGATCACCCAACCCCAGCCGCCATCGGGCGCCACAAAATCGGGACCCAAATCGCTTTTGTCGCGTCGCTTTGGCTTCTTTGGCTTTGTCGTCTCATTGTAGACACTGGCGTAATTCTTCTGCGTTAGCGTTGACTTCTCCATCGATGTGCCGGTGTTAATGACAACACTTGTCGTCGTCGGCTGCAAGACGAGAGTGAAAGTCGGTTGAGTAATGAGTGCGAGTTCGACGTCTTTTTCTTTCGATAATTTATTTCTAATTAGAAAACCCGCCAGCAAGTCCATAACGTTGATAATAATGAAGACCTCTTGCTGTCTTTACTATATTTTGTTTTTTCTTTTACATACACTCGACTCAAACAATAGATATTATCGAAAACGTATTTAGAGAACTTCAAGTGTAATAATATCTTCAACATAGATAAGATATGCTCGAGGATCAATATTAAGTAACGGATGAGAGTCAGAAAACACATGAAATGACAATTTACAAAATATATATCTTATGGAATTGTTGTTGTTGGAGAATGATTTTGAGAAGTGCTCTATCTATTGTATTGTATTATTTATATTGATGCGACGCCTGTTGAAGTTTATCACAAATGAGCACTTGAGTTTTCTATGCCTGACATTAATTTCAACTCGAAAAAAATTATGTGCAAGGATGCAGCCTTATTTATTTTATAAATGTAATTACAAACTAAATGCACAATATTCTAAGTGTGTTTAACTTCTTCTAGCGATTTTGAATAATTTGTATAAGAATGAAAAGAAGAAAGAAAGTAGTTTTTGCAACTTGGTTGCATTGATCAAACTTTATTTATCGCCCTTCTTAAGTTAACATTATGTTGTATATAAACTGATTTCAAATTAAACTTTAATTTATATTTAAATGAATTTCAAATTAAAATATAAGAATTTCTCAATTTATTGTCTTGGACTTTGTCCCGATGACTTAAAATAAGTTTTATAAGATGCGATGAGAAATGATTAAGTTTTGCAGCTTGATCACGTTTTGTTTGTCATTATTCTTATATGAACTTTAAACAGCCATGACTTAACCACATTTTTTTATGGCTCTACAAAATTCCAAAGACAAAATATGAATCGATGGCAAACTGTCTGACTATCGACAAACCAATTGTGAAGTGTTTTTTTTTTCTGGTTTGGTTTTTATCAAAATGAAGCGTTGCAATGCCAAATTGTCGCTATTTCAAAGGTAATTGCGCATTAATGCTCGCACTCATATTGCTTTTGATATTTGGATCCTTTTGGCACGTCATGGCACACCTCGTCATTATTGGCAAATGCCAGATAATGCTCTAATTGCTAATTGGCTATGCCTATAGTCTATATATATACCTATACCTATTGCTATTGACATTGGCGGCATGACAGCGCTATCGCAAATGCCTGTCCCATTATTATTATATTGTACGACGGGGCAAGCCTATTATGGATGTAGTCTAGCTTTGATTTTGCGCTAGTATTTGCGAGTTTCGTATGCAAAGCGCAGAAGATGCTCGAAGTGCACCGAGCAAAAGAGAAAGACAGAGAGAGAGAGAGAGAGATGATGACAGCTGAGAAAATCACTTAGCGGGTGTGCCGCCTGGTTCAATGAGGAGATCAATGCATTGGCACTGTCAGGCAACAGACTTAATGGCCCGATCGCATCAAATTGAACCGCAGCCCCCATCGAATTGTGTCGTAAAGGAAACTTGATTCTACACAGCGAGTGAGAGGGGGTCCTTCGTAAAATAAATAAAACTACAGCACAGAAAAAAAGGGGGAAACAAAAACAACGACGATGTTGTAGTTGTAAAAATAATGAAGAGACTGTAAAATTAATGGGGAGATGCACACTGAGAAAAAAGATCAGATTCCAAAAAAAATATTCATATTCTTAAAATAAAAACAAAAATTCTAGATTTGATTTACAAAGTTCTTGAATCTCTCAAAACATCTATAATATATTAATCCAATTTTAAGTGTTTTCATGCAGAGATCATAATTCTGATAGTCAGGAAATAAAAACCATCTAATGTTATGGGTTTTTATCTTATAATGAGTTTTGTGCTCTTTAAAGTATTAAATTGTTTCCTCTTATTAATAAGAAGTTTGTTTTGTTTGAGACTTTGATGTTCTTGGCAAACTTTTTAGAAGAAAATTCCTAGTACTAAGAACAAAATCTTGATCTAAGAAGTTCTTTTTTATACTTTGTGAATATGAACTTAATTTCAGGATTAAATTTTAATTTTGTAGCGATTAGGTAAAAAGTGAAGGATTTATTTGAGAAATTGGTTTAAGGTATGTATGTATTGAATGTGATAGTATATTAATAGCTCTTCGGTATATTTTAGTATTATTGCGAAATATTAAGTTGGTATATTTTAAGAACAATACCACATTTTTGTGCTGCTATTACAAATGGGTAGCGGGTATCCCATAACCGAAGACATTTAACTGTAGGTGTCTTCGTTTTTTTCTCAGTGCAGTCTGCCTCAAAGGCAAGGCATATCACAGCATAGCATAGCTTGGCATGGCTTCTATGTATGCAGCGATAATTCGGCGACAAACTCACTGGCCTGGACCTCAACTGGTGCAGCCGGTGTCGTTGTCTCCGTCTCCGTCTCCGTCACGTTGCCATGTGCGAGTTGGCAGTTGGGATGCTGCCCGACTGGCACTTGGATGTCTTCATTGAGATTGCAAAAAGAGTGAATGTCGTCGTTGTCAGTCTTGTTGTTTGCCATTGAACTCCATCGAAGCGTGCCATAAATTGACGCCCGCTGTCAAAGATCTTGACAGGAGACAGAAGACAGAGCTGCGTAGACTGCAGACAACAGACTACAGACTACACTCTGCAGACTGCGAGAGCAAAACCATGACCAAGTTGAAGACTAAGAGCGGGAGCACTTAGCAGAGTTAACAGCACTTTGCATCAAGTGCGTGTGTGTCTGTCTGTGTGTGTGTGTGGGGGCAGAAACAAAAAACTTTCGCTTAGCTACCTAACGAAATGAACGTTGAATCGAAATCAAAGCGATCGCTTAATGTATTATCAACAAACATGCTCTATGCATAAGCATCAACAACAACAACAACTTCATTGTTACCGGTTTGCTAAATTGCTGTGATTTGTTGTCGCTGCGATCGTTACGTATTTGTGTGTTTTCTTCTAGCTTTTTTGCAAATCATGCCGAGTGGACAATAATAAACTACATACAACACAGCATTGGAAAAATATTAAGTACCACACGCACACGAGCTAAGAAAACGTACTGTCATGATTACCATTATCAACATACATATTACTTGGAATCATTAACTATCTGAGTATAGCATGGGGAGATCCAGAAACAAGTGTGTTCCAGGCGATAAACTGCGAGTCTATGCCCACGGCAACTGTTTGTTGAAGAATTCATTAATGAATTTCACAAATATACGCAACATTGAAATCGTATGCAAACACATATTACTATCTCAATACGATCGTACTAGCCGGTTTCCTAGCATATGTTGCTATGAGTAATAATGCCGTTAAATAATACACAACCGACAAACGGCAAACGACAAACGACAAACTGGTTATAGAAAATACAACTCATTCAGATAGATCTCTAACCTTTGTCATGATTAATTATCAACATGCACTGATAAATATAAATTGTTTGATAACAAATCTTGTCTAAGACGAAAAGAAAGGGGCAAAATGTTAAGTGGTTCCGACTACCAGCTCTTCATGCTCTTCTCTTCCTCACCTCTCTCGATCCATGCAACACATTATCTCGCAATCGGCGTCTAGAAGTTCCCGCAATGTTTTCCATATATTGTGTAAATGAGCAATCGATTGGGGAATTCTAGTACTTTTGCTAGATTTCTCGAATGAATTCTTATCTCACTCTTCTCTACGCCAAGTTCCTTCAGGGAAGGTCTAAATCAATATGTATGTAGTATTTAAGATATCGCACTCATAGCGTAAAAAGATATTAGAAAACTTTTTTATGGATCCAGCAACTTTTATTTTGGCTAGAAGTCTGACATTTTTTGTGGTCTATGGTATTGTAAGTGTAATGCACTTATATTTTCAAATATTTATTTGGTATATTTTAAGAAAAGTACCGCACAGTTTTGCTTTTATAAATTATGAAGTAGCGAATGCATTTTATATTCTATGGTATATCTTCAATGTTATAGTATATTGTCATACCAAATATATAATTCGGTATATTTGAGTATATTTCCGATTTCGCACTTGTATTTTGCTCAGTATATTTAAAATGCATAGAAATCAGTTTAGTTCAGTATTTTTCCCTTATATTATTTTGGTATATTGTAAGAATAATACCGCAATGTTTTGCTTGGATTGAAACTATATAGCGCGTATCTCAAAGTCACAGGCACACTCGCCTTGTTGTAGAGATTTTAATTAAAACTAGAGCAAATAATGTCGATAAGTTGTAGAAAAACAAAATCAGAGCTGCAGTTCAAACACTTGAAAACATAAAATACCCAAGATACCGTTCGTAATGCTCACATATCCCATTCAGCTTATCAAGCTCTGCCTCTGCCCCCCCCAATGGGTAATTAGACTGGCCCGTTGACTCATTTGAAAAGATAAAGCATAGATACATTTACGTTGACGGCGTCGTCGGCGCTATTGATTAGCTTGACGGAAGGGAATCCCTTTCCCTTTCCCTTTCCCTTGCCCTTTCCCGTCACCTTTCACCCACAGCTCTCACTCTTCTTTGAGTGTTGAATGTTATCAGTTCGGGTCGCGAGGAACCAGAAGACAAACAGTGAAACACTTGTGCCTCAAGTTCACATATTTGTACACTTAGCACAGAACATGGCACATGTCGACAGGTGTAACTAATGTCAGAGAGATGTCAGAGACAGAGCGTGTCTGCAGATACGTTTACTATCTGCATCTCACATCTGTATCTTGTATCTTGTGTCTGACTCTGACTCCGACTCCTCACTCTGTCCAAGCGGAAGTTGAGTCTTCGTTTCGTGCTCCCTTCGTTGTTGCTTTGTGAGTTTATTTCGCCAATCAATTGGCAGCTTGTTCGCCATTTAATTGAGATTAATCGAACGGCGCAATTTTTCAATTATACTCTCATGTGTGTGAGAGATACATCCACTGAGAGAAAAACATATTCCAATCTGAATAAGATTCCCTAACTAAGAACTCTATGCTGATCGAATTTCTCTGAGTGCATGCGATCGAGAATTGTACTCGTTGCTTAATTTGCTTCACTCCGAATGCCGAACAATTAAATTGTGTCAATGAATGCTGATTAAAGCCCATGGATATCCAGCACACACATTCACAATTCGTTATTGATTGCACTCACAATAGAAACTATAAAGTGTGCTTCTATGTGTGTACGTGGGAATTTTGTCCATATATGTGGACTATATCACAGTCTCGAAGGTGGTTAACGATCGATTGAACAAATCAGTTCAACGGTTCAATCCGTTGATCAGTGATGCGGGAACAATAAATATTAAAGCCAACAGCTATTGTGTGAAAGCTGACAATGTTTTAAACGCTAAACGATCAGCTCTAATATAATTTCATAATAGAAATTTAATTTTAATATTATCAATATACTATAATCTTAACTGTTCTCGTTCACAAAAATTAATTACAGTTGATCTTAAAAGTTGAATAGGAATAATTTTATTTAAAAAGGAAATATTTTAACCTTAAAAAATGAAGTATTTAAAATCTTTTACTTTAATCTTAACTGTTCTCGTTGAGAAAATTGTAATTATATAATTTGGATCTATGATTGAGTTGCGGTTGTTAATCAATATCCATAACATTTAATAAAATATTAGGAATAAAACTTTTAGATACTTTTGGCGTGCTATTTTCAGTTGCAAATAGAATATGTTGAAGTATTTTAAGCTGCAGAGACATTGACATATTTTAGTCGTAAGGAAATAGTTTGCATTGTGTCCACTTAATGCCAGCTAAGCTCTAAAGATCTTAATTGAAATTCGAATGCAATGTTTGTGTGCCAGGACTGTTCTGGCTTTGATTATTTTGCCTTATGGATTAGCTAAGAGGGGGAGGTAAAAAAAAGAAGAAACGCATTTCATTTCGTTTCCATTGACAGTTTCAGTAGCTGTGACCGACGTTTGATTGCCACTGTGCTGTAACTATATTTAGCTGTTGTTCGATGACTTTTATTTTGTTGTAGTTTTGTAGTTTGTTTTGTAGTTTTTCGAATGCATGTTGCGAGATTGTGCAGCACAGTACAGCTGCGCATAAAGGTTGCCACAGGCAGCGCGCTACCGCAGAATAATCCCAAAGCCAGGCGCATTCTCACATGTGTCACGCCTTTGTCGTTGTCGTTCTCGTTGTCGTTGTCCCCGATCCGTTCTCGTTCCCTCGATTCCCTTCTATGCCGCCTTGAATTTGGGTTTCGGTTTTTGGGTATTTCGGACCCGATGCGAGTTTGCTTATTTATGCATTTAATGCGCATTTCAAGTCATTTTCTAGTCAGCTCGTCAGTTATTTTTGGTCTTTTGTATTTCTTCGCGTTATGCCCAACCAAATAAACTCACGTACTTCAATTTGACTCCGGTAAAGTGTGAGCGTTAAGTGTTTCTGTGAAGGGAATGCGACTGAAATTCAATCCGAATTGCAGCCAAAGACACTTGAGGGTAAACCATAGAACAAAATTGGCCTCCTCCTCCTCCTCCTCCTTCTCACCCGATTGATATTCCTTAATGCTAATTCCACTTGGGTGTGCTGACAAACATAAGATGTTCATATCCCCAAAACGAAAAAAAAAGAAAAAGAAATGGCAGGCAAACAAAAACGAATCATAAAAAGTCTTTCTTCCAGACCGAAACAATATATCCATCAGTCTGAATGGGTAATTATAATTTGAAATTTATTGTGTTTTTTCTTTTTGTTTTAAGACTCTTTCCTAAAAGAGAGTGTATTTGCATCGACCACTTATCGTTTTCGGAATGCCATTTAAATGCGATTCCAATCTATGTGATAACCAAGGCGATAATAATAAAAATGCGCCACTGTTAATATTCAAAGTGTATCGCGATGCAAAGTCATTCATACATTGTACTTATGTTATGATAATCAACCCGTAATTATTATATTTTAATGCGCCAAGAATGTGCAGCAGTAATTTGATTCGTTTAATTGGGGTGCATATTTTGCATTTCATGTTTCTCCGTTGAAGAAGCAGACGCCCAATTAAAATGTATTCTCGTTTACTTTTAATTAAATCAATCGATAATAGGGGAACATTTTAACTTGGTTGCATTCAACAAGAAATTAAATACAGTTTAAATTTGAAATTTATACATATTTTCGGTGGGACAATTTTAGAAAGAAAATGAGAAGAAATTACTTCAAGCTATATAAAAAAGGCTTAACATATATTTTTAACGTATTTTTATTTCGCTTTTTTAAAATTCTTCAATCGAAATTGTACATTAATTTCGATTTTAGGCATTATCTAATTTATATTTATAATCTTGCTGATAATTGAATGCAATTAAGCCATTATTTTCCGCCCTTTTATATTATTTTATGTTTCTTCTTTCCTAAGTAAGAATCTCCTATTGACAATCTACATAAATTTCCAATTTCTGTACAAATAACAACCTTTCTAACAAGTAAATGCAACCAATTCCTGCTCTTTTTCTATATAGTATTCTTCATAAATTTCAAATTGATATAAAAAAGGATACAAATTCTTAGTGTGAGGTGTATTTTGAACACTCAAATAATATTAAAAAAGATTCACGTACTCGGGGCTTGATTTCATTCAATTATCAGCAAAATTGCAAGTCAAATGAAAATGTATATACATTTTTAACTTATTACACACTCAATTTGTTATAAGCATGAATAGAAAACTATTTAAATAGTCAAAAGTCTAATAAAAAAGGTTGTAAAATCCACAAGTTACAAAGTCAATCGAAGATTGTTGAGAGCAACAGTTAAGAGCTTTGAGCTTTAAGCTTCGTTAGAGATTAAACACAAATTTGTTGATTAGACGTTAAAAGGCAAAAAGTTGTATTATGAAACCACGAAAGCTTCACTATTTCTACTACCAATCAACGCAAGTCACTTAAAATTCGCACAATGTTCTAATGTGATAAGCAACGAAGCAATGCAGCATTAGAAATTAACAAATGCTTGCGATAAGCGTATAGAAATTTTATGAATTGATATTTTCCACACTTGTTTTTATTGAGGAAATACCTTTTTGAAGAGTGGCTTGAAAAAACGTTATGAAAAGCTCAAAGGGTGACCTTTTTTTTCTTTTTGTTGATTAATCCAGCTCTTCCTTATGATGTTCACTCTAGGTGGCGCACCATAGCAACGCAAGGGAAAAAAGATTAACCAAATTGAGATTACAGAATATTGAATTGCAAGGATGGGCAGCAGCAAAAATATGAGGAAAAAAAGTGTTGGTAATTTAATTTGGTGCAGCGTTTTTGCGCCGCATGATAAAACGTTAGGCGCACTAAATTTTTCGAGGGACCGCGGGAAGTCCCGGTTGAGAGCAGCGTTGAAGGCGCATGCCCCAGTCATGGATACCGAGGACTTGGAGGCTCTTGTTTTTATTTTGCGTTTTTATTAAACACTTGTTGAGGCTGTTGCTTGTTGCTTGTTGCTCACAACTCTCACAGCGCCCTTCAACCGCTACACTTCAGTTCAAACGTTTGTTTTCTTCGACTTTTTTTATTTATATTTGTTTTATTTTTTGTTATTTATTTATTCTTTTTTTTTTTTTTCTTTAATCAAAAACCTTCACTGATAAACTCACTCACTCAACACACATACAAAAAAAAGATGATAGAATATCAAGTTGCGATTATTGTTTTGGCGCATTTGCTGTTTGAATTTCAAAGACACACACACTCAAAAAAAAGAAAAACAGAGCAAATGTAATCGACTTATAGGAGTTCACTGTTAATGTGATGATATTATGTTACTTTTATAATGTTAATGTTAACACAACTGTAATTACGTTTAAGGAGCCTGTTCACTGCGTTTTCTGCTTTCGGTTGCTAATATGTCGAAGCTCTATCGTTGACGTTCTCGTTGTTAACTGCTACGCGTCCAGCACTCGACTTGTTAGGCACAAGCCTGTGCTGTCTGCTTTATAGCTCTATACCCTGTATTATTGGCAGCAGCTGCTTGCAAGCATGATCGTTTCGTTAGTTGAAGTGAACGCGAGTTGTCTTCGGTATTTGAGTGATCATGATTGAGTGATTTGATCGCTGAATACTATGACGAGTTATATAGTATATATATGTTTAAGTTAAAATATTATCAGTGAATCATTTAACTTTTAAAACAAATACATTATATTATTTAATTTACATATATTTTGTGTTAACCTTTATTTTCAATGCTTTGTTTGTTTTCTGTAATTTATACTTTTTTAAATCAAAAAATAAGATTATAACACATTTAGTTGTAATAATAACTTTGATGTGTATTGTGTTTATATTGTATCTTTTGTATAGTTTTGCATTAAATGTAATAGTCCCTTACATGTTTACATATAGTTTAGAGGCTCATAGTAAAAGTAAAAAACAATTTCAAAGTAATATGTACATATTTACTTACTTAATCGTAAACTGGATGTTACTTTGAATGTTTTTATGTTTTACTTATTTAAAATCATTAGAATATATTAATATGTTATTGCTTCTGCCATGCTCTAAGAATTGACTTAAATTTCTAGTACCACCCTTTTACAGGGTGTTTTATGCGTCGACTTTCATAACTGCGACGACTATCGCCATCTACAACAAGCAGGCGGCAGCACAGCCACAGCCACAAGCACTCATACACTGACACACACGCACACACTGGCACACACACACACGCACACACACAAGCAGCACTCAAGAACACACACACAAACATACTCGGGCGCACTTGCAGAGGCACGCATCACCATCGCAACACACACTCGAATGTAGCAGCAAAGAGCAGAGCAGAACAGAGCAGAGCGCAACGGAATGGAAGCGACGGCAGAAATACAGTTAAACCAAATGCGTGGGCCACCGCAGTAGAGAAACCGGGCTTTTAGTGAAAAGATCTCTCGACCCTGCACTTGACCACATCATTCGCAGTCTCTCTCATGCTCGCTCGCTCTCTCTCTCTCTCTGTCTCTCGAAGTGAACTGCAATGATTTTGCAGCAACTCGACTCACAGAATATACATTATCATTGTGACGCTGAAATTAGCAATGTTAATGGCGATCGCTCGATCGGCTTAGTAGGTTGAGAAGCAGCAGCGGCAGCGTTACTTTGATTTTAATGATGACTTGAAGATGGAACTTTGACCAACTGTTGCCTACTGACCAGAGGCGGCCACACACGCACTAATCATAGATAACATCAGGTAGATAGCCCAAAAGATTGATGGATAATTGTTTCTAACTAGCAATTGCCCAGATGTTATCGATACTCTTCACACACACATACACACACACACACACATCGAGGCATTTAAGTGAGTTTAATGTTTGCTGCTTTGTCAAGTTCAAGCTGCACTGTACTATACCATTGAACGATGATAAGTTTATAATCATAATCACAATGTGACGCAACTTCGCTACGACGCTAATCATGCTGAAGTCTACGAACCGTGTTTATTAATAATCAAACAATCCAAATATTTTAACCAATTTTCCGCTGTCTATCATAGAATGCATTGATTAATGACGTACATACATAGTTACCATATTAAGCTGTCGCGTTCTCTCCCTCTCGCTCTTTCTAACTCTTGCTCTGGCCGTGCCCTCGCTGGCGCCCTCTACAGGTGGTTAGAGCGCCATCATAAAGTCGATTACACCGCAAACACAGAGAGCAAGAGAGAGATAGACAGACAGAAAGAGAGAACATTTAATTGTATATTAAAACGATGTGTGTCTATTTACAATCAAATACGTGTAAAGAAGTGTGTGCGGGTGTGTGTGTGTTTCTGTGTGTGTGTGCACACTATATGCGGAAATCGTGTGCAATTATCGCAAATTTAATAGTACATATAAATATTGTGTCTACACATATTATAGTTCACCATGAGAATTTATTATTTTAGATAATAATGAGTGTCACTCACTTATACTAGATCGAGGGTCGCTATCTAAGTACCGAAGTTACGAGTATGAAGCTACGCCCGCCTAATCAAATTATAACGCAATCCATTCTCACACACATTATGAATCACATTTTAGTGCCAATCATAAACAAGTTAACATAATATCGCTAAAAATGATTGCTCGAAATTAATTGCGGGGTTCAAAGTGAAATGGTTTGTTGGTCGATTGGGTATTTCTAGTGCTCCACAAATTTCTTATCAGCTCGCTTTAATTTACTGTAAAATTGTGTCGTGACTTTTGAAAATTACACAAATATATATTAGTAATTCTCTCGCTAATTAAAGTGAAAAAGAGATACCAAAACATTTGTTTTTTATTTGAATAAATACGAATCTTATAACTCTTGATTAGCTCTTGGCATTATCTTTTCGTTTTAAGATAATTGCAAAAAATAACAAATTTGTACGGAAAACAAAAAAACGTAAAAAGTTTCTTAAATCAATTTCAGCTTTAAATATACCTTTTCTTAATTTTAAAATTGTTTCAAGTTTATGGTTTTTTTTTACATTTGTTGACAGAGAATTACCCTTTTAAGGAAATATGATTGTACATAAATTGGGTCGGGAACTGTTTAGACGACTCTCGTGACTTTAGAGTTCCAGTAGCTTTGCCTGAGGTTTGTTTAATATCTGCATTTGTATCTGTATCTGTATCTGTATCTGTATCTGTCTCTGTATTTGTATCTGTGTCGGTAGCTGTATCTGTATCTGTGCACGCGTGTTATTTGTTTTAAGCTGCTTTGATGTATCTAATTTACACACACACATGCATATGTTCATACATTTATTTGCATATATTTGTTGACTCCTCACCTTATATTGGAATCGTAAACACTGTGTTTACGTCATACGAAAAACATGATTATCATCTTGGGAGACCCCAATTAGCAGTTCACAATTATATTCGGATTAGTTTGCTAGAACTAGCAGAAAATAACAATAATAATATAATAATACGAATTACTAATTATTCAATTCTGAATGAAATTCGTTTAATTTGATTTTAATTTTGACACAAATGTTCAAATTCAATACGACTACAAATTAGTTTCCCAGTTTTAAATGTGGCTAAAGTGCAACTTTAATTTAAATTTGTTTAATAACTTAGTTTAAAGTATTTATTTCAGCAGGCAATGCTTCAATTAGAAAAAGAAATTCAAGATGTTATTACCATGAACTGACGCTAAGCAAATATTCAGACAGGTGAGTTACTAAACGAGATTGGAAAGAGTTCCGAAGGAGCCATAAAGATAAAGCGACTATAAATAGGAACGGAAACTCATACAGAAGATGCATGCAAATATTTACAGGACAGGGACAGAGGGAAAGAGAGAGAGAGAGAATCGCAAAAAGTAGAAGTTCTTTTTAAACAGAACCCAATCCGAAGGTAATGCGTCAACCTGTTGTCGCTTGTATAGTATTTAAAAGTGACTTTCTACTCGACTCATGGCAATGAGAGAATGATTATGTTATTTATGGAATTGCTTATGGAATTGGAATTTATCTGGGTCTTTATTAACTAACATGGCATGGCACACGGCTAATAAAACTCCTACTATTTCATTGCTTTAAAACTGCGGTCTTATTCCGATTTAACAACATATGTTTGAGCGTTGCATTTTCAATTCTTTAGCGATTTTATGCAAATTCTTAATTTAACAGCCACTTTGCGAATCGCCGAGATGCGAGACGTCTACACTGCGCAGGATGCGCATTTGTGCGGTTAGTTTATTGACCAAGTTCAGCCGGCAACTGACAACTGACAAGCTCACAGACAGAGCAGAGCAGAGCGGAGAGCCAGCCGCAACCCAACAGCAACAGCAACATCAACAACAGCAACAGCAACAGCAACTGCAACCGGTTTACATGGGCATATTAAGCAGACTAGACTGAGGACTAAGATCAGTTTGTCTGGCTGCAAAGCTTTTCATTAATCAGTCAAATTTTGTGTCCAGCCAAAGGGCTGCGAGCGCAAACGTTTACAGCCTGTTGCTACACACTCTCTCTCACACACACACACACACACACATACATACGCACACTCACGCACATTGCGGAACGTATTTCACAACATTGTCAGTTAGTTACGGCAATGCCCGGCACGCTATCCAATTACCCGGCAATTGCATGACACATCGTTCGATGATGAGCTGCCCGGAATGACTTGACGCTTTCTGAGACGACAGCGAACGACAAAGAGAGCGATAGAGATAGAGAGAGAGAGACAAACACAAGCAAGCAAATACTGGCAAAGTCGACGATGAGATATACTATTTGCCCTCTAATCAATATTTCGCATGCTTCAACTATTGACGGAAGTTGTTTTAGCATTTGTTAAACATGTTAACCAAATCAACAGCATGACAATTTTATTCAGTTTAGTTTAGGATAATTTAAACTGGAATTGATTTGCTTACCAAACAATCACAAATTTCTTCAACTCAACATATTTAATTGCCTAAGGTATGACACTGACAAAAAAAACCATCAGTTTCTAAAATCAAGAACAATAATTTAAAAAAATGGGATCTCAAAATAATATGACAATTAAAACAAGTCAAAAGGCTATAGTCGAGTATATGTAGTAAATACAGTGCGATATTATTATTAAAATTTACCGAAATAATATACTTACAAATGCGAAAATATACCAAAGGCTATACTTGATATATTGATATGCATTTATATACAGTACAAAATATACTCAAGAAGATATAATTCGAATTCAACTGACATTTTTTACCATATCAAAATTATTATAATTATTGTGGTCTTAAAAGTTTTAAATTCTTTCCATTGAATAATTAAAACTTGCTTTTATATCAAATGTTCTTGAAATCAAGAAGATTTTCATGTTTTTCACGAACTTAATTTCTCTTTAAATATTTCTTTAATAATTGAAGATCTCAGAAATGTTCCATTAAAACTACGTTTTTTTTTTTGTACAATTTAAAAAATATATATTTCATAGAGTTGCAACATAATTTAAATCAAATTAAACATGCTATTCTAGGGAATGTTTTGGAGCCTCTTTTATTATTATAAGAATGTCAAACTCTATAAAATTCAAATTAGTTCTTACTATTTCAATGCAATTTAAATCTCAGTAAATAACTTCCCATATACAAAAGTCTTTTACAACTTTAACAAACTCACACAAAAAATTCTTTATTATACCCAAAAAGAAATGTTTCATTACAAGATTTCAAAAGTACGTTCTTCGAATCACACCAAATTAATAAAAACGTTCAAATTGATGATGTGGTCGTTGCGACCCGTTTAATTGCAGGGTGCGCTGCCTGAATTGAATTGCGGAGGAATACAATTCAAATGGGAATTGATTGCGGCACGAGTCAGTCAGTCAACAGTTAATAAAGAGTCAAAAATACGATTTTCGTTTTGTTTTGTTTTTTTTTTTTCAAGTTGGGCAGCTTACGCATATTATTAACAGTTATTATAAGTAATAAAAATAATTTGCTACATTCAATTATACATATATACAAAATGTACACGGATAATAAACGTGTTTCACACACAAAAAAAAAAAAAAATGTTTTTAATGATAATAAAATAATAATAAATCAACAACAAACGAAAAGCTTGGCTAAGCTCCACATAACGTGGGATGGGAAGGAGTTGAATTTGGACTTGGACGTGAACGTGGACGTGGATGTGATTGTGGTTGTGGCTGCATTGGGAGCTGTGGAGTTGGGGAGTTGGGCGGGCAGACATCAGTTTCAGTACTTTCCGATTGGAGGCCTCACTTGGCGACTGGCTTCGGGTTGCTGCGACTGCGGGCTCGAATTATGTCCTCCAGATACCAGAATGCAATCGCTAAGATGCACAACGCATTGAGACAGTTGAGCGTGAACGCATAGCTCGTTCTGTCCCTAATCAGACCTATGTATGTATATTAGGATATTAGGGTATTAGTATGCCACACACACACATACACTCATGCACAGACATGCAGAGACATGCAGACTTACCAATCACAGGACCAAAGGCCATCGAGAAGAGACCCGACATCAGCAGCTGCAGTCCGGCGGCGGCAGGTAAACGCTTAAGTGGCACATAGCTGGGAATGATCAGGGACCAGAAGACGGTGCGGAAGGCCTTGTTGAGGCCCAGCCATAGAAAGATGGCAGCCATCACATAGAAATTCGAGGTCATCGAGAGGAAGACACGGCCAACGCACATACCCAAGATGCCGATGACGAAGAATGTGCGATTACTGAAATTACTGAATTTGGCCGTGATCAGCGGCACCAGAAATCTAACGATCAGATCGAACAAGCCCAACAGCGACATGGCGAACGCAATCTGATCGGGCTTAAAGTTCAGATCGCTCAATATGAATGGCGTCAAAATGGCGAAATTGATTTCCACAAAATTGATCAGTGTGATGCCCACAGCGAGATTCACATACGTGATGTCCCGCAGCAAGTCCAGATCGAAGAAGATCACGATCTTGCGATAGAAGGGCAACTTCTTGCGACGCTGTCGCTCCGCCTCATCCTCATCAATCTCTTCGATGGGCGCCCTCAGTGGCAAGTGTTGCTCCTTCTCCTTCTCCTTCTCGAGCTCGTACTCGATCTCCTCGTGATCGTGTGGCTCCTCCTTGATGCTGTGACTCACGGAAATGCTGCGCTGCTGACGTCCAGTTGAGTCGCGACTATTCAATCGCTTCAGCTCAAAGTGACCACTCTCTCCATCCAGCTGCCGCTGCTGCTGCTGCTTGTCCCAGGTGCTGACGCGATTCCGAGTGCCGCTGCTGTTGAGCGAGGCCCGGGATCCGAACCATCCATCGTTGGCGCGTGGCAACACCGGCGTCTCCGGTTCGACCACATGCTTGATAATGTCATCGTCCTCGTCGTCCAGATGCGCCTGCGTCTTTGGCGGCTGCAGCGCCTCCGCATCCTTGTCCCGCTTGACCACATGCCATTTCACTGGCTGATAGATCAGCGAACAGGCGATCGTATGCAACGAGGCACCCGCAAACAGCAGCGTTGTGCCCTGGACACCAAACATGTTCAGCATGTAGGTGGCGAAATAGGGGCAGACAATGGGTCCCATGCCGGCGACACCGAACTGATAAGCGGTCGCAGTGCGTCGCTTCACCTTGAAGAACGTGTTCACTGCCAGCGAGGAGGCCGACACTGTCAGGCCGCGTCCAAAGCCATAGATAATCGAGAAGCTGAGGATGTACACGGTGAACGTGTCTGCGAACACCATCCAGAAGAGGCCCACAAAGGTCAGCACCGAGCCAAAGAGGGCCACCGCCCGATACGTGTAGCGGCGGAAGAGTGGACCGTTGAGCAGACCTGATTGATGGGATAAGCAAAGCATTAGCAAGAACTCAACTGGAAGTCTGTAAAGGCTGCTCTCACATTCCAAATTAAGACGACGCTTTCAATTTGAACTTTTAGGATAAACGCATTCATAGCTTTGATTTGAAACTTATTTAAAAATCATAGAGATTTTAACATATCATTGAAGAATATAAATGATGAATCATTGATTCGTGCAAATCTAAAAATTATATACATACGTTGATTTATAGGAATTTCAATATGTTTTCAATTTTAGAACGTCAGAACGTTACAGTAGCCACTTATTTTCAATAAACGCACAAGAGTATGCTATTGTTATACGAAATTAGTATACCGAAAACATACCAGAATAAAATTCATGTTTCAATATACTACTAGATTGTGGGTGTAATTCTTAAAAATACCGAAAGCATAGTAAAATATAATATATACTAATCACTTGTGGTATATAGTCGTTTAAAAAATACCAAATTGATACACCGAAAACATAGTAAAATATAAATATATAAAATATAGCGTATTAATTTTTAAATAATTCGACCAAATTTTCTTTTTTGGTCATTGGAATAACAGTGTTCAAAGAAAAAATACGACAAGTTAAAGACGAACAAAATATTTTGTTGTGAAGCCTTTATTGGCTTTTCAAGCCTCGCCGAGTCGACCAAGTCCTCGCAACGTTTCATTTTACAACAAGTGAGAAAGTTACAGTCGAGTGTGATTGACTGTGTGATACCTGCTACCCATCTTGAATAAAAGCAAAACATTGCGGTATTTTTATCAAAATATACCAAAAATAATATACCACAAATATACCAAATGGTATATTTGGTTCTACCCTATCGGTAGCGGATACTGTCGCACTGCTATCTCAAAGTTCACAGCTGTACAATCAAAGAAACTTCTACGCATCATAGTGAGAAAAAGGAAAATTGCAGCGATTTTAACTTGATTTTGGAATGTGAACAACAGTTTTTCGTATTCCACTCACCTGTGAAAGCGGAGACGGCAATCTGTGTGTTGATAATGGTCGTCAGCTTTGAACTACTGATGCCCAAGCTGGCCATGCGATCGCGGAATATGATGCCAAATTGTTGGGCCAGCGCGAACGTCACCAGCTGAGGATCAATCAATTAATTGTGGCTGTCAAATGTTGATCATGATGATGATGATCGACTACTTACAATATTAACGCCACTGGCAATGGCCACCAGCCAGCCCCAACCGCCATCGGGCGCCACAAAATCATCGCCCAGATCGCTTTTGTCCCGACGTTTCTTTTTTATTGGCTGATGCGGCCGTTGGCTATGTGGTTGGGATTGGGATTGAGGTTGGGACTGAGGCTGAGACTGGATGAGAGGCGGTGCTGTCGGTTGCATTGCAACTGCTGTTATCTGGCTGGGTGGCGTTAGTTCATCATACTTTGGCGGTTGGTCTGCAGCATCGTTCTGCTCCTTGGGCACCGTCAGTCTTAGTCCGCTGTTATTGTTGTTGTTAAGGTTGTTGTTAAGATTGTTGTTAAGGTTGCTCGCCGGACTGCTGCTGTTGCCATTCTTGTAATCAGTCATCTTAAAGGGCTTCAATGCTTGATGCTTGCATCACACTGGGTGGTCACTGATCTCTGGCTTTTGTGTACGCTTTTTAAGTCTACAAAATGCAGAGAGACAGAGAGAGAGAGAGAGATGAATAGCATCAGATCAACGATTGATTAGCGCAAAGCAATCTCTAACTAACAATTCTCGCTCACAGATCACAGAGGTTATTCATAATAGCTAATGAGCAGCACACCCCAAATATCATGTTCAAATTATGCATATCATTGTGACTGTTTCGCTTTCAATATGTTGTTTTTTCTCCCGGAGATTGACACTGACTATTAACTAAACAATATCACACATTCGTATGTAAATAATTATTCAACATGTATTTATATAGAACGACAAAAAAAATAACAACTGAATTGTTTACTGGTTCGTTGATGTAACAACCAATTTAGAGTGATACGATTTTCGATATAATGTAGCTAGCTTGGAGCCTGATTGAGAACTGTTGCAATCGTTGTTGCTGACATTGAAATGCTGAAATCAACTGATTCAGCTGTTTCCGATTTAATTATACTTCTTCTCTTTCATTTGACCTGTCGACTAATCGTTGCTGTCGCAAGTCTTGAATTAAAATGTTTGCTTTACAAATTCATTTCGATCAAATGAATTTAGCAAATTGCTTTTCATTCTAATTGCAAACTAAATGAATTGTTTCTTACTTCGCATTTTAATTGCTGTGACTGTTACATGTTTATTTCAAATCTATTTTGGGTACTCTCACTAATGATTAATATACTTGCTATATTTGTTGAATTCACGCAACATTTGGTATTTATACTATCGATTAATCATATTCATAATAAAATTGTGCTACAAAATAAGATTTTATTTAATTCTTATGTAAGCAATAAGTAAATTCAAGATGAATGCAACTTAGAAGACAAGTTTTTTCATTCGTTGTATCTATAAATTTAGCTCAGTTGTCATTTTCATTTTTACTATCGAACAATTTCAATAAAATAGTATTCTACATATTTTGAGACACTAAAATCGAATTAAGTTATATGTAATTCAGCTAATTCAAAACAAGTTCAACTCTGAAGATGGTTTTTGCATTCATTGGCACAACAAATTTACACAATTTCATGTAACAATTTTACTATCGATTATTTGCATTTATTGTAATATTACTCTACCTAAATTTGCACACTGAAATCGATTTAATAATTTAATAATATCTAATTTGACGATTTGGAGATGAAAACAACTTTGAAGTTAAATTTATGCTCGAAAAATTGACCCAGGTTGGTAATTTCTTTTACATTTATGGTATACTATCGAGTAATTACTATCGATTAACACTGTTCTATATAGAATGATTTGATTTAGTTTATATCTAAGTCATAAACACAATTTCAACTTTAAAGATAGTTTTTGCATTCACTGGGCACAACAAATTTACACAAGTTGACAATTTCACAGTATGTTTTACGAGTATTCGATCAATTGATGAGATAAGAGAAACACGGAGTTACCAAACCAGACCGCACTTAAAGATACGATCCCAAAAACACAAAATATGAGTACTTATAAAAACGAACTATACGCTTTTCTTCGGAATGTTTGTTAAGTTTTTGAAACGCCGCAGATAAGATTACACATTTTAAACTATAAATGAATTTTATTTAAACTTATACATATGTACATATATCATTTAAGAGCAAGTAATTATTATCACAAGTCACAACCTCAGTAATATTTATTTGTTACTCGTGTTAATTAATTACTCGCCCTCTTATTAGTTTTCATAATTATTTCCGCCATATTATTACTTGCAATTTCTTGAATGAATTTGGTTAACAAGCCACAACGAGATTGCTGAACCTGCGACACAACCGAGCACAATATTGCCACTGATCACACTGACCACAAATGATATTTTGTCTGCTTTCTTTCTCGTTTTTTGTTTGTACTTAATTGAATTCCTGTTAATTTTCGTTCATTTTTTTTGGGCTGGAAACGTGACGGCCGCAAAAAGTAACACCCATTATATAAATAACCCGTAAAAATGCCACAATAAAAAAACAAAAACCTTCAATGATTGGTGTTATTCTTGTTGTTATCGCGACGCCACAAAGTTGCGATTCTGTTCTTCATTTTTGTATCGAATTTAGCCATGTTGGGCTCTTGAGACTTTGACTTGTTCCGATCGGGTGAGCGAACGAACGCATCATAAAACCAAACACTGACCATACCAAGTGAGTTGCACTCATAAATGCTGAAATGCTGAAATACTGAAATGCCGACAACAAATGTTGCTTGTGGCGATATCGAGTCGAAAGATATCTTCCAGTCGGTGGGTACGAGTCCGTCCGTTGTCGACTCTCCATAAAACCGAGCCGAATCGAATCGAACCGAACTGAACTGAACTGAGGCAAAGTGACAGACTAACGACGAAATTGGCACGCGCTGATAAGCTCAAACATTTCCACTTGGAAAGCCGCCTGCGTAACGGTCTACTTACTTGTATGTGGCCCCCAAAACGATATCTGCAACTGACGCGACTAACGCGACTGACGACAGTGATCGCCACAAGAGACGAACAACAGGAATTTGGCAAAGTTTACACACACACACACTCACAATATGCTCAACTCTCTTCTGCTGTTGATGGCGCCACAACAGTCGATAAACTGACTGAGCGAACCCGAACCCGAACCCACCATAAAAGGGTAGCCATCGTCCAGATCACCCAGAAGTTTAGTCAGTTTCCCGAGCGAACTTTCGTCTCTCGTCTAAAGCCGAGCATCGTCGCACCCCTCACTCTACGAGTATACTACTATTTGGGTGTATGTTGTGCCCCTTTCTCACATTGCTTGCTCCGATGCCCAGTCATGGCATATAATAATGCAGCAGTTTGCAAGCTACTGAAGGTCGTCATCATTTAAATTGAGCTGCTGCTGCTGTAATTGTTATTATTATTTAGCAACTCAAATAACGTTTTAAGAACATGAGCAAACTTTTAACTGTTGCAACACTGATACACAGAAGTATTCGTATGCCACGAAAATAGAAAATTCCAAAATACATTTCTGATTCTAATTTCAAACACATCTAATATAGGATATTATAACATGAGGTATCAAATATCAAAAAATAACATTCCTGAATACTTTTTGAATTATTATTGTAATAGAAGTTATAAAATAGAAAATAAAAATAGGATACGATTATTATCATCTAATAAAAGTTATTATGACATACCTTATCAAATAGAGAACCAAAGATTCTTTTAATCTTTAATGTTACACTATTAATTTCGAAACATTAATTTAAAGTTAAAATAATAGAGGTTATCATATAGAAAGGCAGTAGAATACACTCATAAAATTATTTTCCTTTAACATATGAGTAATTTTAAATTATCAAATCGAGAGAAAAAGATTCAATAGCAAAGACGAAATTCCAGAAAATTTGCTTGTAATCTGACAAAAATTATAGAAAGTATTTAAGCATTTCTTTAATCTAGGCAAACACACGAACTGAAATGGGGTCTTAGTTACTTTGGCTAAGAATCTGGTATAATGTAGTTCTACATCAACAAACCAAATATATAGCCTTTTGTATATTATTAGTATTTTATGAATACCGCTGTTTTGCTTTTATTCAAATTGGGTTGCAAGTATCTCATGTATTATAACATGTTATTAATTTTAAATTCATCTAATATAAGTTATTGTAAAGAAAAGTGGCAATAGAAGCGATTCATATTAAGACAGTATTCATTTCAAAATCAAATAGCTTCTTTTCAGGATCTGACATTAGCTGTTACCTTAGCGCATTACGAATGAAATGAAATATTCAAGAACTTAATTTCACAATATTTTGAAAGCCATGCTCACAGTTTGAAGAGATCGAAACACAATAATTAGTTGCAAATAGTTGGGAAGCACAACTTCCAGGGAATTCCACTTAGCAACTTTGTTGTTTACTACCAACTTTCATTGCAATATTTTTGGTAATTTGCCAAGCAAACAGACTCAACTGGAACTCGGAAGACACTGACACTATACATGACAACTGAACAGTCATAATTTATGCGAATGTCTTAATGTAATGAGTTTCAGATATTGTGGTTATTGTGGTCAACCCAAGGTTCTCTGATAAGACGCCGTTGACTCCTGAACGCCAATAGTCATTGTGTGTGTACCAGAAACCTTGTCAAAGTAATCAATCAAGAAGCGCACACGTGGTAAGGTGACGATATCCCCCCGTTATTGCCAACTTCAAGGCGACTATAACTATATTGCTCTCTCCCTCTCTCTCTCTCTCTTTCTCTCTCTCTGCATCAATCAAGTATCCAAATATTCACGGCAAAAGAAAAAAAACGTGACATTTCCGACAAGTGATTTTAAATTCTTAAGCCACATTTTCCTGTAACGCTCTGTTCGAAGAGAATCTCCCATCAGCTGATTACTGATTATTCAATTTGTTGATAATACAGATGCTAAACATATACATATAGTACTTCCATTAAACGCGTACGTAGTTATTTCCTATATGTATATTCATATATAAATTGATTTTTGACGTAATCATTATCAGCACATTGACGAGCGATCAGAGATCCTCCAGAGGAAATGGCAAAACAAAGCCGTAATAAATTTGTTATATGGGAAATTTGTAGACTCCGAAATCCTGAGGCAGCGTTTACGTTTATATTTATGAACTTGTGCGGTATACTGCCGAGCTGATTAACTAACTGTATAACGACTAAGCTAAGAACAAACATTAGCGCTAGGGTCTATAATTTATATGATTCTCGAGTCGCTATAAAGCAGAGTCAACACAACGCACAGAAGAAGATGAGCTAGCTCGACTGCCTAATACCCTGTGTGCATCTATTTGTTATCACCACACAATCCTGATGTTACAGGGTAGCGCAGACGGGGGAAGCCAAGTGCATACCCCAAAATTCTTATCTCTGGGAATGGAAAATTAATTTAACTGTAGTGAAATCAAACAAAGCGAACTTAACAAAGTTGCAGCAAACTTCCGCAATGTGTAACGTATTGCGTTATCACGCGTTTTGAAAACAAAAAAAAAATACTTTACAGGGTATAATTACGGTATTTGCACAATAAAAAGCGCAACACTAGTGAATTATGCTAATAAAAGTATTTTACAGCACGTGAAAGGCGGTGTTCGCCTTATGCTAGCCACTGTAAACACAAACACAAGCAATTAGCAAATGGCGGGCAACTCAGACAGCAAGAGAGCGAGAGACAGAGAGAGAGAAAAAGAGAGAGTCTGATTGGCAACAGGGTGCGCGCGCGTGCGCGAATGCAATGGGACAAGCTAAATCAGTTGAAGACTTTGATTGATGGCTGATAGCAGACTTTCGACGGCACCTCAGGTCTGCACCGATAATGCCAATAACTGAACTGCGTGGCCATGTAACTAACCCTCGCCCCGCACACTTCATATCGTATCGCATAAATAGTATTATATGTTTGTCATCACATAACCACAGGGTGATTCAGTCAGGATCTGGTGCAGAGAGCACGTGTCTTTTTGGCCTGGCACAAAAGGTTAGACGACAACATCACTTAATTAATGCTAAACTCTTAGGTAAATGCGTAAAATTTTCACGTCACACACATAGCCGGCATACTTTTAGCTTTTGTTGTTGTTTTCGTTGTTGTTTTCGTTGTTGTTGCTTTATTTTTATTTTGTTGTTGTTTGCTGCTCAACGCGACGCCGAGTTATGTTTCAACGTAACAGGAAAAAAAAAACGGAGAAAAATAATGAACACAACAGGCGACAACTTTTCCGTAACGTTCTCCAGCGCGAACTGAACTAAACAAATTTGTGAATTATAGTATTAAACACCGAAGTGAAATACAAAGACACACACACACACACAGGGCACACACATGAATACCGCTCTCTGTGCGTATTTGTTGTCCGTATGTGTGTGAGTGTGTGGCCACTCATATGTGTGTGCATGTGTGAGTGTGTTCTCACGCGTTCGTCTGTGTCCGTGTGAGTGTTGTGCTATTTACTTATTTGACATGTTCAACGGCGGCGTTTTCGACATTTACTTTCGCTTTTACACATGTATTTGTGTTATTTTGGTCTTTAGTTTTACCCGCCCACCCTCGCCCCCACCGACCTTTGCCACCTTCTAATGTTGAGCATTTGGTTTTTTTGGGCTCGACTATTTCAACAATCAAAAAAAATATAATAATAATAAACAACAACAAAATTTTATTTGTCTGTATTTATAATATACATTTTCGTTGATAAGAATTTTTGCGCCTTTGCCGTTCATACTTATTGCTGGCGTCGGAGCGGGACGCGATTATCAGTAAGCACTCAAACACACACACACACACACACACACTCCGATGCTCACACACACACACATGTGCAATTATTATATGTACAACACACACTTACAGAACTAAATACATATTCATAAATACATTACGATAGGAATACCGATTACAATTTGATTTGCTCATCAGCCACAGTGTCCCCAAGTTCAATGTTGAACGTGGCGCCAAAGCATGATCAGCTCTACACAGTACACTAGATAAGATACAAACCGAAGAATTACATTTAAATAGCGCCTTAAAAGCAAGGTGAGAAATCATAAAATTTAAGTTTAGTGGTTACTCTGTAATGAGTTTGTTTTAAAAATACTTTCTATTGATATTTATTCATCAAACAAACAAACTTTTCATTATCTAGCATGTATTTTTATTCCTCATTTTATTCATCAAATATACAA
The DNA here is from genome assembly GCA_035046325.1 of Drosophila niveifrons. Classification (NCBI taxonomy): domain Eukaryota; kingdom Metazoa; phylum Arthropoda; class Insecta; order Diptera; family Drosophilidae; genus Drosophila; species Drosophila niveifrons. The sequence continues at coordinate 11,685,727 of JAWNOC010000063.1, read as the reverse complement.
TATATATACATATGCATATGTATGTTTATTTCTTAGCTTTTTTTGTTATAGTCATTGTGTATAATGTTTCATTTATAATTAGCTTCTAGTCAGCTGCATACTAATTTAATCAAAAAAAATACTTTGAATCGAAAATAATGTAGAATATTTTAAGATTCATACATTTTTTGTAATGCTTCGCATTGCGAACAAATGGCTTTGCAACCACTGTAACTTATATCTGGCAAACAGCCTAAAGTTCTCTTCCTCATCGCATCCATTGGCAAGGGGATTGCTTTTAGGCAAATGAGAAATCACACAGAAGTCTACTCTATACTTATTCGTGTGGCAGCCAGCATATGTAAAATTATGTATGTGAATACTTATGATTTTATCGGTGATCTTCAGACAGTCGGCTTCATGTTTGCTAACTATTTCCATTTGCATTGCATTAGAAACCGATTGTAAATCTGAAAACTCATGAGCTTATTATACTTAGTTATCAAATAAACGCAAAATCTTGCACACGAATTTCGACTTTATTCATTCATAACAATTTAAACAAGTTTCCAAATTGATCAATGAATAAAGCAATGCTAAACTCCAGAAGCCAACTTGTTAATACTCTAGCAAATAATTTCAAAAATATTAATTTGAATAGTAGAAGAAGAATAAATCAATTAATCAATTAACTATGGATACGTACATGGAACTAAATATTGATATTAGAAAATATTCTTAAGCAAATTTCTCTCCTGTCTCAATTTGAGTAAATTGGAATAATGCTCGCTGTCACCTTTCTAATCTTCAGCTTTCTTTGGGCATTATCATTATAACATATGTACACTAAGTTTGAATATGTCCGGTTCGTGATTATATTTTGAAAGCTTCTTTGTCCCATTCCCATGGTGAAACAGAGAAGCCATAGCATTAGTTGAACAAATGGCGACTTCCTCGATGGCTGGTCAAAAATAAATTTTCCGCTAAAGAACTTTGGTCAATTCGTCGGCATAAAATTGTTTGCATTTTACAATTGTTTTTCGATAAGCTTCAATTATTATTAATAACACTGCAGAACAAAGTGCAAAGTGGGTGTGTCTTTGTCTCTCACTTGTTTTTTGGCATAGGGACCTCATAAATGGGGGGTATAATAAAAGAAATATTTGCGCGATATAGTCCAGTATACGCACATTTCTACATGCATATATCAACTAAGACCTGCCCCCAAAACACAAGTAATTACCGCTGATAAGCGAAAGCTTAAAGAATTCACAATAAATATGTTATATATGTAGATAGATCGAGAATAAACTTAGTTTTATTGAGACTTGGACTCTAGCTACAAATTTATTTATTTAAAAGGATTTGATATAATTAAAATTAACACTAACATTATTACTAAAACCTCCTGGTTTCCACTTATTTATTTCGAATTTTAACAAACTAGCTTTCACCTCGGTTACAAAACTTCCTCTGAATAAATGTCACGCTATATTCACATTCCTCGCGTCACTTTGAGGTTTTGTATTTTATTTTTGTGATATCTAGCCAAAGTGTGATTAAGTTTGAGGTGGCCCAAAGTCCAAGGAATTGAATGCGCACCTGAGTCAGCTACACATGCGCCATAATGCTGATAATTACGCGATAAAATTGAAGACAAATTGTAATAAATAACACCGTAAAATGGCTTTACACTCAATGGTACCTCAAGTACATGTAAAAATAATTTCCACATACGTGTATTGATGCAATTGGCCCAACCTTACCTTACCTTACCTTGCTGCTCATTTATTATGCAAACAGCAAAACTATTGAGACATTCGCAAGTTGGATGCACAAATTCTTGATTACTCTTGGCCAAAGGTAAAATAGCAAATTATTAATAGAACACTGTTGGTTGGCAAGCAGCAAAAAATTTACCTGCCCCGGGTGAGGCTCGAACTCACGACCTTAAGATTATGAGACTTACGCGCTGCCTACTGCGCCACCGAGGCCTTGTGACGACCGATAGCAAAATAATCAGCATAAGGATTCGTTTCTTATCTTTGAAGATGAAATTATGCATCTGCATAAATTTATGTCTAAAATAAAGATGCAAGAGCATCTCGTTGGCTTAATTGATGCTCAAAATATAATACATCTTTGAAAGTTTTGTGCTTGGCATGTTTCCATTTTAAAGTTTTTAAGGACTAAGCTAAGGGTTGTAAACCCTGATCCCACTTCATTTGCATTGCATTTGTAGAAGATCCTAAAAGTATGCTTCGTTTTTTTTACGAGCAAGAAGCAATTTGTGATTCACTCTTCTTTATTGACCAACAAAGTTTTTGAGTGAGAAATGTTAAAGTCAATTTTTCATCATTTCTTTTAGTTCTTCTTAATTTCCATCATATTTGATTGAACTCGATCCATTGTACTTCTATACACCTCCCGATGATAATTTCGAAACTCGCCAATTTGCTGAGAGTTCACCACGCATCGCAGACATAAACCAAAGTAGTTCGATATTGCTGCAAACGTGGACACAAACCAATTTAGAACTAAGTATGCATATAAACAAAAGCTTTGTAATCATTTTGAATTCTTCTTGAGCATCAAAAATAGACGTGCCATATGATTTTTTTGTTAAATAGTACAATATAAACATACAAAACAAAAAAAATTAATTATGCCGCTACCCATAGAAGGATATTATTGCTTTTTGGAAATGTATGTATGCACATATATATATTTTTGATCACTCTATGGAATATTTTTAATTTTATAGTATATTGATATATCAAATATAGCTGTCGGTATTTTTTAGTATTTTGCACTCAATGGTATATTTTCCAAGCTATTGTATATGGATATAATTGATACAGACTTCGGTAAATTTTAGTATTAGTATATTAATTCGGTATATTTTAAGAATAATACCGCAATTTTTTGCCTATTTGCAGCGGGCACCTCACAGTCTCTGTGCACATTCGACTGAAGTTTTCTTGCTTTTATACCCGCTACCGAAAGGGTAGAAGAGTATTATAATTTTGTGCCGACAGGAAAGGTAGAAGAAGGTATCTCGGACACAGAGACTATAATAGATAATAGATAAAATTTATTTTCAACAACACTAGTTATGTTTGCTCACAGATCAAGTTTGTTACAAATTTTTGTCACATACAATAATAATTATATTATATTATAATATAATTTTTTGTATTTATACAGTTACTACTACCAGGTTTAAGGGTTTAGACCCTTCAGATTGCCTTTAGCTTTCAAATATTCCATATATACAAGGTAAGAATTGAATTTATTTTATATTTAAAGTGGCATCTAATTCGCTATTAAAATTTCTTATTAAAATATTGTCAGTCTTCCAATTCAAATATTCTTCTTGTTATTAGCCACCATCACCACAATCTACAAAATGAAAGAGGCTTTTTGTTGTTGTTTATATATTATTTATTAATATTTGTATGTTCAGTTGCTGCTGTCAGGAGAGCTGCTATTAAGGCGCATAGATCGCAGCCGGCGGGACACCAACCTAATCGAATGGTATAATGGTGTCTGCCCTGCGAGAATAGTATTATCATATTGCATATTACATATTTACAGATGCGCTTGCGCACACATACACACGCATTGAGGAGGCATTACATAAATGGATATTGGAATCGATTAGCATTGCAAGCATGCAAGGATTGTGGAGTGTGATCTTGGACGATAAACGATGCTCATTTTTAGGGTGGGGAAGGAGGATTAGGGAATTGCACGTCTTGATATACAGTTAACTAAACGTTTTTATATATGAATTAATATTAAATTAGACACGACAAAAAAAAAGACCACAAAAATCACACAGACAAACACAAGTCCGGGATATTCTACAACAATCAAGAGTCACTCAGAATATCCTTTAATATCGAACTAGAATTGCGAGTCGGTGCAAATTCGTTGCTGCTCATGAGAAGCGTTTGCATCGGGGGCGTTGGCGGCGTCGCTCCAACCTGTTGCTCACTGCTGCTGGCCATTGGCGTTGCTCCTGCAGATGTTGCCGGAGTAGCAGCGGCAGCTGAAGCTGTTGCTGGCACTGTAACTGCATCTGAAAGTGGAGCTGCCTCCAGTTGTTTGGCCATGCTCAGCAGCGTGGGTCGCGTCTGTGCGGATGCTTGGGGCTGTGACTCCTGTTCCAAAAATTGCACAAATGCCTGCAGCAGATTCTCGTTACCTGAACACACAAAACAGAAGAGAGTTAGTAAATGCGTTTCTTTAGCGGACTTTCCACTTACCTGAGCCAGCAGCTGAGGAGTTGCCACCAGTGCCACCGCCCAGAATGCTGCCCAGCCAGCTGCTCTGCGGCTTATTGAGGCCCACCTTGTCGGCTTCCTGGGCATTGAAGTCCAGCACGGAGGATATCATGCGCAGCACCTGCTGCTTGTCGTGGGCATGACCGCTGACCACGTAGCCAATGAGCAGGCTCTTGATCAGACTCTTGTCAATCTTGTCCGTCTGGCTCGATTCGCTGCTGCTCAGGCTCTGCTCCAGCTTCAGATTGGCATGCTTCAGGCTGTCCACTGTGTAAGTGCAGAGTGAAATGCATTAATCGAACGAACTAAAGAACGCTTAAGGATCGTAAGAATAGACTAATAAAAACACGAAGAGCGCGCGCGCTTAGTTTTTGGTTGGTTGCATTTTTTTTATTGGTTTTTAGGTCTTCAGCATGCGGTTAGTGCGACAAGTGCACGGCGTAGTATGACATAAGTACTGGTTGTTGGTTAAAAAGTCACACCAGTACCTGATGTAATACTCAACCGTACAGACGCTAAAACAGACGTGATGCGGTTGCGGTTGCGTTGGCGGTGGCTATGGCATTTTTTTTTTGTTTTGGGGTGTGGCAAGATGCGGTTGCTGCGGTTCTGGCTTGTGGCAAAAAGATGCGGCTGCGGTCAGTTGTCAGTCATTCGGTCATTCGGTCAGCTCTAACTGCACTTCATTTCATTTTATTTTTTTGGGAGGTGGGACGTAGGATAGGCAAACTACGAGTACTAGAATTTTGTTGCTGGCAAAACGACGACAAAACAAATCAAATTGCAAATGCAGCGAACAATAAATAAAATGTTGCAAAACTAAAAAGAATTCTTATCGCAATTTTAGGTAGCGGGCAAACAACAAACAAAGAGAAGTACAATATATATAAAGATATACACATATATTAGAAATATGTATATAAATGTATATATATATATATGTGGCAGTGTGTATATGTATATGTAATGTGGCATAAGCTGCAATCTCGAGCAATCTCCAATTGCAAAGTGAGTGCGTCAAATTCAGAAAAATCGCTCACATTTACAAATTGAGATTAATCAATGCTGCAGATGAATTAACAACAATATATATAGGCAATTGTTTTCTGTTTTCTTTATATATTTTTTTTTTTTTTTTGGTATTTTGTTTAACGGTTTTTACGGTTGTACGTCATACGTTATACGGATATTACGGTTATACGATACGGGCTTTTCATACGCAGCAGAACTGATAAATTAATCAAATACATACATACATAAATCAGAAATAATAAATAAATAAATACATAATACAGATTCGTTCACAATAAATAAATTATAAATATGCATTAACTAATAATCAACAACAAATTACAATACGTTAATAAATCAGAACTAAAACACAAAAAGTAGAGAAAGAACAGCGAAATAATGAATCCTTTGCAGAGAAAAATACCAAAACTTCCATTTAGTATTTTACCAGCAGAGGATCACAAAAGAATACAATTTTTAGATTAAAGAGCTAAGCTACAGATTAAACATAAAATTTATAACAATTGGTGTAAATTAAAGCAATACAACATAAAAGCCAAGCTAGTGTATAATAGTATATTTAATTTTGGTATATTGCTTTAGTGTTGGTATATATTTTATATATGCGTGTGTGTGTGTGTGTGTGTGCGTGTGTAGGCATGAGGTGTTTGCTTCCGTGTGTGTACAACCCATTGGGAGATGTGAGGTAGAGTAGTTAGCAGTTGATTCCGGTGATGCCAGTGTTTGTTGCTTGTGTTCAGTTAGTGCAGCCATATCATACTATATAAATCCCCCCCACACACACACACACACACGCACGAACAGGATAAATGTTGGGAATTATGTGCGTCGGAAGGGGAAGATTTGCATTTTACCTGACGACCAACTTAAGTAGAATTTACAGCCAATAATATTGCCACAATGCCGTAGGTGCGATCTTACGTTTTTTTTATTTTTTATTGTTTTTTGTGTTTTCTTTTGATGATAAATTGCAATTCAAAAAAGTCGATACCAACTGAAATTCCGAGTGTTTCATATATGGCATTGCTCCCAGAATTACCAGCTGATATTTACCTTTGAGAATCCGGGTGAAGTGACGTCTCTTCTTCTTGCTCTCTTCTTTTCGCACTCTCTCTCTCACTCACTCATACACATGCACAATTCTTTCGCTCGCTTTCTCTATCTCTCTCTCTCTCTCTCTCTCTCGCTCTAACTAGAACTTTGGTGCGGACTTTATGTGTGATAAGAAGTTTTGCATTTAACATTAAGGCGCTGGGGTAAACCATGATGTGAATCGTGGGTTAAGAACATGCCGAGGTTATTTGGTAATTTGCTAGGCGGTAATTTGATGGTGCGTTTATTTAATTTTATTTGATTTGATTTGATTTTGTTGCTTTTTAGATACACGAACGAGTTGCGTATTAAATGTTTGCTGGGTTAGTAGACAAATTCGATAGGGGATTGAACAGCTAAAGTGCACTCACCTTCATCTCGCAGCACGGCGATCGTCTGCTGTCCTGCCTCCAGCTGATCGGAGAGACGTGCCGCAGCCCGGAGTCCCTGATTCGCCTCGGTCAACTGTTGCTGCAGAGTCGCCATCTCGGACTGCAGCGTCGCCTGCTTCTCCAGCTGCGACTGCAGCTCTCGACGCATGCGCTGCGTTCCCATTTCAATCTCATGCTCCTTGTCTAAATTTGAAACGAACGAATACTTTGAATACCTTTTCTTGCTAATCGTTGCAAGCTCTACATACCATTCTGAAATTGTTCTAGTGCGCATTGCAGATTGGTCAGCGCCGCCTGTTGCTTCAGCTCGCGATCCTCGAGCAGTCCCAACTTGGCCAACAGCTCATCACGTTGTTGGAGAAGCAGCGCGTGCTGAGCCTGAAGCGTCTCCGCCTGTTGATTGGCCCGGATACTGTGCACCGAAGAAGAAATTGACAACGTATTGTTAAACATTTAACAAGCTGTAGTTGTTGTTAATATCAACTTTTTTAAGTAATAATACTAAGCTCACTGCGATTAAATTGTATTTACTTGCGGGTTTCAGAAAAGCCCAAATTAATTCAAAAACTACTGAGAAAGCTGTCCGCTACTCATATTCATACTAAATACTAAACAAAAATGCTAAATATATACTGAATATTTGGTATATTTACATAATGCTACATTTAAAATATACCATAGAGTGACAAGATTGTGAGTATTTTTTTGCTGTTTATTATTTGGTATATTTTAAGAAGAATCCCGCACTGTAGCGGGTATATATTGTGTATTTAAAAATAAAAAAAACACTGTCTTCCACTATATTTACCCCAACTCTTATAATCACCAAAATATCGATGTTAATGTGACTGGACAGACGGATAGACAAGATTTTTAATACTAACTCAACTGCTGCACAGTACTTTATGTTTGAGCTCTAGTGATCGTATAAACATTGGCTGCAGACTGTGATGAAATTATATTCCTAATTCTACATTTTTATACCCGCTACCCATAGGGTAGAAGGGTATTGTAACTTTGTGCCGGCAGGAAATGTATGTAACAGGTAGAAGCAGGCATCTCCGACCCTATAAAGTATATATATTCTTGATCAGCGTCAACAGCCGAGACGATCTAGCCATGTCCGTCTGTCCGTCTGTCTGTCCGTCTGTCCGTATGAACACCTAGATCTCAGAGACTATAAGAGATAGAGCTATAATTTTTTTTCGACAGCATTTGTTATGTTTGCACGCCGATCAAGTTTGTTTTAAATTTTTGCCACACCCACTTCCACCCCCGCAAATTAGAAAAAATCGAATAACAAGCGTAATAATAAAGCTGGAATTTTGGGTTATACATTAGAAACTATAGTCTTTGTGACTTCTGAAAATATGGTTGCGATCGGATAAAAATTGTGGAAGTTATTAAAGAAATACTTTTGTATGGGCTAAAACGCCTACTTACTAGGGGTCTCAGTTGCTTTGGCCGACAATCTGGTATATTATGCCGTCTATGGCATATATACAAAATACTAAAAATATACCGAATGATATATTTAGTACATTTTTAGTATTTATATATACCAAATGATATATTTAGTACATTTTTAGTATTTTTAGTATTTTGTAGTATTTTTGGTATATTTTGAAAATAATACCGTAATATTTTGCTTTTATTCAAAATGGGTAGCGGGTATCTCACACACGAGCACACTCGACTGTAGCTTTCTTACTTGTTATTTATTATTCATGGTGTATATAAAAGCACAAAACCAAATATATTTATTCTAACTCTTATATCAATCAAATCAGATAAGTTTGTTCATATGAACTCAGTTCAAATGATTTGATTGAAATTGGCTGCAACAACCATCGAAATTATTGCATGATTTTTAATATTTTCAAGTTGTGAATTCACAGTTATTTAAATTAGCAAAGCGAACGCATGCGTTGTCGCTAATTTTCGTTATTGGCTATTATCGATAATAATCGATAATTTTATTAGTTCGAAAACAGAGCGAATGCAATTAGCACATGCAGACAGACAAAAAGGCGAGTGTTTGTGCTTATGCTTAAATGTCGCCGTCTCGCCGTGTCGCTTATCGCCAGCGTGACTTGCGGCGAATTGCTTTTTATAACGGTGCACGACCAGTGAATGGTGAATCAGCAGCAGCCTGCTTAACCCACTAGGGCATACTATAATATTTTGCTTGAATAGGATACTACCATATAAGATCTGTCTTTCTTTTAAGATTTGTAATTATTTTGAAAGATTTTACTTTTAAGTTTAACTATAAACTAATTACTGTAGATCTTTATAATACAAAATTGAATTAAATAAATTCTAAAACCTTAAATGGAAATTAAAAAGCCTATCGCGATTCTGAATTTTTAGTACCTATTGTGAAGGATTTTTTATGAGGATTCATAATTATTATTTGCAGTCTCTGATTTTAAGTTGTTATTTACCAATCGTGAACATCAAGCAATAACAGAGCAAATCATTACAAGAAGCTACCAAACCATAAATTAAATGTCGTGACTTCTTCATTTGAAGTTACAGTTAAGTATGCTCGACTGTGAGAAACTCGCTATCTATTCTCAAAAAATAAGTTATTATTCTTAAAATATACCAAAATTTATATGCTCAGAAATAAATTTATCGATGGCTATATTTTTGGTATATCGGCCACTAATGAGACAGGGAAAATACTCAATTACTCACCTTGGTATATCAATATACTCTTATTCTTAAAATATACGAAATTCATAATCTCTGAAATGCTAAAATATACTACCTTTAGCTACATCTGGTATATCGATATACAATTATTATTAATATATACAAATTTCATATATTCAGAAGTTCTAAAATAAACCGATGGATATATCGGATGGTATATCGATATACTGTTATTTTGAATATACTCAGAAATACTAAAATATACTGATAGCTTTATACGGTATAACGTGAACTAATTAGACTAAAACAAAATGCAATTACTCACCTTGCCGAGGTGTAGGCGGTACTGGACTTGGACACCTCCTGCTGCAGGGCCGACTGCTTGGCACGCGATTCATCGAGTTCACGTTGCAGCTCAACGCTCTCCTGGGTGTGCAGCTCCTCGATCTCAAGCAGATGGGCACGCAATCGCTCGAGATCGCGTTGCACACTCGCCTGTTGCTCCTGAGATTCGACCTGCTGCTGCTGCAGTAGCCGTTGATTCGTCTGCTCCGTGAGCAGATTTGTGGTGAGTATGTCGGACTTTTCCTTGAGGAAATTGATCTGATCGCAGAGCTTTTCGCGCTCCTTCAGCTGCTCGCCCAGCTGCTGCTCCAGCGGCTGCAATCGCTGTATCTCCGCATAGTATTGTGTGTTCTCCGCATGCTTCTGCTGCACCGCCTTGATCAGCTCAAGCTTCTCCTTGTTCAGCGTCTCCAGTTGCGCCTTGAGCGGCTCCAGTTCCAACTCGAGGGCTGCTGTGCTCTGCTCGCCAGCTTCTTTGGCTTGCTGCTTCAGTTGTGCCTTAACTTCTTCCAGCTGCGATCTTAGCACTTCGTTCTCCTGCATCGTCTCCGCCAGCTGCGTCTCCCTCCGCTGCAGTTGCTCAGCCAATCCTATCTGCTCGGCGTTTGTGCTCTGCTGCGACGATTTGAGCAGCTCCAGCTGTGACTTCAACTGCTCCACTTGCTCTTTGCTCTCCAGCTGTTGTTCCTCCTGTGCTGCCAGCGCTTGATCCAATTGTACTTGCACCTCCGACAGCTGCTCCTTCTGGCTCTCCAGCTGTTGGCTAAGCAGTGATTTATCCTCGTTCTGCTGCTGTTGCGTCAACTCTTGCTGCTTCAGTTGTGCCTTGACTTCATCCAGCTGCGATCTCAGCACTTCGTTCTCCTGCATCGTCTCCGCCAGCTGCGTCTCCCTCCGCTGCAGTTGCTCAGCCAATCCTATCTGCTCGGCGTTTTTGCTCTGCTGCGACGATTTGAGCAGCTCCAGCTGTGACTGTTGTTGCTCCTGTGCTGCCAGCGCTTGATCCAATTGTGCTTGCACCCCCGACAGCCGCTGCTGGAGTGCATCGACTAGCAGCAGCTGCTCCTTCTGGCTCTCCAGCTGTTGGCTAAGCAGTGATTTCTCCTCGTTCTGCTGCTGTTGCGTCAACTCTTGCTGCTTCAGTTGTGCCTTGACTTCATCCAGCTGCGATCTCAGCACTTCGTTCTCCTGCAACGTCTCCGCCAGCTGCTCGGCGATTGTGCTCCGCTTCGACGATTTGAGCAGCTCCCGCAGCAGCAGCTCCTTCTGGTTCTCTAGCTGTTGGCTAAGCAGTGATTTCTTCTTGAGCTCGTCCAATTGCAACGATTTTGCCTTGAGTTGCGTCAACTCTTCCTGCTTTTCCTTGAGCTGTGCCTCGTATTGATGTCGCAGCTCGGCCAGCTGCCGATTATTGACCCTTGACTGCTCCAGCCACTGGACCTGCTGCTGCTGCTGCTGCTGCTGCAGCTGGGACTGTGCCTCCTCCAGCTGCGCCTCCAGCTGAGCGATCGTCTCCTCGTGGTGCTCCTCGATGGTCTCCAGTTTGTTGCGCTTGAACTTGTCCAGCTCGTTGAGCAGCAGCTCGTTGTTCTTCATCAGCTCGTCGCACTGCAGTATGTACTGCGATATGTCCGCCTCGAGCGTCTTCTTCTCGTGCTCCGCGATCAGCTGCTGATCCTGCAGATCAACCAAACGCTGCTCGGTGCTGTCCAAACGTTGCCAGCGTTCGTTGAGCAAACGATGTGTGCGGTCCAGCGCCTGTTCCGAGTTATCAGCCAGCAGCGCTTCGAGCAGCGATCGCAGCTTGTGCGGATCGTTGTCAGCACTGCCGCCAACATCGTCCAGATCGAGATCCAGATCGGTGATCTCCTGCTTCTCCTCGGCAATCGCCTGGCGGAACTTCGCCTGGGCAATGCTCGCATCGAGCTCCTGTCGCAATTGACTGTTCTCGGCTCGGAGCGTACCCAGCTGCTGCTCCAGATCGTTGGCATGCGTCTCCTGATCCGCTTCGGCGTTCAGCTTGAGCTCCTGATTCTGCAGCATCAACTGTTGCAGCTTGCGCTGCAGCTCCAGCTGCAGTTGCTCCTTCTCGCTCTCGCTGATCCGCAGTCGCGTCTCCAATTCCGACAGCTGCTCATTCAGCACGCTGCTGGCCAACTGTCGCTCCAGTTCGCCATCCTGCAGCTTGGCATTGAGTGTCGAGAGTTCGGCAATGCGCGCCTCCAGCGAGACGAGTTTGTCCCGCAGCTTCTCCTTGCTTGGTGGCGTTGTGGCATCCGTATCGGGATCTGGATCCGGATCCGAGCTGGAGCCAGCCAACGCATCCGCGTTGCGCACCACAATGAACTCATCCTCGCTCTGTTTGCCCGTCGACGAGCTGTTCGATGACTCCGATGTCTTCTTCTCCTTGGCCAGCTTGGCCAACTCTTCTAGCTCGCGCTGCAACTTCTCGCGCTCCGCTTCGGCCTGACGCACACGCTCGATCAGCTCGCCGTTGTCGGCGCCCCGTTTCTCCAGCAGCTGCTGCATCTCGGCCAGCTCGAGGACATTGCGTTGCAGCTCCTGCGACTGCTCGGCCACCCGCTGCTCCAGCTCCAACTGCGCCTGGGCCGCACTCCGTTGCCGCTCCCGATCCTCCACTAGCTGTGCCTGCAGCCGGGCCATGGCCAGCTCGTGCTCCACCAGGCGATCGGCCTGCAGCTGCTTCAGCTCCACCAGCTGCGACTGCAGCTGCGTCTTGTGGCCCAGCACATCCTGCATGGCCAGATCGTGCTGTGCGTCCAGTTCCTCCAATGAATTGCGCAGCTCCTCATTCTGCTGCTCCAGACTTGCCACCAGATCATTCAACCTTGGCACATCGCGTGCCGCTGCAGCGCCATCGAGTGACTCTGTCGCCTCCGAGCCCATGGGCTCCCAGCACCAGCTGTCCTCCACATTCTGCTCCTCGCCAGATTGCTGCGTAAAAGAGAGAGAGCAAAGAAATCAAAGACATTGAAATGTGGAAGAAAAGGGAAATGAAATTCACAAGATCAGAGACGATTCATTCAATAAAAGTTAAAAACAAAAAATAAGTGCTCGACTGTGAGATACCCGCTATCCAGCTAAACTGTGCTTTGATAAAATATTACCAAATATTACCTACATAGAACACATTTTTGGTATGTCGATGAAGTACTAGATTCGATAGATAAAAATATTCAATAAAATATACAGTCAAAGCAGCTATAACACGATTGCGTATCAAAAAATTCCATTATAGTCTCTGAGATCTAGGTGTTCATAAGGTCAGACATAAGGGGTGAGGTGCCCTTTTGTGCAAGTTACAAACATTTCTTGAATGAATTTCACAACTAACAATTAAATAAAGCATGATTCATTATGACTAAATATTATTTTTATAGCACTTTGCATAGTTTAACTACATTTAAATATAACTGTTATTCTTCTCATTCTTATCTATTATAAACAACTACATTATTTTTACCATCTAACGTCTTATATGTCAACTTTTCTTTTCTATAACTGAATTGCCATTGTTTTATATATATAATTTCCCATCGTTTTATTTTCCCAATTCATCTTCATTTCGTATTTAGCGAAATTAAGAAAATCTTCTTTTTACGTTGCTGATTTCGACTACTTTGATAATTCCCATTTTCTATTTTATCCCGAAAATCAAAACAATCCCGATATTTCGATTATTTACTACAGCCAAACTTTTCAAACCTTAATATACTTATGTACTTCGATACATTGGAAATGTATACAGAAATTCCCCTCGTCTCAATTATTTCCAAAGACTTTTATAGTCTTTTCTATTATTTACCTTCTAGCCAATAGTTATAGTATGGAAAACATATTCTTTGTACTGGAAAATATTTGTTTTTTCTTTCTAATTTTAACTAACGCAATATTTAATTATCACATATAAAAAAAATCCCCTTATTTTGGTTATTTCCTAAATAATTCTATTGCTACATTTTTGAATAGATTTTCTTACTTTAAAATACCATTTCTACCATGCTGATCTCTTCAACTACCATCGAATTATTGCTTTGCAGAAATTCGCCTTTTTATATTTATTTATGTAGGTTATTCTGTTATTTCCTTATAGCCGAAGATTATAGTACGGAGATCATATTCGTCTTATTTTGATTAACTCCTACAATTATATTAGACTTTTCTATTTCCACCTAGGAGAATACGGTTTTACAGTTTCAAATACTTTATACCATGCTAATCCTAACTTCGTTTCTTCATTTAAAATGTTTAACTAGTTAAGTTAGTTTTTTTTACAGAAGTTCCCCTTATTCCGACGGCTATATAAGATCATTCTATTCCTACCTCATGACCAGTCGTTCTAGTAAAAGAATATATTTTGTACACTTAAAAATATTTGTTTTATCTTGCTTATTTAAACTAACACGATATTTCATAAACGAAAACAAAATAATCCCATAAACGCAAGAAAATCCCCTTTTTTCGTTAAATTTCGACTTTTCCTCTAACTCAGCTTTAAAATGTTTGTTATACAGGAATTCCCCTTACGATCGTTATAGGCAACTTCAACTACACATTACAAATAATTTCAACTTTTAAAACGACAAACTTAATTAGGAGATTTTCAATGGGGAGACCAAACACAACTGTACTGGGAACTACAAAATATAACATTTGAAATGTGAGAAATCCTAATCACAGAACCATCGAAAGCATCTTTCATTTGTAAGCGAAGCGATGAATCAGGTGGTGATCATTGGTTCTACCGCGTGAGACATGATCACGTTAATGAGTTTATGAAAGAGTCTCGAGTCGAGCTAAAGTCGAGGCGAGTTGAAAGATGGCCGCCGCAAAGCGATTCGACAACGAAATGCGATAAGGTAAAGCAACAGCGAAATCGCTATAAAAACCCATGACGATGATGACTGGTTGCTTGGTTGCTTGGTTGGTTGCTTGGTTGGTTGTTGGGCGCAAAGGAAAGAATAGTAACGAAAACAATAACAATAGCAATAACGAACGAAAAGCCAAAATGGCTGATCGTAAACGGAGCAAATTTCATTAAAATTAGCACAACAAAAGAAGGTCGAAGAAATGTGGGCGTGGCAACGGCAACGGCAGCGATAAGAACTAGCATGCAGGCAGGAGAATACAAATACTATATATGTTTGGTATATATGGATACAATATAATTTGTATAATTATGTGCATATATTACACGCATAAGTATTCTATAGACACCTGTACAAACTGGGTTATCTTCACACAGGTATGTACATATGTAACGATGTGTGCGGGTGTGAAAAAAACACTTGTGTTTCATAAACAAATATTAGTAAAATTATTCATAAGCCGGGCGGCAGAATACTAGACTGTCTCACTCTCTCTCTCTTTCTCTGTCTCAGACAGAGACAATCGATCATGTTGTGCGTCAGTCAGTGTGTGAGGTGGGGAGACACATATCCAAAACTAGAGACAAATACAGCCAAAGCAAATACACATATGTATAACATACATATGTATATCTCTTTATATACATAGCATATGTACACAGCGAGTACATAGCATAGACAACCGAAATGCAAACACGGCAATGCCTCTAATAACAACAATAAACGAGAGCAACACAACGCCAACAAAATGTCAGACAGATAAGATAAAGAAAATGCCAACGCCAAGGGAAAGGCAACACACACACACACACACAGATACAGATACAGTCACCAGCTACAGTTACAGATACAGATACAAGTACTGTGGAGTCTAACTGAATTGAGGCAAGTACTTATTAGACGGCGGCAAACGGAAACGGAAGTAAACAGACGACAATAAGAGAAACACACAACGAAAAAAAAAAACACGTGTCAAAGCTAATGAGAAAGCTTAAAAATAAAAGCTAACTTTATGTAAATATCGTTTATTAAATTTATCTAAACATTGACAAATTGGAGCATATTTCAAATATACATACACTAAAAAATTCCAACTCTAAAATCAAAAACATTCGATTTAAAAAGTAAGCAAGTTAAAAATCCCGATGCCCATTGTCACAAAAGCAAAACAGTGTGGTATCTATATACCAAATAAATATACCGCAAATATACTGAAAACATGCCGACGACTATATTTAGTGTATTGATATAGCACTACATTGAAAATATACTATAGGGTAGAAAATATACTAGATTCTCAAGTATAAGTTCGAATTAATTGAGCTTTCTACAGCGTTTCTTCTTTCTAATCGAGAATGTTCTGATTTCAAATGAAGCGCGATTCGAAGATATATATTTTATAAATAGAATGCCTAACATATATGTACGTACACCTGAATAATTGAATGCTTAAACGGACGCAATAAACACAACAAAATATAATGTGCCATTTCTTAATATAATAAAAAGTTTCATAAACTTCATTGCTTAAGCTTCTTTCCTCCTATTAATAAGAGTTATGTCTTATATCCAATGCTCTTGAAATCAAGACGTGTTTTCTAACTAAAAGATTTTTATGTTCTTGACGCATTTTTGGACAAAAGTTCGACGATTTTTCAATATTTTTTGCAGTGTATAAGTTTCAAATACATTGAGAAGGCAACTAACGAATTCATAAAGAGAGAAACCCAAACAATTATCAAACACTTGTTTACAAGTCAACAAAATTATAGGTAGCACAAATCAAGTTTTAATACATAATGAAGATTGATGATAGCCCAGAAATTCTACAATATTCTATTGATCTAGATAAATACACTACCAATGACAAACGTATACGTAATAAAATGTAAGTCCCCAGAAACCAATTTTATATAGCACATAAAATCGGTAAAAAAAAAAAATAAATAAATCCCATTTTCCCGAGAACAAATATTTTGAATTCTTTGAAATCATTGACCTTATCGAGTAAGCAGTACAATTTTTATCAAGTGCAGCCAGGCAAATTGAGAGCAGCATAAGTATTAATGGATTTCCAAACATGTGCAATAACATAAGTAATAAATAAATGAACAAACTTTAACTTTGTGGAATTGTATAAATTTTTCATTGGAGTTTTTTTTTGTGTTGTTTTGTTGGTTTTTGCGTTAAAACCTTATCAATGTCAATTGGCGCGATGAGGGGAAGGCATTATGCTATGGAATTCTACAGAAATGTGAGTCAAAGTTAATGAGTAAATCTAAGAAATATTTGAAGTATGTACATACGTACATATATCATGCAGTAATAGTAATGGTAACAATTCATTTTATAATTATATCAAGAGGGTGCTACAGATATAGTATTTGCTTGATTTTGTTTTCTGCGATTTGTCATACACATTTTAGCAATAGAACTTCGCTGTCATTGCCATTGGCATTGGCTGGTTGGCTGGGCCCGCAGTTAAAGCAGCGACTGGCGACTGCGACTGGGAATGGGAATGGGACTGGAACTTATCTTATCGTTGGCGTGCCCAGTGCCATAAACCCCAGCCCAACAGGTTCGCGGCAACGAAAAGTATTGCGATGGGTTCCATATGCCATATGCCCCAGCTAAGCCTGCGTCAATTTGATTGTTTATAAATAAATATTGGAACAGTTATTGCCTCGCACTGAATCATTGCCAGCGGCGTGCTCAGGAGAATGAAGGGTTAAAAGCGCGTTCCGTCCGTCGGTCAAAGAGGCCCCGGGGGAACGATATAATGTGTACACATACATAAAAGTATCGTTTCATATCGTATTTAGTGAAACACAACCATCTGCCAAAGTAATTCCTGTTTGAGTTGGCTTTGAGTGTATGCGTTGGTCTCTGGTTTCTCTGCGTCCAGTTCGTGTTCGGTTGCATTCTCCCGAAATGTCAAAATGCAATAGCGGAGTTCTCCAAAAACGATACCAAGAAATGCATCCAATCCTCAACAACAGAGGAGCAGATGACATAGCAGTCAGACGGTGTCATAGCACGCAGCTTTTGGGTGGCGCATTAAACTCAACGAAACTTGACGACAAATATCCTATTCGTTTTGTTACTTTTGTGTACAGCTAAGCGAATAATCGTCAAGTTTGAAGTTCTAAGACCTCGAAAGCTATTAACAATTAAATTATGATGTTCAAAGTTGGAGATTGCTGTCTGAAACTTGTTCCCAATACACACACATACACTTTAGTGCACTAAAGTCGTATATATTTATAAAGTAACTACAAAAATTTGAGCAATTTTCGGTCATTGAATACCATTCAGCGTTTGTTGGGTGGATGACTAAGAAGAAATACCCTGTGCACAGGGTAAAGATCATTATAAAGAACTTCGTGACTCGTACATCTCTACGTTAATAGGATCTACTTCGACCATGTGCATATACAAAGTACGATGACAAGTTTTAGCAATTTTATGGGTACAGGGTATTAAAATTATAATTTAATGCACGCAGTGCCAAAACCAAAAAAAAAAAACAAAAAAAAAACACAGCTAAAATAATAACATACAACGCTAATAAGAGGAGATGTCAAGTTGAGACAAAAGTTAAGACAAAAGTCGAGAAGTCAAGGCAACAACAATAACAACAACCACAGCAACAATGACGACGACAATATCTCGTTGCTGACCAGACACTTCAGTGAAACAGTCATAAGTAAGTACGAGCTAAAAGTACTCGTATTCGTACTTACACATATGTAAATATAATGACAATTAGCAAAAAACCCAAAACACAAAGCGAAAAAAAAACTTACATTTTGTCGGCTGTCAGCAAAATTGTAATATTTGATTTGGCAGCTCTGAGAATTTATGGCGCTCTCTGTCACAATATCTCGCGTCGAAGTTTTCCGTTTAAAAGCGTTTTTAGTGTTTTTGTTTTTTCTTTTTTCGGTTTCTGTTTGTACAAGAATTCAATTGCAGTTTCAAACAACGAACAAAAATGCAAAAAAAAAATAAAGAAAAACTGTAACTAAATTATAGTAAAGTACATAGAACGGAAAAAAACCCGGTTAATTTTCACTTGACAAGGCACTGAACGGTGAGCGGCAAAACAAAAAAAAATATATGTATATAGCGACGTCAACGACGACAAACAAATGACAACGATTGACGATTGGCAGCGACGTCGTTGCGCTTTTTCTTCTATTTTTTATCGTTTTAAATCTTTGCTTTTTTATTTTGTGCAACAACTTTAGCAAGCACGAGAAAAAAAATAGTCAAGTAAAGTAATGTGCCCTAAACAACAGAACTGTTTATGGTGTGTGTTCTTTTTTTTTTTGTTAATATTTAACCGGCAATAGTTGAATTTTTGTATTAGAACTTTGGTCCGGGTTCACGTCTTTCCCGCAACGCGACCGATCGACGAGTGAACGCAATGCAGTGCGCCATGGGTGAAAATAGCAAAGCGTTGAGCGTTGAATGTTGAGAGACCCGACACACACACATATGCATACACTAATGCACACGCATACACGAATGCCCGTATAGCCCACATACATACAACGATCGGTATCGAAGTGTAGCCCGGCCCGATTACCCCGACCCGAAGTCAACAGTGCGTCGTCGTCGTCGTCGTCGTCGTCGTCGTCGTCGTCGTCGTCGTTGGCGTTGGCGTCGCTGCAGCGCATTGGCAGCGACAGCAAAGAGCAGCGCAAAGCGATCAACGACCAACTGTTGACTCTCGCACACACAAGCACACAATAGCTTGTGTGTGTGTGTGTCCGGCGGGGCTCTATGGCGATTCCTGTCGGCCAAGCGCCGCCCCGTCAGCACATTGCACCGTAAGCTTGAGAGTGAATTCGACAGTGTGTGTGTGTGAGTGTGTGCCGTCTCTCTGTGTGTGTGTGCAATGGACTATAGAGCTGCGTGGATCATCTGGAGCTTAGCCAGCATTTTGTATTTCGTGTTTCCAAATTTAATAAACGCTAATCAGCGAGAACTTAGAACATTATGAATGAACTGTACAAAATCAAAACTTTATGATAACTTTTCCATTAAAATTCACTTTCTTGTTTTACTTGTTCACTCTATCGAAAACAACTAAAAAGAACTTGGAATACAACATTTTACATTACTAAAACATTACATTATTATAAAGAGATATTATATTGAAATGCAATTACAGATTCAGCAAGTTAAAACAAGGATTGTAAAGAAGCACTCTATCATTGACGTTACCAATGTCGAAAGTTATAGTTTAGGTAGATAGAAATCTTTAAATTATTTTTAGGGAAGAATACTGAGAATATGTGTATATGACTCACTTGCTCTACCAATAAATGTAGAAATATTTTGATGAACCTTATATTTGAGGGTACTGTATCTCCTTCCTTGATTCGTTTAATCGCAGCGACATTAAAGAATGGTATTCGTTATAGTAAGAAGTATTCATTTCCGTCTGGCTGCATTCGAGTTGCATTTGGTGGGGGGAATAACAATCTATTAGCTGCACATCGATCATCTAATCATATTCAAACAGAGTCAAGACACTGTCGTCCAGTTGTGCACACACATTTAACATTTTACCAATGTCCATAAGGTGTGAGTGTACCTAGATCCATGTGGATGCCATAATATATATGTATATATACGTGTGTGAGTGTGCAACTTCGACTTGTGCTCTCCATTTCAAAACTCAAATAATGCGCGTCGGCTATTTAACTTGAAATTAAGTGACGTTTGTTGTAGTTGTTGTTGCTTTTTGGTAAAAGAGAAATATACAAAAAAAAAAACAAACTCTTGGTTTTCGTTATTGTTGTTGTTGTTGTTGTTGTTGTTGTTGTTGTTGCTGTAGCTGTTGCATGTGTACTTATTTCAGCCTTTGTTGTTGTCAACGAAGACCGAGACGGCCGTCGTCACTTTTATTTGCTTATTTTGCTCATTTTGTTTGTTCTCAACACCGACGTCGACGTCAACGTCGACTTCGCTGTGACTGCGCTGCGCTTTTTGTATGTATGTATGTATGTACATACGTATGTTGCCCACAAATGATCTCAAAATTTTAGTTTTAGTTTTAGAGATAGCAACAACTTGTTGGAAATGGGCAAACAAACATTAGCATAGGTGTCGCATCCATGTGATAATGTATATGTATGTGTGAGTGTGTGTGTGTGTGTGCCTCTCCAGATGGACAATCTTAGATGTGCGCCATGTAGCATGGAGTCTAGGGTGTAGATACAGATACAGATACACTCCAATAGTGCATAGTGTAACGCTTACACTGAGCAAAGTTACAATTATACAGGCAGAAATTGAAATCATCTTTCAATATTCACAATAGTCTAGTTTATAGTACTTTTCACCAAAGAACGATTTTTTATTAAGATCACTAGGAATAAGCATAGCAACATTAAAAGCATAACTACTAACTATATTTAAAGAAATATACAATTATCGATCCCAAATGTTCTTCTATTTCAACAAGAAACTATTTATCAAAAAGAAATCCGTTCATCTGAATAAGGCTATAAGAATAACAGCTATAATATTTTAAATCAATATTTCTCTTTTATCTTTCAATACTTGAAGAAACAGAACTATCAGAACTTGAATTGCAGATATCTGCTTTAAAGTCCATGTGTGTCTTTACAGATATTTGGAAATGAGAGATAGCAAATTTTAAAGCAAATCCATAATATATTGTTTAATACTCATATAAAATAACTTTAATTGAAGAAATGTGCAGCAATATTCCTCTTTTATATAGCTGCTCAAATAATCTCTTCAAACGAATCAGTTTCGAATCGAAATTGTTTTTTGGCAGTGTAATTAAAGCTAAGCATCGGCATTTAGCAGCTGAAGAGCACAGCATAGCGGGCTCGGCTAGTTGGATAAGATGTATCTATATAGAGATGGTGCGAATATATTTTTGTTGTTTTTGTTTTTGTTTTATCTCTTAGCACATTTGCAATGCAGCTTTATTCCTGCTGTCAGCGAAATTGTGCAAATTCCAGAGCACATTTGTGGACTTCTTCTAACGCCACGACACAACTCGACTCGACTCGAGTCGAAAATATGCAGATAGCTAGATACGTGAATATATATCCACATATATACATATATGTATGTATATAAGAACACACATACTTGGATGTTCTATATGGCCACGTCGTTGACTTTTAAACGGGGCTGTTAATGTAGCTTTGTTTTTTGTTGTTGTTGTTGTTGTTGCTGTCGTTGTATTGCGATCGAGCGTCTGTGTTTAATTAGCAGATAAAAATACAGTGAAGTATACCTGACTCGACATCACTCGCTCCCTTTCGCACACTCTGTTACGCTTCAATTTTGGGGGCTCTCTTTCGCACCCTTTGCCAGTTGCCAGTTGCCAGCTGCCAGTTGCTGGCACGATATCAGCAACAGCAACAGCAACAAGCCCCAAACTCATAGCCAGAGACCCGCAGAGCAGAAGCAAAGCGCAAAACACACGTTGCAGGCGTTAATTAGTTTTGGGGGCTTTTCCTTTATCAGCAACAGTCACAGAAACAAGTTACAAGTTCTGTTTTCTTTTTTGTTTTTGTTGTATTTGTATTTGTATTTGTATTTGTTTGTTCTAATGCGTTTCGTTCTGTTACAAATGCAAATCGAATTGTTGCCAAGTTCTGCATTGTGATATTTGAAAAAAGAAAGAAGAGGAAAAGAAAAACTTAAGACGCAACTCGGGCGTCCCAATGACGCCAATTTTGTCGACCCAATTGTATAAATTGTACATATTCCAGGAAAAGAGCAGTCCACAAAAAAAAACAATAAGAAAGCTTAATTTAAGCTCGACTGTAAGACACCCGATAGCCATTTTAAATAAAAGCTAAATCGTTTGAAATCCACCAAATTAATATACCAACAAATACTAAAATATACCATAAAGTTGCATATATACTAGATTGTAAGATTGGGCTCGCTGCCCATTATTGAAATACTAAAATATACCATAAATCTCATCTTATTGGGAAATTGTATCGAAAAAATACTGAAATGTATATCATAAACTTGAAAATATACTAGATATTAAGATGCCCGCCATTTTGAATAAGAGCTAAATTGTTTGGTATTATTTCAAAAATATATTTCAACAAATACTGAAATACGCCGATGAGTATACCAAAAACTTTATAAAGTTCAAAATATACCGGATTGTGAGATGTCAGCCACCCATGTTAAATACATATAAGCAAAACAATGCGGTATTATTTAAAAAAATATACCAAATTAATATACCAGAAAAATGTTAATCTAATACAAAGTTTAATGTTTCGATATTACGTTTAAAAAATATACCATTTAATTCAATATATACCATAGAGTTAAAAATATATCAGATTGTTATGTAGTCTATATCAAAATTTCCTTTGCTCTACGATCGTTTCGATTTGAAGTTAAGAATTTGTCAAAACGGATATCTGATTGCGAGTTACTTACATTGTGTGCCAGCACAATGTTATAATAGCCTTTTACTCAATGGTTAGCGGGTATAGAAACAAACGTATATGCTATATATATGAAATAACATGGGAGAGTGAGTTGCTCTCTACTATATACTACGATATATGTATGTACATATGTGGGGTATAGGCAAAGCAGATCAAAATTGAGGCCAAGTCGAGGCTGTGTTTAAACAGATACAAGATGCTAACGAACTGCAAAGATAATAAATATTTAAATTGTATTTTATTTGCACACGTTCGATCAATATGTGGCAAACGAGCCGCAGTCGCATAAGTCACAAATGTGTGTGTGGAGAGTCGCCTCTATCCATAGATACCAAGCAAATGTATCTTACACCGCTCGGATGCGGATGCGGATGCATAATGATCAATGACAAAACCAAAAAACAACAAAAAACTTTGTCTCTGTTGACGTCTCAAAATGTTTAAAGTTTATCTAGAGCGGCACAAACAGAGCTCCAGCTACACAAAGATATAAAGATACATAGATATAGATGCAGATACATATGTGTACATATTTATATGTGTATACGGGGCATGTTGTTAGTGCGTTCTCTTTGGTACATAGCACTTGGAGTGGATCGTCGTCGGTACCTGGTGGCACGTCACGGAGAATCGCCGAAGCCGACGCCGTACAACAAATAACAACAACAACAACAAGAACAACAACAACAAGATGAAGTCGAGGTATAGCAAATGGACAATCGGCGAGCCGCTTTGTATTGGCATCCATTTAACACATTGCTGTTAAAATTCAGACAAGAAATCAAATTCAAATAACGCGCTTCAATTCCAAACCAAACGAATACCAAGTCGAGTCGAGTCGAGTCGAGTCAGCTCAAGAGTTTGGGAGCAAACTCGGTCATTAGATTGCCCCTCTTTGCTCAGAGATGTGCAAGAGCACGCACGATATTATTATCAAGTCAGCTTTAAAACTCGATTTATACCATACCTTCATTTAAATGTTTGCAACGAAAGCAAAACAAATTATTGAAAATATGCCAAAATATACCGAAAGTTATATTTGGTATATCAATATACTAGAATTGCATTCAAAATATGGCAGATATCCAATTAAACAGCCATTCAAAATTATTTCTTAAATAACTTATACAATTTTGATCGTAAACTTGGGAGAATAATAAACATATTGCTTAAATATACTTATGTTATGCTTATTACTCAACCAAAAAGTAGCTACAACCCTATAAAATAAATGATTTTTCAACTAAATTGAAGTAAATAGAAAATTCAATTCAATAAATGATTTTTAAACTAAATTGAATTAAATAAGGAAATTCAACCTTAGCACATTCTTTCTTCTTCTTAACTCTACTATGAATTTAAGGCATTATTTATTACTTAACGCAAAAAAAACAACACTATACAGAAATCCTAATACGTGTTCAAAAAACATGTCCATCTCTAGTTGAGTCAAAGACAGAGACAGAGACAGCATAGTTGCCACAATGGCAGCGTTAACGGATGCGGTTGCACTACCGCGAGGCAACACAACACTGAGAGACAGATACACACATACATAGATGCAGCAAGTCTCAACCACAGCACAAGCTCAACTTGACAGATATGCCGGGGAGCATTCAGACTACTCGAATGAATATTCACATGTGCCCACAGGATATCCGGCGGCCATTTTCTTGTGACGCTGACAATGGCATTTCATGCCTTAGAAACTATGGCATTACTTGTAGAAATAACAAAAGAGTTTTGGCAAAGATTTCAACTACGAATTGTTATAAATAATTTGAGACAATTCTTAAAAAAATTTTAAACTAGCTGCCGCTTTGTTGTAATTTTTTTATTAAATTAAACAAGTTGTTGAAATTTCAATTTAAAAGAAATATTAAAAATTACTTATATTTATAGAATTTCTTTTCAATTTTGATTTGCTAAGAAATTGCTTTTCATGAAAATCTGAAAAGAATTCCAAAATTATGTTTTTCATTTCAAATTCGTAGAAATTCTATTTATATATTATGATATTATGGAAAATGAAACGATCTATTATTGATTGTATTTCATCTGATACAATAAACCTAATCAAACAAAAATAATATTTGTTTAAAAAATTCGAATACAATGATAAAAAAAATTTAATTTTATTGGAAGTCGTAATAATAATCTCAATAATATACCAAAATGAATATACCGAAAGTCGTATTTGGTATATTAATATAATATCACCATAGATTTTAAATTTATTTGAATGTGTCGAACGTTTATTAAGAAAAATTAATAACAATCTTAACAATATAACAAATTAATATACCGAAAGTTTGGTTTGGTATAACAATATAATATCACTAAATAACTCTTTCAACTTTTATCCGATCGCAACTTAGGAATCATAAGAGGCTATAGACATCAAAATGACTATAGCCTATATTTAAAACACTGCTTTTGATTCTGATTTAAGGAAAAATCGTCTTTTATTATGTCAAACTTGCGAATGTTTGGAAATTTTTTAAATAAAAGCTGAACTGAATGAAATACGAAAAATAAATGAATTAAAAAATTAATTCCTTTTGCCTTTGATTGTCAAAAAAAGCTATTTCAGTTCAAAAAGAATTGCATTTAAAGTGGTCAACTCGCTGAATATAAGTTGAAATATATCTTCATTCACCTTCGATCGATTTGTGTGCGCTGCAAACTATGCTGTGATCTTTTATTTCATTTGATTTCGCCTGACCCAGTGACCCACATTTTTGTGCGACTTCCTGCTGCCACAAAGGAGAAAACCTTGTGGCTGGCTAATTGGAAAAACGCTAAGCGAAAAAAAAATGCGTTAGCACATTTTGTGTGTTGTCAGTCAAAAGATGGCAACAACAACAACGATGACGACGACGACGACTTGACGCTTTGCGCAATTTGTTTAAAGATTTTATGGTCCATGGGTTATTTGGGCGTTCTAGTTTCAGGGATTTTCGATTTTAGCTGCCTGACTGGCTGACTGGCTGGCTGGCCAGCAAACAAAACATATTTTCAATTTTGTTGCCGCTTTGCTGTCGCTGTGTTTATGCAACTGCGCGAGTTGCCAATAAAAACTTCAACGCAGTATTCGCTTTTGGGCCGCACTCTTCTCTCTGGCCCCGATGTGGCTTAGTTGTAGGTTGTGTTACCCTGAGAAAAGCTTTGCACGTTGTTTTTCCAGTGCAAAAAGTCTGGGCTATAAATATGGGCGCTTAAATTTCGTCATTTATGGCCCGACTGGCCTGCAAACAAAAAATCTTTTAATAATTTAATGCTTATTAGCATTTGGCTTTGAACAAGCAACACTCGGGATGCTCACAGACCGTGGAGGGGGAGGGGAATGGGGAGGGGAAGGAGGCAAGAGGCAATGCGTCTGGTCACAGTCAATAATTGAGACCAGACCGAAGAGAGAACCGCAGCCGCAGCAGTTGTTTGAGATTATGCGATAACATGTGAGAAAAACCACATAAAATACTAGTGAAAAAAAAAAACAGTTTAAAGATTTATTTCAATTTGCTAAAAACAGCTTATTACTCCAAACTCCACTTGTTTGTAGTCTGCAGTTCTCCTGAAAAGCTGTGGACTACATATTGTTTTATGCATATTGCCATCGAAACAATTTTGAGAGAACTATACCTCAAACTATCGCCATAGGAAGTAAAAACAGTAGTAGCTATATATTCAGTATATTAGTATCAGTATTATTTAGTATTATAAACACAAAGGGGATAAACTATAGCATACATGTAAGTAAATCAATGGGACTTATTTCAACAGCACAAACTATAGAATGTATTGAAATCGAACTCAAATATTATGATATTATGAAAAATTAAACAATCTATTACTGTATTGCATCTGATTCGGTATATTTGTTAAAAAAATTAGAAATTAAGAAGTACAATAGTAATGGTCGTAACAATATACCAAATTAAAATACCGAAAGCTATATTTAGTATATTAATATAATATCGATTTTAAATTTTAAATTTTGTTGGAATGTAACGAACGTTTATTAAGAAGTACTAATAACAATCTTAATAACATACCAAATTAAAATACCGAAAGCTATATTTGGTATACCAATATGATATCACTAACTTCTTCAACTCTAATCCGATCACACCTTAGTAACCATAAAGACGTTTAGCTTCAAAACTCTGCAACAATTTGAAATCGAAACCAACTTAAGAATTTATCGTGTTATTCTTAATATTAAACACATGTTGTTGCCTATCGAAAAGCTAAGAAAATAAATTGTTTATTTTTATTTGTACTTCGATAATGTAAGCATTTTCTTTATAATTTTTGTGTTTCTCCCCGCTATCCAAAGAGCTATTTTTGTGCCTTCAGCAAATGTATTTAACACAATGAAATATATCGTTTTATATACTAAAGAAAACGGCTGTTGCTGTAGAGTTTTAATTTTGTCTTACAATATTGCATATTTTTTACTCTATGGTATAGTTATTCATTCTCGCTACATGTAAAGGGCAGCGAGTATCTCATAGTCGAGCACACTCAACTGTAGCTTTCTTGTTATTTGTTAGCTATAAAGAAAATGAGAATTGTATTTTCCCTTTATTTCCAAGTCAAATGCCAGAGCTTCGAGGACAACATTGATCGATATCGCAGCACAAACTTAACTAACTAAGTAGCCAAGTAAGTAATTGATTGTTAGCACTTGGAATTATGTGGCTATGTGGCACATGTGGCAACAATGAGCCGCATGTGTCGCATGTATGCACGTTTGCACCCATATAATTTAAGACGAAGGTTAAACAAGAGAATACAAAAACAAAAAGCGAACCGAGCCGAGTTGAGTTGAAAAACTTTAGAATCGAGTATGAAAATTGAAATTTGAATGAAATCGTCAACTCGAAATGCAGCTGCAGCTGCTGCCCGCATCGAGATATGAGTGTGTGTGTGTTGAGAGGGTTGAGGGGCAGATTGGGGGTTGGGGGTAGAGTAGGAGTCTAAACCATCGTTTAGGCCTCGGTCTAAACCTCGTTACACACACGCGACGAGACAATTTGAATGCTTGTCGAGCTGAGTTGAGTTGAGTCGAGCTGAGCTGAGCGGAAGTTGTTGCAGCAGCGCCATCTGTGTGTGAATTATGGCAATTCAACCATGTGTATGTGTGTGTGTGTTTGTGTGTGTGTTTGTGTTCACAGGCCCAAATTGATTTGGACTCGGATTGGGACACTGTGCAATGGCATTGTTAGCTTCTCAGTTGGGCAGTTAGTGAAAATTGCCGCTCGCTTCGTTGATTGTTTATAGAAACCTACAGAAGCAGCAGCAGCAACAACAACAACTACGAACAATGTCAGCTATCAAAATGTAATAAAATAATTGCAGGTCTCTCTAACAACAACAACAGCAGCAGCAGCAACAGAAACTGCACTTAGCGACATGCAACAATTTGCTGGCCAGTTGAGAAGGCAACACAACAACTACAACAACAACTTTAATATATTGTAATTTTCATGGGGAGGGGGGAGGGGAAAGAGTGCGAGGGGGTTTAATAACTCCCCCATAGCTGCAGGTTCATTCAATGGGTAACTCGCTGCTTGACCATTTGGGTATTTGGTTAGGCTCTGAATGACAACTGGCACGCTGGATGAATGGATTGATGGACGGATGGGTGGATGGATGGATGGATGGATCGCTAGACGACCTTTCGATCACGTTGATAGCTCGCTAACAACAAACATCCCCCCACCCTCAAAAACAGCACCTACTACTAACATCGTCATCATCATCATTATCAATGGATCAGTGCTTGCAGTTATTGTGGCTAACTTCAAATTTCAAATTCAATTGCAACTCTTTTCTGCTTTTCAACAAATATTTTCAAATTTCCATACTGAGGTTAATTTGAAATCTTTAGTATTTGTTCAGTATATTAATTTAGTATATTTGTAGACTTTTGAAAGTTAATTGAATTGCAACTCTTTTCTGCTTTTCAACAAATATTTCCAATTTATATTCGGGGTTCGTTTTAAATTTTTAATATTCTTTTAGTATATTAATTTGGTATATTTGAAAACTTTGGAAAGTTAATTGAAGTGCAACACTTTTTTACGAATATTTGAAGTTCATTTAAAATTTAAATTCCTCTTTAGTATTCTTTCAGTATATTAAATTGGTATATTTGTACAGTATTGAAAATTATTTGAAATGCAACTCTTTTCTGCTTCTTGACAAAATTTTTCAAATTTTTACTTACAAATTAAATTAATTTGTTATATTTTTTTAGTAGTTAGTTTTTAGTTAATTTAGCATATTTGCAGAGTGTTTAAAATGGAAAAAGGATCTTACTTTTTTAGTTGTTTTTTGTTTTTGACAACAAAGTGATTTGAAGTTTTGTATTGTTAGTTTAAATACCAGAATTTTTAAAATTGAATTTCAACTCTATCCTTTCAAATTCTTACAGTTGCATATTAAATTGAAATTCACTTTTAAGAAGAATGTAAATTTAACATAAATTTAAATTCCTTATAAAATGTTGTGAAATTTTTAATTTGAACTAATCGTTTTCATTTTAATGCAATTCTATGCAAGTGAAAGAATATTGTGAATTGAAAATATGAATGTAATATCGGGCACATTTAGAAAGGCAAAAAATATCGAATTTCCGCATGAGAAAAATGAAATAATTTTAGCTCAATAAATTATAATTTCAAATATTTCAACACAAAAATAAATGACTATGAAATATTGCGACAAAAAATATGAAACTAATGTGCGATATTGAGAGTGAAGAGTGTCAAAGAAAATCCCTTAGTATACTCTCTTTTTACAGGGTATTAACGTGCGAAACAGTTGCGTGTTCACAAATGTTGAGCGAGAAACCGAAACCAGGAAATGAGCTAAAGATTAACATTTGAGTTAAGCTCGCTCATCGTAGTATGTATAATTTTAGTCTAGTCACTGTCTCTTTCACTCACTCTCCCTTTCTCTGTCGCATGTGGAACAAGTGAATGGAGAGACGACGAACATGAACATCAGCACATATATTAAATATGAGTGTGTTGGTGTTGGTGTGATGATCGACGATTGACGATTGACACGCAAATTGGACAAGGCTCCTCCGATCGATCCATGGCTAACAGGCAGAACCAATGCCGTCCCAACGACGCCAGCAGCAACAGCAACAACAACAGCAACAACAACTGCAGCTGAAAACCATTTGACACAGTTTGACCGAGCGGAACAAATCAACTTTGTCAAATGGAACACGATTCGCTGTTTGCTATTGCGACTGACGTGGCCAAAAGAAAAAAACAACAAAAACAAAAACAAACAATGCCAACAACTAACCATCACCTGTCGCCCACAACACGTAACTCCATCAACACCTGACGTCCTAACTTCATCTCCCCCTAGTATCACATAAGCTGGTTATGGAAGAGTTAGATGTTCATGATCCCGACTTCCTCATGTTTTGTGACTCTGCTGTTTAATTCTCTAACACCCTGATGTTCTAACCACATAATACCCCGATCAATTGATAACTTCGGCTTTTAGGTCCGTAAATTTCGCCTGAATAACAGATTAGTATATTTCCTCACCCTAAGCTCTTAACTCCCTGATTCTGTAAAGCAAAATTCTGTAAGTCTGTAAATTTCACCTCAATTACAGATTACTAAATTTCCTTACCCTTTAAACTTTCCCCTGTGAACGCCTTTTTACCCCACTCCTTGCCAGATTTCTTGTCTCTCTCTCATCCAGTAACTCCCTAACCATTTAGCTTCCTGACCCCTTAACTTCTTGCTCTCGGAACTTGCCAAACCTTTAATTCCCTGACCTCTGAGCTTCCTGAGCTTCCTTCCAAACTTCATAAGCTCCTGTTGCCCTAATTTATTCACTCCCTGATTTTCTAACAGCTTTTCTTATTAACTAGCTCACCTATTAGTTCCCTACTCTCCTGACTCATTGATAGCTTAGTCCTCATCTTTTAGCTTCCTGACCTCCTATCTTCCGTGCTTTCATAACACATCCCACCTGAGTCGTCTAGCAAACTTTGTTCCTAAAATTCTTTGCTGATTCGAGTCGCTTTGTGATGATGACCTAACGCAATCGTTAGGCATTAGCATCGACTCAAATTTCATCTCTCTCTCTCTCTCTCTCTCGCTGTTCTCCCTATCGCTTTACTGTATTTGACATGTAACATTAGTTACTAATGCCAAATAGTTTATATTTGTTGTCGGAACGCGACGCTGCCAACATGCCGTGCTTCCGGCCCAATGCATGCCAGCTTCCCTTTACCCCTTTCCCGTCCCTTCCCTTCTGGCAACCACCCACACACTCTGGCTTCTAATTCCCTTCTATTCATCGACAGCTCCCCACAGTCTCCCGCAGCGTCGCTTCATTACCCGACCACATGTCAACCAGCTTTCAATTTTGATGCTGCTTTGCCCCCAATTCTTGCCCTCCCTCATCCTCTAGCTTGGACTCATTATCAACGCCAGGTGCGTTGAGCGTCTGCCCCCGCCTCGCTCTCTCCTTGTCCCACTTTGCCGCACGTAATCATTGCGTTTAAATTGAACAATTAAACTAATTTGGCTTTAGAGCCGCTGGCGCATGGCAAATATATTATTAGTATAACATATTTCTATTATTTTTCTTTCCTCTACTTTTATTTTTTTTTTCTATTTGTTTTAGGGGGGGCGGAGGGAAAACTGTAACTCACCTCGTATGAAAACTGCAATCGCGATTTCCGGCAAAAACAAAAATGTAAAGTAGAAAAAAAACAAAAATGCAAACAAAACCGAAGAGAAAAGAAAAACTCGCACGACTGTTAAATGAGTCTCTTTGAGTGTGCGTGTGTGTGTGTTCGTTGTGTGTGTTCGTTATGTGTGGTTGACCTTCTTTTGGAAAATTTCACACGATTTTCGAATGCAAATTGCGTTTTTGTTTTTTCAGGCCAAGCAGCAACTACAACAACTGTGACGCACAACCAAAAAACAACAACAAAAGTTCAAATGAAACAAAAAAAATTAAGAAAAAAAAACAAAAACAGAACAGAAAAACGTTTTGAGAAATTAACACTTTATGCGGGTTTTAAACGAGACGGAATCGAAGTCGGAGTCGGAGTCGGGAACCGGGAGAATCGTTTGACGATCGCACGAAATGAAATGAATGACAATGAGCAGGTGAGTCGCCCTTTTATAGGTAGCCGGAGTCCAACCCCTAACACCCTAACACCCCAACTCCAACCCCAACCCCAAAAAAAACCTTTCGATATTGATAAGCCAACAGTTGTCACTGTCGAATCCTGGCCTGGCCTGGCCACTTCGCATCCGTATGCCCGGATAAGATAACAATCGACCAAGTTTAACCAAATGCTTCAAATCTTTGGGGGTGCGCTGGGGGAGGAAGGTTAATGGGGTCGCATCGTCTCTCTGTTATCTGTTATCTATTCGCTGTTGTGTGTCGCCAACCCGCTCGCTTGCCTCAATTATGCACAACAATATGGCGGCTAGTATCGATCGATTCGACAGATAGATAATGAATAAAGCACCCACAGATAACATCCGATATCCAGCCGAACGAGAGGCAATGAGACACCTGGACTGTTTTTCTTGGTTGGTCACACAAACTAACCAAATAATCATCGTACTTAACAACATTACGAGTATAATGAAATAGGATTGCAACAATTATAACCAATTCTCCTTTAAGGAATCTAAATATTTTCAACTTTAAATTGCTTACGCTTTATTAAAAATTTAAAAAAAACTCAGCAAAGCTTCATAGAAATGAGAGAGATCAATAATCTAACAAAAAACAAAAAAAAAACACATTCACTATATTAATAATCTTGAGAATCTATAAAATAAATAAACATACTTATATACTAAATGCACATGTTTTAATAAATGTCTTTAAATTAAGTAAAAATTAACATAGTTTGGATACCCACTAATAATTTTCAATAAAAGGTAAACATTTTACGATTTATTGATTTGGTATAAATCGAAGCGTTTAGCTATTCCATACACTATAATATTTCATAGGCTATATCTAGTAAATCGATATACTAATGCATTCAAAATATACCAGATTATTAACCAAAGCAACTAAGATCCGACTACAGCCATATAAAATTAATTCTTAAAAATCTTGCACAATTTTTATCTGATTGCAACTAAATATTTGGGAATCACAAAAAAAGATTAACCGATGTAACCCTAGCTTCAAAATTACGTCTGCTATTCGATATTGTCAATTTGCGGGAGTAGAAATGAAAGTGGCAAATTTTTCAAACAATACAAAAACAAGTAAGAAAGCTACAGTCGAGTGTGTGCTACTCGACTGTCAGATACCCGCTACCCAATTTAAATAACAGCAAAATATTTCTTTATTTTGTTCAAAATATACTGATTATGACACATAAATACCGAAAGTACACTAAATTGTATATTTGGTATATTGATATATTACAACATTCAATATAAACTATTGAGTGCAAAGTAAACCAGATTATCAGCAAACAATACCCCTAGTAAGTAGGTTTTTTTGCCCATAACTTAATTTAATAACTTCGACAATTTTTATCTGATCGCATCCAAGTCAGAGATTATGAAGACTGCAGTCATTATGGTATATACAAAAATCCTAAAATCTAGCTTAAAATTACACTTGTTATTCGATTTTTCAATTTGCGGGGTCGGAAGTGGGCGTGGCAAAAATTTGAAACAAACTTGATCTGCGTGTAAACATATCAAATGCTGCCGAAAAGAAATTATAGCTCTATCTCTTATAGTCTCTGAGATCTAGGTGTTCATACGGACAGACGGACAGACAGACAGACGGACATGGCTAGATCGTCTCGGCTGACGTTGATCAAGAATATACATATATACTTTATGGGGTCGGAGATGCCTCCGTCTACCTGTTACATCGATTTCCTACCGGCACAAAGTTATAATACCCTTCTACCTTATGGATAGCGGGTATAACAAGTTAGAAAGCTACAGTCGAGTGTGCTCGATTGTGAGCTACCGCCTAACATAGTATACAATAGGATATATTTGGTATATTAATATGGAAACGCATTCAAAATATACCTTAAAGTATAACATATACCGGATTGTCAGCCAAAACAAATAAGTTTCGTATTAAGTAGGCATTATTTCCCATACGAAAATAACTTCTAAAATTTATATCCGATCACAAACAAATTTTCAGCAATCATAAAAACTATAATTATTTTTATCTGAGCCAAAATTCGTCTCTTTATCTTCTTCCGCTTGTAATTCGATTTTTATTGAATTTCGGAGACGGAAGTGGGAGTGGCAAAAATTTGAAACAAACTTGATCTGCTTGCAAAGATAACAAATACTGTCGCAAAAATTATAGTTATATCTTCTATAGTCTATGAAATCCAGTGTTTCATACGGACAGACGGACAGATAGACGGACGGACAGACGGACATAGCTATCATCATTTCGGCGTTTGATGCTGTTTAGGAATATATATATACTTTATGAGCTCAGAGATGTCTTTTTCTGAATGTTACATAGTATTTTTAAAATTAAATAATACCTCAAATATCGTGGGATATATAATAATATATTAAAAAGAAAGTTAAAAAACAATTCAAAAATATGTCAAATTCTTATTCATAAAAATTAATAAATGCTTTAGAGAATGCGTAAGGCTTGTTTAGAGCATTTATCATAAGGAAATATGAAAACTAAATCGACAAGAGAGAAAGTATATTTAATTTCTTGTAAATATTCGCAGTATTTCAAGTACAACTTATGCCAAATAGTGAAGGCAAATGATATCAATTCACTTGGTGTGAAGTGGAAAAAGATTCGCCAAGAATAAAGATAAATAATGTAAACTTTAAAAAGTTCTCACTGCTCTATAAAGCATATGCAATGTTAATTTAAAAATATACAAATAATTGTAGAAGTGAATATTCGGTTACAAAAATTATTTGCACATACAAATTGGATTTTAATACATAGCATTTCATTTATTAATTTTTTATGAATGGCTGCCTAAATGTTCATCTATCAAAATGCTAACTACTCTGTTGTGATCGCATAATCAAACAAATATTAATAATTACACACATCAAAATTATAAAAAATACATTTTAGTATCATAAATTCCACAAATTTTAATTTGTTAAAAATGTCAACTTTAATCTCCACTTAATTGTTCTTGTTTTCATTTAGTTGATTATAGAAAGGTAAATATTAGATATATATTAAAACTATTGTTGTAAATAAAATCATAAAATTCTTATTATGAAACATGTTATTGCTAGCATCATTAAGAAAATGTTAATCGCTGGGAATGAAATTTCTAAAGTCTCTTCTTTAGTTAAATAAAAATGTTCAATATTCTGAGAGTCAATATTATTTTTGCACATAATGAGTAAATAATATTTCGAGTTCCAATTCATAAAACATTTCAACCTTAATCTGGAGTTCAAACTCCTTGTTTTCTTTTAGTTGATATGTAAATTGGTAAAGGGTTTGGGCTTTGTTAAATTTATAACAAATACATATATATATATATATATATATATATATATATTTAGTTCTTCTTATGAAACATGGAACAAGCAAAGAAAAAGATTGCTAAAAACTATTCTTAAGGTAAATAGAAACGCTAAATATTCTGAATAAACAGTAAATAATAACATCGAATTCTAGAATCCTTAGCAACCCATTTCGAAAAATATTCCAATTCATAAAAAATAGATCTTATTTTGTTTTTTGTAATAGGTTAATTTATTATTTTATATTCTAATTTTTGGGAAAGAAATAGCTAAAAATTATTCTTAAGTTAAATAGAAGTGAATAAAATTTCAAGTTCTAGAATCCTAAGCTACCCATTTCGAAAAATATTCTCATAGGTATCAAGCAAGTACAGTTGTGTACGGTTAATACAAATAGAGAACGACACAGTACCCAAGCCCAAGCCCAATCCCATTTCCATTCCCATGCTCAGCAGAGCCTCACCCAATTGCAGTCCCACAATGATATCAGTTGGGTCGCAGGTCGCTGGTCGCTGTGGGGAAGTAAGGGTTTCGCTTTCGGTTTAGAGGTAGGGTATAGGATAGAATAGGATAGGGTCGGGAGGGAGGGGAAAGGATGGGATGGAGCAATGGATTGATGATAGGCGACCTAATCAGAAATAATTCGGTAAATTAAACAAATAGGGTGGCGGGCAGATGACGAGGATGTGTACCTACATATTTTTATATATACTGAGAGAGATATGAACAGGAGTGGAGCATATGGGCGAATAAAAAACAGAAAAAACTGAAACAGAAACAGAAAAGAACAGAACACATCCGATTTATGGTGAAGTGGAGAGCGACCAAATAAAAGTGAACACAATATGAAATCAAATAGAAAATTTCGTAAAGTTCCATAGAAGAGAAAATAATAATAGTAATAGTTGGGGTTGTTGCCTGCTGCTGCCGCTGCTGCTGCTGCTGCTTATCGCTATGCGCAACATAATGTGGCAGCAGCAGGTAACAAGGCATTGATAAGACGACACGTTGCAACGGCAACAGATAAGGAAAGTTGTTGCCGTTGCCGTTGCTCCTGAACTGACTTTTTCGCTGCCTTATCACAATTTAAATATTAATTTAGGGATATATATCGAGGAGAACGAGAGCGAGAGCGAGAGAGAGATCGAGAATGTTTGATGTGCAACCGATGCCATTTGCTTATCGTGACTGCGGGGCAAACAATGCGCGATATGGGAAAGCAGAGTTCCCAGATGTATGTACAACATATTATGTGGATATACATTGAATATACATATATAGTTATATAGTTTCGTGCTGCAATGTGGCAAGCAGGAAGTGCAGCAGCTGCCACAAATATAGCCATGTTAATCAATGTGTTGTTTGCCACTCACCAGCGATTTGGTGTCGCCGACAGCTCCAGCTCCAGCTTCAGCCTTAGCTGCTTTGTTGTTGTCGCCGCTGTCGCTGCTAATTTTTTGGCCTTTCAATGTGTTAATCTGCTTGCGTAGTGCGGCAATCTGTTGTTGGCCAAAAAGAAGAAGAAGAAGGCGGCATATTAAGCAAATGTCTTGTCTCTTGTCTCTGGCAAAGCAAATAAAACGCAACGTTGCAAGTTGCTCACAGTTGTTGCCAGTTGCTGCTGGAGAGTAATGAAGTCCTACAAGTGCGAAGTGCGTTCAACTTGCTCACGCAGCTTCAACTGCAAACACGAAACAACAACAACAACAACTGCGCAACAACAATTGCAATTGCAAATGCATTTTCGGGGGTTTCCCCCGGTCGACGAAGTTACCTCACGATCTTTATCCTCGCACACCTTGTCCAGCTGCTCCTTCTGCAGCTGCGTCTCCGTCAGCAGCTCGAGGGCCGTCTTCGTGTTTAGCTCATCGCCACGATACTCCTCATCGCCGGGTCCAGCGGTGTCGGCCAACACTTCCTGGGCCAAGTTCGTCAGTTGTCCTTTGATGGTGTTTAGGCTGTTGTTTAGCCACGACATGCTGCCTGCTCTCTGCGTTCCGATGTTGCATGCACCCTGGGGTAGTGTCTGCTATTTCGTTTGCACGTTCAATTGACTTAAATTTAAAAAATAACTAATTTATTATTTTGCGTGGCACAAGAGCTGCTTCAGCTGATTATTGTTATTGTCATCATCGCTGCTATCGATAGTCGTCACGGTGCACGCGATAGTTATCGCCCAGCGTTGTGTGTGCTCGCCAAATAGCTGGCTGCTGTGACGCGCAATCACTCGCCACTTAGCCTTTTAACCGCTAAATTTAGCTGCTTTTGCTTCGCATTCGTTTAAAAAATTATGTTTTTTAAATATTTATAACTTATTTTGTTAGCTAGCATACATAATAGACTTATTTTATTAAAATATAAATTTATTACAAATAAGAAAATAGTGTCGAAATACTAAAAAAATGATTGTTTCTATACTAACTTTTATGATTACAAAATTTAAATCAAATTGAGAAATATTTGTTGGCTTTTAAAATTAATACAAAATGTTAATCAAATTTGCATTGGAATTATTTTTTAGCTTATCTACGTGTTTTTATTTAAATTTTGTATTTTAAATGTAGTTACTGAATTTCCACTCAAATAAATATGATATTCTGGCTTGTATTTTGTTGTAGAAAATTAAATAAAATTGTACGCTAGACAAAATATTTAAAATAAAAAAATCACACTTTCTCATAGTTGATTTGGTTTTATATTTTATTCAGAGCGAAAATACTGTTTGCCATCTAAAATTTAATAAATCGAAATATTAATGAAGATTAAAATGAATTCAATTTTGATTAAATTTTATTCCAAGTGTGTGTCATTTAAATCATTAAAAACAAAAATAACCTATGCATTTGATCCTTTGTGCTATGCGGGGATTCAAGCATATTCCATAGTTTTAACCCTAAACATGTGATAAGTTATTAAATAAAATGTTCTTATCTTTACGAAACAAAGGGAGCATTATACACATATTTTGTTGTTAGGCGGCTTATCTCTGCAAAAGCTTTATCAACAACAAAAATCTACATTGTGAATAGTATGAAATTACTAAAGTAATATAATTCTGATTGCGATCAAAATCGGACCAAGCACTTAAATATATAATAATATCCCCTCCCTTTCCCGATTAAAAACAGCGGCAATTTGGAACAATTCTTGCACATTTATTTGAAATAAAAAAAAAATTGAGAAATTCTTCGTTAAGACAAATAAACATTGCTATTTCAGAACAGTTGTGTGTGTGTGTTTGAGTGTGTGTGTGTGTGTGAGTGTGTGAGTGTTTGTGTGAGGTGACTACTGAGGTGTTGAATTTGATGCGTCGCGTCGTCGTTCTATATACAGCTTTGCACTCAAAAGGGTTCCAATTCTCCAAGCCATGTTTGGCTGCTAAACTTTTCTTCCCATCTCTCTCTCTCTTTCTGTTGACTTCATCCGGTCGTAGTTGCTTAATAGGTGCGTGGCTGGGAGCCAAAACCAAGGCCCACGCCCCGCATTGTGTGTGTGGCGGCACGTGCCACCTCGTATTGTTGCTCCATGTTGGAGAACATGCGCTGACGCTGCTGCACATCGGTTGGCACACTTCCAGATCCCGAGCCAGACGCATTGCTGCCATTGCTGTTCGGCTCAGTCGTTGCATCTGCTTTTTCACCACTTCCTGCTGCGGCGCCTGCTGCTGAGTTGCTGTTGTTGCCCCCTCCGCTGGTGTTGTTGTTGTCGCCGGTGTTCTTAATGCCCATGAGGCGCATAAACTTGGAGGCCACTTTGCCATCCGAGTCCTGGGAGAAGTGTGCATTGCCCCATTTGTTGGCCGAATCCTCGCTCTTCTTGGAGCCCCAAAGCAACTTGCGTTTCTGCTGCTGTTCCGCATAACGATTGGCATTGATAATGCCCGGATTATAGTATTTGGGCAACTGCAAGGCTGCCGCCTGTTGTTGCTGTTGCTGTTGCTGCTGTTGGTGTTGTTGCTGCTGCTGCTGGTGTTGTTGATGTTGTGCCTCCACAATGGGCGGTGTGCTCAGCTCTAGGGACATTAGCGATGGTATCTTCGGTGCATAGTTGGGTGTGGGCAGCAAACCGGCGCCGCCACTTAAAGCGCCGCCACCACCACCACTTGAGGTTGCCGCTGCAGCGAGGGCAACAGCTGCCGAGAGCGCTCCACCAGCAGCTCCTCCTCCTCCCGTCTTGCCCAGCAGCAGTCCGGCAGGTGCCGTCAAGCCGCGAGACGACTCCACTTCATTTGGCCTCTTTGCGTGCAAGCTTGAGCGATCGTTGGGCGATCTGGAGCGACTGCTGGAGTCGCGAGAGTCGCGTGCTCGATATTTGCGTGATGTCTGCGCTTGCGATGAGGAGCCTCCGAATGACTTTCCCTGATGCTGATGCTGTTGTTGTTGTGGTGAACGGCGGCGATTCGATGCCGGTGGCGTTCCAGCTGGCGTCCGTGAGCGCGAACGTGAACGCGAACGTGAACGGGAGCGTGAGTCGCGACGACGATGACGACTGCGATGATCGTCATAGGAGCGACGTTGCGACTGTGACTGCGACTGAGATTTGTACGTCGAGGAGGAGGATGAGTTGTTGTTGTTGTTGCTGTTGTTGTTACTGTTGCTGGAGCGTGAGTCCTTGTTGTGATGACGCGATCGATCCCTGTCCCTTTCCCTATCCCTGCCGCTGCCGCGACGATCCTCACGCTCTCTTTCACGTTCACGATCGCGTTCGCGTTCTCGCTCTCGTTCGCGTTCGCGTTCTCGCTTGTAATCACTATCTTTGTTGCTCTCTTTGGTGCGATGATGATGCCGCTCACTCTGTGGGTTGTAGTAAAAGAAAGATTAGAGGGGGAATAACATCAATTAGAGCGAGACGGACTTACCTTGCTGTGGTCTTTGTCGCGCTCCTTGTCTCTGCTGCGCTCCGAGTCGCGCTGTCTGTTGCCACCTCCGCCTCCGGCTCCGCTGCGTCCGTGCGCCTCCTGCAACGAGAAGACACAAGGCAGCAGGTTGTGGTATTAATTTCATTGTTGCTTGACAAGGAAGTTCAGGCAGCAGCCAACTTCTCTTAGAGCGAGAAAGTGATCAATTTGAAATGAAATTTGCAATCAATTCAAAACTTGGAAATCATAAAAACGTGACAAATAACACAATTTGTTAAAACTTTGCCCCAACATAAAAGAGCTGTTGCCTGTGGCGTTGCTGTCGCTATTGTTGTTGTTGCTGTTGTTGTTGTTGGAGACTCGTGTCCTATTTTAGCTTGTTGTCCATTTGTTTGGCTGCAAGTAATGATCATGTTGATGACGATGTTCAGATCACAGTGATGCGGCGGCAATCCTTTCCTTTTAGTGTTGATTTTGTTGTTGACAAGTGTTTGTAGATTAAATATGCTAAGTTTTTGTTTTTGTTTCTTTGTTTTGTTTTTTTGTTTGTGGGATTTTTTGTTATTGTTATTATTTGTTGCTATACTCACATTGATGCGTCTCGATCATCATTCGCTCTTTGTCGCAAACCATGCGGTCAGAGTGTGTGTTTCAAGGAGTTAAAGGAGTGGGACACACAAACCCTGTTGGGCGCGTTGCAAACAACTCTAATAACTCTAAAAACTGTCCTCGTAAGTCAAAGTTGTAGTCGTAGTCAAAGTCAAAGTCGAAGTCGATGTGGAGTCGTCGTCATATTTGAGTTTGAGTTTGAGTTCGAGACTTTTTGCATTTTTACTTTTGGCTTTTGGTTTTGTTTACATAATAATAACAATAATAAAATGGTATATTTTAGTCATATATAAATATAAAGGTTGCATAAATGTTTAAGCTTAATTATCTAATACACTAATAAAATTACAAATAAGAATAGTTGCTAATAAAATACATAGAGATTAATTTACAAACAACCTTGAAACCGACACCAACCAAAAAAAAGGAAATAGCAGAGTCCTTGACCAGCATACACACACACACTCGCACACACACACACACACACACACACATGTTGTGGGGGAATATCAGACAATAGAAAAAAAAATCAATTTATAGATTCTCATTTCGGGAGTGAGGGGGAGAAACAACACAACAACAACGAACAAAAAACAAAAAAAAAAACTGCCATTGTCAAGTGGCAACTAAGTTGTAAAAACTAGATTAAAAACGTATATACACATAATATATAGTATAGTATGTATATCGATAACCATGTATGAAAAGTTAACGCATGGACAACAGTTAAACAAACAGTTGAAACTACAACCAAAAATAAACAAAATGCCACTTATAAATATTTCCAATGTGCCACAAAAGACGCACAAAACTTTTTCAGTTGTTTAAATACATAATAACTGGGGAATTATGGGAATTCCCCCGCTTTGGGAGAATTTCTATCAAGTGGCAATGCATAGAAATAATTTAGTTGGTTAGATTCCATTATTATACATTAATTTCTGTGATATTTTCATTATATATTCCTTAACTATCAGCAGATTTACATTTTTAGAATTTCTTGCAAAAACGAAAATTAAATATTTATCACGAGCTATTGGCAATAAAAATGAATTGACATAGCTATTATGTTCATAATTATATAGACAATATTAATTTCAGCTCGTTATTATGCTCAGTTTTGCCCTTCAATCTTGGGGAACATTGGAAATTGTTTTATAGGCAGCAACTTCTATATATGCACGTATAACTATAGTGGCAAATTGAAATGAAAAGTTTACCTCATCAGTGTGATTATTGTTATTATTATGTCGGCTGCTTCGGCTCCTGTGATGATGATGATGGTGATGGTGGTGATGATGGCCACCGCCACCACCACCGCGTTGTATAGCAGTTGGCAAAGGCGGCGTTTGCGGCATTTGTGGATGCGACTGATGATCGCCCGCAGCCGCCACCTTAGATGCGGCATTTGATGGCGACAGCGTTGCCAGACCTTTTTTAATCGCCTTGTCGTTTACATCAGCACTGTCATCACTGGCATCACTGTCGCTGCCGCCGTCGCTGCGGCTGCTCGAGCGTCGACGCTGACGTCTGTTGCTGTTGTTGTGACGTTCGTTGTTAGTTTTGTTTTTGCTTTTATGTCGCTTGCCGGCAGCGGCGTCAGCAGCGGCGGCGGCAGCAGCAGACGATGTTGTTGTTGCTGCTGAAGATGGTGTCTCCAATGACGGCGGTTGCGAATGCGGTGAGTAGCTGGAGCGTGAACGACGACGACGTCGTGATGTGGATGTGGATGCCACAGCTGCATCTTCTAGTTGCTGCTGCTGTTGTTTTTGTTGTTGTTGTGGTGCCTAGGGGAATTTTTCAACTATTCAGAAACAGCAAATTCGCATTATTTTACTAAAGCACTAAATATACAACTACATTACATTATTTTCTTGTAGATAGTAGAGGGGGAGGAAGAGGGGAGTACGTGTGTGCAATTGTTTTGATTTTGACTTGTAAGAAATTGCTACATATATTTTTGCTTATAAAGTTGCCCTACTCACACACACAAGCGCACTTGGAGATACACACATTCACACACACACGCACACACATAAGCAGCATGCACGCTTTGGCAAAATGTATACACAAAAAAAACAACGAAAAAAAAGTGCGCTGAGAATTCGGCATTCGATAATTTCAGTTTCTTGTTGACCCATTCGTCATTTAATTTTTGGAGTATTTACCCTTATTTCGTAGCCACCATCCTCATCATTGTCGTCCTCGCTGCTATAATTCACCAGCGCCTCCATTTTGTAGGTCTAAATCTATTAGTTTTAGCGCGTGTTCGCTACAAAGCTTCAATATTAAAATCAATAAATCTATCACTGCTGCTGCTGCTATTTTTTCCTTTTTTCCTGCATAAACCCGCGCAGTGTGGCTGCAACGCCAATTTTAATATTTGCTTTTTTACGTCAATAAATATACTGAAATATACCGCATACTCAATAGCGTGCCGATTACACTGAACAATGTAGTAGGAAAAAAACAAGTTTTTTCGACAGAGATAAATGCAATTTGGACACTATAATTAATTGGACAGTGCCTACTCTAACTATCTTAAATCACTTTTTCAAATTAATACCAAAAGGATTTAAAATAAAAGGAATGTCGAATTTAAATATTAACAACTTTGCTTTGAATTTTAGCTACTTATGGTTACACTTCATTAAATACCAATCAAATGAGTGGTAGCACTGAAACTTTTTTCCTAAGTGTGTACACACTTTTACGTTTTTGCATTTCTATTTTGGCGCGCAAATTTTAAAAACAATTAAAATCCCCAGAGAGAAGATGTCGCAAGATTCGTGCGACACGACATTATGTAAACAGTTTCTTAAGACACCTGTCGCATGCATATGCTAAAAGCCCCCATGGCATTATCCCCATATGATTACACTTTGCAAAAGATCCATCAATTTGATTATTTACGCGACCCCAAAAATGTAAGCAGATAAGTACTTTACAATTGTGGCGGCTTGTTGTTGTTTACTTATTTTTGTTTTTCGTTTACAATTTTGTTTACGTATATTTCTTGTTTTTGCTTTTTTTTTGGCCAACGTGCCGGTTTTAACGTCGCCGACTTCACAAATTACCCTTATTTTCTTTCAAAAGATAAAGCACAACAATATTTTGCCATCTAAAAATAGCTATAAATTTACAATAGTCTGCGTCTGGCCGAAGGGCCATCGAAATATGGAGTTTAGCATTTACCACTTAGCGCTTGTCCAGCATGGGGGAGGCGTCTTATCACTAAATATCACAGTGTCAATCACAAATAACAAACCCTTGATTATAAGATACTTTTTAAAATACAGTTACGATCAAATAAAAAATAAATTGTGTAGGTGTATGTATAGTTAGCATGTGAACGAGAGAAACACGATCGCATTCGTCCACTGACCCATTTATTGAGTAAACACTGTACGACGAAGTCTTTCCATCGTCGCAGACTGTCAGGGCTACCACAACAGTGGGGGCACTTTTGGTGTGGATTACAGCACTACAATAAACACACACATAAATATATTTACATATTTACATATGTATGTATGTACATGTGCATGCATTTGTGATGTGTTTGTTTAGACTTTTCACATGTTGTTTTGATTTCGCTGTTTTGTTGTGGTTTTTTTATTTTTGCCTTTTTTGTTGAAAACAACAATTTTGTTGCTGCACAAGGTCGCACTTATGCTATTCGTGTTTATAGAATAGTTTTTAATTTGAGCGCATAATCAT
Source organism: Drosophila niveifrons (assembly GCA_035046325.1). NCBI lineage: Eukaryota > Metazoa > Arthropoda > Insecta > Diptera > Drosophilidae > Drosophila > Drosophila niveifrons. The sequence continues at coordinate 11,640,854 of JAWNOC010000063.1, read as the reverse complement.
TAACAACATTTAAATTGATTTTGCATGAAATTCGCTTAAAGCTAGGCCAACATCTGAACTTTGGTTGTTTGACATAACCTCACACTAAAAAGCACACTCAAATTGAGGCAAATAAATTAAAAAAATGTTTACTCGTAGTCTTGCTCCTATTTCTTAAGCGTTACCAAATCTGTTTTGGGCTAATCATTTAAGCGAGGGCTGCCACATTATTTGCGGCTAAGCAAACACATTAACAATATTTCGAATGCAGCTCGTGGAGCGACCCTCGCTTTGTTTACTTTTTCGGCCTAATCTTTTGTTTTTTATTCTATTTTTTTACATAAAGTCGCCGCGCGACACTTACAAAATTATGATGGACGCAATTGCTACTGTTGTTGTTCTTGCTTTTATCAATGCAACAACAAAAGTAACGATAAATGAAAAATAGCATAAACAGGTCGCTGATAAGGCGACAGTTTCAGTTGTCCATGAATAACTGTAAACATGCACATGGTTGTCTATGTGCTGTGTATAGCTGTCTATGCATGTGAGTGCTTAAGTGTGTATGCGTAGCACTCCCATGGCCCTTAAATTAAGAGACTAGAACCTACGACAACAGAAAGGACACGTTGCATGCCGCACGTAGACGTTGCATATGTTGTCTAGTCGTGCCACCAACCACAAAAACACGCTTGCACACATATACACGCACACTTTCATACATAACACACATACACATCATACATACATACATACAAACGAACACAAAACGACGCAATTAATTTCATGTCATTTTATGCAAGAAGCAGATCAAAGGCAAAGCAAAAAAAAGAAAAGAGAAAAAGGCAGACACGAAAGTGAGGCTAGTGACACAGCCGGCATGACGACGTGCTAAAATCCGCATACAAAAACTTCAGTACAGCCGAATGCCGAGCTCGCGACTCGCGACCCGAAAGCACAGACGACAACGACCGGCGGCACGCACGCTCTCTCTCGCTCTCATGTTGCATTGGGTCAAGTCAACTCAATTCTTCTACATACATACAGTTTGTATCTGCTTTAGCATTAAGCGCAGCATCTCCCTCCCACCCCACACATGAATTGGAAAATACAGTCATAACAGTTCAACATGCAAATACAGCTGCGTTTGCGCGTGTGTGTGTGTGTATCAGAAACTATCAGCTGCTGTTGTTGTTGTTCGCGTGGAGCCGGCAGACGACAATGAGGCGCAACACCGCAACACGTACGCCAAAAAAAAATGGCGTTGCGGAAATCTCGAAAACACGATATGGAAACCTTGGAAAGAGCGCCAAACGCCAAGTGCGCAGGCAACGCAAAAAACCAAAACAAAAACACAGATGTTAAATTGAAAGAGACTGTGCGAAAATAGAAGCAGAGCTTGAGCTTCTAAACAATGTCAGACAGCAACAACAAAACACACATACAAACAGACGTACATAAATACATATACATGTACATACAGATAGACAGACAAACGTACGTACATATATGTGTACATATGTACATACATAAGTACGTATTTATAGATAGACAGTAGACGAACATTGGAATCTATGCTTTACTCCAACAATCACACTTTACAATTACAACTGTCGCGTGTATGTTCACACATACAAACATACATCTAAGTGTACATACATGTGTTTATTAGTGTGTAGGTGCCGCATATTAATAAGCCGGGCGCGGGCGCAGATTTATAAAGCACAGACATACAGATACATACATACATATGTTCATACGCACCATACTTAAAATTCTACAGTAAAGCACACGAGATTTCTTATGTATTTTCATCCACATTCACTCAACCATCTATGTATGTATGTATGTTCATATGTCCATATGTATGTGTGTATGTACAATTAGCATGTAAACGTAAACTTTTGAAATTACGCAGTCTTTTTTATGCTTTATTTTCAGACTCCTGGCTTGCGCCCGTGACGTCACATTTAGTATGCTGACCACGATCAAAAATACGAAAATTACAAATTAATATTGATCGAACGATATTAATTGATTGATAAATGTAAGCATATGCAATTGCATTGTTATTACGTTATTCAATTTCGCAGCTGTTCATTCACCTCGGTGAAATTACAGGAAGAACGTTGATCAACAATAGAATGAATATTTGCAGGCAAAAAAAGAACATGATCTGCATACCAAGCTTAAGTTGGTCGTGTGCCTTTCTTTGTATTGGTTAAGCGTGACTTTGTTGTAACTGTAAGTGCGTGTGTGTGGGTTGAACAGTGGCTCGCAGATTATTTGACGTTTAACAGCGAATTTAAATTTGACACTTGTAGGGAAGCAAATTATTTGTGTGTCACTGTGCATGCAAATGCGGGATAAATTTGAACAATTGAATACGCAAATACATTACGAATACAGTGAAAGCTCCTAAGCAAGCACTCTTTTTGAGCGGACTCGGTCTTGAGAGGAAGCGCATACTTTCGAGCAAAAATGCAAACAGATTTATTGAAAACATATGAAAATTGTAATATGTTTTCAATAGAGCGTTTTTTCATAATTATGCCTAGAAAAATGAAACATATAAACAATGTCTGCACAACGGCGATGTGTTAGTTTTGAGAAATAAATTATTTCTGATGAATAAAAATCATTTTATTATTAAAATTGGCGAAAAATGATTAAAGTGGAGCGCCCACTGTACGTAAAATGTGTTTGCTTGTAGTTTGTACTATGGGAAAATGTAATTGATAGATTCGATTTGAATGCAAGGTAAATGAATGCACATTCTCTTGAACCTGTTGTTGTTATTGTTGATGCTTCTATGTTAATTGGTTGCATTGAATGGCGCTTGGATTTGTTACGTGACTCTTTGGCAGTCAGCCGATGTCGATGCGCACGATGTTCTTATACACGTACACATGCAAGCAAACACACACACACATATGCAGCGAAACTCAGCCAGACAGTCACCAATACATATAAATGCACTCCGAGTGCATTGCACTCCGCAGACAGCAAGCAACACCAACAACAACGCTGCTGGGGGCCGTTTGCAGTCTAAGCCAACTTGGCTAGTAAACACCATACGACAAAACTAGTGCACGTATACACACATATACAGGCACAGATGTGTCCATGTAATTGCATAAGTATGCAATGTTTGTAAATATTGTTTGCTTAACAGCTGATGCATTAACAGATGCTAAATTGAGCATGTCTGTTACCTTGCATAACATTTGTCATCGCTGTTAAGTTTGCAGCACCTGCTGCGGCAGGATCTCATTATCGGTCGGCTATAAAGATTGATTTAGAGCATTTTAGGTGGAAGGGGGAAGGGGCGCAATATTTGAACAGCACGAACAAGAAGCACACACCCAAACGTACAAAGTACACGTACTATGTGATTGTATGCGTGTGTTAAGCACTCTTGGCTATGTGTGTGTGCTTATTTGTGCGTGAGGCAATGAAGTAGAAGAAGTAGAACGAAAACAGAGAACTCGCTCGCTCGACCATTCGTTACATTTGGCTGTAATTGTATGCGTGCATGTTTGTGTGTGTGAATTTAGTTTGTTCGTTCATCAGACGACCTAAATACAAAAAAGTTATTCGTTTACTTTATCAATAAACGGTATACAAATAAAACTGCCGTAAATTTTACATGCATTTCTACTCGTTAAATTTCTCTTCATTCAATTGCATTGTCGCTTTTATTTTACAAAACACATTTGGCCGGCGTGCAACATCTGTTTGTAGTTGCTTTTTGCTGTTTTTCTTGCCAGCTCTATGTAAGTGGTTGTGTGTGTGTATGTTTTTGTTTGTATTGTATTTTTCTGGCAACGTCGCCGCAGCCCTTCCATGCTTGAACTCCCCTCTACATAAACACACACACACACACAGACAACATGCATATGTATGCTGCTTCTGTTACAACGTCGCCGCCGTCGCCGTCGTCGTCGTCGCTGTGTTTTCATTTCTTTTCGCCGCAACTGCCGCTGTCAAAACGAATTCGAACGCGCCAGCGAACGGTTGTGTTTAACGGAAAGCAATCAAAAGCAAAGAAGTTGAAGAAGAAGTTCAGAAAGGAGAAGCAGCAGCAAAGTGTAATACGCAAAAGCAAACAAAACTGCAACAAATTTTTTTTGTTTTGTGAAAGAGTTTTCTTCACTGTGTATCTGTGGTTTGTGTGAGTGTGTTTGATGTCTTCAAACCGGTTTTTTTTATAAATGCGCGCTGCAACTGCAACAACAATAAATATAAAAACAACAACAGCAGCAGCAACTAAACTACAACAACAACACTGTTTTTCGCTTGCCTGATACAACAACAAAAAAAAAACAACAACTGCAACAGCAAAAAGTGTTAACATAAGAAGAACTGTAAAGAGAAAGAGATGGCATTCAACATTGTAAGCCGCGGTCTTTTGCGCACTTCGAGAGAAATCCTGGAACGCAATATGGCCGCAACGATGGGCGCCTTGCAGCACCCCCCCTCACCACTCTCAACCCAGCAGCCAACGGGCGATTACAACAATAATGTAAGCGTCTGTTTATTTGTATGCATCTCTTTCATTCTCTTTACATATGTATATGAGAGTAATATGTGTGTGTTGTGTGTGTTAATTTAATTACAAAGCGCTCCAAAAAAGTAGCGTTTAACAAATGCAAGTGGGAGGAGGGCATCAGTTATAGTTACAAGAAATGAGGCCACACTCAACTATATGTGTGCGTGTGTGCGATAGAGAGGGAGAGACTGATGTAGAGTTGGGTTTGAGAAGCACATTGCAAGCGTGGCACAGAATACGAACGAATTTTGACAATAGACAGAGAAAACTGATGTTTTTTATTATGAGTATTGTAGAGATCAGCGAATTAATTCTTCAATTCACACAATTATTAACTAAACATTCAGCAATGCTGTTGAAAACGCACATCTTTCATTTCAACAACTACAACAACAACAACAACGAGCATTGGGTGAAAACAACTTTCAAACCATCCCCCGAAAACCCCCCACAAAAAAAGCAATATGTGGGGCGTCTCTCAACTGCGCAAATTCTGCACGCAACTAAGTCCAGCATGCGCAAAGCGCCAAAAAACAATAACAAATATTTACCTGTGTGAGAGGCGAGGAAACGGAAGTCGCTGACAACAGCTGACAGCTGACCCTTGCACAGTTTTACAGTACAGAGCACGCATTTAGCTGTGACCCAAACCACCCCCCCACCATGTGAATTTCATTCATTCGTTCTAGCAAATGCCCGAACCTTCGCCTACTGTGCTTTGTTTTTTGTTTTTTGACCTGTTGCTCGACTTCAACTTCCTTTTCCACACAATAAACATAAATCAAATGTTATTTGTGATCTGGTTTTTGTTTTGTTCAAGATTTCGTGTTTTCGAGCAAACTTGAAAAAAAAGGCTCGTGATTGCTGTCATTTGCATTAAAGCCAATCTTTAAGACCCAGCAACAAGAAACTTGTTTTCTTGTCGAGTTTCAAATGATATCATCCACATCAGCATTATCATATTCATGCCATTATCAACCCAAAAATGAGTTGCCTCTGAATGTTGTTGACAACTTTTCGAGTCTTGTAATTAACAAAAAAAAAAAAAGCGGAAAAGAGAAAAAAGAAACGCTGAGTGAAGTTATCTCAAAACAAACTGTCAACAGCAACCGAAAACTGATTAATAGATTCAATTTCATGTTATTGAATGTTTGAAGAAAAGCACTTAATGAGCTTTACATGTACGAATAGAAAGAGATCTGTGAATGTGTGTGTGTGTGTGTGTATGTGGGAGAGTTGCACTCACAAGGTCAAGGAGAAGTTGTAGTTCCAACTGCTTGCAGTGCAAGTTGAGCAGCCACTGGTCCGATGCTTTCCGTTGGGTTTCCGCCACGTGGTTACTCTCAAACTGTTAAACACTCCACTCATGGCCAACGTAGCGAGTGAAATCTTTTGTAGAGAAAAACCGGTCCAAAACAAGAATCCAGAACTGACCTTAGCTAGCAATAATAAAAACAACAATAACAAGAAGAGTAACAACAACACATGTGTACATCGCATGTAATTATTATTTACACACATAGCTACGACGATTGAAGGGCGAGCGCGATGTTAATGCAACAGTAAACACAAAGCACAAAACAAACCAAAAACAAAAACAAACAAACAAATAGACGAAAACATCATTTTATGGACTTGACTTATATGCTGGCGAAAACAGCAGCAATGGCGTTTCATTTTAAATGGAGCAAGCAAGCAGTGTGTGTGGGCGTATCCGCCAAGCAGTCGATAACTGAACTGCTTCACAATCATTGCGCAACTGTAACTGAAAGATTATTCGTTTTGTTTTGTGTATTTTTGCAGCGCCTGGTTGTGATAAATTCGAGCTGTGTAACACATGCGCCATGGCATTTAATGTCCGGCCGCACAGCCATGATTCAAGCAGTGCGCCAATATTCAAAGAAAACAGCGGGCGCAGCCACAATGCGTCGCGAGGAAAGCGACAGCGATTCGGATTCCGATGATGAGTTCGAGCGACGTCGTCGCAATGCTAATGTTAAGCGCAGTGAGCGGGTAAGTGAACGAACTCGCGGCCCACGTGGTCAAAACCAACAACAACAATAACAATGGAATTGTGTAAATGCTCGAAACGGGTTAAGTAATATTTGGACTTTTGCCTCAATGTCGTTTTTTGAACTCTTTGCTTGCTGTAAGCAAGTGGCGCAAGCGCAGTAGCAAGCAACAGTACATGGTTTGTGTCTAGACTATGCGGCATTCGAGTTCGAGAAGAAGTGCATAAAGCAGTTCAAGCAGTTGCACAATTCGGAATTGAGTTGAAATTTTATTTTGAAAGTAATTTTAATTTTGCAAATGAAAATTAGAATTGCTTCATAGACCAAATAAAATATTGCAAGTAAATATTGTTATGCCGATTCGTATATTAATTTGTGTCTTACGTTTTAGGGCGACTCTGAGTTTTGGCGCCGCAAGATGCGCACCTTGCATCGCATTATGGACGTGAATCACGATGGTGTCATCTCGTATGATGATTTCAATTTGTTGGCAAAACGTTTCAGCGACTTGGGCCATTTGTCGCCGGAGGTGGCCGCCGAATTCAACGATGTGATTAAGCAGACGTGGGAGGAGCAATTTGGCGAGATAACGCCATATAATCTGGTTAATGCTGAGCAATTCTTAACCGATTTGCATCATCGACTGAATGACAAGAAAATGGCGAAGCGCATTGGACGCTTTTTGCCCTATTTGTTTAAGGTACATGAATGGCTGTCTCAATTGAATGCTAAAAACACTTAATTAATATGCTGACTTCAATCTTCAATTCATGTTTTCGCAGGCCGTTGACTTTGATCACACTGGCCACTTGGATCTCGAACAATATAAGCTCTTCTTCCGCTGTCTGGGACTGACCGAAGAGGATGCTGCCGTTTCATTTGCTGTGATAGACAAGAATGGCGATGGCCAAGTGTCGCTTAAGGAGTTTGTACATTTGGGACGTCAATTCTTTTTGACCGAGGACGATACGAAGATATCGAAAATGTTCTGGGGTCCGCTAATCACTGACCATTGACGTGTTGCAGTCACTGCTGTAGATCACAATGTTCGCGATGTAAATACCACAACACACACGACTAAACAGAAGCAAAAGAAGCCAATGCTAACAATAAGAACTTCAACGACAACTAGCGCGCAGAAGGCGTGCGGCAGTTGGCCGTATCTACAGCATGTGGCGCCGCATGAATCGGGACCATTTAAACGGCAAATGACCATTGACAGCAACAACAACTACAATACGAACGCATCGTCCAGCATCAGCAACATCAACAACATTAACAACAACAGCATCATCATCAGCAACATCATTAACAACAACAGCAACACCATCAATTTGGTCACCATTAGAAGCATGAGCATTTACGATTATTTACATCAACATTTCAATACAATTGCCAGCAGCAGCAGCAGCAACAGCAGCAGCAACCAGAAGCGCCAACGACGCCACAACGATTACGATGACGAAATGTTGCATTTGCTGCCATCGCCGAAAGTGCGCAAGCACAACTATTCCAACTATCAGCGTCAGCAACAGGAGCAGCAGCAACGACAACAGCTGCAGCAGCAGCAGCAGCAGCAGCAGTTGCCACAACAGTGGCATCGCAGCAAGTGGCAGCGTGAGGAGGAGGAGCGAGAGCGCAGGCGGAAGCAGCATGGCACAAATTCAACTATGGATAATTATGATATAAGATTTTTTTTCTATATTAATTCGCTAATATTATTCACAATGTCGTGTCGCCAATACGAGGGCGATGACTTTAAGCATTTCATTGTTGATCACATCAGAGAGTTCGATCGCGGACGCCGCAAGGCTCGCAAGCGTCGCAAGCGCAGGATGAAGCCACCAAATGTGGCAGCAACAGCAACAATAACAGCTGCAGCAGCAGCAGCAGCAGCAGCAACAGAAACAACAACTGCAGCTGCAACAAGTGCAGCACAAAGTAAACTGCATTTGTAGACAGCGAACAGTAAATTGAAAATTGCGAACTTGCGAACTTTGCATGATGTTTTAGCTAAGACTTATGTAACACTATCGCTAAACTATGATATAATTATTATAACAAAAACAAGAAGAAGAAACACATAAATAAAAGAAAATATACAAAAATTGAGAAAATGTGAGTGGAAATCATTGAATAGAGATTATTTAAAACATCGTTGAAAAGAACTTTTATAATTTAAACGCTATTCCCAGATAAGCAAAACTTTGAGTATATTTCTGGATTATCCCTTTTTGACAACATTTATGATCCTAAATTTGACACGGAAACATAAATTGATGGCCACACCATTCAAACATTTATCTATTGAATCCAAATATTAATCAAACTATATGCAATCGAATTCATTGCCTATTTCTATGGCGACAATATCCCAAGCACACATTGTTGCTTCAATATTTTTTTTATTTTATATGAAGGTAATGACAAAATAATTTATGAGAAAAGGAAATATGGCGGCAAAAACTCTTTAACAAGTTACACGAGTTATGTAGTCGAAGTTATTGTTCTCTCTTTCTTTGTATATACTTAACATTCAGAGATTACAATCATAACAATGAGTGCGAGTGAAAGAGGCACAATGTAGTAGTGTGAGCGAGACGCCAATGAATTTGTGCATTAACCCTTAGAAGATGCAAGGGAAGATGCAGTATTAAAAACGAGTTAGATTTGTTTTATAATTTAATTTTAAATAATTTGGAATTTGCAATAAGGCGTGGTTTTCGTTTTTTGTAAGCGTTCTTTTCCTTAGGTTCTTAATCCTAAATAAAATTATTTTATATGTAAATTAATATTTACATATCTAGAAACAAATATTAATGTCTCTTTGGCATTTTTTTTTAAATGTAAATTGTTTATTAACATAACTTAAAAATATATGTTCTAATTCTCTATGTTGTAATACATTTCCTGCCGGCACAAAGTTAAAATACCCTTCTACCCTATGGGTAGCGGGTATAAAAATATGGGCAACGGTAAATTTGTCAATATGGCCGCTCTGAAATGTCAGCTATTGAAATGTAAACAAGAGTTGGCGAAAAATTCAATTAACGGCAAAAATATGGCAAACTTTTATAAATTGCAAGATTTTGATGAGGATTTTAACGAAGTGGAGGAAAAATTAAAGAAGTATAGGGGATTGCTAATAGTAAAGAAATCGCCATCAGTTTGGGCCTTTGTTTGTAGAATTGATGGTAGCAATGGAAAATTTTCATAAATACATTTACTTTTTAGAAATCCTGCACAACTGGAGGTGTCGATTGGCCATGGGTAAGTGCTTACCTCGCCGATCACAACATGGGTACTTACTAAAGTGACCCTATAGTAAACGAACGTCGAACCACCTAGTTAATAAATGTATGCGCATTAAAGCATAAGTACAAAATAACGGCTAGCATCGCTTTTGTTTTTGTTATTTTGTGGAAAGAGCATACACAAGATTAAAGACAAAACTGCGATTATACTTTACATCGCTGTTTGTTTACGCGTCTGCGGTGCACCGCTTACAAAAACAATTGTCCAGAAAGAACCGTTTGTTTTATTTTGTGCTGCTCTTTTGCTCAAACGCAGCTGTGTTTGCTGGCTGACGAAATTTTTGCAAGCATTTGAGTTGAGAAGTGTAAAGCGGATCAATCGCAATTCTAATAGGTGAGTGACTTACAAAATACTATTGTATATGTGCATAATTATACCCGCTACCCATAGGGTAGAAGGGTATTATAACTTTGTGCCGGCAGGAAATGTATGTAACAGGTAGAGGGAGGCATCTCCGACCCTATAAAGTATATATATTCTTGATCAGCGTCAACAGCCGAGACGATCTAGCCATGTCCGTCCGTCTGTATGAAACACTGGATCTCAGAGACTATACGAGATAGAGCTATAATTTTTTTTCTTTGTTATGTTTGCACGCAGATCAAGTTTGTTTCAAATTTTTGCCACGCCCACTTCCGCCCCCGCAAATCAAATAAAATCGAATAACAAGCGTAATTTTGAAGCTAAAGCCGCGAATTTTGGTGTATGTAATAACAACAATAGTATTTATGATTCCTGTGGTTGGTTGCGATCAGATAAAAATTGTGGAAGTTATTAAAGAAATACTTTTGTATGGGCTAAAACGCCTACTTACTAGGGGTCTTAGTTTCTTTGGCCGACAATCTGGTATATTATGCCGTCTTTGGTATATTTTTAATGTTTTTTTTAATGTTGTACTATATCGTTATACCGAATATACCATTTGGTATATTGTTAGTATTTTCAGTACTTTTGTTATATTTTCGGTATATTTTGAAAATAATACCGCAATATTTGGCTTTTATTAAAAATGGGTAGCGGGTATCTCACAGTCGAGCACACTCGACTGTAGCTTTCTTACTTGTTATTATTAAGTATGTTATTTATTATTACTTTTCACCAATGATACAAATATTGATATGTATTGCTCTCTCGACGATTGCTTGCTAACCACTAATCTGCATTTGAGCACGAACCGTCGTCTCTCTCTCTCTCTGCAGGGTCATCGTTGGCGCTCTACGTTTCTGCTCGCACCGGTTCCCACACGGCCCTAAGAAAAGAAGTCAATTTCTTTGGTGTTATGATCGGTGAGTATTTTAAAAGATAATTAATTAATAATCTATCCACTTTAATCTATTAAAACTTTTTTTATCCTTTTTATTTCTAGATTCAATAACTGCAGTCGGCGGTATTGGCCCAGCTGAAGACCAATTGAGAAAGGCCCAAAAAAAAGATATTTTAAGAACTCAAGATCAAGTATTGAAAGATCAAGAATAAAGAAAAATTTAAATTAAATAAAAGCTGTAATTGAAATTGTTCATGCTTTTTAATTTATAATGCCAGGCCCCTCCATGGGGTACCATGTAAGTACTTACTTCACCGCATTGCTAGACGCCACTTTGTAAGTAGTGGTGGTCTGCTGGTAAGTGCCAATTTCACCAGCAACGAACTAGCGCTCAGGATTGCAGGGTTACAACGCTGTAACTCTCCACTGTCACCCACATCTCTAACGTACGCCTATGCGCGACTAACTATTTAAATTGAAATTCTAACGTCTTATTTATTTATGGGGTTATTTTAAGTTGTTAAATTTTATTGTTGTATTTATTTACTGTATGGGTCTATTACAGTCTTCGTATGTTTTCTCGGGCTGTTGTCGTTCGTCGAGGATTGGTTTCCAAATTTACGAAATATCAATATTTCCACAATTCGTGAAATTATGTAAAATACAACATGCTGTTATAATAACAGCCGTTTTTGAATAATGATTATCCAAACCTTTGCCAATTCGCCGAAATCTAGCTTTCAAATGGCCGAAATTATTTTCGAACACACAAAGGCCAAAGTGTAATTAAAAGCCTTCATGGTTTCATTCTCGGTAGTTGAAAACGCATATGGCTTCATTACTTGTGTCGAAAATTTGAAAGCCGAATCGCCAATCACCACAACAGGCACATAAACTCCCGACATAATGCACGAATTATTTTTCAAAAGTGGCAACGTTTTTTGCTATGGAAAAACGTCAGCGCCACGGCTCAATTTGTAGAAAAAGTAGTTAATATAATATATTTATTAAAGTTATGTTTATATATGTTAATAATCCAATTTTTGTTAGTTAAATGTATAATAATTGTTTAATGTTCGTATAAACTTGTTGGATATATGTATTTTGTTAGAAAATATTAATTAGCGCCCTCTGTGTGTGGGGCTTAGCAACATTGCAGAAAGATTTTCGCGATAGATGCATCTTAAGGCCACAAATGGCAAAGAATGGGAAGATAAGAATGCATCAAAGGTTAATGTCCGTTTGACAAGGCTTAGATTTTTCATTCGTGCTGGTGATTCTCTGGCAAGTCACCTGTTCATTTTGTCATGGCAGTTCTCACAAAGTAGAGAAAAAAAAAAATATATTATATACATATATCGCCAAGTAAAAGACAAAAGTGACATACATAAATAAATAGTGAACAGTGCGGGAAAAAGAAAAAAAAATATAATATATATATTTGAGTGAAATCACCCCCCCATTTCGGCCAGCAGCCAACAGGCGACAGGCGGATAGAATTTTTGGAGTTTTCTATGGTGCCGTCCAATAAGGCAGGGTAAATATTACTGACGGCAGATGTAAAATTTACAAATATCATATTAACGCTCTGATTTTTCTCTTAAAATCAGACGGCACGCAATGAAAAATTTTCTTTTGGATGTTCTTGGTGTAGGCGTTAAATTAAGCCACCCAAACAATTCAAATCCACGCCGCATCGTCACCCGGCAGCCAAAAGCTTGCACCAAAGCTTGGAAAGCTTTCGCACGATCGCTTCGAAAGCTACAGCGGATCAGCTGATAGCTACAAGCGAAAGGCAAGCTCTGCCATGATACAATTATACAAGGTAGTCTCGTCGGCAAAAGCACTCCCTCTATAATCATAACAATGAGTGCGAGTGAAAGGGTCTCGGCGTAGTAGTGTGAGCGAGACCACAATGAAATGCGCATTAACCCTTAGACGATGCAATAAATATTATTACATATTTAGAAGCTAATATTAAAATCTCCTTGACATATTTTTAAAATGTAAGTTGTTTATAAACAATATTAATAATATATATGAGAATTCTCTAATTCTCTGAATGTTCTAATTCTATCCGTCTCTACGGCATACATTGCAAAATGTCGTTTTGTATAAGGGTTAATTTTAGAAAAAATTCGTCCGCAGACAACCTCTTGCGTCGAAAAACGAACACGCACTGACGAAAGCTTTTGCCGACGATAATTGTATCATGTGCTCTGCCATCTGGCAGAAATTTAGCAGGAGCGTTTTGCAGCGATATTGCGCAGCCGCCACCTGAAATTTCGTTGAGATTTGTTCCTGAGAGGACTAGCAAGGAGGACGCCAGCATTACCACGGATGTTGGATTTGTGCTAGTGACCGTGCGTCCACCTGCAAAAGTGTCCTAGTACCACCCAGAGAGTTGGCGCAGCTGATGTCCGCGCCCATAGATGTTTTTTGTTGTTATTTAATTTATATCTGCGTTAGTTCTTTGGGCCTTCTGCCATTTAATTAGATCGTTTTTGTATTATATTTTGTTCATTTAATGTATTGTTTGCGTACATGTATATATGTTGAATGACAAACTGTGTTGTAAATTTACATATGATTACGTGGTATAATATACTAGGTATCAGAGGTAAAATAAACTTCATGAGTTACAATAAGTTGTCCTACATATATCTTGTCCGACAATATTTATGTTTTCTGTCAAGATTTGCAATTGTAAAATTTAAGTCATATTTGTTTACCAAAACAATGGAACATCTGGCATAAAAGCTCAGATCACCATGCTAGCATAAAGCTTTTGTCAGGGCTTTAAACTTTTGCTCCACAGCTGAAACAACAACAACAAAAACAACACACACACACATATATCACCGGCTGTGAAAGATCTTTCGTCGCTGGAGAATGATGTAAGTGAGCTTTTCTTATACATAACTTTTTATTTACATATTGTACGCATTAGAGTTTTTTTTTTGCATTGAAACTGGTGAATGCAAAATTTATAGTCCGAAAGAAGTTTGTTTTTTTTTTTGTTTTGCTGGCAGCTTAATTTCATTGCGCCTGGGGAACCTTAAGTTTCTTAGGGCTGGGCATTTGCCGATGGTCCATTGCCATATAATATGGATTCTTAATTAAATAGTTTTATAGTGCTTAAAAACTATCTGTTAATTAGCGATCCATATAAAAATTTACAATATGAAATATTGGCTATCTATTTCTATTCATCATAATTATTCTATTTATCTATTTATTTAGTTTTTAAGTATTTATGAAATAGATTTAATTTAGCTTTAATATTTTAACGTCGTTATTTCATATTTCGTCCATGTTTTCTTTTGTTGCCTTTTCTTTATGTTTCTTAATTTAAATAAATTTGTTATAATGTTCAGTATGTGCGAGTAATTTTTCAAATTTGGAACCATGCAGCGTTTGTATGAGGAGGGTTGAGTGACGAGGAGCTTCTCTAAGGGATCCTGTCATTTAAATTGATTTTTACATTGGCTTTGCCGTAAAGGAGAAGTGCTCCAAGTCGAAGGTAGATCTCTAACTTGTCTTTCCTCTAGTTTTCTTCTAACTCTTTTGTTTACTGTCTTTGTATGCCTCTTCCCCATTTTCCCCCTTCCTTAAGTACGTGAATTTTCTAATAGTATAGTTAATCCATGGAAGCACGTAGCGGAAAGGATATTTTTCTTGCCCACACCCATCCGACCAGACAACAGCCGTAGCGATCGCGTACGCCTTTCGTATCGTTACAAGTCCACCAGCTTCTTAAACGAACAAGCTTCGTTACACGTTACACATCTCATAATTGTCATAGCCGACTTCGCTCAACAATTTGTGAGTCATGGCAGCGTCCTGGTATCTGTATCTAAAATTACATTTAACATCAATATACAAATGCAAAAATGAGCATCACTCAATAATTGCATATTTACCGAGCATCAACCATTGCAAACAATATTGTTGAGTACCAGCCTTTATAATTTCGATGTGACAGCCATATAAAAAATTCTTTCTTTAATAAAATTTCATGAACACAATAATTATATTTACCAATCGCGCCTAAGCAATGTTTTTGTATATAATTTGAGTTTGGCGCGTCGGCGCACGACTCGCCTCCAGCAACAGGTTACGGCTACTGGAGGTGTTTTATTCTGTCAATTTAGGTTTAGGTTTAGGTTTAGGTTGGACCGGCTGCCCAACGGGCAAAGCATAGACCAATGGAGGTCCGTAGCTGTACCGGTGTAATAGTTCTTCGTCTCAGAAGTCGCACAGTATGGATGCATTTTTGGCAAAAGCCAGCAGCATCCTGGGAGGTAGCCGTGAAACGTCCCGAAGATCGTTGTGGCACGGCGAATTGAGGTATTTCAGCCGGAGTCGGGATAACGCTGGGCACCTACAGAGAAGATGCTCTAGTGTCTCCTTAACCCCGGGCTCGTTGCATTTCCTGCACTGATCACTGTTCGTGATACCTAGCTTTACAGCATGGGCAGCTGCCAGACAGTGACCAGTTAAAATGCCTAGCATTAGCCTGCAGTCCTTCCTTGAAAGCTGCATGACGAATTTGGTTAAGTTATTGTCCGTAGAGGCACCCATCAGCTTAGCAGTTTTGCACGAGTTGGCATTACGCCAGCTTGCGTCCCACTGAAGTCTGGAGCGCTCCTCAATTTCCCTACCAAGAGTTCGCAGGGATATCGGCAAATTGCACATGTTATCGACATCGAGCCCCACTCCCTCTTTGGCGAGAGTGTCTGCGATCTCGTTACCAGCGATGCCTTGGTGGCTTCGGCAGCCTTGCCAATGGCAAAAACTTCCGCCTGGAAGATGCTGCAATGGTCCGGGAGTTTATGGGAATGTTTGGAGACCGGGTCTGGGCAGTATACGGCCGCTCCGACGCCGTCATCTATCTTCGACCCGTCGGTGAAGAGGTTGAGGGCTTCGGGAATGCGTAACCCTTCCCGCCAGCAATCCGGTTCCAAGAATATTGATTTTATATGGTGCGTACTGGTAAGGGGGATAGTATAGTCCAAGTAACAGATTGTAACAGATTGCCTGTTACAGCAATCCTAAGGGACGATTTTGCTGCTATGGATTGCGCGTATAAGTTCAACGGTTCGACACCAGCTATCACTTCGAGGGCTTTAGGAGGCGTCGACCTGATAGCGCCTGTGATGCACAGTAACGCTTGACGTTGTGTCCTTTCCATGATGGATAGGTACGTTCTTTTCTCCGTGGCCTGCCACCACACTAGAACACCATAGGTGAGGATAGGGCGAACAACTGAGTTGTATACCCACCGCATTAGATTAGGAGATAGGCCCCAAGTGCAGCTAAGCATCTTTTTCGCCATATACAAGGCTCCAGTGGCCTTCTTCACCCTTTCTAACACGTTGAGCTTCCATGACAGTTTGCTGTCCAGAACCACACCTAGGTATTTCACAGCTAGGGTCGGCTTTAATGTAGTGCAGCCTATTTTAGGGGGGAGCTACGCCGGCACCTTATACCTCTTCGTGAAGAGGATAAGCTCCGTTTTGTCCGCGTTAATGCTGAGCCCGGCTGATTCGGCCCATGCTTTAACTTCCCGAAGAGTATGCTCCATTACGGAACTAAGGGTGGTTGGGCATTTCCCAGTTATCAAAATGCTTATGTCGTCGGCATAGGCAATTAACTTGGGGGCCGGTCTAGTAAATTTTTGAAGTAGGCTATTTACAACCAAATTCCAAAGGAGAGGCGAGAGAACCCCACCCTGGGGAGTGCCACCTCGCACTTCCTTTGTGATAGCCGCATCGCCCCACGTAGCCACCACCCGCCTGTCACAAAGAAGGAGGTTGACCCACCTGTGGATCGCTGGAGCCGTGTTTACTGAGGTAAGGCCCTTCATGATAGCGTCAGTGGTGACGTTATTGAAGGCGCCTGAAATATCTAGAAATGCACCTAAGGCGTATTCCTTGTAGTGGTCTGCTTTTTCGATGGAGGCTACTAAAGCATGGAGAGCTATCTCAATGGACTTGCCCTTAGTGTACGCATGCTGATTTGGGGACAACAGATGCAACGAATTGTTTCTGATGTGCAAATCAAGTAGCTCTTCCAGTGTTTTAAGCAGGAAAGAGGTTAGGCTGATAGGCCGAAAGTCATTTGGGACAACGTGACTGCATTTGCCCGCCTTGGGCAGGAAAATTACTTTTGAGGTCCTCCAAAGAGTGGGGATACATTTAGTGACTTACGAATTATTTTATTTTGCAGTCGCTGCAAACGATTGATCTGGCAATTTGAGGTGAGTGCGCCCCAGATGGATAGAGCATATTTCCAAATTGGCATGATGAGCTGCTTAACCAGTAGCATTTGGCAGTCCTTTGCCAATTTGCTGTTTCGCCCAAGGAGCCAGCCCAACTTCATGGCTCTTGCTCTGGTTTTGACGCACAGTATTGTCACGTGTGTGGCCAGCGTTAATTTGCGGTCAAGTGTGTGTGTTTGGATGTCATTTTAATTTCATGTCCGTTTATAGCAATCATTCTTGTCCTTTCTCGTTCATTCGGGTCACGCAGCGTGTATATGACATGCGCTGTCTTTGTCGCGTTGATCTTGAAGCAGCATTTCTTAGACCATTTTACGAAGTGGTGCAGGTACTGTTGGGTCTCGTTTGTCGCCTTGGCCGGATGATCAGCGGAGCACATGATGACTGTGTCATCTGCATATGTTGACAACAGCATCGACCATCATCATTTGGCTCAAGATGGCGACGATTTTGCGTGAGTAAAGGCAGCGGCATATCTGAGAAGTAAATTGTATATAAAATTGGTCCCAAGCTGATATGCAGCCGACTCTGGATGTTACTCCATCGTTGCATTTAACTGCAAAAGTGCGATCAGACAGGTAACTTTCGATGATTTTATATAAATTTAGGGGCAGAATTTTAATAATTTTACTCAGCAGACCCTCATGCCATACTCTATCGAACGCTTCCGATATGTCAATGTAGATGGCCGAGCAGTATTGACGTTCTTCATAGGCTATTAATATATGCTGAGTAACTCTGGCCAGCTGATGCTCCGTGCCGTGCTCGCGACGAAAGCCAAATTGGTGGCTGGGCACTGCAGTGGCAAAATCCTTGTGCTCAAATAGGCGCTTGAGCAGGAACTAAATTTAGATTAATTATATATTACTCTAGTCAAACTACCTTAAGCCTAAACTAAATCTGTAACTCAAATCCAATACTTAAATCAAACTATAGCTTCATAAGTTCCAATTGTTCCTAAACCTAGATTACTAGATTCATCAATTACTCCAAAACTATATTTGTTTAGGAACATTGTTCCTAAACCCTACTAACGTAACTGACAACTTTATCTACCTTAATCTAATGTTAACGTAAAGCCAATTGTAACAGGCAACATTTTCCTGTCAACATTATCTCTAATGCCAAAAAATTGTTTAAAGTTGCTATAAGAGTAATGAAGCAATAAAGATTACCATCAGTCGTACTTGACTGGCGGGACATTACCACTCCAAAAAAAAAAAAAAAAAAAAAAAAAAAAAAACAGAGTTGTTTCTGAAAAAATTTTTTACCATTTCACATAAAAAAAAAGTTATGCTCAGCATCACCAATAAAAAAAAGAAATATAAAAAGAAAACAGTGCGTCCAATAGTGAAAAACTCAGTGAACCTTGGCCTAATGTCGTCCACCGCGAGTGTAGTGAGTTTATATGACTCTGACGGCACCACCTGTTCACTGACATACTCCCCTCCTGAAACGGACTTGTCCACCTACGACGACGAAGACTTCCTGGATGTCGAATCATTGGACCAGACAGTCCTATGGTGGGAATCAACAACAATCAAAGACCAGTGTCTGACGACACCCATAATTAACACAACGACAAGTGCCGTCAGCAAAGGCGCACACATAGAAACTCAGCAACACCTAGACTAGATGATACACAGATTAAGCAGCAACAAAACTCAACCATCATGGCTACTGCAGCCAAATCCACCGCTAGCAACAACAACTCAGCAACATCCAACTACAAACAACAGACAGCCAATACAGGAAACCAGCAACAAAAACTAAGCAATATGGCGCCTCCAGTCAACACCTCCGTTAGCAACATTAAGCCAGTTAACTACAAAAACAACCATCAGGCAACCATCACAAAACCACAACAACAAAAACCGACGCCAAACCTCCCGCCATCACCAACACATACACCGACGAAAGCCAGCAATGCAAAGCGCAGCTTGATACACACAATTGGATAAATCCAAGTGACTGAACCAGTGGCTCCCAAACTGCCACATACAGTCACCACACTTATCGACGAATGGATTGCAGCCAACAACAACAATTCTGGCTTGCAAACGGCTCCACAATTAACCATGCAGGATCTCTCCACTCCATCCAAGCGCAAGAGAGTTGAACTTGACTCCAGCGACGATCATCCAAGCCAATTTGATACGATTAAAACACCAGTATTTAAAAGTGACGCGGCCAAAAACATACAGCTAGCAAGAAGAAGCTCCCAATCTCTTATTGAAAGCCAGCAAAACACACACCAGCATCAACCAAGACCCAATATGGCCACCAGTACAACAACAAACGAGAGTCAGATCGCAACATTGGAGAGATACCTCCTTTATTTATGCCAAAAGTTGAAGCCATCGTTCCTTTGATGGAAAAATTACAAAATATACCAGGCGTTGGCAGCTACGTGATCAAGAGCGCATCCAACGGTGTCCGCATCATCAGCAGCTGCCTTAGTACCTATAACGCCATTCAAAACACATTAAATGAAGCTGGAATACATATGTACTCACACCAATTTAGCAAAGACAGGGGCCTGCGCGTCGTCATCAGGCATCTGCACTACTCCACGCCTACTGAATGGATCGCCGCAAAGCTCGCTGAAGTCGGCTATAAAACAAGATTCATTAAGTCAATTAAAAACAACTTTACAAATAAGCCATACAACCTTTTTGAAGTCGTTGTTGAGCTCAAATCTGATGGCTCACACCTTAAGATACTGCAGCTTCAAGGCTTGGGACTCCAGCTTATAAAAGTTGAAAGGCAGTCAGCGCCAACTGATCCGGCCCAATGTCACCGTTGCCAAGTTTTTGGGCACACCAAAAACTACTGCCGTCGCCCTTTTGTGTGCATGAAGTGCGCTGGCTGCCACCCAACAACTACATGCCAGAAGAAAAGAGGCGAGGCGTCCAAGTGCGCCAACTGCAACGGCAATCGCATCAGCAGCTACAAAGGCTGCCCATCGTTCAAAGAAGCCAGAAGGAAATTACTCCACTCCCGCCAGATGTATAACGCCAAATCGAACAATCTCCAAATCCATCCCCAGCACATGCAGCATCAACATCAGGCCTCGTTTTGCGAGGCCAGATATCAGGCTGATTGGTCTGTTAGATGCCACATCTTCTGGAGATTTACCTGGTTTGAGGCACATTGTGATCTCGGCGTATTTCCAACATTTAGGGAAAGTACAGTTGTGTGTCGTTTTCATTTAAAATTTTTAGTATGGCATTGTAGGTGTTGATGTCTTCGCTCAATATGCGGACACCATCGCCAGGCAAGGTTTTGGTACGGAATTTACCAACGCATTAGGCTTTCTATTATTGGCATGATCTGCGGCACTATCGGCAAAATTAGCGGTGCTATGTTTGTCGCTATATCATTTGCTGCTCTTTGCGCTAGTTGGCGTATTTGCTTATCAACATTTTCATTTTGCTGCCGTTGTTGCGGTAGGTCAGCTTTGTTTTCATGTTGTCGTTTCTGTTGCTGTCGATATTGCTTAGCAACATTTTCATTTACATTTTGTTGTCGTCGGTCAGTTTTCTGATTTTGTTTCTGTTGCTGTTGATATTGTGTATACGAATTTGGTGGGCTGTTATGCTTGTGAGGGGATGTGAACTGCAGTTTTCTTTTCCTTTTTTCTAAATGCAACCCGATTGTGTTTTGTTAGCAGAAAACATACAAGTTTTCTTCCAGTCACGTCATGTGTAGACACAAGATGAGAAAAGAATTTATCCCTTCTTTTTGCCGTATATGCGGAACTGATTTTCTACAAGAAACGGACCACGTAATTTCTACAAGAAACGTCTAGTATAAATTCTGCCAGCGCAGCTGAGGGAAATTTAAATTTCCCTCTGGCAGAATTTATACTGGACGTTTCTTGTAGAAAATACGTGGTCCAGCTCTAGCAGAAATTCTGCGCTTAGATTCTAGTGCGTAGTTCGGAATATGCAAAATAAAAATACGCTCAAAAATATATGCAGTAAATAAAATGTTTATTATACTTCAAATTAAATTTATTAAAACTAAAACAATGAGCACTTAAAATTATAGTTATGTTTTCTAATTAGTTTAACTTATTACTAAACAATTATAGTTATATTCTATTTATTATTTTCTAATATTTCTAATTGCTTTGCCCTGGCCAATGCCTTGTAATTTTTATTTTTAAATTTGAAAAACGCCTCTCGCACAACTTTCTTGTGGTCCTCAAAGCTATAGTTGTCGGTCTTCAGAGCTTCAAACATGGCATTGTTTAAATGGCGGTATTTGTTGAATGCCTTCATCTTTGCAGTGCCGGCGTAGTTCATCCCCATCAGCACATCCTTGTGGAAGATCCGCTCCAAGTTTTTTTCTATACCATCTGGGCAGAGCATCCTCCTGAACATCGTCACATACTTTAATGGAGATTCCTCTAAATATAAATGCAAATAGTATTCTTTATTTACATAAGATTAGAATATTAGAAGTAGAGTTAAAAATATAAACTTACCTCTGATTGTTTTATAAAAAACGCGCAGAAAAAATTCAACTTTCTTGTACAGCACTCACAAAACAAATGACGCATGATACACAAAATTGCACATGTTCGAGAAAAGAAGGCGTTAGGGAAATTACGCGTTGCGCGTACACCAGACTCATTGCAAGACGCTTTCTACAAGAAAAATCATCTAGTGATCTACAAGAAATTCTTGCAGTCACGGTCTTGGCATGACACGAAACACAATTGGGAAATTAGTTGCAAAATTGCTTTTGAAGACGGGGGTAGGAAAAGTTAACAGAGTTTTATCAAATTGAGGGTCAGAGGCATCCATGTCAGCGGATTTTATTTTTATTATTGTGTTTTGTTTAGTTAGTGGCAGCTCGTTTGGAAGCAAAGGTGGTACTTTGCTTAACCCGGAATTTATAATATCAGCCTTAATTAGGTTTCCGTCAGTGGCTGCGCGAGTATCGTAAGTCTTGTTGTGAGCATTGACATTAACATTAGCATTCATGCTGTCTGTTAATGTTAAAGTCTTGGCAGCTTCTTTGCTGTCTGTTAATGGTTGCCGGCTGCAGTTAATTTGAATTGACTCGTCATTATGGTTGACAGTTGTAATGGTTGTTGCTGCTTTTTTATCGGCATTCTTTTTTTCTATGCCTTGTTTATCTTTATTCCTTTCATCCCTTTGAGCGGGAGAGATTTGCGCGCAAACTGCTGTCATTTTGTTTGTTGTTTTGTTCTGGCCGTAAGAGTGAGAGATTGGAGGGGAAATTTTCTCCATGTTATGAACAACTGCAGTTGTTGTTACTGTAGTCATTCCCTCCTTTTCTGTAATGTTAGCGTGTGTACGTGTGCGTGTGTTCGAAGGGGAAATTAACGTGGCGTCATGCACAGTTGCAGTTTCTGTCATTGATTTTGACGTCAATTTCTCCTCTTGCTTATCATGGATAAATGGCTCTGGGGTGCCGCTGCTTATGTTTCATGGGGGTGCCCCGGTATAGCATTATGGAAATTTCGGAGATGGATGGCGATAGTAGTGATACAAAGTACTCACCATTTTGAGTCTTTGTAGTAGCAGTATTTCCGCCTTGGATCACCCTTGGGATGTTGTCATTTGTCTTGGCTGGAGCTGTGTGTTCCGCCTTTGTCCGATTTTTCATGAATTGGTTGAACTCCTTGATGAAATCATGGTCTGCTTTGGAGTTACACTCCTTGTCGATAGCCGCCATGATTTTTCTCTTGGGAATTTTTCCACTTTCACTTTATTCGTATTGGCTTAAATGTCAGTTTTTATTTGTTTAATTTTTTGTTCTCTCTCTCGCTTAATGGTTTTTATTTACACAAATCAATTTGTTTAATTTTTTCTCGCTTTGTAAATTTTCACTTGTTGAATTTTATTTTATTTTATTTTTCAATTTATTCCCATTGGCTTTCTATATTATTTTCACATTCATTGGTTTTTATTTTTTTCCCACTTTTCTCAATTTGTTTCAATTTAATTTATTAAATTTTATTCGCTGTAAAAGTTTCATTGAAATAAGAAGACTTTTTTTTTATATATATATAATTTGGAGTTCGGCGCGTCTGCGCACGACTCGCCTCCAGCAACAGGTCACGGCTACTAAGCAATGTGGGAAGTCAACTTCTTCAAAACCTCCCTGCAGTTCTGAGCACTAGTTCGTTGCTGGTGAAATAAACACTTACCAGCAGACCACCACTACTTACAAAGCGGCAACTAGCGATGTGTTCTTTAATTTCCGTTTTGTATGAAATGTTCGCAAATAGGGTCAATCGTCACTACCTCGATTACCCACAAACTAGTGAAATGGTGCAACATATTAGGGTCTTTGAGGAAAGTACTTACATTAGACCCCATGGAACGGCCGATAAAGAAAGTACCTACATGGTACCCCATGGAACGGCCGGTAAAATAAGTGCTTATATCGGACCCCATTGAAGGGTCGGCAAAATAAGTACTTACATTGGACACCATGGAAGGGTCGGCCATTATAAATTCAAAAACATGTACAATTCCAATTCCGCTACCCATAGGGTAGAAGGGTATTATAACTTTGTGCCGGCAGGAAATGTATGTAATAGGTAGAAAGAGGCATCTCCGACCCTATAAAGTATATATATTCTTGATCAGCGTCAACAGCCGAGACGATATAGCCATGTCCGTTTGTCCGTCTGTCCGTCTGCCCGTATGAACACCTAGATCTCAGATACTATAAGAGATAGAGCTATAATTTTTTTTTCGACAGCATTTGTTATGTTTGCACGCAGATCAAGTTTGTTTTAAATTTTTGCCACGCCCACTTCCGCCCCCGCAAATTTTAAAGCTAGAGTAGCGAATTTTAGTGTGTACAATAATAACTATAGAATTTATGATTACTGAATTTGGCTGCGATCAGATAAAAATTGTGGGAGTTATTAAAGAAATAATTTGGTATGGGAAAAACGCCTACTTACTAGGGGACTTAGTTTCTTTGGCCGAAAATCTGGTATATTGTGCCATCTATGGTATATTTTGAATGTGGCACTGTAACGATATAGCAAATATACCGTTTGGTATATTTTTAATATTTTTGTAGTACTTTCGGAATATTTGAAAAATAATACCGGAATATTTTGCTTTTATTCAAAATGGGTAGCGGGTATCTCACAGTCGAGCACACTCGACTGTAGCTTTCTTACTTTTTTTTGAGATATTTTAGATTTCTTGTCGTTCGTTAATTTATTATAAGTCTTATTTGTCATCAATCGAACAAGAAATTTACGCATGATTCCTAAGTCACATAAATGCATACAGTCTAGTGGAATTTGGGAAACCATTTTTACATTTACGTTTTCAAAAGGTGTCATTTTTGTCAAATATTGTTTTAAGTGATGATCGGAATATTTCCTACTTTTGAAGTCCTCGTCGGTTATTAAGTCTTCACTTTTTATTGTGTATGTTAAAACACTATTTATTTTTTTTGGCGACTTGTATGCATTTTGAACATCCATGCGAAGATGTATGTCCGGGAGTCCCACTGATGTAAGCCCTAGCTGGGGCATCACAAACAATAGCCCTTAATTTTAATTGTATATTTCTTTAGTCTGTGTCTATTCCATTTTGAAGAAGGTCTTTTAGCTCACAAATAAATTGGCATAGAAATTCGTCAAGACTATTGGGCTTAGATTTTCCCAAAAATATTCCAACAGGGACAACAGGGGAATTTTTAATATTTGTCACTTTTATCAGAATTGGCGAATTTAAACTTTTGAATAGAGGAATTCCATCAATGTTTATGTCAATAAAATTAATTAAATTCAAAAGCTTAGCAATCTGAGTTTTAATGCCAATGTGCAAATAACGGCCACCACTCATTTGCATTATTTCAGCAGTATTTATAAAATGGTCCGACATCTAAACTTTTTTTTTGTAGTATTCGAACTAAATCAATTGCACAGTCACGTGTTGGTCTATGCTTTAGAAACCATTTCTTAAGATCGTCTTTAGTTCATTGTGAATATTGTCTTCATAAATTATTTCCTCCAAAAAATTCGCGTCACTGTCATTATTTCCATAATGTAAATCTTCTCTAATACTTTCCACTTCTTCTTTAGGCACATTTTCGTTCTCCACTGTGAAACTAAACTTCTCTTTATATTATTCTTTTTGCTGCTGCTTTAACCTTCTTATATGTCGATCACTATACATTATTGAACTACTACTTTTCGTACTTTTATTGTTTATTTAATATTTACACATATAATACAAACATATATTCTCAACTCAAACGCTTGCAAAAATTTCGTCAGCCAGCAAACACAGCTGCGTTTGAGCAAAAGTGCAGCACAAAATAAAACAAACGGTTCTTTCTGGACAATTGTTTTTGTAAGCGGTGCACCGAAGACGCGTAAACAAACAGCGATGTAAAGTGTAATCGCAGTTTTGTCTTTAATCTTGTGTATGCTCTTTCCACAAAATAACAAAAACAAAAGCGATGCTTGCCGTTATTTTGTACTTATGCTTTAATGCGCATACATTTATTAACTAGGTGGTTCGACGTTCGTTTACTATAGGGTCACTTTAGTAAGTACCCATGTTGTGATCGGCGAGGTAAGCACTTACCCATGGCCAGTCGAGTGTGCTCGACTGTGAGATACCCGCTACCCATTTTTAATAAAAGAAAAATATTGCGGTATTATTTTCAAAATATACCGAAAATACTAAAAATACTGCAAAATATACCAAGTGGTATATTTGATATATCGATATAGTACCACATTAAAAATATACCATAGACGGCACAATATACCTGATTGTCGGCCAAAGCAACAGAGACCCCAATTAAGTAGGCGTTTTAACCCATACAAAAGTATTTCTTTAATAACTTCCACAATTTTTATCTGATCGCAGGAATCATAAATACTATTGTTGTTATTATATATACCAAAACTCTAGCTTTAAAATTACACTTGTAATTAAATTTTTTTGATTTGCGGGGGCGGAAGTGGGCGTGGCAAAAATTTGAAATAAACTTGATCTGCGTGCAAACATAACAAATGCTGTCGAAAAAAAATTATAGCTCTATCTCTTATATTCTCTGAGATCCATTGTTTCATACGAACAGACAGACAGACGGACAGACGGACATGGCTATATCGTTTCGGATGTTAATGCTGATTAAGAATATATATACTTTATAGGGTCGGAAATGCCTCCTTCTACCTGTTACCTACATTTCCTGCCGGCACAAAGTTATAATACCCTTCTACCCTATGGGTAGCGGGTATAAAAACAAGTAAGAAAGCTACAGTCGAGTGTGCTGTGAGATACCCACTACCCATTTTGAATAAAAGCAAAAAATTTTGGATTTTTTTCTAGAAATACATCAAAACAATATTCCATAAAAATACTAAAAATATATCAAATGGTATATTCGGTATATTTATATAGTATCACACTCAATATATACCACAAAGACTAGTAGTAAATATTTTTTTCCCCCTCAAAAGTATTTCTTTAACAACTTCAACAATTTTTATCTGATCCCAACCAAATTTTCCAGAATCCCAAAGACTATATAAGACAATTGCCCGAAATCAATTGTGTCAACTCAATTCGTATTAACTCAACGGAGATAAGAAGTGCTCTAATAAAAAATGCAAAATTTACGCGAGCTCATTGATCACCACCAAACGCGCGACAAACAAATATTCCCCACAAATGAAAATAACGTAAAAGAAGCAAAAACAAATACACTACACAAACAGTTAGGCCGGGCTTGAGCCCAAAAACAAAACCCATGCACGCACCGCCTGACATACATACAAGAGGTGTGCATGAATACAGTCAAAGCAGCATTTGGTACTCTCACTCAAAGTTCTGACTGACTGAGTGAGACATTGAGTAAAACGGATTTGGCAAATGTGGAAAATTTACTGTATCCGAATGGCGACGCAATACACGAATGAGTTTCGCGACCGAGTACGCGGTTAGTTGGCGTCGCATTGGCGTCGTCAAATTTATTGCGTGTTTGTATTTTCGTTTTTGTTTTGCTTTTCAATACAAGACCTAGAAAAATAGAAAGGCATGGCAAAACTTTAAGCTCCTCAACAACTCTGAAAATCTT
Organism: Drosophila niveifrons; assembly: GCA_035046325.1. NCBI lineage: Eukaryota > Metazoa > Arthropoda > Insecta > Diptera > Drosophilidae > Drosophila > Drosophila niveifrons. The sequence continues at coordinate 11,613,342 of JAWNOC010000063.1, read as the reverse complement.
ATCAGATATAAAACTATCTAAACCAAACCAAAGCCCCAAATACCCCCACAGACAGAACTTACTTAAACCTAGGAGTGCGCAAGACGATGTTCCAGATCAGCCAACGGTATTACTTGCCGGGCATGCATCGGGACCTCAAAAACCGCGTCGGATAATGGCTAAGCTGTCAGTAATTTAAGGCATCGCAATAAAACCCTGCTGGCCCCATACATAATCGACTTACGGAAGAACCGTTCGCTGTCATTGGAGCCGACTTCGTCTGTCCGCGTCTCCGTTCTAAACAGGGTAATACCAGGCTCCTCGTGTTCTTCCTCCTATTTTTCCATTGGGCCAATGGAGCTGCTACCACTATGACGTGCCTCCAAGGAAAGCCTCCAGCGTGCGTTCCGTGAGCGTATCCTCGCTCCCTTCAGGGTTTCAAAACGTTTTGTGTTCGACAATGGGATGCAGTTTACTAGCCGGTCCTTCAGGGCATTCCTAAAAACCGCTGGAGTCGACCTGCAACACACGACCATAATAACCCGACGGAACGAGAAAACCGAACAGTTAAGACGATAATCTCGCAACTAATTGACGGACAGAGATTACCTGAGATTACCCAAGCCGTGAATTCCAGCGTCTTTGAGTCCACGGGCTATAGTTCAGCTTACCTAGTAGAGGGTAGAGAGGACTATCCGACGACACCTGGGCCCCCGGCAAATCACAAGACCCATCGTGCGAAGAACCAGACGTGCGTTAAGATTGGCGGACCTCTTGCCTCCCCAATCCCAGGCCGACCTAACACCACTTGTCTACGCGCCTGCCGAAGCCTTATTAGCTCATCCCGAATTTCTTTGACCCAGACCGCCAGCTTTGCGGTTGATCGATCTAGTAGACTCCCCGAGTTTTAACCCTAATGCTTCTCTTTCCTTCGCACGCCCCGCCATGATCACAGAGAGCAGACGCACTTCAACCAGCCGGAAGGCCGCTCTCAATAGGGAGGCCGCTCTCAATGGGAGTCCGCGTCGGCAAAGACGAGCCAGATGGATCTCAGCTCCGCCGGCAGTACGCAAGGGTTGCCACTCCGGAGGAAGGGACTGCCGGCAGCCTATCCGACTTGTTGAAGGTCCTTGGTCGAGAGATGGACGCCACCGAAGATGACCCGAACGACGACCTCATGTCCGAGGTAGCTCGCGGAAGCGAACTTATAGAGGACTGGACTGTGGATACATCCCAACGCCAACTACTCCGAGGTCTGATAGGGGAGGTACGCTTGACCGAGGGACGAACCACCCGAACTCGGTTCACCCATACGAGGCTAGAAGCGACTTACCAGGTCAATCGTTCTCGGACCGGCCGCATCTGTATATATATCTGCCCGGCGGGAAAGGGGGGAATGTGACGTACCAAAGTGCGTCTCAATAAAATTATCTTTCATAGTACTCAAACACACCCAGCTGTGCAGAGTTCGCAGAACTCAGCGAGCTAACAGCGCATGTGCTAACCGTACCAAGTGAATTAACAGCTCATATGCAATTTTAGGGGATAGAAGAACAAACGAGTTAGCAAGGCTGGTGAGTCAAGTCCATGATCTTCATATATAAAAAGGAGAGCGAAAGTACAGGATCGGGGACAACAATTCAACATAACAAAGTGTAACCAGCAGGTATGTTCGAGCCTAGCGTTGATTCTTCTATCGCATTCATTTCGTTTCACTTGCGCTAAATTCACAATAGCAATGGTGTGATTAGCCCCTGTCTTACTAAGCATTGCTCCCCACTATTCCCCACCCCTGTTACGCGATATTCATATAAACGACATTGAACCCCGAAGACACCCATGGATTTGAACATAAGTTTACACGTTAGGCATCATCGATCTGGTAAACTCAGATTAAACAATACTCGTAAATAAAATAATGAAACCACAACTACTGCGTTTTCTTTTGCTCCGACACCTTGTAACGAATCACTAACGAAGTATTCGTCTGGTGCTGGTGTAAGGTATATTAGTGTGGCGTACGCGCTGGCTTCTCTGACTTTTGCTCAGTTAGCATGGAGTTCAAGGAAAGGGCCAACTAATAAGACGCACCACTTATAACAATAATGCATTAAGAATTCGCGTCGCTCAATGTAGGCCTGTATATGGTCAGCTTTACCAGGTCATTGGCCGCTGGGACTGCAGTAGCAGCTGTAGCAGCGCTATGGTGAGATGCACCAAAAGCTCTAACTCATATGTATATATATTCAATTAGTAAGAGTGAAACAGACTTACATACAATCGGCGACTCCCACGCAGAAAGATCTTTCCTTGTGTTAGTGACTGTCTGTGGTGAAGCTGTGGATAGAGAGTACACGAAAGCTTTTGCGCATGCGTAAAAGCTGGCTGCTATGACCTGCTAGTGCAATTCCACACAAACATACATGTGTCCATACAAATGTATGCACGTATGGTTTCACCTGCTTTGCGGGCAATATACAAACAAGAAATTTTACATCTAGATACAATTTTACAGAGATATTTTGCCTATATACGTTGCCTTACATGCATTCTTAAATGATTGCAGTTGTTATTTTATATAACAATGCCGTGGTACTTGTATTATGAGTGCCCAAGAAAAGTTGTTTCAATTTTCTCGCCACATCATATTACACTTACAACGCTTAATAACACTCACTTAAAAATGCACGTTCGAACTTATCAAACTAAACTAACAATAATACAACAAAAACAAGTAAGAAAGCTACAGTCGAGTGAGCTCGACTGTGAGATACCCGCTACCCATTTTGAATAAAAGCAAAATATTGCGGTATTATTTTCAAAATATACCAAAAAAATACTGCAATATACTAAAAATATACCAAATGGTATATTTGGTATAGCGATGTGGTACTAACATTCAAAATATATCATAGACGGCATAATATACCAGATTGTCGGCCAAAGCATATGAGACCCCTAGTAAGTAGTCGTTTTAATAACATCCACAATTTTTATCTGATCGCAATCAAATTTTCAGAAATCATAAATAGTATTGTGATTATTATATACCCCAAAATTCGCAGCTTTAGCTTTAAAATTTCGCTTGTTATCCGATTTTTTTGATTTGCGGGGGCGGAAGTGGGCGTGGCAAAAATTTGAAATAAACTTGATCTGCGTGCAAACAAATTCTATCGAAAAAAAATTATAACTCTATCTCTTATAGTCTCTGAGATCCAGTGTTTCATACGGACAGACGGACATGGCTATAACGTCTCGGCTGTTGACGCTGATCAAGAATATATATACTTTATAGGGTCGGAGATGCCTCCTTCTACGTGTTACATACATTTCCTGCCGGCACAAAGTTATAATACCCTTCTACCCTATGGGTAGCGGGTATAAAAACGAACAATAAAACAACAAAAAAATAAGATAACATTCAGCTATTTGCATTTCTCCAATACGACGCTAATATTCGCCTTGTTGTCACCACAGAACTGAGCAATCCTTAGATGAAGATTGCAAGGCCGTCGGACGCAGGTGTTTCTCTTCATCAGAAACTCAGTCTGCTTGGAGGCAATGGTGTTCCGCTCAATGAGAGTCTGCAACCAACAGCAGATCATCTGCTCGTGGTGTACCAGCAGCTGATGTGGCCAGCAAAGCTGTGACGGCGAGCTTTTGATGTTGGCCGTTAAATAATCATTTGAGTGTGGGGAATATTCATCATAGAGACAATTCAAATTCCTCCACATACAAATTTGGCGAGATTTATAAACTGCGTTTATATAACGGGGTTTATATATATTATTACTGCGTTTATGTAAATTATTACTGGGTGCCGAATCTAACAATAAATACACTTAGAACAACAAGAAAACTAAATATACGTATAACAAATATTTACCCTAATCTGGAAAACGGCACTTGCTTCATTTAAGGCAGTTGACAATCTCCTGTAGTGAACAAAGTGGACGGCAAGGTGCTCTTTTGTGAAAAAAATGACAAAATTAACGTCTCAGTATAACAAGAATACATTAAGGTATCTTGGTATACTCACAAGTACGTTATCTGCATCGATCTACACCAACCACTTCACTCATGCGCATTTTTATTAAAGTCACATGAACTTTTTCACTATTTGTCACTCAGGTTCTGCACATAACCTGCCAATAATTGTCTTGCCAAAAAAAACCAACAACAAAAACCCTTCTTCCGGAATTTTGACAAATTATTTTACTCTAAAAGGTAATCGCTGCTCTATTTTGGTGTGGACTTAACGCGATCAGCTGATTTAGTAACTCAGGCTTGCAGGCATCGTAGTCCACCAATAGATGGCGCTAGTTTTGCAGCTTTCAGATTAATGGATAACCCAAAGCTCCACTTCGCAAAACAAAACAACACATTTAGTATCATTTTCTCAGACTACCAAAGTAATTATCTACAACTAAACAAATTAAATAATATAAATTAACTAGGACAATAAACATATAAATAAATAATATAATAGATAATAGGTATAACTATGTATGAAGAGAAAAAAAATTGCATACTTTTAAGCTTGGTTAATTTGCGCTCCGACAAGCGGCCTATTACAACCTCCAAAGCGATTCTGTACGTAGATTAGTCCCACATCTTGTAAGATTTGACTTGTAGGGTTTCAGCAAAACATAAATATATAGATATTTCGGTCCCTGGAAAGTGCCAGATACCTTGACATTGTAACGGTTCGTTACAAAAGGAATTTTGTATGTCTGTTGTGTTAAGGTTGGGAATGTAGTGTAGGGGCATTTTTAACGTGCCTAAAATTCCACAATGACTTGCAATCCAGAGGAGTTTTATTTTGGGGGCAGATTTGGTCAGGAGGGTTCTAATAGTTGTGGAATATAAGTTTTTGTTGTTGATGATGTGGATGGAATTGTTGGATAAAGGTAATCTTCATTAGAATTATTTTTATTTAATCGAGAATGGCTATGGTTTCAGCTGATAGGATGGATGAGTAAAAGGGTAGAATGCATCATTTTTAAAATTTCGGTTTCGGTGGTAATAGCAAAAGTGGCTATATTATTTGGGAGAGACTCTTTGACTTTAAGGAGTTGTTTCTGGAATATGTTTAATGGAGTGATGGATTTGTTAGATTTGTGTAGGAAAGTATTGATAACGGAGTGGGGAATACCCTTTAGGGATAATTCTTTTGTTTGGGTGTTAAATTTTAAGTTTTATTGGTCCTCTATTCTTTGATGGACGAAGAGCGGTGAGCTAGAGTTGAGGAGTAGTGTTTTATAAGTTTTTATAGTAACTATGTCTCTTTTTTATTCTATCGATGTTATGTTTGCTTTAAAGAGTAACTTGGGTATAGGGATTTAGCGAAGTTATCCAAGTGATATGCGGATTGCTGCATTTAGTAAGGATTTGAGTTTGTTAAGAGTGGATATAGGGGCGTAACCATAGATAAAAAGAGCGTAATGTATTTTTGAAATAAGAATTGATTTCGTGACATTGAAAAGAGTGAGAGTGTTGTAATAAAGTTTAGTGCTGGACAGGCATTTGATGTGTGAGTCCCATATATATTTATTGTGTGTTTGTTAGACCTAAGTATTTTAGTCTAGGGTCTAAGGGAATTGAGATATTGTTACACTAAATGCAGCAGGTGTAGTTGTGTTTTCGGCAGATGTCTAGATTCTGGCATATTTAAAGTGATAGTGATGCTTCTTAATAAGAGCTACTCTAGTGGATGTTATTTAAGAGGTTATCGATTGATTGGTTTTAATGTCTAAGGGAAATGATTAAAAAAAAAAACATCAGCATAGGCATTGAATTGTATTTGTTTTTCTAAAGTAATAATAATGGAGAGTCTGTTGTAGGCAATTAGAAAGAGAATTACTGATATTGGAGATCCTTGAGGTATTCGTTGTGAAGTGAATGAAGGGTTTTTTTTTTTAAATATTTTGTACTTTTCTATTATTCTATTGAACATAAAGTTTTGCATAAAGTTTATGATTGTTGGGCCAACTTTCCAGTTGATTTCGTGGTCAATTATGGTGTCCCCACCGATTCTGCCGAAGACCTTAGAGAAATCAAGCTAGAAGTGTGGTTCTTGGATTTCAACGATTTGATTATTAGGTGATCTGCTAGAAGTAGCTTGAAGTCTCATTGATTGTGATGTATTGTCTGTTTTCAGAAACAAATAAAATAAAATTGCTTTGTAATTATTCTTATGCCCGCTACCCATAGGGTAGAAGGGTAAAAATGATATAAAGAAGGAAATGCATGAGCAGATCGAAGAAGGCATCTTCGGCCCCATAAAGTAAATATACAGCCGAGACAATCTAGCCATATCCGTATGTCTGTCTGTCCGTTCGTCTGTATGAACAACTAGATATTAGAGACTATAAGATATAGAGATAAATATTTTTTTGACTGAATTTGTTATATTTCCATGCAGATTAAGTTAGTTGCAATTTTTTTTTCCCAGACTGTAAATTATGGAAACGTCTTAACAAATAATTATTGAATGCTTCAACCAGTTTTTCCCTATGCATGGAAGTCTTCTTTTAACGCGCGTCTTCGCAATTGGCGCAATGTTGACTTCCGAGTGTGTGTGTGTGTGTGGATTATTTATGTGTAGTAAGTGGCGGATGCTTATCGAGTCTCTTGGGCAAATCCCGAACGGGCGGCATTTTATTTTGTCTGTTTTTTTGCGAGTGGTCCGAAAAATCAACAAACGCAAATTGCATGCAAATGCATGTTTCCACTTCCCTCTCTCTCTCTCTGGCTCTCTGACTCTCTTACTCTCTTATTTTTCTTCTCCCCTCGCTTTGCAGACACACAGCGACCGCAGGCAGCGACAAGATGGAAAAAAGCGGCTGGCCACATATCATTATGTAAGCGCTGCGAAAAAGGATTTGCGATATCAACTGAAAAGTGTTTAGTCCCACGACGCCAAACGAAGAGTAGAGAGGGAAAGAATACAGAGCGAGAGAGAGAGAGAGCAAACTGTCGCGCGTAAATCTCGGCTAGCTGTGCCGCAAACCCCAACCTGACGTCTGTGAATTTGACCAGAGCTCATTATGCACATTTGTTGCCCCGGGCTACGCCCAGTTCTTTCTTTTTTGCATGTTTTTTTTTGTTTTTTTTTTGCTATGCATTTGTAGCTAATAATTTTAATGTTATTCAAAATTATGTTGCAAAAAAATGTGCTGGGCATGCGGAGTGTGTGTGTGTGGGGGGGCAGCAGCATGTGAAAGCATTTTTTGGGGCGTCTCGCACACACACACACACACACACACACTCGTAGGGCTTTATAAATTGCATTTGTATCTAAAAGGACATTAATTCTGTGTGTGCCCGGTAAGTGTGGTTCACAGCGCCATCTAGCGCCTCAAACCCCCAGCCGAGGCAAGCAGTGCGCTGCTTTTAACTGAGACCCCAACCCCACCCAACAAACACTCAAACCCATTTGCACTGCTTGTGCTCATGGCTGTGTGTGTGTGTATGTCCTTTGCGCATTTCTTACTCGCCTCAATATTTTATAATTTAATTTTTTTTGTTTTCCTGTGCATAGCAAACTTGAAAAAAAAAAGAAAAAATGGCATGCACATGATGTCCCGTTTGCTGCTTATCCCTTTCCCCAACATCTGCAGCTGGACTTTCACGATGGTACTGTTGAGAGGGGGAGTTGGGGGTGTGCAGCAGTCACATATTGCTACATCTTTCATTATGTAAATGCACGCTTTACACAGCGTTTTTTTTACGTTCTCTCTTTCTCTCCCTTCACTCCGCATTTAGTATTTTTTGCAGCTTTTCCTTTTCTTCTTCTTTGGTCACATCAGTGGCTTGGGATTTGCGCACGTTATATAAAAAATATTGCTCTATATATAAATATGCTAGCATCTATAACACACACACACACACACATGGAGATTGTCATATGTACATATGTACATACATACATATGTATGTATATGTGTGTGGTGCAACTATTTGCAGTTTCAACGTGTTTTATCACGTTTTAAAAGCAGTTTTTAAAAATTAAAAGCACGTCCTAAGTCCACATTTGGTCAACACAGCTGCTGTCCACGAACAACTAGCAGACATATAAACATACTTACATTCATTCATATTTATGTACACATTCTTGTCAGTGGTGTTTTTTTCTTCTTAACTCACCACACAGTCACATGCAGAGTTCACAAGCAAATTCAACACAGACGCCATCTTGAAATTCTGTTGCACACTCAGTGTGATCAATGCTATGTAATTGGAATGAAGTAAGAGCGGGACAGCTGCTGTTGACTGAATTGAAGTTAGAAGAGAGCAGATATTTAGTGTACTCTTCTTCAATGCCTGAAGAGCTGGGATTCGGTAATATATTATTTGTACTAAACACAAACAAAAACTGAATTTTAAATAAGAATTTAATAATAATAAAATAAAGAAATCGACAGCTATTTCAATGTAATCTCGAATTTAAAACGATCATTCAAATATTTTCTGAGTTAACTGAATTTGGGTTTATCTAAATATTGACAACGCTTCGAATTTAATTTCGACGTATTTTTTTTTTTGAGGATTTTTGACTGTGTATAATGACAATAATTTTACTATATGAATTCAAAATAATTAAAAACAGAAAAGGAAGGTATTTGAATGACAAATGTATATTCTGTAAAATTATACTAATCTCGAAAATTTGCGATTGGATAAAAATGACAAAAGTAATTTAATAATTAATTTTATATGGCAAAAACATTTACATACATTTTAGTTTTTTGTCGGTATATTAAAATGGTATATATTTTAAAAGTAACATTGCACTGTTTTGCTTTTATTAAAATTCGGTAGCGGGTTTTTCACAGACAAAAAAATTTGAATGTTGCTTTCTTATTCGTAATGTTTTTTTTTATAAATCGAATTAATATACTAAAAAAAACTACAATCACACAGTTGAGTAGGTCTCTCACTTGTTATATTTTGTTTGTCACATTTTTGTGAGTAATATATATAACAAATATAAACATCGGCATATCTTAGTATTTCTTAGTATATAAATTTGTTTTGCTTTTGTTTAAAATTTAAATCCAAGGAATATACTAAAATTACTTAGAAAAATACTCAATTCATGAGTATGAATATCGGATAGGACGTAAATTATAAAAATTTAATGGATCGAAAACCTTTAATAGAAAATAAATAATTTTTAAATATTTGAAGTCAGTGTGAAATAACAATTGAACAATGTATTTTGAATGAATATATTTGAATATATATTTGAATGCTATCATTATTATTATTATTCAAGAATGGTTATAAAATAGAAAAGAATATAACATCATTGTTACAGCATACACATGAAAAGTTAAAGAATTATTTAATTATATTTATCGTTGTCTTGTTTAGGCTTTGATTCTTTATGAGAAGCATTCATTGTTGCAGGAGTTGAATGTGTTGCGAATGAGTTGCAGTTGTTGTTAATGCCGCAAATGCCTTTGCGGTTGGCATAAATTGTAACGCTAATCATAGAGATGTGGGAACAGTCGCAAGCATCATCAGCAGTAGCAGCAGCAAGGAGTGCGACAACTACAAGGACAACAGCAACAACAACAGCAAGGAGCAAGGATTACTTATCCAGCGCGGGCCATAAAAAGTGCGCTAATGTTAACCCGTTGCTGTCGTTTGAATTACAACATTCAGTGGCTGCCAGAGATGCCCAGACCGCAGCCTACGAGTCGTATGTGTAATGCCACCCACCCGCAGCTCACCGCACTTTACACAGCACTCTAGCACTGTCTCTCTCTCTCTCTCTTTTTCGCTCTAGCCATCGTTATGTATGCAGGCGACAATGTCTCAGCCTAAAAGTAGGCAACTTAACGTTGCTCGCATGATAATTTAATTACGCCAACTGGGATTGTGCTCGCCAGTGAGGTGGGGAGTGAAAATGGAAGGCGGCAATTGCAGGTTGAGGTGCTGTTGCTGTTGCTGTTGCTATTGCTGTGGCTTCCCTTTTTTCTTTTCTGTCTTGGCTGCTGCGTCGCAGCAGCATCAATCTCTGGCTTAGACAAGACAATCTGCGTGAATATTTCTATACATGCACACATTATCCTTAGCACCATTTTGCCATTTTGCAACAGTCGACAAAGTCTGCTCGACCTTCAGATACTGCTTTTAAATAAAACCTAGACTAGATCCAAAAAGGTGCTTAAGTGAATTCTTTTTATTAATAATACACGCAATAGAAGTGAAAATTTGAATTACAATGCTTGAAATAAATTTGAGTAGCTAGGAACGATTTTGGAGTTATGGATTTGATTTTTAAAAACAATAATGATTAATGAGTGTACCATTTCCCTCAAGAATTTCAATAACCATAAGCATTCATTTTATTTCAAATTATTTTTTGCGTTGTTTAAAGCTTTCATTGTATCATTTCTTTTAGAAAACATATTTATCATGATCATGCTATCATCATATTTACGAATCATTTATCACTTTCACTTCATTAGTCTTTATTATACATTCCAAAAAGGAGACCATAACTTCGCAAATTCATTCTTACATAAAATTATTATTATTATTATTTTTATTATATACTTTAGTATTATCATATATTTAATTTAAGGTATCAATAACATAGTCACAAAATATTTCAAATTTCAATTAATTGTGCTCTATTATATTTCTGTTTATTATATTTTAATTTAACTAAATTTGTAATCTTAAGTTGTAACCTAATTATATTTTTTTAATTTACTTACCTTAATTTTGCTTTTAATGAACATATTTTCTTACTATTCCAAACTGTCAATTAAGTTTCATCTTTGCTAGAATGTAACTAAAGCTATTCGAAATGCAGCTGTAAATCAACTTTCTCTATGAGTTAAAAGTCCAACTTTTGTTGAAATGCTTTATTAATATTTTTTATTTTTGTATATTTCTTAAGTATACAAATAATTTAAAGTCAAAATTGTAATACTATTTAATTTATTTGATTAATTTCTATCTTTCAATGACATTTATTGTTATTTTCTATTTTTAAACAAAGAGAAACAAATTTTGATTGAAAAAATCTTGATTTGATTTGTTTGTTTGTTTTGATCTTAAAAAGAACAATCTTGAAATAAGATTGTTTGGATGAAATAATCTTAAATCAAGATTTTAATGCTAAATTTGCATTTTAAGATTGAAAACATCTTATTTTAAAAATAAAATCGTGAATCAAGATTGCTTTATTCTAGATTGAAAAGAAAATTGCAAATCTTTATTTGAGACTATTCCATCCTAAAAATAAGGGGGCATTATAATTGTAAACTAATTTTAAAAAAGTAAATAACACGCATAAATGTAAAAAAAAAACTATATAAAAAACACGCAATCTATTTTATTTTTGTTTATTTTAAACAATCCAAATTTAAGGTTGTATGATCTTGATTTATGATTTTGCCTTTTCATTCTTGAAACAAGATTATAATCTTGAATTTCCAAATTGTGCAAACTAGATTTATTGTAGATTTTCGATCTTGATTCAAGATTTTATTTAATTTTTTTTTGTTCTGTGTAGTTAATTACAAAAGAAAAAGATTAATTGAATGTCAATCTTTTAATGATGTTTATTATTGCTTTGCACTTTTTGTTAATAAAAAATGGATTGGAATGTGATCGCTGTTTAGCGTTAGCTACTTACAGGGTATAATTGTATATTAAATTAAGCCATTTGCATGCGCGTATATTTTTGGGAGAGACAGAGAGAGTGCAAGCGAAAGAGAGAGAGAGAGAGAGAGAGAGTGAGGGAGAGAGGGGACTAGGACCTCCAGCATTGTCACTTTTCAGCCCGGTCGTGTTGTAGATTATTAAAAATTATGTCTCACAGTAGGACATGCAACTCCGGCAAACTGCCTCAACAAACCCTTTCCCCTTTCCCCTCTTCCACTCCATCTCGCTCTCCTACTCTCCGTCATCCTTCTCAGTTTGCAGTCACATAGGCCACATTAATGTGCCTCTGACGCTGCTTCTCGTTGGCAGCATTGCGATAAGCAGCAGCCAGTTGTAAAAGTGCTAAAAAATGTTCTATTTTCTATTTACCTCGTTGTTGTTATTGTGATTGTTGTTGATGTTGTTGTTGTTGTTGTTGCTGTTGCTGTTGCAAACGCAAATCCACGCAAAAATTATATTTTGACATTTGTTAGTGGCTGAAACGGGCAAAGGGAGGTCGAAAGTGGAGCTCGAGAGATGCATATGTATGTTGTATGTAGGTGGGCGGTTGCACTCGTACTTTTTGGACAGCCCAGCATTTGCCTACACCGAAAAGGCCAAAAATAAAAAACGGGACGAGCGAAGAAGAAGAACGCAACTCGAAACCCTAAATAGGCGAAATGCACTTTGGGGGCCTGGGGGTCAAGCGTCTGTGCCCTCTAAACGAGTTGCTCAGCTAAGCCATGCGATTTGAGGGCGATAAGAAATATATAGTATATCATTATTATCATTATCATTATCATTATCATTATCATTATCATTATCATTATCATTATCATTATCATTATCATTATCATTATCATTATCATTATCATTATCATTATCATTATCATTATCATTATCATTATCATTATCATTATCATTATCATTATCATTATCATTATCATTATCATTATCATTATCATTATCATTATCATTATCATTATCATTATCATTATCATTATCATTATCATTATCATTATCATTATCATTATCATTATCATTATCATTATCATTATCATTATCATTATCATTATCATTATCATTATCATTATCATTATCATTATCATTATCATTATCATTATCATTATCATTATCATTATCATTATCATTATCATTATCATTATCATTATCATTATCATTATCATTATCATTATCATTATCATTATCATTATCATTATCATTATCATTATCATTATCATTATCATTATCATTATCATTATCATTATCATTATCATTATCATTATCATTATCATTATCATTATCATTATCATTATCATTATCATTATCATTATCATTATCATTATCATTATCATTATCATTATCATTATCATTATCATTATCATTATCATTATCATTATCATTATCATTATCATTATTATTACTTTTATTTTTGGCAGAGAATCATCAACGCCATGTTTTACTTGACTTGCGCATGGGAGTTGGTAACCCTGTTAGCAATCCTGGTCCATGCCGCTGTCGCTCTTCCGGTGCACATGTGACTTGACTTCGCTACCGCATCTAGTACCCCGCACCCAGCTTCCCGCTGCAGACGCGTTGTACCTTAGGGATGCCGCGCCTGAGATTTGTTCAACAAAATTTATATTCTAAATGTTGTGGCAGCTCTGTTGTTGCTTTTGCTGTTGCTTTGAGACGTGGCATAAGCTGCGCTGCTTAGTTTTTAAAACTGATTTAAATGTTGCCATTGCCCAATGTTGTTGCATTGTAGTTGCTCCGCCTTTGCGGCCTTCTGCGATTTGGGCAGCTTTTCTGTGTTCTGTGTTCTCTGTTCCGTGTTCTGTGGCTCAACAGCGACCCTTAATACATTTAAATTGCTCGCTGCGCTTGTGGTGTGGAAATCCTTTGTTCATTTAACACCAACGCTTTGGTCAAAGCCAAAAACAATAAAAATTAAAAAAGCTGTTTCGTCGAGGGAAGATGACGAGCCTACAACAAAATTTCCAAAACAATTTAAGAATATCAAATGAAAACTTTGATTTGGCATCAATCAAACTTGCCAAAATACTATAATAGTCTTCTATTACTGTTTAAGTTTTTATTATTAAATATTCTGTGGTGCTACAGAAATCGCATTCGCTCAATTCCGCCTCAATTCCATTTCGCTGACAAATTTTGAGCGAATTAATTCCGCTATTAATCAGCTTTAATTTTTTTGGTATTAAGTGTTGCCATCTTTTCGATTGAAATTTTCAAAGTCAAGGTCAGGGATGCCTCATTTTCCAAACTAAATAAAATATTATGCATGCAACAACATTTTGACTTTTTTAAATTTAACTAAAATAATATAACTTTTTAATTATTGTGCAATTTCGGAAAATATTTCAGGGAATTTATGCTTCTGTCAAGTGGCATCTTGGTTAAATAAACTTAAAAAATTAAAAATAGAGAAGTTTTAAAATCAATAATTTTAATATAAAAATATATTGAAAAGCTAAGGAAATTTAATTTAACAAGGTGACAACCAAGAACATTCAAGCTTAAAATGGATGTTAAAAACCTTGAACATTGTTGGGTATCGAGCGGAATTAATTAGCAATTAAACAAAATTTTCTAATTTTACAAATTTTTTTTAACGGATGGAAGTATTTGGAAGTCAATGAGTTATTAATTTTTTTGTTATTTTATTCTGATCTTACTGTGTTACCAAAAAAAAAAAAAAAATAATACTTAAAAATCACGATCGTATCATAAGAATTATATTGCGATACAAATATTCACTTGCAGCTCAGCTGTGAACTTAAATAATAATGATCCAAAATAAATGAAAAGAAAGTCAACAAAAATAACATATTCTATTTCAGTTGTTGAAATCGTTTTTATTGCTTAAAGTAATGGGTGGTTTCAATAAATTATTGTTTATAATTGAGAATCATCCAGAATTATGGAATATGGGTGGCTTATCCAAGTTTTGTTAGTAGAAAAGCAACCAAAGAGATTTTGAAAAACATCGCGCTTTCGGTAATTCAAAAGTTTTAATATTTCTTTATATGATATTTCTATCGGCAAATATCTGCAAATAAAATTTAATATTTTCAATAGAAGAATGCAAGCGAAAATATTACAATAATAATAATAATTATAATTATAATTATAACAAGTAGGAAAGCTACTAAAAAATTACATTTCAGTATATTTTCGATATATTTATGGTATATGGTATATGGTTGAGCACACTCGACTGTGAGATACCCGATACCTATTTTTAATAGAAGCAAAATATTGCGGTATTTTTTCAAAATATACAAAATTAATATACCACAAAAAATACCGAAAATATACTAAATATATTTATATTTGTATATTTGCATATTTGATATGGTACTATACTATATATATACTATAGAGTGCAAAGTATCCCAGATATGTCAGCTAAAGCAACTAAGATCCCTAGTAAGTATGCGATTTTGCCCATACAAAAGTATTTCTTTAATTACTTCGACAATTTTTATCTGATCGTGACCAAATTTACAGAGGTCACGAAGACTATAATCATTATTGTATGTACCGAAATTCGATTTTTTTGATTTGCAGGGACGGAAGTGTCCCTAAAGTGTCCAAAAAAGTAGAGCTCTATCTCTGAGATCTAGGTGTTCATACGGACGGACGGACAGGCAGACGGATATGGCTAGATCGTCTCAGTTGTTGGCGCTGATCAAGAATATATATACTTTATAGGGTTGGAGATGCCAGTTACATATATTTCCTGCTGGCACAAAGTTATAATACCCTTCTACGCTATGGGACTAAGAGATTTTTTACTGCGGCTTTTGGTATTATATTACTAATCTAACAAAGAAATGTGGGCCACAAGCATTGGGTCAAAATGGAAGATTACGGTCACCTACGGTAAAGCTACTATTATTACATTTTGACAAAAATGTGTACTTAAGTTTCAGTTTCAGTTTCGCCACGCGCGAAAGAATGGAATATTTAAGAGCAGACATGATATAAATCCTAGTGCGGATGAGTCCTGCAAATTTCGAGTTGATTGAATGGAAAGCATAAGTTATCTTGAAAAGAATAAATAACATTGCTTAATTCTTTGCAGAGCACAAATGAGTGTTGGGGAACGTGAGGTACCCTGAGAAAAATGCGAATTGCGCTAATTGTGGGGAAAAGTGCAAAATTGGAAAACTGTTGATGGATTTGGAATTACCAAATTGCTGCTTAATTACTCATTTTCAAAATTCTTTCCAAAGTTGAAAATTGTTTTTCAAAATGTAGCTCAAGAAGCATTTATAAAATAATTGAAATTCGCATATAACCACGCCCAATTTAATTATATTTAACATTCAGTACAAGCCTGTGAAATTTTTATTCACTACTGCTTTTTTTCTTTTGATCAATAATTAATTAATCAATGAATAACAAAGTTCACTGAAAATATGCAAACTTAGCGCAGCTGACTTTACAGCTCTTATGCTCAAAAGAACTGTTCAGTTTTAATATTTTGAGTATGAGCCACACCATTATGATGTTTTCTTAATGCATTGAGCATAAAAATGTTCAAATTGGAACAATATTAAAAAAAAACGCCTAAATGCCTCTTAGTGCAAGTGAGGAATAACGATCATATCATACATTATAAACAAAACTGCGGATACCGTGGCGATTAAATGCCATCTATTAGCATTGAAATGAAAGTCAGTTTCATTCTCTCTTACCTCACACACCATAACGGGCAATGCGAAGGAGTTAATGGTGAAAATGAATTTGAACTGTTCTCCGTTTTTACTGATCCTTATCGTATCGTTGACCAGCTGGCTGAAGACGCTTCTGCTTGGCCGCATATTTGGATCGAGATTGTCCAGACCGACGAGTCGCTTCACTTCTGTCCAACTGCTTGTACATCTTATCTTGATGGCGCTGCTGAGCGATCAACTTCGCCCGCCGGCGATTGATCTCATTCAATTCCCAATCGCGAGCCAAGGCGTCGCGAGTTAGTTCGTCGGGACTGCGCATGAATTGTTTGCGTAGCGAATGCGGCTCGGTTTGGCTAAAGTCTGGCCGATAGCGGCGGGGATCGTGGGGGCTCAACCACTTGATGTCGATGCTCAGGGGATCCTTCCACATGTTCGACTCGCGCCGATAGGGAAGCGCCGGAGCTGGAGTCCGACTCTGAGTTGAAGTCTCGCGTTGTGACATCATTTTCACCCTATTGCGGACTCCCTTCGATGCCAATTGACGTGTGGTAACCTTTTGGATTTGCAGTTGTTGGCGCATTATTGTTGAGAGCTGTTGCTTCCACAAACAGCCGAAGAACCGCGACGATGTTGGTTGCATATTGTGAGTGTGTTCGATCTGTGTGTAACGAATTAATTCAGATGAATTCAATTTAATTTCAATTGTAGCGCACTTCTTTACCTAATGAGTTGAATGGTAACTTGAAGAAATTTTATTTGAAAACCAAAAACTGAAAAAATTAATTATGCCAGAATTTTTGTACTGTTGACTTGACTTCTGAAATTTACTACTTTACATCAGCTCTGTGTTGTGAACGGCAACCGAATGAGACTAAATCTCTGAGCACAGCGCTCAGGCAAACTTATCGCCTACTTCGATTCAATAGCAACCAATTTTTCGCCTACTAATATTTTGATAGAAAAACGACTTTCCACTCAGTTGTATTACAATAAAACTATAGACATTAAATAAAACGATTACTACAATTTTAAAAATAAAAATTTTCATAAGAACTCGTCTTTTAAAATATTACTAAGAAAAACGAATGATAAAAAAATGTTACATTTGGGTGACTAAAAATATTCGATTCTAAAATAATAAAAAATATGGACAATAAAAATTTCAAGATTTGAAAAAGAACTATATTAAGTGTGCTACACTGGTGTAGCTCGACTTTAAGATACGCACTGCCCATATTAAAAAAATGCAAAACGGTGCGGTTTTATTCTAAAAATATACGATATGAACAAAATTAAAATATATATATACATTTTTTTTTTATACCGAAGACTCTATTTACTGTATCGATATACTATTACGTTCAAATTATATCAGATTGTGAACAAAAGCAACTAGCGTAAGATAGCATCTCCGTCTTTATAAAGTGTATATGTATATATGTCTTGATCAGCGTCAACAGACGAGACGATATATCCCTGTCCGTCTGTCTGTCTGTCCGTCTGCCCTTATGAACACCTAGATATCAGAGACCATAACAGATAGAGATACCTGCACTCGTTGGTGCAGACACAACAGATCTAGTTTAATGCAAATTTGTGGTTCGCTCATTTGGCGCCACAAATCGGATAAATCGAATAACAAGCGTGATTTTAAAACTAGAGTCGATTTTTGGTGCATTTAATAACAACTACGGTATTTTTGAGTCCTGAAAATTTGATTGTGATCAGACAAAGTTATTGATAAAATACTTTTGTATGGGGAAAGTCGCCCAAGTGCTAGTAGTCTTAGTTGTTTAGGCTGACAATCTGGTATATAGTATTTTGCATTCATTGTTGTGATTTGAATCTAGTATTGTATCAAAATATCAAACTTTTGACATATATTATTTTATCTGAGGTAAATGAATTTGGTATCTTTTAAAATTAAAACTATTACCGCTTTTATTGAAAATGGGTAGCGGGTATCTCACAGTCGAACACACTTCACTCAAGCTTTCTTATATGGTTTTTCATCACGAGTTTGAGACCCCCCCACTTTGTCTCTTTTGTGGCGAGTATAAAAATCAATTCGAAAACGTGATTCTACAAAAAATTGTGGTCTAGCCAAACTAAATGCAAGTTCTGTGGCTGAAGCACAGCTCAACAATACGCCTGTAATTATCGGGGGCATGTGGAGGACACATCTTGTTGCAATTGCACATCCGCTTGCAACAAGGGGAACCATTAACTGCCTGAGTGTGGCAGGAGGCAAAAGGCAGGAGACAGAAAGCGGAGGCGAAGGTGGAGGTGGAGGCAGGCAACACTTGGGGCACCGCATGCGACTTAAATGCAGACACTTGAACTCTTTTTGATTTTGCATGCATGTGCCACACATGTGGCACATACCATATGTATGTACATATATGTACATACCTGCCACACAATTGCACAATTATGTTAAATATCGACAAGTGGGCTTTTGTTCCATGCCGCAGCAGCAGCAACAGCAGCAGCAGCGAATATTAATGACGACAGGTATTAAATACTCGAAGTTGCAACTGCAAAACGTTAACGGTGCTTTTTTTTGTGTGTGTGCCACTTGCTACAATCGAAACCATAGGCGAAACAACAAAACTTGTAATACAGGTTGAGTGCTTTATAATTTTGCTAGACTTTGTTTTGTTTGCAACTGGGTGAAGCAACCATTTCTTTATTGTTTGTGAGTACTGCAACAACTCATTCTTTTGCTCCTTCTCATCCGTTCTGGACTACTGCAGGTGATGTCTGATGCCTGTGTATTTGCCACAACTCAAGCGTGCCGCATGCAGCACAAGCCACAAAATGTTTCACAAATAAAGTCATAACCAATGTGCAATTGTGTGTGGTTACGAAATTTTCGTATTTTTGAATTTTTGAATTCGCCTCAAAAATCGCATTTATTGTTGAGATAAAAGCGTAAAACTGAAGAAGTCTGCGTTTGCGTTTGTGTTAAAGATTTTCATAAAATACGCGCGTTACTTAATTATGCAATCTAAATGCATTGAATCACCTCAACCAAATGACAATAATCATAATGACAGCAGCCAGCGGGCAAGAGTTGGAGTAGGGAGCCAGGAGTTGGAGACGGAGAGGAAGAGTATGCCATCAGTAGGAACAACGATTGCCAAGGCTTTTGCAAAGCAACGCCAAAAATGTTAACTCATTTGTTGTCCTTTTGCTCAGCAGAAAACGTGATAGGTGGAGATGAAGTTGGTGGTGGAGGTGGAGGAGGAGGAGAGAAAGAGGACAGTCGGACAGACGGATAAACCACAGTGAAGCAAGACTCTAGTCGTAGTTGTCTATGGGGCAGGTGTTTGACTCACTCCTTGCTGTTGTTGTTGCTGTTGTTGTTGCTGTTGTTGCCAGGTCCGCATCCTCAACAGACGACAAATCTTTGCAATTTATTTACGTGCCATTTCGTAGCAAAATTTTCGTTAGATTTCTTTGGCTTGGCGGAATTCCAAGACAGCAAGCAGTTATCCAGGTCCAAAGCCCAGTCGGCGTTCCTCTTGGTAGCGACGGCGGCTCACAAAAGTCATGACGCGCTGATGACGATGCCAGTGGAAGGATTTAATGGCACATTAAGAATTTTATTACCGCACACAACAGCAACAACAATCCGAATACATATAAATATATAAAGAGAGGGTGAGAGAGATGCAGAGCGGAGAGCGTAGAAAAGGTGAGCTTAATAGTCAGTCGTCGTCGCCTGGCATCATCATCATCATCATCGTCGTTGTCGTCGTCGTCATCGTCATCGCCATGCCACAGCAAACTCATTGCACACACCTTGGCACAAACATTTTTCGGGCGCGTTCACACAAAATTTTGACAGCCACCCCACGTTGGGCGCCAGCGCCATGCGCTATGAAAATCTTACGGAGTCAACAAAAATTGTTCATAGCCTGCACAGATTCAACGAATACTTGCCCCCTTCCCCATTCCCCATTTCCCATTCCCCGCAATACTTGAGCTACCGAATCATACCACAGTTGTCATTATTACAAGTTTTGCATAAATGAATGAATGAATGAATGACATTTATGTATTTCATTTAGCCAACACAGCAGCAGAGCCGACGCCAAATCTACAGCTACAGAGCCTGACAGATAGAAACTCGACAGTGTGTCATTTCGTCATTCAGTCAGTCGCTCAGTCCGACTGTTAGTCGGTAGTCATTTGTCACCCGAAATGATGCGCGAGTTTTTCAAATCCTGTTGGCCATTGTTTGATAAACTTCTCAGTACTGAGCTCAACTTCTCGTCCACTCCTGGACTTGCACCCACTAGAAAAACTAGAGTGGAGAGAACAGAGGAAGAGACACAAGACGGAAGCAAGCTGTTTCTGCTGTTATGTGTCAGCAAATTTCAATCCGACCACATTTTGAGCCTTGGCTTTTACGCTTAATTGAATTAATTCACACTTTTCGACAGCAGAGTCAGAACGGGGCAACATTTCTGAATATTCATCGAGCACTGTTTAGAAACTGAATTGCTGAACACTCAACATACAACACACAACACAAAACTAAGAATTGCTACCAAAAAATATAATTTTATTATTTCTATTTAATTAGCATTACTATTCACGACAAAATAACACCGAATATCACAGCATTTAAACACATTCAAAAGAAAAGAAGATTTTGGAATTTTGAAGCCTAGATTTTGGTTTTTAGGTTTATTTCGCCATTTTATTTCTCACGCACAATTAGTTGAACAATTAAATACCGAATCAAGAAGAAAATGTTTGATAAAAGAAGAGTTTTACAACTGTGTGCCCCAGGAAATGAATGCTACAGGCTGAAGAAGGCATCTCCGACCCTAAATTCTTGATCAGGATCAGCCGAGAAACTGGTTTTATTGCAAATGGGGGTATCTCAAAGTCGAGTATACTCGATTATAGGTTTCTTACTTATTTTGAATAATAACTACAGAGTTTATCATTCCTGCAAATTAGATTAGATTAAAATTGTATAAGTTATTTCAGAAATATTAAGCGTAGTAGTAGTATTTAGTATAACTTAGTACTACTTTGCATATTATTTTAATATATTTTATATATCTCAGAGTCGAGCATAATTGATCATAGTATTATCGAATTTTTTAGAGAATGACTTTTATCAAGTGACAGAAAATAGTTTTGATTTAAGTGACAGCTAAAGCAGTTCAGTGACAACATTTAATACATCAGAGTTTTTTTTTGTCCCATCAATATCATCGACTGAACTCTTCTGGTTGCTTAAACAATTATTGAAGCTGTCGTTGCACGTTTACGTTTATTCGTAGAATGTCACAGCAATTAAGAATGCCATCCTTCCATTTTGCTACAGCAAGAATTTGGTCGAGCAATAGACTTTTTTATTTATATGCAATTTAGTTTTCTCTAATTTTCTTCTTTTGTTTTTTTTTTTTGTTTTTTATCTTGTTTGTGCAACCCTTTATACAGCCAACCACCTTTCCTTAAGTTAGCTAACCCATCGCGTGCTACTTAATTTGAATGCATTTAAAAATGTTAAAATATGAGAATTGCTCTGAACGGCAATAACAACAACTACAACAACAACAACAACAAAAATACAGTTAGAAAAAAGGTAACAACAGAACAAAAAAAATCGTCTGCAAAGACACGCACTCCGAGTGCTTGGAGAAAGTGCGAGCGAGACGGCCTTAATAGCCAGACAACGGTACACAAAAGATTTGTACGTGTTGTTACTTGATGAGGTCCCCGATCCCCGATTCCCGAGTATCATCCGCTCGCCCACTTTCCCACACTTCGTGAGTGAAAGAGATGGTAAAACTAGGCATTACAATTAAAGAGAAGAAGGCACAAAAAAAAAGGGAAAAAACACAAGTAGAAATAAAGGGAACTCGGCTACACAGAGAAAACAGAAGGCTGTCGCATTACACGCCCCCCTGCCACACCCCCATATGTCCGCCTATCTTCATCTCCCCCTCTTCCTTCCACTCCCACTCAGTGCGCGAGTGGTTCGCGTTACGCCGAAAAAGAGATAATTTTATTTCATTAATCCTTTTTTGGGACAAATTCGCCGGCGCGTTTTTTTCTCATTTTTTTTTTTTTGTTGTATTCTTGTTTTGTATTTTTCTCGGTTTCTCTGTCCGGCTTTGGGCGTGGCTCAAACGTAATATTAGCTTAAAATTGTGTAAATAAAAATTACATTCGTAAGAAGGTCTCGCCAGCAGCCAGCCAGCCAGCCAGCAGGAGTAGCAGCTGCTCTCGTGCCCAAGCCCATGCCCAGGCCACATGAATCAGTGCGACTGGCGTTGCCCAAACCCCAAGCTCCAACCCCAAGCTCCAACCCCAACCCTCACCCCCAACTACCAACATTCGTGAGTGACCGCAAGTGATGATGGTGTTTGTCTGCCTTGGGATACGCTCATGAATTCCTAACTAGGCTTAAGCACAACTGTACCGAAAACACAAAAAAAAAAAATACAAAAACAAAAAAAAAAACAACGCCCGTGGAACACTTAAAACCCCATTCACTTAATGAGACGCAACTCTAGATTTCATTTCTATTGTTTACTTAAAATTCATTTGCCAGATAAGCGACAGCAACCTGTTCAAGCTTTTTTTTTGTGTAAACAGCAAAACATTTATTCACAATATTCTTAACACTACAAATTAAAATTTTAAAAAGTACACTTTATAATAATTTGATTCAAAATTGGTTATTACTTAATGCCACATTTAGTTATTTTCCAAAATTTCAACTTTAACATTATTCCATTAATAAAATTGTTAATGGTTTACAGATTAATTTAAAATAATGGCAACAGGCCATTTTCAATTACGATAACCTTTACAATGTATCACAAACACGAAAGAAAGCTACAGTCAAGTGTGCTGGATACCCTTTATCCATTTGCCGTAAAAGCAAAATAGTGCTTAGTTCCTAAAAATGTATCGAATTAATTTGCCGAAAATATACAAAACTATTCCGAAGGCAATATTTGGTATTTCGAAATAATACTATATTTAAAATCAACCATTGAATACAAAATATGTCAGATTGTCAGTCGAAGCATTAGAAGACCCGATCTTCTTCCAGTATGGTATACATATATTTCTTAAATCGTGGTAAAAACCTAAGTCAATCTTGATCTGCTTGCAAACATAACAAATGCATCGAAAAAATCATATTTCTATCTCTTATAGTTTTTGAGATCTAGGAGTTTATACGGACAGACGGACGGACAGACAGACAAACGGACAGACACGCTATTTCATTTATAGGGTTTGATACACAAGGAGTGTTTTATGCACACATAAATCTATCAGTCTGGGCGGTGACTAAATCCATTAATGAACAATTAATTATAACAAACGTGAACGGCGTGTTGCTTTAAAATTAAGGATTTCACTGACTTTTAATACAGTGTATCGATAAACGATACAATAAACTATCGGTTTATGTACATAGATTTCTAAATGTAACTATCATATTTATGTTAAACATCTTTACAAAATAATTTCGAACAGTGTCTGACTGAATACTGCCTTTTGCAAATATTTTCTGCAGGCTTAAAGTTAGCATTCGCATCCCTTCTACCACCCCTGTAACGGGTTTAAAAATAACAACTGATCATATTGACCATATGTATTGAAATTTGCGATTGATTTAGTTCCCTGTCACTATCCTTTTTACAATTTGCATTTTAATTAAACATGAGGATTTCTTTAGTTTATTGACACATGAATTTTGTGTTGTCACAGCTATTGAAATGAAAATAAATGAATCTTATTAATTAAATATAGATTGAAAAAAAAGAAAAACGTCTTTGTTATAGTCGAGGCACATCTGTTTTGCGGACATCTTCTGCCTCTCAGCTGGTAGGCAGTGTCAGCATCGATATTAGCACCTTGGCAGCGCATTTGTTACCTTTTGCGGGCCAATATAATGTTCGCTTAATGGCCCCAGCTCGACAAAACTGAAAGACTGGGAACTGAGAACAGAGTACTGTGGCAAATGGTAAATGGCAACTGGAAACTGGCGAGTGGCAAAACCCTTTGGCACGCATAATTCAAATGCAAAAGTTTCGTAAAGAGAAGGCGAAAGACCCATTCGCAAATGAATGTTACATTTTATTTGAAAAAATATTTCGCAGCACTGTTGTCGCTGTGTTATAAATAAATGCCAGCGACTGCTGTCCTACACTTCCACCTCTATATTATATCTCTCGTCGCTGCTGGCTGTGTATATATGTATGTACATAAATATAAATATAATTTTCATTTCTTCTGCGCTATTTTTTTATTTTAATTTTTCGAAAATTATAAACAGCCGCGCATCGTCGCTTTGGTCCTCGCTCGGTATATAACTCCGCTCATTAGTTGCCCTACACGCAATTAAGCACAAATGGCTTTTGAGGCGCCGACGTCGGCGCACGTTCACGTATTCAGTGCTCAGTACTCGGTGTTCAGTGTTCAGACCCAAACTCCAACTCCAACTCAAGCCCATAACCAGTCACAGTTACAGTCAGATTCAGATTCACATTCACATTTTACTTATACTTGCTCACATTTAGCTTCCAAGTGCCGCTTATGCTGTGCCTATGATGCGTCGCCATGACAACTCGGTTTTCTCTGTGCCAAGTCCCCATCCATCCCATCCAAGCCATCCAAGCCATCCAAGCCAGCAACCCATTCACATCCACCAACCAACTATAAATCCTTGAGCAAAAGTTACACGCAGAGGAAACATTGTCATTGCCATTCCCAGCTCTGTATAAAACTTTGCGTTTTATAATTCTTTTTTATCTCCCTCCACATTCACATTCACATTCACATTCACATTTCGTGTAACTAGCAGAGAACCTTGGCTCATGCACCTCAGATAGATTCTTCGCGACAAATCTCCGAAACCCCCGAAACAGTGAAGCTGCCCATACCACAAAGGAGCGACGCCAAAAATTGTACATCCATTTTTTAGTAGTAGATAAAAGAGAGAAATATTTTTAAAAACAAATTCCAAATGAATTTCTGGTTAATATGGCAAAATTATAATTTAATAATTACGGAAATAATATAAAAAATAAGATAAGAAGAAATAAAATATTAGAAAATAAATAAAAATAAATACTTTTATTAAAATAAAATAAGAGATACAAGAAAATAAAATTCGAAATAAAGATGAAGAAATCAGAAAAAGAAGAGAAAAGATAAAATTAATAGATAATGTAATAAAATAATAGAAAATAGAACAATAAAATATAAAATGAAATAAAAGAACAGAAAATAAATTTAATGAATGAAAAGAGAAAATTATGAAAGTTGAAAATAAAATAAAAGAAAATGAGATGAAATGTTATATCTTATTAATTAGTAAGATATAGAAATAAGAGAGAAATCAATATAATAAAAAAATAAAGATTGTAAAAGAAAGTTGAAAATAAATCAAAATATTTTGAATACAATAATAAAGTAAAAAGTCAAATATATTAAAATAAAATTAATAATATAAATTAAAATAAAATCAAGTAAAAAATAAATAAAAGAAGAGTAGAGAATAAAAACTAAAAAAAAAAAAACAAATAAAATAATATAAAAGAATAGAATGAAGTAATTTTAGAAATTATAATTCAATATTATTAATGAAGCATTTTTTAATAATTAAGAAGTTCTCTAAGAAGTGAAAAGTTAATAATTATTTAAGTAAATAAATAGTTCATATTAGAAGAAAACTTATTCAAAACATTCCAGATGATTGTCGCAAATTGATTGTTTTTTTATTACGAAATTGTAATATTTTATAAAATAAGATCAAAGAGAAAATATAATTAGAAAGTATTGGGAATTTCAATTAAATTCTAAATAAATAATATACCATAACTATCAAATTGTAATTCTCAAACAATGCGTGAATTCAGCTATATAGTTAATGGACTTATTACTGATGATTGTGAGTAACACTTAATGTTCATTGCCGAACACATTTGAAGCCCGTTCAGAGCTTTTGCCCGGTGCAAAATTTGTCGCAGTAGCTCGTAACTTTGGCGAATGGCGCATCCGTTGTTTCTCCAACTGCGACTGTGACTCTTTGGAGGACGAAGAACCTCTTTTGGCTTGGCCAAGTCAAATAAATTTATTACACGTGAAATTTGTGCCATGCAACTGCAAAGCGTCGACATTTTAACGCTACATAGGCCAAAATAGTGCACGGAATGAAACTGAACGAAACTCTGTTTGGGGTCTAAGAGTTGCCTCAATAAATTCATAAATTTTTAAATGTATTTATTGAAATTTGTATGGCGCCTAATGTCGAAAAGACGTTTAAGAGATAGATATATACATTATTATTTTTTTGCAATCAATTTTAATGTATGTGAGCATTTTAAAATAATTCGTTAAGTAATTCAATCACCTCTAAAATACAATAAAAGAAAAAGGATCATTTGCAATGCATAATCTTTTACTAGACTTAAAAATTATTTTTTTATTTTTCGCGATGGAAGTGTATTTGGATTATTATAACAATCATATAGCGATACTTTAATATTATTCATGAATTATAAATTTTTAAAGACAGTTTGTACATTCAATCGAAAATTTCCATATGTATTCCGACTACTTTCAATTTCAATAGCTGCAAAGCAATGTGGTATTAATTATTTTAAAATATACCGAAAATATAATAGTTGCTATATTTGGTATATTGATGCAGTACTACATTCAAAATATATCACGATTTTTGATTTTCGGGCTTTGCAAAAATTTAAAAGAAATTTGATGTGTGTGCAATCAAAACAAATGCCATCGAAAAAAATTATATTTCTATCTCTTAAAATCTATGAGATCTACACAGAAAGAAAAAATGTGCTAAAATCCAGAATAAAATCTAGAATCAAGGTTGTTTGTGTATTAAAATTAAACCAAGAATGTTTATTCTTAAATGAAGATTGAAACTCTTAAAAAAAAACTAAATTGCCCAATCGTAAAATTCAAAATTGTAATCTTATTTGAAGAATGGAAAAATCTTAAAATTTAACCTAGAAGTCATCATCTTTAATCAAGATCAAACATTCTTGATTAATTCCAGTTTGAATACACTTGATATAAGATTTATTATGACTTAAATAAGAGGATAAAACAATCTTAATTCACGATTTTATTTTTGTTTTGAGAACCAAAAAAAATAAACTAAAAAGGAAAAAAAAATAAATAAATAAATAAAAAATGAATTGCGTGTTTTCTTTTAATATATTTACACATTTCTCTATTTTTCTGTTCTCTATTTTTGTTTAATATTAGTGTTTCAAGTAAAATAATTACTTTTTTTATATACGAACCGAATAAAGTTTGAAGCCAAAATGATTTGCCATATATTTAACATATTAACATTTGAATCTTAAATGAAGATGTTTTAATCTTAAAATGCAAAGCTAGCATAAAAACTTTATTTGAAATTAAGATTAAGATTGATCTTTTTAAGATCGACAAAATCTTAAATCAAGATTTTTTTCTCTCTGTGTAGGTGTTTATACAGTTGGACATGGCTATATCGTCTCGGCTGTTGAATTCAATAAGAATATATATGCTTTATGGGATTGGAGATGGCTCCTTTTGCCTGTTGCATACATTTCCCAGGGAAACAATGTTATTATACCCTATGGTTAGCGGGTATAACCATACTCGTTGAAGTTCTTCTTAGAAAATTTTAGTTGTAAAACATTAATTCAGTTATTTATAAAGAACATTTAGACTTAAATACGATTGTTAGAAGTCAATAAATTAATGTAAATCTTTAGTCATTTTTATACGTGCTACCCATAGGGTAGAAGGGTATTATAACTATGTGCCGGCAGGAAATGTATGTAACAGGTAGAAGGAGGCATCTCCGACCCTATAAAGTATATATATTCTTGATCAGCGTCAACAGCCGAGACGATATAGCCATGTCCGTCTGTCCGTCTGTCTGTCTGTCCGTCTGCCTGTCTGTCCGTCTGTCTGTCTGTCCGTATGAACACCTATATCTCAGACACTATAAGAGATAGAGCTCCAATTTTTTTTCGACAGCAGTTGTTATATTTGCACGCAGATCAAGTTTGTTTAAAATTTTTTGTACGCCCACTTCCGCCCCCGTAAATCAAATGAAATCGAATAACAAGCGTAATTTTAAAGCTAAAGCTGCGAATTTTGGTGTATATAATAATAACAACAGTATTTGTGATTCCTGATTTGGTTGCGATCAGATAAAAATTGTGGAAGTTATTAAAGAAATACTTTTGTATGGGCCAAAACGCCCACTTACGGGGGTTCTCAGTTGCTTTGGGCGATAATCTGGTATATTATACCGTCTATGGTATATTTTGA
The DNA here is from genome assembly GCA_035046325.1 of Drosophila niveifrons. NCBI lineage: Eukaryota > Metazoa > Arthropoda > Insecta > Diptera > Drosophilidae > Drosophila > Drosophila niveifrons. The sequence goes on along the minus strand of JAWNOC010000063.1, from coordinate 11,584,642 downwards.
ATGTGGTACTATATTGTTATACCAAATATATTATTATTTTCAAAATATACCAAAATACTGCAAAATACAAAAAATATATCAAATGGTATTTTTTGTATTTTGCAGTATTTTGGTATATTTTGAAAATAATACCGCAATATTTTGCTTTTATTCAAAATGGGTAGCGGGTATCTCAAAGTCGAGCACACTCGACTGTAGCTTTCTTACTTGCATTAATTTGAAAGTAAACTTGTAAACTTCAGAATTATTCTTTGCAATATTTTAGGTAATTAGGAGTTTTCTGTTAGGCTACTGCGAGCCAGTGTCATTGGGGCATAATTTGGAAATGTTGATTACTGATCAACGAAGCATTTGGCCAAGTTAGCTGCTTGTTTTGCCGTCGACTGCATCCGACTTAATGACTATTTTGCAACTGTTGCGCTCACGCCTTGCAGGCAACAAAAAATGTTCAGCTCGCTTGTCAGTGAGTGAGTGAAAGAGTCTCTGTATGTGTGTGTGTGTGTGTGTGTGTGAGAGTGAAAGGGTGTATGTGTAAGTGTATGCAAAATGCAGCCATGTAGATGATTCGTTTATGCTTTTGTCAGTTCGTCAGTGCGCGCCCAAAAACACGATGGAACGTGGGCGATGCGATTCACCTGTCGGCGGAGTCAGTCCGTGGTGTCTGTCTGCCAGTCAGTCAGTCAGTCAGTCAGTCAGTTAGTCAGTTGGACAGGCAGACAGTCGGTGTGTTGAGGAGTAGCCAGTTGTTTGATTTTACAGTTGTAGTCCAATTACGATTTTGAGCGCTTACCAACCGCACAGATTTGTGCCTTCAGCTATGTGTGCTCCGTCTGGACTCTGACTGTCCTGTTGCTGTCAGTGCAACAGCAACAGCAACAGCAGCATCAACAGCATCATCATCGCCACCACCTACAACCACAACAGCAACAGCAACAGCAACAACATCATCATCATTGTGCCATCATCGTCCCTTTTTGGCTGGCTCACTGGCTGACTGGCTGGTGCAAGGCTCTTTCGCATTGCGCTCTAAATTACATTTTAGCAAGTTAATTGAAATGGAAATTAGTCGAAATTGTAAAACGAATTGAATTGTATGTGATTAGCTTGAACATTCTCGAATTGGCTAACCACCAGCAGCCACCAATGGTAGCAACAGCAACAGCAGCAGCTTTGAGTCTAGTAACTCCCCCCCTGAAGAACCCCCCTTTAATGCCAATGCCACCAGCAACAGCTGCCTCACCTGCAGCCATACATAAGTGCGGTGCATACTCTGCTTAAATACATTTATTCATATTACCAAAATGGAACATTTCTTGGATTCCAGCAATTAATTGAATAAAAATGCAACTAGCAGTGCAAAAATATTTCTGTTTCCAACAGGAAATGTATGTAACAGGCAGAAGGAGTTGAAAAATATATATATTCTTGATCAGCGTCAACAGTCGAGACGATATAGTCATTTCCATCTGTCCGTCTGTCCATATGAAACACTATATCTTAAATTTTTTCTGACAATTTGGTTTATTTTGCACTCTATGGTATATATCGAATGTAGAACTTCATAATTATACCAAATAAAGCCTTCTCTATCGTTTGGTATATTTTAAGAATAATTCTGCACAGTTTTGCCTTTATTCAAAACGGGTTGCGGGTATTTCACAGTCGAGTAAACTCTACTGTAGCTTTCTAACTTCTTTAATCTCAAAACTACAATTGACGAACCAAATCATGTTTCAACATTTTTTTAACATCGAAAAATTGTTCAGGAAAGATTTGCACTCTTCTCTTCTATATAGAATAAAACATTCTTGATTCAAGATTTTTATTTCAAAATAAAATGTTTTGATCTTAAAATACTAATTTGACATAAAAATCTTGATTTACTATTGTTTAAAGGTTTGTTCTTTTTAAGATAGAAAGAATCTTAAATTAATATTTTGTCAATCTACATTTTGTTTCTCTGCGATGCCCAGTTAACATAAATTGGATATTTTATTTGATATCATTATATCTGACATGACTTCCGAGTCATATTGAATTCTATATAAATCAGCTGCGATTGAATTTATTCAAAGAAAATACATTCGTTCTTGATCGCTTTTCGAATACTTGAAGCATTTTGTGCATGTGAATAAATGTGAATAGTGTTGGCCTTGTGTGATGCTGTGATTGTGCTGTGAGAATAGCTCTGACAGCAGTGAGCGAATCTATTTGCTTCAGTTTACCGAATCCCTCTCTCTCTCTCTCTTTCTCACTCTTACTCTTTCACACCCATCATCTGCCATCTCTTTGTACAACACACTTTCCGCAGCATGTCTGACAGAAGTTGCGCTTTTATTTTTAACCGTAAGTAATATTAATACCCATTTTGGTCAACAAAAAAACCAAAAAAAAAAAGAAAGACAAAAGTTAAGAATGCATTATGAAAAAATATTATGCTTTATATATAAGTGTGTCTAATATCTGAGTGTGTGTGTGTGTGTGTGTGTGTAAAATTATTATCCTTCACGCTTAATATGCACAAGCGGAAGCCGTCATTTGTACGCCGCTGCTGACCAGCGGCCATTTAGCATGAGCGAAACCCCCTCAGCCTCTCTCTCTCTCTCTCTCTTCCTTCCCCCTACATCCACTACTCCTAACCCTACACGCATGTATGTGTGTGTGTGTGTGTGTGTGTGTGTGTGTGTGCATGTGTGGCAAGCGCTTTTTATGTCAACGTCGCCGTCGTCTACTTATGCGCCACATGCTCCTCCGCCTCCGCCTCAGTCTCTCTCTATCTCTCTCTGTCTTTCTCCCTTTGACTAGCACTCCTTTCTGTCGCTCTCTCACTTTTTCATTCTCTCCCTCTCTGCTTTTCTATGTCCGTCCTTTGCGCGCGTGTCCTTACAAAATTAGTGCTCCTTTACATTTGTATGTACGAGTATAAAAATATATAGCAATTTTTTTGCAATACATTTATTTTTTCAAATTTTTTCCTCTTCTATTTCGACTGCCCCCAAAATGCTGCGCCGAAGCAATTTTTTTTTTCTCCAACAACTTTCATACTCTTACAGAGGACATATCGCACAACTTTAGCTAAATTCCTGTTGCCAATTTGAATTTCCAAACTCTTTATAAAATACAAATATTGTACTCAAGATATGGGAATTTTGCATTAAGACAGAATTCATAGTTTATATCCTGAATAATAATAATAATATTTCAGAATAATAAATAAAAATTAAATTTTTAATTTTAAGAAAATCAAATACTTAAAATCCATTCATTTTAATTTGATAAGCTATTAATGTTTATCTTATAATCTTCAAATACAAATAAAATATTTTTTCAATATAAAAACCTTATTTCAGATTGTTGTTTTAGGATCGAAAAAAATTTTAAGTAAAACATTCTTCAATTAAGATTTTAATCTCAAAACAAGTTGTTTTTAATCTTAAAAATTCAAAAATCTTATTTCAAGATTTTTTCAACTTAAAAATCTTATATCAAGAAATCCTCATTTAAAAATCTGATATCAAGATTGTGTAATCAAAAATATCTTAAATTATGAATAAAACATTCTTGAATAGATAATATTTGCTTAAAGTAAAATGTTTTTAATCTTAACAAACGAATTTAGCATGTAAATCTTGAAATCTTCGCTTCTTCAACTTTAAAATCTTTTTTAAAGATTTTTTTTTAAATCAATCTAGATTTGTTCTTTCCGTGTATATAATGTTGCATATTGAATTCTTTGTGAATTTATCGAAAAATATAATTAGATTTAAACGGGTTATTATAAATACTTTTTTCACTAAATATTGCATTTTATTCTTTAAATGAATAATTATCACATTATTAGCTGAAAAGTGCATCGGAAATTCGACTTTAATTTGGCTTCTTGTGGAGTTGTTTGTGCCACATTGGCGGAAGTATCGCAGCGACATCAGCGAATCTCTGGACTGTGGCTGCCATGTGGAGCATACGAAGGCTCCATGTGACCAGCTCCAACTCCTACCCTTATCTTCTATATGTAGGTATGCATATCCCCCAACCCAAGTAACAATTTTCGACGTCGACGTCGTCGTCGTCTTCGTCGTTGTTGTTGTCATCATTTTTTTTTTCTGAGCGCATAAAAAATTGAAAATGCTTTCTCATATTAAATGTGTGCCGAGTGGTGCAGCGAGTGGGCGTGGCAGCAATGGCAACGGTTAATAATGAGTGTGTGTGGAGAGTGTGGAAAGAGTGAGAAATGACCGCAGCTAAAAGAAGAAAACAAGAGAATCGGGGAGAGCTAGAGTATTTGAAATAAATCGGACGCAAATACCTCGCAACAATCTAGAGAAATATACCACATTACTTTTATTGAATTCTATGACCGAAAATATTTTTATATTTTCAATTTAAAAACATAATAGAAAGTTATTGGTGCAAATTATTAATCTACTTAAAACTAAACTTCGGAACTTTTTGATTGCTCCTCACTGATAAAGGACCACGTTCTAAATTTAAAACAAGTAAAAAAGCTATAGTCGAGTGTGCTCGACTGTGAGATACTCGCTACCCATTTTGAATAAAAGCAAAATATTGCGGTACTTTTCGGTATTACGAAAATAATATACCGAAAAATACAAAAAATATACAAAATTATGTATATATATACATAATGGTACATATATATGAAACTATAGACAATATATACTACTGAGCGCAAAATATACTAGATTGTCAGCTAAAACAACTAAGACCCCTAGTAAGTAGTCGTTTTTGTCCATATGAAAGTATTTCTTTAATAACTTCCTAACTTTTTTATCTTATCACGTCCAAATTTACACAGGTAAACTCCGAAATTCGCGACTGTAGCTTTAAAGTTATACTTGTTATTCGATTTTTTCAAGTTTCGGGGGCGGAAGTGGGCGTGGCAAAAATTTGAAACAAACTTGATCTGCGTGCAAACATAACAAATGCTGTCGAAAAAAATTGTAGCTCTATCTCCTATAGTCTTTGAGATCTAGGTGTTCATATGGACAGACGGACAGACGGACGTGGCCAGATCGCCTCGGCTGTTGACGCTGATCAAGAATACATATACTTTATAGTGTCGGAGTTTATAATACCCTTCAACCCTATGGGTAGCGGGTATAATAATAATAATAATCATCTTATCAGAAATATTTCTTATAGAGTGACTTCTGACACTCTTACAAAGCAAAATTAGTTTAACGATTTTTTTTTTTAATTATTAACGCAAATACTTTGACGTCTAATTTGAGGGTAAAAATTGTTGTAGGCTTAAGTAGCGCCTTTGAAAGTCGCAGTGAGCAAAACTTGCTACTTGGTCTACTCTTCATTCGTCATTCATTCTGTGTATGCTTGCACTTGTGTGTGTGTGTGTGTGTGTGTGTGTGTGTGTGTGTGTTGGTGTGCTAGTGTGTGCGCGTATATCCGTTTCCTGTTGCAGGCAACGTAACGTTGATCTCTTTTTTCTGCTATTTTTTGTGGAGCTGTACGTGTCGCCTTGTCACCAAGGCAGCGTCATCGTCGTCGCTGATTATTATTCCGCTGACCATTTCGTATTTATTTGAAAGGCATTTGCCACACGCTCGCTTAGTGGCAGCAACACACACACACACACACACACCGCACACACTGCATACACATAAAGAGAGACACAGATATGCTTGGCATATGTATGTACATTCGTAGAGCGCGTGCTGCTTGGCTCGCATCCTTCGTCCTTCGTCCTTCGGCTTCGCTATGTGGTCTGGCCGCGACCCCTGGAAGGGGGAAGGGGAAGGGGTTGGGGGAGGGAGGGGTGCAATAAGGATGGTAGTCAGGGCCAACAAAACGACATATTCGTCCTGCATAAATGATGTAATTACAGCGCAAGATTTTTGCTATAAGCAATTTTTATTTTAATTCCTTTTTTTTTGTTGTACTCTCTCCTGCCTCCACCGCTCCAACACATATTCATTTATCCGTTTCCATGTTGTCCCGTTTTTTTCTCTATATGACACTCCCACACACACACACACACACTCACACTCACACACACACACATAAGTCGTCGCATATACGCTTGCAAAATATTTTGCATGCTTTTATCATAATTTTAATTAAATGCGCAAATGACTATAAAATTTATGTGTGTGCAGCATTTTTTTTTTCATCTCTCCTTTACTCCCATATTCTTCATCTTCTTCACTGCTTTTTCTTCGTCTTTTTGCGCATAATTTCTATTTGTTTTTTTTTCGTTTGCTTTTGCTTTTGCTTACTCACATACGTTTGATGTTGTAAGACTACTAATAATTACATAAAGTGCATACAAAAAGTTAAAACGGCTACACAGAAAAACAAATTTCTGAAATCAAGATATTGGTCGTTCTACTAAGAATGAAAATCCTAATCTTAGAAAACACATCTTGATTTCAAGAACATTTAATATAAGACCCAAGTTCCTATTAATAAGAAGAAAAAATTGTATAAATTAGTTTTCAATCTTATTCTAAGATAAAAACTTATATTATATTTAATTATTTTGTATATCTATTTATTCTTTTACCATTTTATGATGTAATTAGCGCATTCTGTTATTAAGTTAATTGGTTACTTTACTTACGAAGTTCTTATCATCGATTCGCGTAGTAGTTGAACCAAGGACCTCCTCTCTTTGCAGTTCGACTAACTGAGATAAGAACGAAAACACTCAAATTTCGATAAAAATTTAATATAAATTTTGATGGATTACTGAATTTTGGAACCGAAATCTAGAATTTAAGGTCTTTTTTTCAATATTTGGCATTTTTTGGAATAACGTTCTTAGTTTTAAGAGTGGAATTATTTCAAGAACACAATTTTTTAAGATGAATGTTCTTAATTTTTGAACTTCTTTTTTTCAGTGTAGTAGAATCTGAAATTGAGGAAAACTACAACCAAATATTTTTTGTTTAATTTTCTACACTTCGTAAAAAAAATTTTAATCAAATGAAATTACTCCACAAATTCCCATGATATGTACATCTATTATCTACTCCATTTTACTTTGATTTTTTCAATTTTGCTCATTATTCAGTTTTTATTCTCGCTACCCATAGGGTAGAAGGGTATTATAATTTTGTGCCGGAAGGAAATGTATGTAACAGATAGAAGGAGGCATCTCCGACCCTATATAGTCGTCAACAGCCGAAGCGATCTAGCCGTGTCCGTCTGTCTGTCTGTCTGTCCGTCTGTCCTTATGAAACATTGAATCTCAGAGACTATAAGAGATAGAGCTATAATTTGTTTTCGACAGCATTTGTTATGTTTGCACGCAGATCAAGTTTGTTTCAAAATTTTTCCACGCCCGCAAATTGTAAAACTCGACTAACAAATGTAATTAATTAATAAAGCTACAGTCGCGAGCTTAGGTATATACAATAATGACTATAGGCTTTGTGGTTGCGATAAGATAAAAATTGTGGAAGTAATCAAAGAAATCATTTTGTATGGGCGAAAACGCAATTGCTTTCATTCAAAATGGGTAGCGTGTATATCTCAATCGAGCACACTCGACTGTAGCTTTCTTGCTTGTTTATTTTATAAGGGTTTAATTTAATATAATTTATTTTCCAATTTGAATCATAATTTTAAAGTTAAAATCTATTCTTATTACTTTCAATAATAAATACAGTACTTAAAATTTGTAGAAGATATTTACGAAAAACTTTGTATAAAAATAAGGATTGCTGCTATCAAAAATCTGCATCAATTTGCACACTTTGGTATATTTGGAATATATTAGTATGTGTATTTCGGATTTTTCAGTATATTAATTTGGTTCACAGCTGAGCACAATGAACAGTAGCTTTCTTACTTGTTCAGAATGAAATCTGGTTTCAAATATTGGCAATTTTTTCATTCTTGTTGTCATTTTTTTTCCTGTTTTAAATGAGTACAATAAATGAATCGCTGGCATCTTAATACCGTTATTATTATAGGCTCAATCGAAAATACACGACGAGATGAAATGTCAAGTCCATATTTCGTAATAAAAACAAAAAACTGTGCAAGTATTATTGAAATTGAAGGAAATTGGAAAGTTTAACTGCTCTGCTGTGGCCCAACTCAAGAGAGTCCCTTAACAACATGAAGATAAATATGTATATGACATTTCATTCCTTTAAAAGGGGCACGTGTCATTTTATTGGTGCTTGGCTTTCGCTTATGGCCAAGAGAGAGTGGGAGCGAGAGTGAGAGCGAGAGCGAGAGCGAGAGAGGGAGTTGTCATCATCGCTGCTAATTAAGAATTATAAACTTTTAACGGGTCGTGGCAATATCTTTAATACCTTTATCTTTACCATTACCAGTTACAGTTACCGTTTCAGTTACCTTTACTTTGATTGCGTTTTGCCTTTTGCGGTAACCCTTTTTGTCCAGTCTACAATACTCGTATTTTCACAATATCTTACAATACTCTCGCGTAATGCTTATTCAATGTTCAACTGTCGCTGAACGCGTAGAACGTTCCCCCGACCCCGTGCAGCTTTGTTCCTCCTTGTCTATCCGCGGACCACATTGGTTTTAATTAATTAATTTATGAATTTATATGGAAGGTATTCGTAAGCCTAATGAAAAAAGACAGCTCAACCGAGTTCTTTATGCCCCGCAATAATACACTTTATTATCGTCGTCTTCTTTGCGTTGTATTTATTTTTTTAGTTTAATTTTATTTTTTTGCTACTATTTTGATTTTTTATAATTTTTCATAATTCATTTTGTTTATGATTTCTTATTTTTTCTTGATTTCCATTCGCTCTTAATTACTTGATTTTTCCAACCGTTCAAGGAACAAGAATTTGTGGCTTAAAAAGGCCTCAAAAAGGTCATATGCAAGTGTTGGATTTGCACCTGGCAACCCGACTTGTTTCATCTGGGCACACTGTCAATAAGTATCGATTCACTTTGTTCGAGGAGACAACTTTTGAGAGTTAGAGCATAGAGTAAGAAAATTACAGTCAAGTAGAAAAGTAAAATAGGGCGGTATTAATTTTAAAATATACCAAATGAATATACAGAAAAACTATTAAGATATGCCGAAGGGTATATTCAAAAAATACCATAGAGTAGTAAAATATACCAGATTGTTAGCCAAAGCAACTGAGACACGTAATACGTAGGTATTCTAAGGAATAGAAAATACTATAGATATTATTATTGTCTGTACCAAATATCATTTGTTACTTAAGTTTTGTCCTATTGAGGAAGCTGAAATGGGCAAAAATGTATATAAATTTGATCTGCATGCAAACATTACGAGTGGAGTCAAAAAAGTTATATCTCTTTTTGAGATCTAGGTGTTCATACAGACGAATGGACAGACAGACAAATATGGCTACATAGGATATACATATAAACTAAGATTTTTAGCAAGTATAATTTAAAAACAGAAGATACAAGCCCTTGAAGTTCGTGTATCGAACTCGTATTTCAATAACAATATTTACTTTATTAATAAATGAGTGCTCGTGTTTTCCAAAAGGTCTTCGTCAGTGATCGTGCTGACCATCGAGACCAGCATCAACACTTCGTGGCTCTTAAAGCATTTGTCGCCTATTGGCAGAAAGCCACACAGAAAAGGAATGTGTATAAAAAGGGTTGAGAGGATGGCGCGTTGTTGTTTTGGTTTGGTCATCAGCTGCTGCATTAGCCGCTGGTTTAACTAACCCAGCGACTGACAATAATTGTTGTTGTATCTGTTGCTGTTGTTGTTGTGGTTGGTGCGTGTGCTTTTGATTTTTCCAGCGCAGGTGGCAACAGCAGCAAGAGCGCAGCCTTTGAGTAAAATAAATGATAATGGCCTCAATGATTATGCATCGGCACGTTTCTCATCGCGAGCCAGCACACATACATACAGGTTGCTCTCCTGTGTATTAGTGTGGAAAAGGATTCAAGGGCCGCTGCTGCTGTTGCTGTTTATACCCGCTACCCATAGGGTAGAAGGGTATTATAAATTTGCGGGGCTTGCGGGAAATATATGTAACAGGCAGAAGGATGCATCTGGGACTGCATAAACTATTGTATATTCTTGATCAGCGTCAACAGCCATATCCGTCTGTCTGTCCGTCTGTACGAACACCTAGATTTCAGGGACTATAAAAGATAAAGACATAACACTTGTTATATTCCACGCAGATCAAGCTATCTGATCTGACAATCTGGTATATTTTGAACTCTATGTTATATATCAAAATACCAAATATATTCTTTGGTGTACTTTAAAACTAATATCGCATTGTTTTACTTTTATTCACAATGGGTAGTGGGTATCTCACAGTCGAGCACACCCGACTGTAGCTTTCTTACTTGTTTTAGCTTTGTGGCGGCGTTTAGCTGCAACGTTGCTGTTGATGTTGTTGTTGTTTCTGTTGTTGCTCTTATTGTTGTCTTTTATCGCCACTCGCTCGCGATTTGGCCAAACAAATTACAAATTGGGTTTAACTACTATTTTTTATGCTGCCACCGCGTTTTGGCTCCGGCTGCGGTTGCTACTGTTGTTGTTGTTTTTTTTCGTTGCGTTGCTGCGATTGCGATTGCCATTGCACATTACCCACACACACACACACATACACACACACATTGAACCCCTTTTCCACACGGTTACCTGTTCTACTCTACCCCATCTCCACCTCCACCTCCCATTTGCCCTTTGCCTCGACGCTGTCTTTATTTTTTATTGTTGTTTGATTTTCGCGGTCGCGCGTTTGGCTTTTCATTTCATTTAACGCGGCCGCCAATGTTTTTGTGGCGATGCTGTGTCAACAAATCTCCCAGTCGACCCGGTCATCCGCTACCCTTCCCTCCCCCCTCTCCCCTCATCACTCTGCTGGCTTGACGCACTTTTTGTCAGGTTAGAAATGCATTAGGTCGCGGTCCGAACTCTGTGTTCAGCCTCTGTTTGTCACCTAACAAAAAAAAAAAAAATCAGCATCTAAATGTGAGAGAAAAAAGACCAAACCGTTTGTTGGTTTTGGTCGAGAAGCTTTCTATATGCCAACAAATGGTTATATACTAGCATAAATGATAGCAATACGATACGATCTGCAAGTTTGTATGGACTTTGACTGAAAATGGGACTGGTCACGGTCTCCATTAAAATATAAGACTCGATAGAAAAAACCTTTTTGTTTCGTTAGCATTCTTAACAAATGCACGGAAAGAAAAAAATCTTAATTCAAGATATTTTTAAATTTAACAAAAAAAAAAAAATCTTGTTATAATATTTTTAGGTTGTTGGAATCTTTAAATCAAAATTTGTATGCAAAATTGCATTCTACGATTAAACAAATTTTATTTGAAGGTAAACATCTATATTTAAAAATGCTTTATTATAATTTAAGGAGAAGATTGAAGATTTTAAGAATTTTTCAATCTTAACAAAGTCTTGAAACAAGATTTTTAGGTTGGAAAAAAGCTTAAACCAAGATTATGTTCTTTAATCATAATTTTGAGATTAATGTAGCTTCTTTTAAGATCGAAAAGATCTCAAATTCAAGAATTTTGTTTTTGTTTATAAAAATGTTGGAACTTCCTTTTCATAAACTAAAACCTTATTTTTCATAATGCTACTATTACCAATAATTAATTTTGTCTTCTTGTTTATTGCTGAAATAAGATTTTAATTACAAATTTCATGATTGGGCAATTTAGTTTTATTTGTAGAGTTTTTACCTTCATTTAAGAATTAACATTCTTGGCTTTATTTTTATATCATACAATCTTGATTCAACACTTTATTTTTAATTTTAAAACATTTTCTATTTCAGTATTGAGTTTCTGTTTATATTGTATCTTTTGCCTAGAGTTATTAGAAAACAGTTGGAAAAAGATCAAGCAATCCTAATTTAACACAGATTCTGAATTTATTTTGTTCTAACAAAATTGTTTTTCTTTGGAGGGTTATTTTTATTAATATTTATTTTATATGTTCTAAGATATTTGTATTATTTGATTTCTGTAGTCCTATTTCGAAATTATACTTAGGACCGATTTGTCAATGTTTTTATAAGACTAATGGTTGGTATAAACTGCTCAAGAAAGAGAATTTTGGTTTTGTCGCAATATTTATAATAACTGCTGATGGCAACTGTTGGCCAACTGTTTGGCAACCGTTACTGCGCATAAATTATGATCTTAAATTTAAATCGCGCGACACATTTAGACGATTCTGAAATGGAGAATTTTTCATATAAAACGTGAGTGTATCACGGAAGATCAATTTTTGCTTAAGATTCTTTGGGCTTCTTTGCTGAACATGCATTATACATGCAAAAATCTTAGTATGAAATAGAATATGCTTTGTGCCTCTATGAAGTATATACATATATTCTTAATCAGAGTCTAGACTTTATAGCCATGTCCGTCTGTCTGATGAAACATAGTATCTCAGAGACTGTGAGAAATAGAAATAAACATTTTTGTTAATAGCACTTGTTATTTTTGCACGCATATCAAATTTGTTGTAGATTTCTGTACATATAATAAGAACAATAGTCTTTATTGATTCCAATATACTGTTTGTGATCAAATAAAAATTGTAGAAGTAATTAAAGAAATTCTTTTTTATGGGCAAAAACGACTACTTACTAGGGGTCTTAGTTGCTTTGGCTGACAATCTGGTATATATATAGGACTCTATAGCTTGTATTGAGTGCAGTATTATATCAATATACCAAATATACAATTTGTTACATTTTTTAGTATTTTTGTGGAATATTATTTCGGTATATTTTAAGAATTATACCGCAATATTTTGCTTTTATAGCGGGTATTTCACAGTCGAGCACACTCGTCTGTAGTTTTCTTATTTTTTTTTTATTTGTTGGGTTATTTTAAACAATCGAAATTTAAGATTGTTTCATCTTGTTTTAATATGTTACCTTTTTGGCTTACGATTTTTGAAACAAGATTGCAATTTTTAATTTCAAGATTCGACAATCTACATTTCTGTAGAGTTTTGATTTTGATTTAAGAATAAACCTTCTTGGTTCAATTTTGACATACAAACAATTTTGAATAAAGATTTTATTCTTGATTTTATTAATTCGGTATACCATAGATATATTTTAGTATTTTTTCACAAATTAGTGCAATAGAATGCATTATTATTTTGTTGTATGCATCTGGGAAAACAAACTTCAAATTACGTATACTTAATTTTTGTACTTGCTGGACAATGTGATTATATGTATTTTAAAAGATAATTATATATATATTTACATTGATGGAATATATGAAATCGCACATATTTTACAATTTGCATAAGTAAGAAAATGAAAGTTATCAGGATGGTGATGAGCATGGCTTCCAAGAATGCAGTTTGCTTAAGATTAAGCTCAAGGTTTAACTTCGACTGGCTTGTATACGAATAGTGACTACAGCTTGCTTTCGCTTATTGTGGGCATCGCGAATTCAGTCTGCGCTTACGGTCGATATCCGGTCTGGCAGTTGTTTGAAGAAATATGGCAACACCTTCGCTACGGACATTAATTTTTAGTGCTTTTGGGTTTTCAATTTGCCAAAGAAGCCACGTGAACGACGACGATGATGCGACAGAGTGAGAAGGACGGGGGGATGGGTACAAGGATGGGGCATTTAACGCCGCATAGAAAATCAAACGCAAAAGGTCAAAGACAAAGGCAAAGACAACGGTAGCCGCAGTCGCAGCCGCAGCTGAAACAGAGGCAACTAGCAGCGGCTACTTGTGATATATGCCACAACCAAAAAGCGAAAAGTGGGTGCAGAGAGGGGCATGGAAGGGGAAGGGGTAGGGGGAAGAGTCAGTAACCCTTTATCGAGACGCACAGCATGGGGCAAGTGTTGATTTAGGGTTGCAAACAGAAATTATGATAATGCCTGTGAAAACAACTAAACAGAACAGCGCAGAACCGAAAAAGGCCAAGGTGGCAAGAGCTGACTGGTGTTGAAGGTTGTGGCAAGGGGTTGGGAAGCAGCAGTTGCAGAGTAATGAAAACCCAAGCGAAAGAAAATATATTAAATGATATTGAGAGGAACTAATTTTCATTAAAAGGATTAAAAAGCATTTGGCGCCCGTCTCTCGCCGTCTTTTGTCTCTCGACTGAACCGCGATGCGGCTGGTTATGAATTAACATAAAAATCATAAAAATATGACACTATGCGACTTCATCATTATCATGCCCATCCCTCCGATTCTTCTTATTATCATCGCCGTGCTAAAGATGATGATGATGATGGGAAAGCTCAGACGCGGCCAAACAAGATAGAACGCATGATGCTCATTACAGCAGACCCACAAACACCCGGCTAAATGGATATGCTGGCCATGATAGGCGGGGGCATGTGGCATGCGGCAGGTGGCAGTTGTGTATGTGTGTGTGGCTGTGTGTGTGTGGCATCATTGATGGCAACGCGCGACAATCAACACGAGTCGCGCTGATAGCGCACAGCGAGCGTCGTCGGCGAATGGTTTGGTTTTTGGGTTGGAGGATTAGTAATGACGCCAGGCAGCAACAGCAGCAGCCTGGTTGGGTTAAAGGTGGGCCAGCGCATGCTTAGCATCATTTGGTTGCCGCCTCCCCTTTATCCGTCATCCTTCTCCTCCTCCTCCTCTATTGCTCATCCAACTCGGTCCGAAACCAGCAACATTGTTTGCTCTTTTGTGGGCGTTGCTGCGGCTGCTGTGCCGCTGCGACTGCGACTGCGACTGTTGTCGATGGCAATGCCAATGCCAGCGATGGGGCTATGATGATCCTATAACCACTCAACTCAACCCAACCCCACAGCCCATCAGCCCATCAGCCCATCAGCTAACCCACCAGGCAGCCAGCCACTTAGTAACTCACCCGCAGTTTATTATTTTCAAAATATTTAAATTTTTTGGTAATAAGCGAAAAATGGTTTTAATATAAGCGAATGCGAAGAACGAGACAACGATGTGGCTGACTTCGTCGTTGTGCTTAATCTACCTGGACGAGGGCGAGGAGTAGGGGAAGCATCTCTCATCTGCGGATGAACCGCAGAGCAGAGCAAGCAAGCAAATCCGAGAGTACAGACTATATCCATATCTATATCTATATCTATAACTATACCTATATGCTATTTGCTATATCTATATGCTATATCTATATGATATATCTAAATATATGCTATATCTATATCTATATGCTATATCTGTATGTTATATCTATAAGCTATATCTACATTCTATATCGATATGCAATATCTATATGATATATCTATATGCTAAATTTATATGCAATATCTATATGCTATATATATTACTATATCTAAATATATGCTATATCTATATGATACACTTATATGCTATATATATAAGCTATATCTATATGCTATATATATTTGCTATATCTATGTATATGCTATATGCTTTATTTATATGCTATATCTGTATGTTATATCTATAAGCTATATCTACTTTCTATATCGATATGCAATATCTATGGTATATGCCATATCTATATGCTATATCTATATGCTATATCTATTTGCTATATCTATTTGCTATATCTATATGCTATATCTATATGCTATCTCTATATGCTATATCTATATGCTATATCTATATGCTATATCTATATGCTATATCTATATGCTCTATCTATTTGCAATATCTATGTGCTATATCTATATGATATATCTATATGCTATATCTTTATTCCATATCTATATCTATATGATATATCTCTATGCTATATGTTATATCTGTATGCTATATCCATATAATATATATATGCTATATCTATATGCTATATCTATATGCTATATCTATTTGCTATATCTATTTGCTATATCTATATGCTATTTCTATATGCCATATTGAATCGCTATATGCTATATCTATAAGCTATTTCTATATGCTATATCTATATATGTATATCTATAACAGATTCTCTACAGCATTCCAATGAATGCACATTCATGGAACATGAAAGCAACTTGTCGTGGCAATACCTAAACAAGAGAGCGACCATTTGGACGATTTCTTAAGTTCTTGGCGGACCTGGCCAAAAGGCAATTGTTGTTGTCTTCTTCTTGTTATCCCATTCCAATGCGAAATTAGCCAAAAGTAATCCTTTAAGTTTCGAGCGCAAAAATTGCACACACAATTGGGAGGATGGTCGTAGACAGACAGAAGTGAGTGGAGGAGGGGATGTGGCAGGACAGGACAGGGCGGGGCGGGGCAGGGGAGAAAGGAGGGTGTCAGTCGAATAGTGGCTCAGAAGCCGGACCGAGTGAAAGCTCTGTCCAAGGAGCAGCAGGAGCAGCCCAACATTGTCAGCGACGTTGATGACATTGTGTAAAATTTTGTAGCTGTCGTCGCCGTTGCTGTTGCTCTCGATGTTGTTGCTGTCGCTGGTCGCGCCATCTTCAGCCGCTTGACTATAAAACTTTTATAGTAAAAAGTAAATGCCACAAATGAGCAATCGAAAATTTCGCATTATAATGCAAACTGTGTGCATTTTTCGGGTTATTGTAGTCTACTTTTGGGCAAAAGACAAACGCATACCACGACGACATTCAGCCCTGTTCCCCCCCCCCCCCCCCTCGTTTTCCCCGTCCCTTCTCATCCCTAACTCCTTCGACATTCCTTTTCTACATTTTCATGCTCAAGCTCAAGCTCATCGTCATTCTCATTCTCATTCTCATTCTCATTTTCATTCTGGTGGCAGTCGTCATGGCCGCATTTGCATCGTTGTCTGCACATTCATTTGCCAGCTTTCCCGCTTTCCCCACCCACTTGCCCCCGTTTCACTCACTAGCGCTGCTCCCCTTTTCGCCTCTATTAATAATAATAGAATTTTTGGAAATTTTGCTGCACAGCCAGTGAAAGGAAAAGGAAGCTCGCCTCGCGATTTTTGCATTTGACGACGACGACGACAACGACAACGAACGGGTTGGTTAGTGGCAAACCATTGCATTCCCTTTCCTCTCCTCCCCTCTCTTCGCCACCCCCCATCAGCTTTATTTCCTTCAGTTCGTTTCTGACTTTGTCTATTGCATAATTCACAGACCTCAGTCCTGTGCAGGATACAAAAGCCCTCACAATAATGCAAATAATGCTTTTGATAATGCCCACACTTATTTAATACCCAACAATTTTCAACGCATTGCCATCGAAATGCCCTGTGCATTACCCTTCTTTCTCTCTTCTTGTTAATGAACTTGTTCTCCATATTTACATAATTGCAGCAAGCTCGATATATACTCTAACACATAAAAGAATCTACAATTATGTTCATATAATACCTTTTAAAGTTGATTTGTTTCGAACTTCACAAACATTAATATTTTGCTGACAGCCAAAGACGAGTGTGATCGGCTCATTTTGAATGAAAGCAAAACAGTGCGGATTTATTTATAAAGCATACCAAGTTAATGTATTTAAAAATACTAAAATATACCGAAGGCAACATCGATATACTATTACATTCGAAATATACCATAGCGCATACGAAAATTATTTTATTAAAAAAAGGAGGAAGCAAAAATGCTTTTGCATAATATCCCAATTTAACTTTTATTGCATTAAGGAATAATTACATAATTTAGGGAAGATTGAATATAAATTATAAGTTCAACTAAAAATAAATAAAAAATAATAATTGGTGATATTTTTTGGAAATTTTCAATCAATCCTTAAAAGATTCATATGTTACTCATAATATATATTCTTTGCTAAATTATACATTTACCATTTTATCAAAATATTTCCAAATTAATAATGTTTTCGTATATACATATATATTTTACAGAAAATAGGTTATAAAATCAATATTATGAACTTAATACTAAGAACAATGTCAAGAACAAGAACATCTTAATGTATTTTTCGGCCTAATGCTCTTAGTTTTGTTTTTAAAGTGATCTTAATTTAAGAACACAGTTTATTACGACAAATTTTCTTGATGTTAGAAATTGGTCTTATTTTGAGCGTATAAAAATATATAAATATATATATATATATATTTGTATTCTGTTATGAACGAGTCAATCGATCAGCTTAAACTCAAAGTCAGAGTGACTTTGTTTGCCAGTTGTAGTCAAAGGTTGGCTTGTTGGCCACCTTGCTTCATTATGAACTCTATTTTTGCCTCCATTTGGTCCTCCTCCTCCATCAGCATCAGCATCAGCATCAGCTTTAGCGTAATGTTTGGCCATAAAAGTGCCAAAAACTCATTGACTTATGGGCCAAGGCTTGTTGTGTGTGCGGCGTCTCTAATTGCAGTTGCCCAGGGCTGAGCTGAGCTGAACTGAGCTGAGTTGGGCTGTGACTTTTGCCCCCAGCGAGTTAATGTCTGCCTGGCTGAGGGCATATTAAAATTGGATTTCCAAAATAGCTCTATATACATATAAATTGTATATACACTTATTATTATTATTATTATTATTATTGCTACTACTCTACTACTACAATATCTATCTATATGCTTATAAATTAGCATTTTCGGCGGCCGGCGTCCGTTCGCCTTGGAATGCGTTATTAATGGCAAATTAAAAGCAATAAAAAACAGATGTGCTTAACGTAGCACATTTTACGCGACTTCCCATTCCCATTCCCTTCCCCCCACCCCCCTCGTTTCGCCAGGGTTACAGCTCATCAGCTGGCTATGAGGAGGGGAAGAGGTAGATGGTCTAAGAAGAGAGAGAGAGAGAGAGAGAGAGAGAGAGAGAGAGAGGGAAAGCGTCGCACCTTAGTCAAGAAGTTGGCGTCGTTGTCGTTATGAAAATGACTTTGCTCTTTGCTGTTTTTGTATGGCAACCAAGTTTGGGGGTCTGGGAGGGTTTGGGGATGCACACACACACACACACACACACACACACACACACACACACACACTTGTGCGAAAAAGTTTTGCATTCGAAATTTTGGTCTGTTGCTGCTGCTGCTGCTGTTGGCTTATGCAGTTTATCATTTTGCTCCATCCAGGTGGGTAATTTTAATTTTAAGCTTGAGTAATGACAATATTTACTTCCACTTAAGCGACAACGTCACACGCTTTAATGGCATTTTGATTTGAGCTCTTCCCCTTCCCCTTCCCCTTTCTCTGTCTCTGTCTCTTCTTCTAAGTCTCCAGCTCGTTGTTCACTTTCCTCGCGGTTCGTTCGTTTCTTTCATTCGCCTTTGGCAGTTACTTTTTGTCACCGCGTCCAACAGCTGTTGACAGTTGACTGTTGTTTGTGGCAACATTTCGAAAAAAAAAACATCCAGCTAAACTAAATGCATAATTCGAATTTTGTTACACAGTGTTTTTTGCATTTGATAATCTGATGTCGCGTCTTGGCTGCTTTGGTTGACAATCTGAGAATTTCTTACTCTCTGGCATATTTTCAATGTAATTGTATATTGATACAGTATATTGTCGTATATTTTGGTATTTTAACTTGATATATTTTTAAAATAATATAGCACTGTTTTGCTTTTGTACTCTGCGGCACATTGTGAATGTAATAAAATAGTAATATACCAAATATGATCTTCGGTATATTTGTAGTATAATAAATGCATAATTCAAATAATGTTCTATGAATTTGATTAACTGATGTCTTAGGGTCTCAGCTTCCTTGGTTGACATTCTGAGATATTTCATACTCTCTCTCATATTTTCAATGTAATATTATATCGATATACCAAATACGGTGTTTTATAGTATATTTTGGTATATTAATTATTTATTTAGATTTATTATTTAGAATAATATCGCACTATTTTGTTTTTGTATGCTGGGGTACATTTTGACTGTAATAGTATATTTCATATATATTCGGTATATAATTTTGAGTATATTTTCAGTATATTAATTCGGTATTGATTTGCTCTTATTAGAAGTGGGTAGCGAGTGTCTAAAAAACTAAATGTATAATTCAAAAGAGATGTCGGGTCTTAGCTGTTTGGATTCTTATTGATTTGATTGACAATCTGGTAAATTTTGGGCTTTATGGTATACTTTGAATGTAAAAGTTTATCGATATACCAATCCAGTTAAACTAAATCGTTTATTCAAATTTAATTTTTTGAATTTGATACTGATGTGTGTGTCTTAGCTGCTTTGAATGACCATTTGTGATATTTTATACTCCCTGGCATATTTAGAATGTAACAGTATATAGATATACCAAATATGGGTTTCGGTATATTGTCGTATATTATAGTATTATTCATTTCATATATTTTTAGAATAATCTACCACAATTTTGCTTTTGTACTCGGTGATACATTTTGAAAGTAATAATATTTCGATATACCAAATATGATCTTCGGTATATTCGCACTGTTTTGCTCTTATTAAAAGTTGGTAGCGGGTATCTAAAAGTTGACCAATAAGAGCAAATGCAGTTAAACTAAATGCATAATTTAAAAGTGATTTCGGGTCTTAGCTGCTTTCATTGACAATATGGTAAATTTTCTGCTCTCTTCCATACCTTGAATGTAATAGTAAAAGAAATATGGTCTTTGATAGTCTTTAGTTTGTCATTTTTTTTATAGCATACAATCTCACTGTTTTGCTTTAATTTAAAGTTTATAGTGAGTATCTCATAGTCGAGCATATTACTATATCTTACTTATGTTACATATAATATTTATATATTGGTCTGAAATTGAAGAGCTAGTATGTTTAAAATGTATTGTAAATATTTGTTAATGCAATCTTCGAATAACAGAAACGCATGCAAATATGTTTTTTTTCACACAATTCCAAGTCTTCATTTCATTTAGAAATACAAATTTTATTGAGCTCAGGATTATCTATATTTATATGATGCTATAGGGAATTAAGACGGACAATGGAAATAGGTTGTGTTTATGTGTTATTTTAAGACATTGCCTCATCACCACCCTCGCAAAGAAAGGAAAAAATTAAATAAAGAGACTTATAATGAAGATGCAGTCCCGTTTACAAGCGCTGATAGAGCTTGTTAAACACATAAACTACGAGCCTGGGCGGTGAGGGGAGGAGGACAAAGATCAACAAAAAGTCATAAAAAATATAGATATGTGAGGAGTAGGAGGAGTATTATATGAATACTCTCGAATACTCGTCGTCGTATAAGTGTGCTCAGGTCTCTCTCTCTCGCTCTCTCTATAAATTTCGTTGTATAACAAAAGATGTGCAAAATTTGCGCTTGTTAACAATGCAAACGCACGAGTCACACACACACACATACACACACACTGATAAACACTCCCCTCCCATCGAAGTGGATGGGGAAGGGGGGAGGGGGAAAAAAAGTTCAAGGCAAGTAAAAAACAAAAGCAATTGACGCTACCATCTCTCCTACTACTCCTATTCATAGTCTTATATGCCATGTCAGAGTCATTCAAGGCTCAAAGAGTTGTTGGCTCGTATCTTTTTAGCCAACTTTCGTCTAGGCTGAACTGTTGTTCAGCAATTCCAAGGGAGTGCAAAGAAGTGAAGGGGAGGGGGGGCTCCTGTTAATGGGGCTGACGTTGTGTGTGTGTGTGTGGCATTGTGTCAAAAGAAGTTAGGCAAAAGTAAGCGACGCACTAATCTCGTTTATGTAGCGTAAAATGCATGTAATTGTGTAAACACACCAACTGCCTGCCTACCATCAAGTTTGGGGGGGAGGGGCGGAGGTGCCACATCTTCACTCTCTGACTGTGTCTAACTGAAGGACTGACTGAAGCACTGACTGATGCACAGATAGAGTCTTTGATTATTGTGTGACAGACGAGTTCACGCAACGAATGTACGACATTTCAGCGCCAAGACAAATGCCATAAAATTCGAGCAGACTGACGACTATTTCTGGCGCTTCTTCAAGAACTCTGAATACTCTACAATAAATGCAGGCAATAGATTCTATTTGTTTAATATTAAAAATAACATTTGTTTGCTCTAAATACTCTACAATAAATGCAGGCAATTGATTTTATTGTTTAATATTAAAAATAATATTTGTTTGCTCTAAATACTCTACATTAAATGCTAGTAATACATAAATTCAGTTTTATCTTTTTTGCTGTTTACTTCTACTTTCTACGCCATTTAAGGCTCTCTATCAAATTCATAAAAAATAATGGTAAACTACAATCATAACAATCATAAAATATTTGTATTACAATATTTTTGCTTTATGTATAATACTTTCTATATTATCCTTAATAAAATGCAGAATCTTTTTAAAGATATTTGTAAATTCTTAATAATATGTTTATGTCTTTACTCTTTAAAAAAGAATCTTGAGTTTCAGGAGTTATTTTGTTTTATTTTTGTCTGCACTAAGTTATAAATTTATCTTAGTAATAAGGTATCCGATACATATTGCTTATAAAAGCAAAACAGTCATGTAATAATCTAAAAATATAAAAAATTTGTATACCGCAAATATTCTAAACATACAATTGAGAAAAAAAAATATACCAGGTTCTAAAATATGTTAACATTCCCTATTTAAAAAATCCCCAATGCAGTTTGGTTTGGTTTAAATTTTTAAATCAGTTTAAATGCATCATTTTCTTTTTGTGCCAAACATTTTTATTATGTAACAATATTTTAATGTAACTATTTTTTTTTATTATACTTTTATTATTGTCTTTCTATTTTTAGTGTTTAGTGTACAAATTAACTTTATGTCTCTATCATTAGAAACTTGTGTTATTTTAGTTTCTGATTGTTATAGAAAGAATTGGGAACTTTCAACCATGTATAAAATGCTTGAAGCAAGAAAGTGAAAGGTAATAAATTTTCTTCTTTTCGGCTTTCCATCTAATTGACAATCTTTCTTCTATAGTTCTATTTTTGTTCAACTCTCAGAAATTTGTCATATAGAGAATCGATTAATATGTGGTCTTTGACTTGATTCTTGCCGAAATGAGGCTTATCTGCTTTTGTAGCTCAAATGTGTAAATGAGGATTTCAGCTTTAGCCAACGAGCGGTGGCAAGTGGCAAGTAGCAAGTTGTAAGCGGAAGGGGCACGAAGAAAAGTTGGAGAAGGAGTAACTTATTTTCAAAGTGATATGAGTGGGAACGTCAATGAGCAGCAAAAATTATGAAGCTCATCAAAATGTGCGCTGAATTGTAAAATTGCCGCTTGCTTTGCCTTCGTCTTGCACGTTTCTTTTTTTATTTTGTTTTTTTTTTTTGTTCAACTCTTCATCTGTGTTCTTCATTTGTTGCCCCATAGGGGTGGCAGGAGTGGGAGAGGGGGGAATTGTTGTGGTATGGGGGACAAGTTATGTGTGCTGTGTCTTATCTGAAGCAATTAAAAAATGTTTTTTGTTTTCGACTTCCGCTGCGTTGTCGTCGTCTTCAGACAAAGCCAAAGAGCATTCCACACACACTCTACACACACACACACACACACACACACACACTCACACATGTGAAGGGGATTAGCATTTGGATCGGGTGTGGACTGGAGGGGGAAGGGGGTTGACTGAATCCTTTAGACGGCAATGCCAACTCAAAGTTGGAGACGCCATAGAACTGTGGAATCTGCCGTGGGGCAGCAAAAGTTTTGCCTTTGTGTTGATGTGTTTATTTATGCTGTCTTTCTTATGATTTTCACTGATTTTCCAAGCATTGCATGTGTGCTACAAAGATTTCTAGAATACAAGAAACATGCTGTTGTTCGATATTTATGACGGCTCACACTTTTGTACGATCTACCTATGGCAAGATCTACCCTATGCGGGTAGAAAGGTAATTATAAGGAAAAGAAGTCAACTCCGACCCCATTTCGACCCATATATAAATTCTTGATCAGCGCAAAACAACCGAAACTATATAGCTTAATGCTGATGATGATTAGTTGCGATTAGATAAAAATGATGTGAGAGGCAAATTATGAAATGTGAAATGTCTTTTCGAGCATCCGTTTTATTCGGCTTGTCTTTATCTTTTATCTAGAAATAAAATCATTAATCGTTATCCACTTCAATCTATTAAAACATTTTTAAATAATTATCTTTTAAAATACTCACTGATCATAACACCAAAGAAATTGTTTTCTTTTCTTAGGGCCGCTTTCCCCTGATCGCCATCCACATCGCAATTTAAACTTCTTCTTTAGACACATTTTCGTTTTCCGCTGTAGAACCTAACTTTTCTCTATATATTTGTTTTTTTATGCTACTGCTTTAGCTTTCTTAAATGTCATTAACTATACATTATTGTAACTGCTTGTCGTACTTCTATTGTTTATTTAATATTTACAAATTAGTACACATTTAATACAAACATATATTATTTTTTAAGTCACTCACCTAATAATCGATTGATCCGCTTTGCACTTCTCAACTCAAACGCTTGCAAAAATTTCGTCAGCCAGCAAACACAGCTGCGTATAAGCAAAAGAGTAGCACAAAATAAACCAAACGGTTCTTTCTTGACAATTGTTTTTGTAAGCGGTGCACCGAAGACGCGTAAACAAACAGCGATGTAAAACATAATCGAAGTTTTGTCTTTAATTTTGTGTTTGCCCGTTGTACAAAATAACAAAAACAAAAGCGATGCTTGCCGTTATTTTGTACTTATGCTTTAATGCGCATACATTTATTAACTAGGTGGTTCCACATTCGTTTACTACAGGGTCACTATAGTAAGTACTCATGTAGTGATTGGCGCGGTAAGCACTTACCCATGGGCAATCGACACCTGCAGTTCTGCAGGGGAGTAATAAGAGAGCATAACTTACATCGCGAGACGAGAGAGAGAGTAAAGTGAGTATGTGTGTGTGTGCAAATGTAGAAGTTCTTCAAAAATAGTAGTTTTAAAAGGCTTTCGAGTCTTAGTTGCTTTGTTTTATATTTATTTATATATTTTAGTACTCTTTGGTATATTTTGATTGCAGTCGAATATTATGATACCAAATGGTATCTTGCTGTACTGGTTCGATACTTAAATAAAGAAGCTTTAATTTAAAAAACCAAATGGTATATTTTTGCATTTTGCATTATATTTTTGGCATATTCGTAGTCTCGTTTTATTAAAAATGGGTAGCGGGTATCTCACAGTCGAGCACTCTCGAAAATAGCTTTTCAACAAATAGCTTTTTCGACAATCTCGCATATTTTGCACTTTATAGTATATTTTAAAAAAAAATTTATTTCATTAATTTATCGGTATATTAATTTGGTATATTTTAAAAAAAATTTCCGCAACTCGAATGCAGTTTTCTCACTTGTTACTATTTTTTCAAATTCTGTTAACTGTGAATGCAGCCACACTTTAATTAATAAGAGAGTTTACGAAATGTGCAAAGTGTTAAATTATGTTCTTTGTATTCCCTTTTTTTTCGTTAGAGAAATAAAGTGACATTCCACGTACCCATTTTTTTTTTTTTTTTGTGGGGTTTTTGGGTTTGGGCTCATTATTCGACAGACTAATCGGGCAATCTATGGCCAGCCATAAATCGTGCATTTAAATGTCTCAGACCCCTGGCAGCCATTATAGCTAGTGACCCGCGCTGATTGATTGAAATGTCACTTTAAATGTGATGCTCGAGAGAGAAAACCGACAAAAAATTAAAAAATAAAACGCATCAAAAATGCCAAATGAAACATAAATGCCACAAGCAGCAAGCTCCCTCCTTTCTTCCCTTCTTCCCTTCGACAACCGCAACAACCCAGCAACAAGGAAAAAAAAATACCCAACCCTGCACACAATCCCATAGTCAACCCTCGTGTGCGTTTGTTTTGTATTTGATAAGCATGAAAAACGCACAGAAAATAAAATTGTTTTAGATGTGAAGCGGCGGTTGAGGGAGCGCCCAAAACAGAATCCTTAAAAAATAGTGCTACTTAAAAGCAACAAAACGACGCAAAAAAAAAAACAAGAAATGTAAAATGGGTGGGACAACACTGGCAAATAAGTGGATGCAGCAGCAACGTCGATGGTTGGGGGAAGGGGAAAGGGGGAGGCAGTCGGCAGGCAGCCAGCAAATGTTTTATCGTTTATACTTTTTTTTTTCACTGCGTTTTGTTAAGTTGGAAAAATGAGCGTCGATTAATTTAATAGAGACAAAAAGCCTTCGCATACACACACACACATATACACTTAAACACACACACACACACACACACACACACACACACACACACACACACACACACACACACGCATACAAAGTTGGTGTATGTGTTGAGTCGAAAGTCCACAATGGATATGGTAATAGAAGTTTGCCTGGGATGCGAATGTTGAAGACTGACGGAAGATCCCCAAAGAAGTGACCCAATGCCGAGACCAGCAACAAGTCTGGCAACCCTAGCTAGGGTTGTCATGATCGCCATTTGTGAATAAATATATGATAATGATATAATAGCAATTATAATAATAATAATAATAATAATAATAATAATAATAATAATAATAATAATAATAATAATAATAATAATAATAATAATAATAATAATAATAATAATAATAATAATAATAATAATAATAATAATAATAATAATAATAATAATAATAATAATAATAATAATAATTAATAATAATAATAATAATAATAATAATAATAATAATAAGAATAATAATAATAATAATAATAATAATAATAATAATAATAATAATAATAATAATAATAATAATAATAATAATAATAATAATAATAATAATAATAAACAATAATAATAATAATAATAATAATAATAATAATAATAATAAGTAATAATAATAATAATAATAATAATAATAATAATAATAATAATAATAATAATAATAATAATAATAATAATAATAATAATAATAATAATAATAATAATAATAATAATAATACCAATAATAATCTTAAATCGATATTTCTTGATAACTTTGTTATTCTTCATTATTGTTTTCAATTTCTTTTTGTGTCATTTACAGGGTATCTTTACGTAGACCTCGCTTATGGTCAGAATAACTCAGCATATTGCCTGTTATGATTGCCGGCCAGCGCATAGCTGATTGATCCCCACAGAGTGCGTTTCCCCTCTGGAAAGTAGCTTTTCCGACAAATATCCGAATTACTTCAACTGACCTCTGACTTTTCAGCTGTCCTGTTCGTTGGCTGCCTCGTCGCTCAGTTGGTCAACTTTTCATATCAAACAAACTACGATAATACAAAATAACAGACATTTATCTAAACGTTTCGCCATTTATTAGGACTGCGACTCAACTGACGACCAAAGTAAAACCCACAAAACAAAAAAATAAAAACGAGAAGAAAATTTATAAAAAGAAAATAAAAAGTATCGACCCATTAGTAAATGTGTGAGTGTGTCGTTTAAAAACCAAACAAACAAACACACGCAAACAAAAAAAGAAGTAGGAAAAAAACGAAATGTATAAAACTAATGAAATCCTTATTAATATGCTTTGGACCTTTGCTGTTTGTTTGCTTTTTTTTTGTTTTTTGGGTGCCCTTGTGGCAATCCTCGTCTTCGTCCTCATCTTCCTCATCGTTGAAGTCGTCCTTCTCGTTGTCGACCCAACCAAATTGAATATGCAATGAATTGTAAAACGCAAAAGTTTTGCATAAAACAAACGAAAACGAAAACGAAAAAAAAAGCTACTCTGGTCAGCCCGACAGCAAGAACAACAACATCCAAAGAAACCAAACAAAAAATGTACGCACATTTTTCAGCGCATATTATGTAATTTTTCACATTTTCCAACAGCTTACAGAGCGCCATTCGGAGTCCGACCCAAGCCAACTGCAACCGAATTCTATACAGCTTCAGCATCTTTTCTACTTATACATGTATATATATATTATATATTATAGTATATTTACTATATGGTCCTCGGTTCTTGGGTTCTCTGTTCTCTGTTCTTTTGTCCATTTGGATAGTCAATGTCGCATGAAATTTGTCCAATCAGCTGCCTGCACTCATGCGATTGGCTGCCACATTTTGTGGCACCGAAATCGAATCCTCCACACATAGGGTAGCACACACACACACACACACACACACTCACACACACGCACTCTTCTCTCTGCGTAGTCGTGACCGTGGCCAAGTATTGATATCTGATGCGTATTCAATAGGTTTCGACGCGCGCATTCCATATGGGGGATGGAAAATTGCTTTCAAGCAACCCTTTCGCATCACTGGGTGTGAGTACATACTCCTATGCATACGTGTGTGTGTGTGGGTGTATGCATTTGATTGTGTATGGGTATGCGAGGCAGGGTATCCATTGCACGGGAATCCCAGTTTATAAACATTGGTGATACTTTCATATTCATATAACGAGATATTTTTTGGACACTTCTCTGGATTATAGGAAAATTTTGAAAAGTTGGATTTTTCTTGTGCATTTTTTGCAAAATCTAGTATTTTATATATTTAAGTATATTTTTGTTATATTAATTGGTATATTTGCATAAATGACTATTAAAGCAAGACAGTGCGGTATAAATATTAAAATATACCAAATAAATTTATACAAACACTACTAAAATATGTGAAATACTATGTTTGGTATGTAAATGGGTGATTCCATGAAGGAATTTGTCCCGTGCGAGAGTCTTTACATTGAAAATAACATAAACTGAAACAATTTAAAAAATAAGAAAAGTTTATTTTTATCGCACTAGATAACTACATTAATTAGAGCTAAGAATAGTGGTGGAATTTTTTTTCAGTTGTTTTCTGTTGTGATAATTGCAAAAATTAACCAATTCGTACGCACAACCAAAAAATGAACGAATTTATATATTTTATCGTAAAACAGATAAAATCAATCTTAGCTCTTAATATAGTGCTTATCTAAAGCATTAAGAATAACATTCAGTTATTTTTAAAATTGTTTCAGTTTATGTTATTTTCACTGCAGTGCACTGTAAAAAGTTTCGCACGGGACAAATTTCGCCATGGAATTACCCATATAATATTTCGTTTATAATATAAAGCATACCAATTGCCTCCTTCAGCCCTTTACATAGGAATGTTATATCATGTATATAATAATGGTTTTGGTTGCCACCACACTGGCTAGAAGCCAAAGTAGCCGAAGTCTCTACGAAAAGAATCTCAACAATATGTTTTTAAGTGTGTCTACTCTGATGCAAAACAGCTGTGCATAATGTTAGTAAACTTTTACCACCAAATTATGAGCAAATGAGCGATCAAAATCATCGAATTTTAGCAGAATGAATTTTAGAAATCAATAGTACTATTTGCATAGCTTAGCACGCATTTTTAGATTGAATAAATCCCATGATGAGTTTCGTTTCTGTTACACCTCAACCAAAAAGTGTCTTCGATATTTCTACATTAGCTATCGATATATTTTTAAATATAGTAGATATCTCACGAACGTAAAAAACCGAGTTAGCCATGTTCGTC
The DNA here is from genome assembly GCA_035046325.1 of Drosophila niveifrons. Classification (NCBI taxonomy): domain Eukaryota; kingdom Metazoa; phylum Arthropoda; class Insecta; order Diptera; family Drosophilidae; genus Drosophila; species Drosophila niveifrons. Next base: position 11,555,336 of record JAWNOC010000063.1, on the reverse strand, counting down.
TGTCCGTATAAACACATAGATCTCAGAGACTATAAAAGATCGAGCTATAATTTTTTTTCGACAGCATTTGTTATGTTTGCACGCAGATCAAGTTTGTTTTAAATTTTTGCCACGCCCACTTCCGCCCCCGCAAATCAGAAAAAATCGCTGGAGTCGCGAATTTTAAGATATACATTAGGAACTATAGTCTTTGTGACTCCTGAAAATTTGGTTGCGATCAGATACAAATTGCGGAAGTTATTTAAGAAATACTTTTGTATGGGCAAAAACGCTTACTTACTAGGGGTCACAGTTGCTTTGGCCGACAATCTGGTTGCCGTCTACGGTATATTTTGATAGTGGTACTATACTAAATACTAAAAATATACTAAATATATCATTTGGTATATTTTTTTAGTATTTTGGTATATTTTGAAAATAATACCGCAATATTTTGCTTTTATTAAAAATGGGTAGCGGGTATCTCACAGTCGAGCACACTCGACTGTAGCTTTCTTACTTTTTTTTTTTTGGGTTATTTCAAACAATCGAATTTATGTTCTACGCAGCACGCAACAGGAAACTGAATGCAACTACTTTATATCGCTGTAATAGATCTATAAAAAATCGGTTGTAATCAAATTACATTAAATTTCGACTGCAGAATTGCAAAATTATAAAAAATGTTATAAATAGGAAATACTAAAATATTTTTTGGATGAGAATTTCAACTTTATTGTGGTTAAGTATGAATGGAGTTTGGCTTTACTCGTAATGACAACGAAAACTGAAACGAAATAACGAAACCTGAAACTGCCACTGAAAGCGTTGTCAATAAAAATACTTATAGTTCATTAATAAACAATTATGTGCGGCATTATTGCGCGCTAAGCGCAACGAATTAATGGCCATTGTCGGCTTCAATAATTTTAATGTGTTTTGCGAGGAGGCGCACAACTTCCTTTCCTTTCCTTTCTGTATTCCCCTCCTCCCCCTTCAGTGTCCACCTACTACTTCACACCATGCCATTAATGCCCATTAAAATGCCAAAGTGTTTGCCATGCAAAGAAGCGCCACAATGTAACGGCCATAAATTACGGCAAAGAGTAAGAAAAATACTCAAAAAACAGCAACAGCAACAACAATAAAAACACAAAAATTATTAACGCCTCAAAGGCGTGTGCGTATGTGTATGAGCATGTGTGTGTGTGAGTGTGTGTGTGGGTGTGAATATTTTCGAGTCGTCGACTCTAAACAGCGCGACAAGAACAAAAACTATAAGCGGCCCCCGCGTTGTGTGAGAATGATAATACATTATCAGACCGAGCCATAAATGAGCTGCGTTCATATGTGTGTGTGTATATGCGTGTGTGTGTGTGTGTGTGATGTATAACGAAAAGGGTTTAATGTGTATGCGTGTGTGTGTGTGTGCGTGTATTTTCGGATGGGATAGGGCAGAGGTCCTGGCACATAAAATTTATGTGCCGCAAAAAGGACAAACGAACCAAAAATCAACCGACAGCTGAGCAACTGACTATCAATGCAATGAAGTCTAAAGCCTTTCGCATCTCAGCTTCTCCCCTCCCCCACTCTCTCTCTCTCCCCTTCTCTTTTCTCCTTCTTTTTATATCTATTAAATCTACTTGTTCCTGTGCCATATCCGCCATGTGCCCATTAAGCAGCAACGCACTTAGCGATGGTCGCGTGACTCGTGCCTTCACACATATCGTATACTGCATATATGTTAAAGAATATAAACATTTTACTGCGTAAAGAATTAACTTATTATAACATATTGTAAAATTTAAAGACTAATTTTCAAATATACTCAACAAACTTGTTGAAAGAAAAATGTTCACAATTAATTTATTAAAAGTTTAATGCAATATTCAAATCAAATAAAAAAACCACATTTAAGTGTTGTTATCGGGGATGAAATTTAATCATTAAGATTAAGATTAAATATATTAAAAATTCTATATTAATGATTCGAAATAATTCAAACTTATATCATAAAATTGCCCTAATGCCTTTTCTAAATATGCCTAATAGATTTATTTTAAATTTATACAAAATTATTTTTGAGCCCAAATTTTGATCATTAACAGTAAATATTTCTATCTTAGGAAATTTTTAAATTATTTATTAAAAAATAATCAACAACATCGTTTAGAGCAACAAATGTTTATAATTCAATTAACGGATTGTACTAATTTGAAATTAATTAATTTAAAAGTTTATAAGGCGTAATCTCGATAATAAAGGTAAGATAATTCAATTTTCAGAAAATTCTACAATACTGATGATAATTTAATTATTTCACAAAAGTATATTTAAATAGTGAATAATTTCTTAAGCGTTTTTATTAAAAAATTTAAACAGTAAAAAATTATTTTCTAGAAAATTTTACGTTATTATTTTAAGACATTTTAAAACTATGAAAAATATATAAAGCGTTTCAATATAAATTTAAATTAAGTTATACATTTTACATTTTATTTTTATAAAGAATTTCATTATAAATTTAAATTAAATAAATATTTAATTTAAATATAATTTTATATATTTTATTGGGCGTTTTATAATAAATTAATTAGAAAGGTTTATAATTCAAATGTTGTTTATTATTGATTAAAAATATATATTTGTTTTTTTTTGTATAAATTAATTTTAAGTTAAGGAACACTTTTTGAAGTAAGGAAAAAATCATGAATTTAATTAATATTTAAATGTTTTTTTTTTGTAATTTATTTTTATTATACTTTTTTTTATAAAATTCTGCTGTTTTTTTTTAATATTATGTTTAATAACACATTTTTAAACTATGACTATTTCCGTATGCTGCTAATGATAGAATACATTGAAATTAAATTAATAAATTAATTAACTAATTCAAATGTTATCGAATTTTGAATTATTGATTCGTTTCTAAATTGAAATTTTCCCAAATATACATTTCCAAATACTTTGTCGTTCTATTTGGTGGCATATTGCGACCACCTCTAGTTGAAAGTTTCATAGATGCTGCGGCTCGAAATAATTTTATAGCATATTTTTCGGCTGTTTTTATATTTATTACATTGGGGAGTTTTCATTGTTACGCATCGGTCGTTTTGCCCAGCGCCAAGAAACTAGGCGACAAAATTTGTCTTCCAAGACGTAGAGCGAGCGAGAGAAGGAAGGGGGAAGAGGGGGAAGTTGGTGAACCATTGCACCACCCATTAGACCCACAAAGGCAGAAGCAGATTACAGGAATATAACCGAAGAGCACACACACACACACACATATAGAAGAAGTATGTATATGGTGAGCTTGGCTCGGTGTTTGTTTTAGCTTAAATTAACAAATGTGCTTTTGTGTGATAATTATAATTTTACATTACCTTTTGTTAATTGTTCAACGGCATACGATGCCTGGATTTGTGTGTGTGCGTGTTGGTGTGCCTGGGTGTGTGGGTGAGCATATGCCTTGAGTGTTGCTTGGGCCCAGGTAAGGTGTTAAAAAGACGTAAATAAGATGATGATGTTTCGCCAGTGTTGTCGTTATTAGTTTACCCGCTGAAACCCTGCCTTCCTCTTTCCCCTGCTTATTCATGCATTCCGAGTCAACCCCAACGGAGTGTAACTCTGTATCTGTCTCTGTGCGTGTGTGTGTGTGTGTGTGTGTGTGACATATTGGCAATTTGATCATGTTGCGTGTGTGTGTTATGCATTAATGGCACAAAATTTTTAATGATGTGCTACGTGTTAAGTCATCTCCAGAGTGTAGCAAAAAGCCAAGCCTAATAACAACAACCAACACCAACACCAACACCAACACCAACAACAGCGACAGCGACAACGGATAACGGAAAACGCAGAACGCAAAACGAAACAACGGGAGTGCAACTCGCACATTGTCAAGGTAATAATCGTAAGCAACAAAATTGGTAATTTTTGGAATATGTTTTCCTTGACACCCTTTTTCTCCTCTTCCCTCTCTCCTCTTCACGTTTCGTTCCCCCATCGCTGCCATCTATAAAATATAAAATTGTAATAAGTAAAATTATGCCGAGAACGACGGCAAAGCGACGAGCACGAAAACGAAAACGAAACGAAACGAGAACGAAACGAAACGAATACGGAAACGAGAGGCGAGTATTTCATTAGGCACCGCTAAAAGGTGTTGAATGTTTGCCAGTTGCCTAATCATAAAATAGTGTAGCACTGTGGAGAGACATTTGGTTTGTCTTTCCACTACGTATGCGTATGTGTGTGTGTGTGTGTGTGTGTGCTGGGCTTGTTAGCCTTGTTGGCCTTAATAGGCTTTTTGGTTAATTAGAAATTTTATGTGAATGTCGGTGTTGAATACTATAAGCACTTGCCGTTCTTCCATAAATACCAAGTATGCTGCCGAGACACTTTCTTACTACTGCAGAATAGTAGATCAAGATCAAGAATTTAACATATTTCGGAAAGATATTGACAAATAAATGAAGAGACAATACATATTTGAATTTAGAAGAATTACATTTGATTTCAATAAAATGAAAAGTCAGAGCAAAAGTTGGTTTTTAAAATGTATTTATTTAAAATATTCATTTCCAATATTGACTGCTGAAGAAGAGGCAATATTTATTTCAAATTACAAGTTATAAGGCTTCAGTTGGCTGCTCTCGACTGTGAGATACCCGCTACCCAATTTGAATAAAATCCGGTATTATTCCTTAAACATACCAAATTAATATACCGCAAAAATACTGAAACATACCATATATTGATATATACATACAAGTTATATTTCTCTGACTATGAGATCTAGCTGTTCATGCAGACGGGCAGACAGACGGACAGAAAGACAGACGAACGTGACTATATCGTCTCGGTTGTTGACGATGATCAAGAATATATATATATTTTATATAAACCTATTTTATTTAGTATTTTAGTTACAAGTTTTTAACCAAGAAGTGAATTTTTTAAACAATTCTATTGTTTAGAAAAATAATAAGTTAGTTTCCTGAGAAAAGTCAACAATAACTGAGGATACCTCAAAAAAGTGTGTCTACAAAAGCATTTGATGAGCAGCTACTGGAATGCAAGTCACTTTCGATAAGGTCGTATGGCATGTGATCATATTGTTGGGCTGTCCAAAGGCGGGGAGGCTGTGAGACACGACAGGGGAGAGAGAAGGGAGGTGAAATGTAGGAAAATGTTTGAATTATTTGCAAGTTTTGTACAAATTAACTTTATGACCGCTGGCTAAATACAGTCAAACATGGCAGAGGTAACAGCTAACAGGTAACTGGTAAAAGATGCTGATACTAGATGAGAGGCAGAGAGGGGGATGCCTGAGTACAATGTGTATACAATACACAAAGCATAACAAGGCAAACACAAAATGCAGAGGAAAAGAACTGAAAAAATAAAAAGAGTGTGCGCCGACTGTCACTGGAATGAATGTTGCAGCAGCAGCAGCAGCAACACAAGTGTACATGCATAGCTCTATATAGATATCCACAGATATATATGTATATATGTATATATGTATATGTATGTAGTAAAAATTGTAAACATTGTTTCCGCTTCATTGTTAGAGGAACCTGGTGGCTGGGCCAGAGCAACTGTCACTGGGCATTGCAATGGGCCGACAATGACGAGGACGATGACGCCTTGATGCCACAGCAGTAGCAGCAGCAGCGCAAGCTGAGATTCAAACAGTCAGTCAGTTAGTCAGTTAGTCAGTTGTTCCGTTAGTCAGTTAGTCAACCAGTCCAACCAATCAGCCACCCAATCAGACTAACAAGCCCAGGCCTCGGCCAGGCAATGCTTGCATTTTAGAGCAGGTGTCCTTCTCTCGTTACATCAGCAAGAGCGGGAGAGCGGAAGAGTGGGAAAGCGGGAGCGGGAACGGGAGAGGGAGCGGGAGAGATGAGACCAAGTTGATGCGAGGAACGAGGTTCTTCTCTTCTCGTTTTTTTCCCCACATTCTGTTTTCTTACTGCTGACTGACTTTGTTTACATGGACATGGCGAAGCAAAAGGCAAAGGACTCGCATCCTCTCTCCTCTCTCCTTCTCACAACTCACAGCTCACAGCTCGCACTTGAAAGCGAAGCGAGCCAACAACAACAATAAGCAGTCGGAAAATTGAGGTTGGATATGCGACGAAGCTCGTCGAATCCCGTTGCCAAACTGCAGTAAAAACTCAATGATTTAACAATGAATGCAGCGTCGCCTTCTGGCCAGGTTCGCGACATCTCTTTCCCTCTCTTTCTCACCCTCTCTTTCGTCTATGGTCCGGCCAGGCTATACAAATATAGATACAAATACATATATATATATAGTGTATGGAGGAGGAAGCGAGAAAGAGTGACAGACTACGATTGTACCTGCAAAACGAACGAACGAACGGAACGAAAAAAATAGAAGCGAAACAAAACAAAACGAAGCGAAAAGAAACGAAACGAAACGAAAGCAAAACATTGACAGACAACGACAAGCTCTGTCGAAGGACATTGTCGACCCACTGCTCAGCAGAAATATGAATGCCTCACTGGTTCAAAATGAATTAATAATCAGTAATTCTTGAACAAAAAACGATGCATACAAAAAAAGCGCGCCAACAGGAAATCCAGAAAAAATAATGAATATACCAAAACTGAACTATTTTGCGACCTAACGAAATTTCAATGCTCTTCATCAAAGTAACACAAATATTTGTTTATTTTTAAAGATGAGAAAGAAAATGGAAAAATATGTGTGTATATTATATATTTCAGTGGTATCATTGGTAAGAAATGAAAATATAATAATAAAACATTTTTTATAATGTTAAACATAATAAGACAATCATATTGAAAATGATTTCATTTCTCATGCATAATAATAAAATAATAATATTGATAAGATGCTAAAATATTATAAGAAAGTATTGTTCATTGCTAAGGATGAGAAGGCAATAAATTAAAAAAAAAGATAAACACACACAGTTGTGAAATTAATCCGATATTTGCATATTTTCAGTTGATAATGTTGCTTGTAACAAATCTAAAAATGTTTATTTTATAGCAATAAAAGTAAAATTTAAATTATAAATTTAGCTGTTTTCCTCATGGAATTTTTAAAAGCAACAATTGTCGAAAATTATGTAATACTACTTTATGTAATATTCAGTTTAATTTGTCTTAAATTAAATTTCGAGTTCGGTGCAAATTTTATTACGATACTAAATTACTGCTAATAAATTATAAAAAGAATTAATGAATTACTAAGATATGCAAATATTTTAAGTTGATATTATAAAGAGTGATGCTTGTAATAAAACTTAAAAAAGTACTATTTTATGGTAATAAAAGTAAAATTGAAATTATAAATTTAGCTGTTATTTTTTTTGTGAAGTTTTTTTGGTTTAATTTGTCGCATTTGTTACTGATTTTAAAAGGATAATATATAGCTGCTATACAAATATATGGAAAATGACTTAGGAATGTTTTTTGGTTAGAGTATTTTGAACGAGAAAAGGCGAAAAAGTTGCATAGACGAGAGAGAGAGAGAGAGAGCTGAAAAGGTTCGCCTTTGGGGTCTGCGCTGCAGATTTCTGACAAGTGCAGCTGACAGAAATCGTTGGTTGGATGTGGATGTTGCAAGGATGGTTGAATGGTTGGGTGGTAGGGTGGTAGGGTGGCTCACCTAACGGAATGTTTGCCTCCTCTCGGTGGTTGACTTTCGCTGTGACTGATTGGCGCAGCTGAGCACCTGACTGACTCTTGGCCTGACTCTAAAGGCCATGGATTTTAATTACAAGAAATTGTTTGCTTTTATTTCTTATTTATTTTATTCTTTTTTTTTGTGTGTGTTGTAATAGCAACTAAAACAAAAGCATTGCCTGATATAATATTTAAATATAAACAGAGAAAGGCTCATTGCAAATTATTCGATTGCAGGTTTTAAGAGGGAAAAATACTATTTAATTGGAAATGAAGAACTTGTTGCACGCTCAACCGATGGCCAAGGCTATAAAACAAATTGCGTTTTATTAGCAAACAATAAAAAGAAATGAAATGGCATGCGACATAACAAACGACGTCAGAAAAAAGGCCAAAAAAAAGTAACTATTGTCACATGGATTTCTCTCTTTTTTGTTGTATTTTGCCCTATTCGAATTCAAAGGCAACGAGAAGGACAAGGACGACAACGACGATGGTTGGATTCTTGAAACCGGGGCCGGGTATCGGTCACAATGAAAAGGGTTCGACGTGACTGCGACAGGGATGCGACACAATAGCAACGTCTACAATGCCGCATAAAAAGGTGTCTCACAATACACACAAAAAAAGAAGAGAAAATGGCAAAATTTATTGGACAGCTGCACGCCACCCATTTAATTTATATTTATAGAAAATAAACACTGGTTTGATTTGCCCCAAGACGTACAAAGAAATGAAAGAGACTACATATAAAAAAGTGTACTTCATAACACAAATAATAAATTGGTATGCTTATCACCGAATTGTAAATACGCTCGCTCTAAGTGGTATAACAAAGAATACATCCAATAATAATAAATATTTTATTGAAAAGTTGTCATCATCGAATCATTATTATTAATTAGTTATCATTATCATTATCATTATCATTATTATTATCATTATCATTATCATTATCATTATCATTATCATTATCATTATCATTATCATTATCATTATCATTATCATTATCATTATCATTATCATTATCATTATCATTATCATTATCATTATCATTATCATTATCATTATCATTATCATTATCATTATCATTATCATTATCATTACCATTATCATTATCATTATCATTATCATTATCATTATCATTATCATTATCATTATCATTATCATTATCATTATCATTATCATTATCATTATCATTATCATTATCATTATCATTATCATTATCATTATCATTATCATTATCATTATCATTATCATTATCATTATCATTATCATTATCATTATCATTATCATTATCATTATCATTATCATTATCATTATCATTATCATTATCATTATCATTATCATTATCATTATCATTATCATTATCATTATCATTATCATTATCATTATCATTATCATTATCATTATCATTATCATTATCATTATCATTATCATTATCATTATCATTATCATTATCATTATCATTATCATTATCAATCTATTTTATTTCGATAAGAGTATCAAAAAAAGGATTCAACTTGTAGAATGCCATTGAATCACTTGCGACATTTGTGGGGCGTTTTCTTATTGGGAGTTTTGCTCTAATAAATTAGCTGGACTCTCGAACCGCAAAGTTGCGTTTCCCTAACAAAAGCGCAACAAATTAAATGTCAACTTTTCGTGGTGCCGAAAAACACACAGAGTTTCCCAACCCCAAAATCGGTCATACGCGTATTAAAAAACAATTTCCACATACACGCACTCAAGGGAGCTGAAGAAAAATGGAATAGAACAAAAAATGGCTAAAGACTCGTAAAACTTGCGACACGCGCCACAAAGAACGAAAAGAAACGACAAAAAAAAAAAACGATGGAGGGCAAGAAAATTGGCTACAAAAGATGCTAATGATTTATTTAATCGATTTGACCATGAACATATGTAACGCCATTCAGCGTGTGAAAAATGACAACGGACAAAGTCTTGGGCACTGCTTTTTTGTGATGATATTTTTAATAGTTTCGGTTACGCAACGTTGACAAGGGTTTGACCAGGAGAGCAAAGGGTCAATACTTGGGCAAAGTGTCCCGTATCGCATTCATTTGGAATGTGGTCAACTGCAAGTCATTGGTTTTGGGTTCGGGCTTGGGTTGGGGTTGGGGTTGGGGTTTGGGATTGGGCGTGTAAATTATGTTAAACGCTTGTCAATTTGTGTGTGATTTGTCTTGTCCAGTTTGGGGATGTGACCATCGTTAGCCAAGGTGCCAAAGGGTTGACTGGCATGCCATGGTCACGCGCTATTAACTGCGACCCCCCGACAGAAGACAGAAAACACGCAACACAAATGGGGGGAGAGTGGCCCCAAATGACCGCTTAGACTTGTCTACCTGAAGTGCATTTATCATTATTCAATTCGAACATACCTTATCAGCACTTGGACAGTGTCGGTTGTTATGATATCCCAATAGAGAATAGCTTCTATTTTATTGATGATAGCAAAAGGTTAATAAATGAGCTATTTAACATGTAATAAAAATGTGTTGACATGACGAGAGACAGAGTGGATGGGAAATTATGGATTTAGGAAAAATTATCCAATTTTTACAAAATGACTAATATATAATAACTATTTTTGTTTATAATTTAAGATTTTATTTAAATAATCTCTTATTGTTAACTTTTTTCTTAATCCGATACATTTGATATGGTCTCTTTTAAATGTAGTAGTATATTGATATACTTAATATACATAGCTTTCGGAAAATATTGGTATTTTTGTTATATGAATGACGTATATTTTATCGATACTGCCACACTGTTTAATTTTTATGGAAAATCGGTGAAGGACAGTTGCCTTCTGTTTTGTTTATATATATTTTAATTATCGCTAAATATATAATGAAAATAAAACTGATATGCCTTATTTAGACTTTGCTTTGGTATTTATTCAGCTAAAGAAACTGTTTCCATTTAAACTTTGCGAATGTATAACTAAACAGATTTATTATTAGTAATAAATTTACTGCAAGTCCTAGTGATTAAATTTGCTTCCTTATCAGATCGTTCGAATATTATATGCATACATACAGATATATTTAATTTGTTAATTTCATGTTCATGTCCATAAGCTTATTAAAATAAAAATTAAATTTCTTCAGAATAGATTTTTTATTTTAGTTATTTAATCATATTCATGGTCTTCGTTATATTTCTCTTGATATAATAATATAGAGTTTCTTTTTTTATAATTAAAGGGCAATTATTTCAGATAATCTAATAATCAAAGCGTCAGTCAAATTTCATAGCTTTTGTTTGTGAGATAAAAGAGGATGATGGGCAGAGAGGAAGAGGAGGAGAGAGAGAAAGAAAGAGTGAGAGGAAGAAGGTTAAGAACTAAAATCAAATAGATGATGTTAAATACAGAACTCTGTTGTAACATATACTTTTTAGTACCGTTAAAATTTTTAACGCGCCAGCAACTGACGTCATTCAATCAGAGAATGAAGCTGACAAGGAAGAAGAACAACAACAACAACAACAATGGACATCATTCGCAACAGGAGTCGGAAAGTGGGAGAAGAGTGCAGGGAGAGAAGTGGTCAAGGCGATGGCAAAGTTTAAAGAAATAATACGCATGATGCTGGAGATGGGTATAGGGATGAGAATGGGAATGGGAAGAGGAATGGAGTGATAAAAAGGCAGCAAATAAATCGACTTCCATATATCAAAGACTTAAATTTCAATTTTTTTCAAATTTCCTGCCATTTAAATGCACTCCTTCGGCCAAGTGGTCCTATGTCCTATCATCCTTCCTGCGTCCCACCTCCTTCCCGTCATACGCTGACTAGCTTGGGCGTCTCATTGTTATGGCTGTGTTGGTAAATGATGCGCAGGGGGAATGGGCGTGGCATCACTGCAGAAATTGTGCCAAGAATTGAAATTTTTTGTTGTTGCTGTTTTTTCGTTTTTTCGCTTTTTTTTAACAAACAGACGAACGATGGCAAAAGACGACGCAATTCTTTAGCATTTTATTTCAATTTTTTTTTATCTCACTTTGCATTTCACATCGTTTCGTAAGTGAAAGACATAGACAGAGAGAGAGAAAGAGAAAGAGAGTGTGAAGGGAGGGGGGTGAGCGGTGTAGAGTGAAGAGACAACGCCAGTGTACAGCACATTTACTGCCTCATCTATTTAATACCATAAATAATTGCATCTAATTAAATATGCTCAAATGAAAATGTCCGCGTTTTTTTTGCGCATTTCGCATTGCCGTTGACAACTACGTGCTCTGCCGACGTCGACGCTGACTGCAGTTGACGCGTGATGGAGCGAATGTCATTCGAAATGAAATTCAAGTTCCAATTTGGACCAAACGAACGAACGAACGACAGCACTAAAGAGACGACGGCAGAAACGAGACAGATAGCTGGGGCGAAGGCATTAGTAAGAGTGAGCGGCAGAGAGAGAGTGAGAGAGGGAGCAAAGGCGAGCGCAAGAAGAAAATTAAGTAGCGTGAAAATACAAAAAAAGCGAGGCAGAATTTAATAGTTTTCAATTAGGAATCGTTTGCAGCCTTTTCTTTTCCTAGCACTTTTTTTCGTTTTTTTTTTTTGCTTTCCTTTTACGATGCCAGGGCTGCGCTGCTCTGCTAACGCCACGCCGATGCCCTTCACATTTCGCTGGTGTGCAAGTGTCAAGCAAATGAAGTCACGACTCGTCGTCGACTCAGTTTCAGTTATTTGTTTCGCTCTCTGCCTTCTTCACATTGTTGTTGTTGTTGTTGTTGTTGTTGTTGTTGCCTTTGCTTGTTTTTAATTCAACGTAAATTTTATTTTATTTTAATTTTGCTGCAATTCTTTTAACACACGCATACACACACACACACACGTACTTCGCTTTGCTTCTTTCCATCGTCTCTTCATTTTGCGTTTTGTCTTTTGACCGAGCCCATGCTCTGCCATTTTTATGAACCCCAACACAACAGTAGCAGCATTAGCAACTGCGACGACGACGACGTCGACGTCGACTGCGACGCAAACGGCTTTTATTGAAATGACACGCCGTGCATTTGCTTACGTGACTCTTATTTAACCCATGTCGCCCCACCATTTTTTTTTCTTTTTTTTTTTTAAGTACATACTTAGTACTCACTTGTAATTATTGTACACACACTCTACACAGTGGGTGAAATGAGCAATTCAGCCAAAGAATTTAGTTACCAGCACTGCAATTAAATTCAAATTGAAAATAATTTTTACCACAATCCCCGTTACCAATGCCTTGCAGTATTATTCTTTAAATATACCAAATTGTTTTTAGCGAAAAATTACTTAAATATACCGAAGACTATATTTGGTTTATCGGTTACTTTTAGCATAAAATATTCCGATTTTGTACAATTTTTATCTTATCGCAAATTTTTTTCTAGAAGTCAACTGTAAAGTTTCAGCATTTATTTATTCGACTGGTTTAAGTGTTAGTTTATTAGATTGTGCTTGAGTATGTGAAGTGTGTCACTTAAATGCGTTCAGTATTTGTTACTTCTGCCAACTTAGCGGAAAATCTATGTACTACGAGAGTTAGTGGAACTAACCACAAGACGAAATACGATTTGAGGCGAGGCGAGGCACACAAATAGAATAAATAAATAAAAGAGCCTTGGACTACGTTCCAAAATTCTTGGGCGAAACTTTAGCAAAGAGCCCACACGTTTAGCGCACTTTCTTGTATTATGGATATTTATAGAGACACGCCTCTCCGCCCCCATTTTGGGGTATGTGTGTGTGTTGTGGCAGGCACAATCAATGCAAAGGCGAAAACAAGTCAAGACAGTTACTTAAATAACTTTGTAGTAAGAATTGGCAATGGGTCAGATGAGTGTGGAGAGTGTGGAGGGGGGAAGTGGGTGGGTGTGTGTTCCGGCGGAAGTTATTGAGTACGGCTAAAGGCGCGACCTAAAACAACAACAAAATTTGCCACCTGCCGCCATCGTCTTCGTCTTCGTCGTTGTCGTTGTCGCCATTTGCTTGGCGTGCAACATTTTGGTTCGATGAATTTATTACTTTTGATGTTCAAACACGAAAACTGCTGCAGGCCATAAAACAAGCAGAGAGTGCCAAACTTTCGACAAGCGCAGCGCCCCAGCCTAAGTCTCAAGTATTAACCCCAGACCGCCCCAAACCAATGTAAACCACACTCCCCCATACCCCCCCGGCAAGAACTGAAGGCGAACCCATCGGGTTTTTGGCACAGCAAATGCTATTAAAAGTTTACATGTCTCAATAGAGTGTTAAGAGATTAGTTGCCATAAAATATTTGCAGAATTTCCCCGGCCAAAAACAGCAAACAGCGCAAAAAGCGGCCTTGTTGAAAAGTTAAGCAACGAACAGTTTTGGCAATTTGCTGATTTTTCCCCGTTACAGTATTAGTTGGGGGGATCGAAAGTCGGGGAATTTTGAACCATCTCAAGTTAACGAATTCAAGAAAAACTTGAACCCAAACTGACCTAGAAATAACAAATTTGAAAGTAATCAAATACGATTACAAGCCGCCTTTGGGGAAGACAGATTAAGAGTAGAAAATAAAATGAATAGACAGAAGATAGATGCAACATTGAGCTATTAACTGGAAATGTATTATTTCGATATAGTTTCAACATTTTTGAAATACAACAAATAGCAGAAAAGTCAAATGACTGATTAATAGATGGCATTAGTAATTAAAAAAGTAATTTGTAATACACGCAAGGCTATTTAAAAAGAAAATTAAAAAGAAAATGAAGTAGCTATCAAAGAAATCAATGCAAGGAATCCTTGACTATACTTCCATTGAAATATTATAATTTGCTTGCCTTAAAGATATACTTTTAATGATATATGTATATATAGAAACAAATTGTTATACCAAATAAGGTGAAATAAGGGTATTATGACCTTGTGCCTGTGGGAAATAAATGTAGAAGACAGTAGGAGGCTTCTCCAACTCCATAAACTATATAGAAATATTCTTGATCACTGGTAGCTGCTGAGTCGATGTAGACACGTCCGTCTGTCTGTCCGTCTGTCTGTCTGTCTGTCTGTCTGTCCGTCTGTCTGTCTGTCTGTCTCTCCGTCTGTCCATCCGTATGAACGATCGAAAAACATTTTCTCAAAGGTCTTTACAAAATACTTTGTATTTCAAATAACGAATACTGAAATCTGGTGTTAGCTGCATTGGTTAACAATCTGATATATGTATTTTAGTACTCTCGACTATAGTACTAAATCGATATACCAATTGGGGTGATAGATATATTTTAGTATTTTTGCGGTATATTAATATGGTATATTTTGATGTTTATCAAAATGGGTAGTGGGTATTTCAAAGTCATCACACACTACACTGTGTGAAAAGTAGTGATATATACATTTTTATTACAAATATGTGGGATATACAATGTAAACTGAAGAATAAAGATCTTTATTGGTTCTTATCCCATAACTTTGAATTCCGATTAATAATAAATATACTAAATAATAATATAATATATAAAATATATAATAAATATAACATCAATAATACTTTCTTTTATACATAGATTGAACTCAAAGCAATGAAATATTATTTTATTTTGAAGAAAGTAAAATTTATAATGATATGCGATATATATTTACACCGAAGAGTTTATCATCTCTATCGCTTCACATTAGAAGTATTAGCTATGACCTCTGATTTATAGTGAGTTAAACTTTTAGAACATTATCCAAAAATGTTATCTGTAATAAATTGTTAATACAGCATTCGCAAATCGATGTGTTACAATTTACCTAACAAGTGCACACAATGTTAGTGAAATTGCAATGCAGAACACAGATATTGCATGCGAGATAAACTATATCCACATATATAGTATATATCCACATATATAGTATAAATAGTGAAGAACGGGTCGAGAGAGTTTGTCATTGTGGAGTTGTGACAAGTATGACTCGTATATGCAGTCTTTTGGGGCTTGGGTTGATACTTTTGGCATGCACTGTGGCTGCCGAGGACAAAGCCTACAATGTCGAATTGAACTCGTTCGAAAAGAATCCCAAAATCAACGACGATGAGAAATGGGTCGATTGGGGCGATTTGCGCATGAAGAAGGTCTCCAGAAATAAGTTCACCTTGACCGGCACCTTTGAGTTCAAACGGAATATGGGCGACGAGCAAAAGGTGAGCAGATAAATCAATAAATAGATCAGGACCATCACGATTTATTTGACCTTTATTCTAGCTATCGATGCAAGTCTTCAGTTATGACGATTCCACCCAAGAGAAGGGTCCGCTGGTCCTCAATGTGGAGAAACCGTTCTGTCAGTTCGTCAACGAGGACGAGGACACGTATCCCTATCTGCAGAAGTCATCCGATTTGCCCGAACAGGGCGGTTGTCCCTTCCCAAAGGGCACCTACAACATCGATAAGTACGAGCTGGAGACAACATTTCTGCCCGACGATGCGCCCAAGGGCGACTATCTCATCGAGCTGAACACCCTCGATAAAGATATGCCCGTCACTGGACTTCTTGCCTCCGTTACGCTTACTTAATGGAAAACTCTTTATTTTGTTTTTTTTTTGTTTTTATTTTAGTTCAGTTTTTATTTCTATTGTTTCTGGGTGGATCCATTTGACACTGCAAGCGTTTTATATATCTGATATCTGAATATGCGTACATATGTCTCTTAAAGTAGACTTAGTTTGTTTCTCAGTTTCTTCATCGCTCAAATATAAAGGAAAATGCTTTCGCTTTCAAAGACCAATAAATACCTCGAATTGCCTTTTATTTCACCATTTTATGGTCAATATCATTGTTTTGATGATTTTTAAATTATAAAGATTTAAAATTATATATCATATAAATTCAAATTAAAAATCTGGCAATCAGGAAAATATGAATGAATACAATTTAAACTTAAGGAAGAGCAACGAATCAGTTTACTCTTTTGAACAATTCCGATAATTGAATTGACAACAAATAAATTGACAGTTGACATATTGAAATATAACTAACATTATAAAGTAAATAGATACAAAATAGTATGGCAAATATCATAATAAAGGATATCAAAGCCATTTCTCTTAATCCTCAACCTTAAACTTTATATCATGTGGCACAAACTGTCTCACTTTCACACTCTACTGCAGCTTTTTTACCTGTTTTTTTTATGCGCATCTAATAAAAAGAACACGTAAAAAAACTGCAGTGGAGTGTGCTACACAAAGAAATACGCGCTAAAATTTATGAATACAAATTAAAAAATATACCCAATTAATATCGAAAAACACATATATACACTGTATATGGAATCACGATATACTAATACATTTTCAATATACGAAAAAAATATATATAAATATAAATATATATATAAATATAAACATATAAATATAAATATATATAAATTTATAGTATAAATACTATAATGTATTAAACCCCGATTGAAGAAACCGTAACTTTTAATTTTTCAGAAAATATACTGAATTGTATATTTTGAATATTGATATGGTACTACACTTAATATGTACTATAGAGTGCTAATATGTACTATAGAGCTAAAGCACCTAAGACCCCTATTAAGTATGCGATTTTGCCCATACAAAAGCATTTCTCTAATAACTTCGACATAGTTTTTTCTTATCGCAACCAAATTTACAGAGATCATAAAGACTGTAGCCAAATTATATATACAAAAAGAGGCTAGCTTAAAAATTACACATGTTATTCGATTTTTTCAATTTGCGGAGGCAGAAGTGGGCGTGGCAAAAATATGATACAAACTTGATCTGCGTGCAAACATAACGAATGCTGTCGAAAAAAAATTATAGCTCTATCTCTTATAGTCTCTGAGATCCAGTGTTTCATACAGACAGACGGACAGACAGACAGACGGCCAGACAGACATGGCCAGATCGTCTCGGCTGTTGGCGCTGATCAAGAATATATATACTTTATAGGAGCGGAGATGCCTCCTTCTACCTGCTACATACATTTTCTGCCGGCACAAAGTTATAATACCCTTCTACCCTATGGATAGCGGGTATAAAAAGCAATTCGCATCAATTTTTCTCTCCAGCAGCAATTATCAAAATGTGTCGTATAGTTTCTATACAATTGAAAACGGGACATCCAAACAGAGTCAAAAATATTTCATTTTGTGCATTACTCTTTGTGCTATCATTCTTCAGACTGCTGCGAGCGACGAAACAAAACTTTAAAAGGTGTCGTATAAATATTCAAAACCAAATCTAATCTTTTGTATTTTATTTTGGAAACGAATATTGATAATCGATTAATAATAATTAGAATAGAAGGTCTTCTAGTACAAGTAAAGTAGTATTATTAAGTTATATATTTTCTCATTTTATCCCTAAATCCTATTACGAGTACTTTGGACTCTGCTCTAAATATTTATTGACTCTGTTGAAGGCCATGCGATACGCTGTGGTAATATGCATCAAGTGCTACAATACCTTCCCCTCTTGTTGATATCGCAGTGAGTGAGAGTAAGAGGAGGAGGAGGTAGGGATGGGGGAGGGGGTGGATGACATGCTATACTTGTATGCTTGAAATGCCAAATACACAACAAATTTGCAGTTTCTGCATCAACACCTCGTCTAATTGAAATTTGCAATTGCAATTTGCAATTGCCAAGCTGCAATTGCTGTTGTTGTTGTTGTTGTTTGTCCCGTTTCACGCTGTGCCATTTGTCATTGACAAGCAGAGTGGCAACGCCCAGCATATGCTACGTATCGGAGAGAGTGAGAGAGGAGATGGGGAGAAGGGGAGAGAGCGACAGAGTGTGAGAGAGAGAGAGTAGAAAGAGGCTTTGCGTTGTGTTTTTGCTAAAAATGATTATCTGTGCATTACAATCCATTGATTCCACTTAAGCACCGTTACAATTGCGCACACCAGCCACACACACACACACACACACGCACAATCGCACACACACACACACACAGCGAAGAGCACAGAGAGACAGCCGCATACAACACTTAATTAACAAATATGCATTACAAACACCCGCAACGAGCAGCAATTGGTTGGTCATGCCAACAGAATGCCCCTCGACCATGCTACCTATGTCACACACTCACACACACACACACACACACACACACACACATGTGTGTGTAGGCTGTGTGGATGGCTTTTTATTTGCCTCGTCAGCGTCAACCACCCGCGTGGCAGCAACAGCAGCAGCAGCGATGCGTTGCAAGCATTTGGGGAGTTGCATGTGTTTAATTGAAAAATCATATGCAGCGCGCATAATTATGTTTATTGCAATAATCTGATGCAAATTTTGCGCGCAGCTCAAACTGAATGCGAATAGACGACGATGGCGATGACGATGGCGATGATGATGGCGATGATGATGATGGCAAGCAACGCCCCAAGCAGTGCCGCAACCTGGCAACCCTAAAACACATACAACATTCGCCCCCCTGCCTCTACGCACTTCTGTGCTATCTGTGTTGTTGTTTTTGGCTGTTGGTGCACATTAAATTGCACTTCAAATTGCACATTTCAACGCCTACTGATTATGACAGATAATTATGTTATCGAGTGCTGCCACACGACGCTGCTGCGACCCCCACAGTGTGGCAACAGCAGCCGACAGCAGTTGCATGCCACTGGGATGCACACAGAAACAGAAACTGAAACAGAAATAGACAAACACACCCGCACACACACCTGCACACTCTTCGAGTATCGTTCTCTGTTGAGTAACCACGATACCCACTCACGAATATACATAACAGATATGTGAATCATAATCAAATCATAATCACACACTCCTCCTCCACACATTGATGTTGAAACGGATGCAAATTCAATTCGACACTTATATACTTAAATTGAACAAACTCCAATAATAAAATAATCAATAAGAAGTCAGTTTTAGTAAAAATAAGTAAAAAAGTCACTGAAGTATGCATATGTACATATATAGTGAATATTCACTGTACCAAGACTACTTAAGGTGAACACACTGCAACAATTTGTTGCAGTGTTTACATAATCAAAGTCTCTGTCTTCAACCGGAACATAAGATCGGTCTGCTCAATGAAAGTGCAAGTGCTCCAGCTTAAGAGAGCATAATTATATACATATAACATAGAAGATATATGTATATATAATCGTCTCTCTGCTGCCCAGCTGTGGGCAGCACAGCTACGAGACTTAGGCTTACTTAGAACCTAGGAATAAATGTAAGAATCATAGACAAGAAAACCATGGAAGCGGCACCTTCGCTGCTCTTATCAATAAATGAAATAGTAATTAAACTTAGTGTTTTTTTTTTTTGCTTATATCACAAAGTGTGATATTTCACTACAGTCGAGTGTGCTCAAATTAAAGCAAAGCTGTTCGGTATCGTTCCTAAAATATTCCAAATAAAATACCATTATATTAAAATATACCGAAAACAATATATGGTATATTTGGTATAGTACTACATTAAAAATATACTGTAGAGTACAGATTGTCAGACAAAGTCATAAACTACTTCTATACTTTTATCCTAAATCATAATCACTCCTGTCCTGCACATTGATGTTGAAACGGATTTAAATTCATTGGAAAATGCAATTAAAAGTTTAATAATATTAAACGAAAAGTATATTCAACTACAAATAAATAAATATATATATTTATATTGTCAAAAAGTTGAAATAATTTTAGGTTTTAACTTTGGTGGATATGATTGTTCCAAGCGCAACAAGTTGGTTATTTGCAGTAAATAAAAAACAAAAATTGAAACAATTTTCAAAAGAAAAAGAAATTTTATTCTTATGACTTTGAATAAGCACTATATTTAGGATAAAAATTGAGTTGATAAAATTTTTGTTTTTTTTGTAGGAATTCGGTATTAATTTCTCAATCATCTTAAAACACACAACAGAAATAATTTCAGTCATTCTTAGCTTTAATTATAGTAAAATATGTCCACATAATTTTAAATTGAATATTTTTGTAATAAAATCGAATTACTACAACGAAATCTTAAATTCAATGAAAGCATATAATTATTTGGTTGTCAATATAAATAGAAATAAATATTTTAATATTATATCAATATTTCATAGCTTAATATTAAAAACATTTTAGTTAAATATAAATGCAAAAATTAATGATTTTAACCTAAGAAATATGGCCAATCAAAATAAATCGAATAATAAGTGTAATTCTTAATACTGTAGAATAAAGCCTTTTGAAGCATTCATTTGTTAGTATATAAAAATGGCTGAATATATTAAAAAATAGAGTTTAAGAAACCAAATTGAGTAAATGAAATGTATTCTATAGAAATAAAATAATCTCTTAATTACATTTATTTCACTTCTTAAATTCGTTAAATACTTTGAATCATTTGGTAGATAGTAGCTAAAAAAAAAAACAATTCTTATGTAATTTGATTTCCACAATTATTTTTTTAATCTCTATTTCCTTATTTCCGCATTTCATTTTTAATTTTTTTGTTCCTTTATTTATTTCCTTATTTTTATTAATTGATGTATTTATTTTCATATTTCCTTACTTATTGTGTACTAGTATTTAATATAATTTTGACTGAATCACTAATTATTCAATGTATACAAAAAAAGGTTTCATCTATCAAAATATATGAGAAGCTTGGTTGATGGCACGGGAAAGAAAAACATTGCGACGGGTTGCAGCCAGTTGTCAATGTTCTCAATTATTTCACTGGTTGTGGCAAGAATGATGTATGTGAAAGCAATGAAAACAACGAAATAAAATATCTGCAATCTCTGTTGGAATCGTCGGAGTTTCTGAGTTGAGTTTGCTAAAAAGTTGATGTCAAAAATACTCGAATCGAATTCAATGCGTTGCATAAATCGTGGATGTGGCAGACAAAGAGCAAACTGTGGAAACTCTTCTTCGATGGACACAATCCGAAGATCTTGCAAATTGGAGATGAATGATGGATTGTATTCATTTTCTTTTTTTTTTGCACGATTGTTGTTATCGAGAATTAGTTTGGCGTTTAACTTCTCTGCTCTTTTATAGGATGGATCGCAAAGTTTCTTTGCCTTCACTATTTTACCTCGATTCTCTGTCTTGAATCCGTGAGGAGAGTTTAATCGATCTTTCAACTGCTGCGTGGAAATTCGATTGACACATTCAATGTCAAACAGTTTCTTTAGTGATCTTTTTTTGAATGGAGTCTTCTTGATTTCGGTTGATAATTCATTCGACAGCTGAAATTCCATGTTCATCCTTGGGGTTATTTCGCATTCATCATCAATATCGAAATCATTGAGAGTAATGATTTCGCAGACGATATCGAAATCGTTTAAGTTGAATAATAAATTGAATAGGCTTCTTGGCATCCTTTGACTTTGGATTCGCTCAGTAATTCTCAGCACAAAAATCTTTCTTGACAGTCAATGTGATGCAGCGATTTTTGTTGTTATTGACTTGAAGTGGCTTTTCTAGAAAATGAAATGTTTTAATACTCTGAAAGTTTGTCGAATTGTTCCTACCGTGTTTATTGTATCACATTACATTTACTATATTTCCGTAAATTGTTGTTCGGAATACTTAGGCGAGCAAAATATTAATGTAAATTCAAATTCGGGCATCAATTTCAATGCTAAATAAAATTCAGTTTGTGACTTGTCATAAATTCTATTCAGATTATTATTGCAATCGAATTGAATTGATTTATTCAAGGCATTATTAAGCTAACTTTGAATTTTTATTTCTCAAGTTTTTAGCCACTAGAGTTAACGATTAACACACACATGAATATAGATTTCAAAATATATATTACTGCAATAAATAACCATATTCTACACAATTTAATAACACATACTGAATCCGCAATTTCGAAATGAATATTACTCTTTAAATATTGTATTCCTTTTGCCAATAAAAATTAATATTTTGGAGAATAACAATAAAATGTATGAAAATAAGTAAGTTAAATAAGAAAGCTACAGTCGAGTGTAATTGATTCCAAAACAGAGCGGTAGCATTCTTAAAATATACCAAATTATTAATTCGAAAGAATATTTAAATATAAAGAACGGTAAGTCGGCGTTTTTTTCACATACAAAAGTATTTCTTAAGTAACTTCTATAATTTTGATATGATCGCAACTAAACTCTCAGGAACACATTGTTTGTGCCAAAAATCGCGACTCTAGCTTTCAAATTACACTTGCTATTCAAATTCCGTTAATCTGACATCTCATCCTATCATTTTATATTTGCAATCTTTGTGAAGCACTCCGCTTCAACTAGAGGTGGAGAACTTTCGATAGTGAGCGCAATCGATGTTTGACAATGGTTAATATTGATCAATCGATAGTGTCGATAGTATCGCCCTGTATACAAATTTTTAACGATTTGTCAATTGTCTTATATTCTTTGCCACAGTCAAGATAGTTCACAAGTTTTTGTCGGACTTTTTGAAATACTTTTAGACTTGTGAAATTTTACCCTTTTTTTTAGTAGTAATCTGTCTATCTTGTACAGAATCCTTTTAAAGACTGCGCTGAAGCAATCGCATTTGAGCTTTTTTGTACTTGACACACAAGGTGTGTAGTACATTTGACTTTAATCTTAAATTCGACACTTTATCGATCAAAATACAAATGAAAGGCGGCACATGCTTATTTGTTTTTTTCTTAATTGCTGACCATATTACACAGAACAATGTGAGACGCCAGCTATCGATGATACAATCGATAGTGGTTGGGATACTATCGAGAGTGTCGGCTGCTATCGGTTGCGGCTCGATAGTGTCGATAGTGCCATCGATTGTTCTCCATCTCTAACACGAACACGCGCACTTAGCACCTCCTCTGACACTATTATCTTGGTCCTTCGCCTAGTCAAATAGCGATTACCCGCAATAGATCGAGGTTCCATATATACTGATAACTTGATCCGCCAACTCACAGTCCATATCAATCGGATGAAATTTTCATTACTAGCAGCTAACATTGTAAACCGCCCTTTTACACAGCCGAAGGTTCAACAAAATGGAAATTGGTTTCAATGATGCATTTTAAAGATTTAAGTTAAAGATTTTGTTCATTTGGAAACCGCGTTTAAATCTTAAACCTTAACCTCACTATACAATAATAATCCAAAACCTCTCTAAAATGTCAGTAAATGAATTAAGAAATTTGTTTTGTTCCTTAAAAAATGATTTAATAAAATGTGTGTTGTTGACAATAGTTTTAGTTTTTAAATGCTGAGCAATGTCGCTGGTTCGTTATAGATGTTAAGACTCGAAGTGCCCGATTCATTCCCACATTACTTCTGCGATTGTTATTGAGTCTGCTCCCAGCTCGGTTTGAGTCAAAGCTGAAGGAAGACGAGGACATTTGGGGACGCACAAAAAAAAAGATGTGTTTGTGAAACACGTGAAGCCAAAAAGAAGACCGAACAAGCTGAGGGGAAACCAGAGAGTGTATGTATGTGTGTGTGTGTGTGTGTGTGTGTGTGTGTGTGTGTGTGTGTGTGTGTCGCGTGTGTGCTGAGGTGTGCTGTGTGTATTATGTGCGTATGTATGTAGGTACACATATTTTTAATCATCATTAACAATAATTCGAGAAATACTTTTAATTTTTCGCTTTGCCCTTGCTCTCGGCTCAAGACGTCGACGACGACGATGAGAAAGCGGCAAAGACGTCAACACTCGACACTTGCTAACATATGTGTGTGTGTGTTAGTATGTGGTGTGTGTGTGTATGTATTTATGTTGCTTATTCCCCGCGCTACTTGCTGCCACTTCTGCCTCAATGACATTGCACTTACTGCCACGACGTCGCGGCAAAAGATTTATGAAAAAATTGCGTTTGCTTGCGCGTTGAAGCTGCTCTTGTTGTTCTTGTTGTTGTTCTTGTTGTTGCCTCCTCTTCGGCTTTCGCCTTTCGCCTTCCACACTCCTGAGGGATTGTGTTGCTCGGCAGCAGTGTCTTTTGCTTGTGTGCAGCAATATTAATTATTATAGGCGAGCCACCCACACAAATAAATCATAAATTAAAAGCCAAGACGCAAAGCGCCGGCCAAGTAGAAACCACATTCCCCTCCCTCTCTTCTGTACCACCCTCCCCACTCCCCACTCTCCTTTATCCTGACGCCCATCACCACAATATGTACTCTCAACTCCCAATCCGACTTCCGCTTACAGAGAATACAACAAAAAAAAAGAAAGAATAAAATACAAACCCTCTCATACCCGCAATATACAATTTTTATCATTAAACGCATTTGATAATTAAAAATTGTCATTTTTTAGCAGCGCGTTCTACGCTCAAATATCATTTTTCTCATATACTCTCCGAGTTGTTCATTCATTATACCCGGTACCCGCTTCGGTAAAAGGGGTATTCTAACTTTGTGCAGCGTTAAACGTATGTAACAGGCAGAAGAAGGCATCCTTTACTCCATATATGTATATATTCATCTATCTTTCTGTCTGTCTGTCCGTCTGCCTGTATTAACACCTATATCTCAGAGACTATAAGAGATAGAAATATACTTTTTTTTCGACAGCTTTTGTTATATTATCACGCAGATAAAGTTTGTTTTAAATTTGTACCACGCCCACTTTCGCCCCGTAGAATATAAATATAAAATTACAAGAAGACCAATAATACTTACGATTCCTGAGAATTGGATTGCGATCACATAAAATAGTAGAAGTTGTTGAAGAATAGTTTTTGTATGGGGGAAAAAACGCCAACTTATGTGGTTTATTTTAGTACTCGAATAATACAGCTCTGCTTTGCCTATATTTTATATAGGTATCGGGTATCATACAGTCGAGCACACTCGAGTGTAACTTTTATTCTAGTTTTTTTTTTGTAGGTTTTTTTTCTTCCTTTGGCTGGAAAAATATTAAATTACCAAATGGTTGGTCCGCGTTCGACTGCGACTGGGACTGAGGAGCGTGGAGTGGTGAGGGGTAGCGAAAGGGGGAGGGGATGGAGGAGGGGAAGGAGGGAAAGGAGGTGGGATGGAGTGGGGTGCCTGATGCAAGGGTGCTGCCGGGACATATACAAAAAACAACGGCATTTATCATTTTGCCAACTGTTTGTTTGATAAGGGGGACAACAAAAAAAAAAAAGAAGCAAAGTTAAAAACGCAAAGCACATAAATAAAAATTAATTGGTGACCAACTGAAGAAGAAGCCCCAAAGAAGCAACAAAAAGAATGTGTGTGTATAAAAAACAATGCCCATAAATATTACTTAAAATATTTTTTAAAAAAATCAACGAAAGTGACGCAAATGAAATGAAGTGACGCCATTTTCATTAGATGCCAGCGAATCGTTTTTTTTTTTTTTTTCAATTTATCAATTGCAACTCTGCAACTCGTTGTTAGCTTGAGACTATAATTAAAACATTATCTAAACAGCTTTTCGCTGCGAGTTGCCCAAATTCCTTTCAATTGCCAATTCTAAGAAATTTCTTAACGAATGTTGTAAAGGTTGTCAAATAATTCGTTCCAAATTCTATTGATTGACGCTCTTTTGGTTGAGCTCTGGGGGAAAAAAATGTAATAAGAAACCAATAAGAAAGCTACAGTCGAGTGTGCTCGACTGTGAGATACCCGCTACCCATTTTGAATAAAAGCAAAATATTGCGGTATTATTTCCAAAATATACCGAAAATACTGTAAAATACTAAAAATATACCAAATATAGTATTTGGTATATTTTTAGTATTTAGTATACTGCCACTTTGAAAATATACCATAGACGGCATAATATACTAGATTGTCGGCCAAAGCAACTGAGACCCCTAGTAAGTAGGCGTTTTGGCCCATACAAAAATATTTCTTTAATAATTTCCACAATTTTATCTGATCGCAACCAAATTTTCAGGAGTCACAAAGACTATAGTTCCTAATGTATATCCCAAAATTCGGGACTCCAGCTTTATTATTACGCTTGTTATTAGATTTTTTCTGATTTGCAGGGGCGGACATAACGTGCAAACATAACAAATGCGTGCAAACATAAGAAATGCTGTCGAAAAAAAATTATTGCTCTATCTCTTATAGACTCTGAGATTTAAGTGTTCATACGGACAGACGGACATGGCTATATCGTCTCGGCTGTTGACGCTGATCAAGAATATGTATACTTTATAGGGTCGGAGATGCCTCCTTCTATCGGTTACATACATTTCCTGCCGGCACAAAGTTATAATACCCTTCTTCCCTATCGGTAGCGGGTATAAAAATAAAAACCAGTAAAAAAGTTGCAGTCAAGAGTCAAATAATCGCAACTCGCTTTCGATAAATGGCGGTAATTTCTTAAAATAAACCAAATTTATATACTAAACAAATATATAATCATAAACATACATTTGGTATTTTGATATACTATTGCATTAAAAATATACCAGATTGTCTACCAAAGCAGCTCAGACATCAGCTGGTTTTTGCCTTCTAAACTTATTATTTCTTATGTATTATTAATTCCTTACATAATTTTTATCAAATTTCACAGGATATTTGAGGTGTTAATTGAACTTACTTCACCTTTTTATAACAACACTGTAAACAGGAAATTTCAATTTTAGAGTAGCACTGACAACAATAATCTCAATTAAACACAAACAGAGTTCAGCAAACTTGTTAACCATATTCTATTTCATACAATGTTGTAACAAAATAGCAATCAATAAATGTATACAATCAATATATGAATATGTAACATGTATTCAGAATACTTATGGGAGTCGAAGCCCCCAGCAGTCAATACTCTTTTTGAGATAGCCGCTACCCATTTTAAATAAAAGCATTAGTGCGAAAAAATTCTATAAAATATACCAAACACTATATTTGGTATATTGATATAGTACTCTATTGTAAATCTACCAAAAAAAGGAAATAAAGAAAGATATACCAAATTGTCAGCCATATCAACATAAACCCCAAGTAAGTAGGCGTTTTTACCCATATTAAATTCTAAATTTGATTATCTATTTTCAGGAATCATATAGACTATTTGTTATTATTGTCAAAATGGAGCTGGAGATGTATTTGTTTCTTCTATATGTAAGAATCTCCTACACTATTTAAAGTTTCCAAATAATACGTGCAATATATGAAAAGAAAATTAAATTCATTCAGTATATCCTATAAAATCTAGTATTTTTCACTTCAATCTATGCTTTTTAATATTTTCATTAAAAAATTGTATAAATCTGGAATTTGTTCGTTTATATTTTATTGCAGTAAGCATCAATTTGGACAGTCGACGAATGAGACTTCTGATGGCTTCATTTCATTACATTTAACGAGATTCTCAATTCGACTCAGACAAAAATTGCAACTGAAATTGCGAGTTGGCCAAGAAAAACCACTAGACATAATGGATCCATCGCAGAGAATACTTACACCGACAGTTGTTAATTGAACTTCACTTTCTATACCTCCTCTCTTTCTCTCTGTGAAACAGCAGCCAGACGCCATAACAATAAGCTGAACACAACTTTGAGTCTAAGAACTCGTTACAAACAGACAAACAACCGAGCAAACAAACAGATGTGATAATGAGATGCCAATGGATGGCAGTTAGATACCTTCAAGGAGCAGAACCAATTGCTGAAAAGGATGTAACCAAAATCAATAGAAATGATCATTTCTTGAAATGCTTTTATCATATACTTAAGCACAATAATAATGATAATAACAATAACTGCTATAGCCGAGAATGAAGCAGAAAGTAAATTACAATTACATATGGAAGTGCTTTTATTTCGATGTATAAATGTTCAGTTCATTTAAGAATAGATGCGAGTCTTTTGCAAAAAGTTTTTATAATTTATCAAACATTTTTTAAGGGATCAGGGAGATATGCCGTCAAATTTAAGTGGAATTTGGATATTCAGTTGTATTGAGTATATTATTATTTTTAATATTTTCGTCAAATTATTTTAAATAGATACTATCTTAAATAATTGGAAATTAATGTAGATATTGAGTACCTTAACCTAAAGATATTTTTAATGTATTTGGAATGCTTTACAACAAAATAAACAACATTTTATTCTGTTGAATTGATTTTTAATACCTATTTATTATATTACTATTATTATATTACGATTCGCGCAGCATTTAAATCCAGGACCTTCTCGGAGATATGAACGAAAATGATCAAATTTAAATAAAAATGTTATAGGAATTTCGATGGATTACAGAATTTCGAAACCGAAATCTAGAAGTCTTAGTTGTAAGAATTGGGCTTTAAAGTGTTCTTATTTCAAGAACACAATTTTTAGGATCAGTGTTCATGATTTCAGAACTTGGTTTTTTTTGGCAGTGAATATATTTAAGTATTTAAAATATATAAAAATGTTTATTTTGCTTATTATTTATACATTTGAAGTATATATAAATATTTGTAAAGGCTAATCGCAATTGAATTGCGACTGTCCTGAATACACCAGACTACTTTAAAATGTTGGCCAGGTTGCAGTTATGTCGTCACTTTAACTGCGTTTCACTTGTGTTGTATGCCACAGATAGAAGGTGGGAAATGCGGAAGGAAGCCAAGAGAGTGAAAAGTGCTCTGAATGCCAGCGAATATTCCAGTTGGCTTTGGCATTCATTTCGGTTTTCTTTTGCTGGCTTTCGACTTTGGCATTTTACGCGCTATTACCACTTTTTCGAAGGCAATAAAATATTATTAAAATTATATTCGGATGAATCTTTCACGGAGTTCACATGCTACAGTGGCTGCCGCCTGTAAATCAACGTCTCGATGACATTAAAATAAAATTTTAATGCCATGAATAAGTGGCGCGGCGCTGAGTCTCAATTCAGAGACAGAGACTGGAGCTGAAGCCATTTTCCATGCAATTTTCCTTCGCTCTTTGATCGAAAACTTTTGCCTGCCTGCCTGCCTGCTTAGCTTAGCTCAGTTTGTTCGCTTGTGTGCTTGGGGACTTTGCTATCATTTTCACCTTGGTTACACTGCACAATTTATTTGAATTTATCAGCATGCACACGCCCACCACCCATCGCCCACCCTCTGTCGTTGTCTGGCTGAATGGCTCATTTTCATGGCTCATGGCAAATAATTGTAAATATTTGATACACAATAAGGCAATAAAAATAAAATTGAAATTTTCGCTTTGTGCCTCAACGTTGCCGCTGCTTTTATTATTATCATCGTTGTGTCCTCGTCCTGCGGAGTCGTCGTCGTCGTCGTAAAGGAAATTGATACATAAGTCATTTTTATTGGCATATTCTTTTGTGTAATTACGGCACAGGTAATTTAAATTTCCGCCGTTTCTGCCCTTTTTCCTTTTTTTTTTGCTGGTTCGTTTGTTGTTATTATTTTTTATCTCTCCTTCGGCTCGTTTTACGTTTTGCCTGCCGTCTGCAAAAATTTGTATTACACATTTACTATATGGCAAATTTGTATAATTTGATAAATTATTTCCAACTGCAGGCAGCTACCCCAAGCACTGGAACTTTGTAGTTGAGCAACTGTTGATAAAGCAAATCATTTTTATTCATTTATTCATTATTGAAATTTTAAGCTTAAAACTTAAACAGATATCGGAAACAGTTTTGTTTTCAGTAAAGTAAAAATCAAAAAAGGCCAAAGAAATACATATTGAAAGCAATTAAGAAAACTGCTGTTGAGTGTGCTCGACTACGAGATACCCGGTACTGATTTTGAAAAATAGTAAAGCAGTGCGCAATTATTCATAAATACATATATTCTTCTTAAATAGATATTCTTAAATAATTGACCACAAAAATACTTAAATATACCAATTGCTTTGAACAATATGAACAATTGATTTCGTAATAAATCGGAAATTAGTTGCCAAGTTTTCGATTCACCTGTTTGCTTCTTTGTCCTGAAAACCCTGTGTTGATTACAACTGAAAGTTACCGATTCTTATTCCCGCTACTCGAGAGAAATTTATCATGTCCGCTTATCGGTATGAAACCAGGATTTCAGGAATATTTTTTATACCCGCTACCCATAGGGTAGAAGGGTATTATAACTTTGTGCCGGCAGGAAATGTATGTGACAGGTCGAAGGAGGCATCTCCGACCCTATAAAGTATATATATTCTTGATCAGCGTCAACAGCTGAGGCGATCTAGCCATGTCCGTCTGTCCGTCTGTCTGTATAAAACACTGGATCTCAGAGACTATAAGAAATAGAGCTATAATTTTTGTTCGATAGCATTTGTTATGTTTGCACGCAGATCAAGTTTGTTTCAAATTTTTGCCACGCCCACTTCCGCCCCCGCAAATCAAAAAAATCGAATAACAAGCGTAATTTTAAAACAATAGTAATAACAATTGTATTTATAATTCCTGAAAACTTGGTTGCGATCAAAATTGTGGAAGTTATTAAAGAAATACTTTTGTATGGGCTAAAACGCCTACTTACTAGGGGTCTCAATTGCTTTGGCCGACAATCTAGTATATTATGCCGTCTATGGTATATTTTGAATGTGGTACTATATCATTATACTAAATATACCATTTGGTATATTTATAGTATTTTGCAGTATCATGGTATATTTTTGATATATTTTGAAAATAATTCCGAAATAATTTTCTTTTACTCAAAATGGGTAACGGGTATTTCACAGTCGAGCACACTCGACTGAAGCTTTCTTACTTGTTTTTTTATATATTTAATATATTTCACAAATTTAGGTATATTTTGAATAGTACTATATTGGATGTTTCAATTCGATGTTTCAATTCTATCCTTCGATATATTTGAGAATTTCAGTAAATTGATTTGGTATATTTAAAAACAATGTGTGGATCCGGTATCGCATAGTCGAGTACATTCGTTGGTAGCTGTCCTTTATTTTCCTTTCCTTTGTTTGTTTAGTATTTTTGGTAGTCTTATGATAACACCTTTTGGTATATTTTGAACGTACATAGTTATATATAAATGTATCAATTTTTAGTATTTGCAGTATTTTAGTATATTGATTTGTTAAATTTTCAGGATAATGCCGTTTTCTTGCTATTATGGAAAATGTGTGGAACGGGTATCTTATAGTCGAGTCGAGCATACTCAATAGTAATTTTCTTATTAGTTTTTAGTATTTTGGTATATTTCACACGTTTTGAGTATTTAAATAATAATACCTCATTGTTTTGCTATTATAGAAAATTTACAGGTATCGCATAGTCGAGTCGAACATACTCGACTGTGGTCGACTTTCTTGTTTATGATCAATATTTGTCTCAAAATAAATTTGTGATAATTATCAATGAATAAGTTTTGGTCAAAATGAAATTTGAAGTGAGTTTGTATAGAATCTGAAAACTGAAACAGACTTCATTTATAAAATTCAGCTGAAACTTAAACAAGCTTTGTAGTGTAGGTAAAATTAAATAAAATTTAAGAAATATTCTTATTTGTTTAAAAGGGTTAAAAATAATGAATTAGTTTTGGTTAATATGAAACTTTAATTGAATTTCTTAGAAATTTAATATTTCTGGTCAAGCTCAAAATTTAATGCTGCAAAATAAATATTAATCATTACAATTTAGACAACACTAATAAAAATATCAATACCAACAATGAACACATTTTAGTTAATAAGAAATGATAATTGAACTTGCAAGAAATTTCAAATGTTTGTAAAGCTTTCAAACTCGAGTCGAACGCAGAATCAAGGCGAAGGCGAAGGCAATCAATTAACTTGTTGAGGAAGCACAAGCGTAGCAAATAGTGCTAATAAGTCAATAAATCCATTTAGCCAAAAGTGCCAAGAGTCAAGCAAACAAACCGGAGCGGATCAGGCTGAGTCTGTGGTGGGTGGGGAGGAGAAGGGAAGGATAAAGGGAAAAGGGGAAAAGCGGAGCGGAGGCAGGTGTAAAAAGTTTTGCCGTTCGCCACTTAACCGTTCAATTTGGGGTTCCGACCTTTATGGTTGTTGGATACGTTGTTCGTTGATGCTTTTTTGTTGTGTTGTTTTTTCTTTTGCCTGCTTGCATTTCTTTAGCCTTGGCCAAGACTAATAGATGGTAAGAGGGGGATGGGTGGAAAGGGGGGGGGGGGATGTGTGTAGTTCTAGCGTCGTTTGCCTGCCACGTTTTTTGGTGCAAAGTTTTTGCGGCTTTTTCAATATTTTATGAGTCAAGCTTTTGCGTTAACACCTTAAGTACGCAGGGCATTGTGGTTACGCTGTGTGTGTGTGTGTGTGTGTGTGTGTGAGGGGGAAGGTGGGTCTCATCTACGATGTGTGTGTGTGTGTGTGTGTGTGTGTGTGTGGCAGGAAATAACGCGCAAGTTGTAAGTTTGCAGCCAGCAAGCAGCAAACAACTTTGGGTGAATTGGATTTCAGATTTGGGGGGCATGCGAAGAGGACGCAGCCTGTTGAACTGTCGTTGCTGTTGGTGTTGCTGTTGCTGTTGCTAAGGTTGCAATAAAGCATCGAATATTACACACATATAGCCAACTAAGGCACTCACCCACACACACACACACACTCACACACACATTGTTAACGTCGACGACGATTTATTTTCCAAGCAACTCGAAGTGCGCCCCAAAAGCGAGCGCGCCTTTGAACAATGCCTAGCTGTTGTGGAAGGGGGGCGTGCCACGCCCACTGCTTGTGGCTTGCCTGTTTGTTTAGGTATGCGTGTGTGTGTGTGTGTGTGTGGAGCATTTTTGGCGGCGCTAACTCAATGAGTCGAAATTAAACAATGCTAAAGATTAAGTGCAGATTTGGGACTTTATCTGCTTGTGCCATAAATTGGTATTTAAGGGATACCTCACAAATGTCTATAACACACACATACACATACAGAGTGGGAGACATACACACACACACACACACACAGAGACAAACAGAGGCAGGCAAACACGTCGAGCTATTTGGCTGCGCCTTGAAGTATGCAGCAAAAGTTTTGTGCTGCCAACAGAAGAAGAGACAATAGAT
Source organism: Drosophila niveifrons (assembly GCA_035046325.1). Lineage (NCBI taxonomy): Eukaryota > Metazoa > Arthropoda > Insecta > Diptera > Drosophilidae > Drosophila > Drosophila niveifrons. The sequence continues at coordinate 11,521,730 of JAWNOC010000063.1, read as the reverse complement.
CAGCACCAACACACACACACACACACATACACCTCTCTGTCCACTCTCTCTCTCCTACTCTCTCATTCTGCTGCGAAAACTTGTGTTGTTTACCAATAAACAGAGGAAGCTTTGCCACCTGCAAAAACTGCAGCCACAAGGAGATGCGTGGTGTGAATTTCGACTTCGACTTCGACTGCGAGTTGAAGTTGGAACTGAAGTTCTTAGGGAACTCGCTCTCAACATGCACAAGATTAATTGCAATCGGTGTTTTGGCATATGTTTTCAGTTGCTTCCGCCCTCCCCCTCCACCATCCCTTGCAGTTTCTTTCTTTTGCAGCTTTGTTTCGACAAGTTTTTTGCTTCGAGGTCGGCGGATGGAATGAGTGCACTTGGCACTTGAGAAGGTAATTAAGCAACTATTTATGGGCTGAGTGCTGCACTGCAGCCACACGCACACACACACACACACACACACACATAGAAGAGACAGACAAAACATATGTTCTATGGACTTTTCGATGCAATGGGACAGGTAAACTTCGGAGATTGGCTTCGCTTTGTTTCTCGTGGAATGTTTTGTTTGTCTTCAGCTAGAGCACAGGCATTTACTGCTTATATAACTGAACATGCTTTGCTATAGAAATCAATGTGTAGAATACTGAAAGTCATATGTGGAATATTGCAAACTATATTAATTGAAAGCAATTATAAAGAGTAGAATATATTTATGGGCAAAAACGCCTTTTTACTAGGGGTCTTAGTTGCTGTGGCTGGCAATCTGGTATATTTTTCATGCTATGGTATATTTTGAATGTATATATCAGAATACCAAATATATCAGTTGGTATTTAATTTAGTATTTTTGTGGTATACTATTTTATTATATTTTGAGAAAAATACTTCTTTTCAAAATGGATAGCGGGTATCTAACAGTCGAGCACACTCGACTGTAGCTTTCTTACTTGTGTTCGTATGTACCATCTTCGACTTTGCGCCATACCTACCTACCTATAAATAAATAGTTTTGCCAAAACACAACCAAGAAAGACGAAGACAATGCAACAGCACAACAACAGAATAGACAAAGATTCATCTTATTTAAATTATATAAATAATAAAATTAATAAAATCAAATCAAAGCCCATCTGCAAATTTCTGCTACTATTCTTAAAACACTGCCTTATATATAAAATACTGACTTGCATTTTCTTGGAACACATCTAAAACTTTAACGAAACATAAAAAAGACACCCAAGTTTATAATCAACATCTGCATTTAATGAAAATACCTTCAACTTCAAAATTTATTAATTCACAATAGTTTGATCTCTTTGAAGAGTGATTTGCGTATGAGAAAAAACTTACTAAGCGCTATTTCAAATTTATATTCTAGAAAAATACGACATGCCATTGAGAAGTTTAAATATTTAAGAGACAATGTGTTTTAATTCTGATTCACTGATCAATTATTTTATTTTTGGTCTCTATAGGATCCACTATGTGTTGGTGAAATAAACTCACTTCATTTGATATAAATTATTTGAATAAATTCATTTTCGAAATATGAAATTTACTGGAAATGCTAAATTCATTTCTCTTATCACATGAATTTATAATATTAAGTTTGCCAGTGTAACTATTCCAATCTTGTATGATGACAACTGAATTCAATCTTCTAGATTTGTATGGCTTTCTCTTTCATTTTTAACTGTACGTCATCAAATTCTTTCATATTATGCCTATTATATTTATATTAAATTGCATAAAGCGTTTTATTTCAGTATATTTATTGGTATATTCTTTTATATTGTGCCTATTACAATTATATTACATTGAATACAGCCCTTAGTATATTTCAGCATTTGTCGCTATATTGATTTGGTATATTTTAAAATGGTTGCCACACTTTTTCCTTTTATTCAAAATGAATGAAAATTTATTGTTCTGATTTCTAAAAACAACTCTTTTAAGGATTCGTTTAATATTTGATTTAGAACTATAAAACTAAACTCAAACTAAAAGTTATAATCTGTGAATTTCGATTTGTTTTTATTGTAAATAAATTATGTGAAATATGTTTGCTACCATATCCATAATATTTAAACCAATTTTCATTAGATTTTTTCGCTTATAAAATGCTATTCTCGTAAATTTCCATTTTCTGCATTTTATAGATAATCAAAATTATATTTTTTAGTATTTTTGGGAAATTCAAGGATTAGTTTAATATATTGAGTAAGAACATAGTACAAATAAAGTAAGAATTGGAATTGTTGTAAATAACTGAATTAGATTAGATTTGTTAGCATATTGAAATTTGTTTGTTTCTAAACTTCAAAAAATATATAAAAATGTTGCAATGTCGCGTAATCAATAAATGTGGCTGGATTATTCGTTCAACAAGAGTATTTACAGCAATATTATTGTGTTCCTTGAGCAGTGTGGTAAACATACGTTTATCTTCGGTATATTTTTATATTTTTTTTTTGCTTATCCTGGCAACAAAGCCTGTCAGATGAGAGGCCATAATTCGATTGGCAGTGGAGGCTGTGGGGAATATCTTAATGGCATAATCGCAGGGCACACACACATTGAGACAGAAGTGAAAGCAAACAGTTGGACACACAATGTGCGATATGTGTGTGTGTGTGTGTGTGCGTGTGGCATGGCAACTTGAGAGGAGGCATGCCTCTGCTGCAGCTTCCCCATTCAACACCATATCACTTTGATTACTTTATTATTGGAAGCAGGCATGTAGCTGCTGTGACTTTGTTTACCTTGCCCCTGCCTCTGTCCCCGTCCCTGCCTAGCAGCACTCACAATGATTGTGGCAGCCTCTGTTGCTTGCCCCATCGTCAGCATTATCCAAGTGATACACACTTTTGCCACTTTTCTTATTAGAAGCAATCATATTCGAGGCAAGTTTCCTTGACTCCCTCTCTCTCTCTCTCTCTTTCTCTTGCCAGCAAAAAAAAATAAATCATTTTTCTGTTTTTGTTGTTGATTTATGCGTTTGTTCGATGTGTTTGCTCCTCTCTCTCTCTCTCTCTCTTTCGCTCTCTATATGTCTGCATCTCTTTCGTGCGCATTCAGTGCACTTTGGCTGCTGTTGATAATGAGCCAAATCATTTCTCGTGAGATAAATTTCCGACATATAAGTAGCTGCAAAACTTATGTTGCGACCCACCACAAAACTCTCCCTCTCTCCCTCCTCTCTCCCACACTTCGTTTGTCTGCCAAGTCATCAGCTGCCCCTTTTCCTATTCCTCTCTCTCTGTTTGTCGCTCTCTGTCTCTCTCTCTTTCTGCCCACGGGGCGAAACAGACTCCTCACCTCATTTTGCGGACTTTGCCGTCGACAACTTCGAGTCTTTGGCGCGCTCCTTGAAAGCGTTATAAATCATTGACATGATTAAGCGACGGCACGACACGACATGCTTTTGTTGTAACTAACTTCTATTCTTCGCCTTCGCCTTCGTCTTCGTCTTCGCTTTCATTTTGCCCCTTCCCCCCTTCATATTGTTGTAGTTATTTCAGAGAAGGAGGCAACTCTCTGTTTCGCCTGATTGTTGGAAAGAGCTGCACGAGAGCATTGCGCAAAATGATAATTTAATATCGAAAATTACTTTTATTGAGTTGATTTGTAAGCACCATGCATAGGTGTGAGTATGTGAGAGTGTGGGAGTGTGTGCTGGTGGTGTGTGTGAGAGCCGCGATATATGTAGTAAGCAATAGTTTCTGGAATCTTTCAGCTGCATTATTATATCCATTCACAAAGAGAATAAATCTAGATATAAAAATCTTGATTTAAGATTTTTGGGTTAAAGCAATCTTTAATAAAAAGGTTTATGCTAAATATGCATATCAAGATTAAAACAAAGAAGAAAGCTACAGTCGAGTGTGTTCGACTGTGAGACTCCCACTACCAAAACATACCAAAATAATATACCACAAAATACTTAAACAAAAATTTACCAAATGGTATATTTGAAATATGAATATGGTACTGAACTAAATATATATTATAGAACGCAAAATATACCAGATTGTCAGCCAATGCGAAAAAGACCCCTAGTAAGTAGGCGTTTCTGGTCGCAACCAAATTTTTGGAATCACAAAGATTACAGTCATTATGGAATAAACTAAATTTTTCGGGGGAAGTGGGCGTGTCAAAATGTTTACGAAAAAAACGTCATCTACGTGCAAACATAACAAATGCTGTCGTAAAAAAATTATATCTCTTTCTCTTATAATCTCTGAGCTCCAGTGTTTCATACGGACAGACGGACAGCCAGACAGACGGACAGACGGACAGACAGACGGACAGACGGACATGGCTAGATCGTCTCGGCAGTTGACGCTGATCAAGAATATATATACTTTATAGGGTCGGAGATGCCTCCTTCTACCTGTTACATACATTTCCTGCCGGCACAAAGTTATAATACCCTTCTACCTTATAGGCGGCGGGTATAAAAATGTTTCAAATCTTTCACATTTTAATTTTCCATTTATTTTATTTTTACAATCAATTTTTGTGTTTGTATTTTTGTATTTGTATAAAGTTGTAAAGCAGAGAGCTTAGCTGAGTTTAGAGTGTATAATTAAAAATAAAAAAGAAAATAAGAAAAAGCTAAATAAGGCCGAAATTATAGAAGAACCATTTTTGAATAATAAAAATATTAAAAAAAAAAAAACACTTCGAACTTTTATTTTATATTATTTTCAAGTACATAATGTGAATAATGTGAAATCAAATAGTAATTTAGTGGAGTAGTTTAAAATGTTATTGCTTATATGAAATTGAAAAAGAATAAAAATAACAATCCGAAAGGACTTTTTTTTAGGCTTAAGGGCAAAATGTGAATTGAATTGTTAAGGAAAGAACAGAGAGCAGGAGCTGAGAGCTGAGAGCTGAGCTAAACTGCGGGGCCTGGTTTAGTTCAAAGGATCACTAGAGTCAGGCACTTGGCTGACTTTCATTATGGCATCTTACATAATTTGCCGTTGACTTAACACACACACACACACACACATACATGCACAACTGTACAAGCAACCAATACAACAGTGCATAGTCCCCTCATTTCCTCCCTTCGTCTCCTTCTTCACTCGAGTCTTCCTCTGCCTGCCTCAGTTGCCAAGTTGGCTGCTCAACTCAGCTCGTAGTCAAACACACATCAAACATATTTATATGTGTGTACTTTAAGAAACTTTGCTAATATGTTAAAACTGTTCATTGACACCAAAAAATGAGCAAAATAGCAGTGTTGGAAAGGGACACGAAGCAGTTGAAGGGTGAAGGGTGAAGGGTGGCAAAGGGCGCACTCGACTGTAGGAGAAAATACTACTACACAGCAACAAAAAAGAAGAAAAAAAGGCCAAGCAAAGCTCAAGTGTTAGCAAGTGTGTGTGTGTGTGTGTGTGTTTGACTTGTTATACATGTGTGTATGTGTGTGTGTGTGAGTCTCATATGAGGCGGCTTCAGAAGGCTTTTGCACTTGCCTGTTTGCAGTGTTGGAAAACACAAACAAAAACTGTGAGCTTATTAAACGGCAGATTTTTACCCATACTCGCAGGCCACTTTGCCACTTGGCATTTCACAAATTTTCTCCATTTCGCAAAAATTTCACCATCTCTCTCTCTCTCTCTTGTTTTTGTAGACAAATAGCGCAAATAGAAATATAACTGACGCCCATATTTGAAGGCGTGGTTTGGGGAAGGAGATGGAGAAGAAGTATTGCGCGCTATGCTGACGAGTGCAAAACTTTTTGCCGCTATGCAATATTAACTGCTAATTATGGGAGCAAAAGCCGTGAAAAAACGCCCCCTCAACCCCCCCTCTTCGACTCATATAGCCCGCTCGTTGCAGTCAACCGACCCAGTTTATGGCACATTCCCTGACCCCTCTCAGACTTTGTCGAACCTACAGAGACTCTCTGTGACGCAACTCGACTAAAACGGAACTCGACTCGACTCGACTCGACTCGGTATCGCCCCTGTGGCAGTCTGTCAATATTTGTTGAAACACTTTTTGATAGGCAAATGGTTTTTGAATATGCCAAAAGTTCTGCAATTGCAATTGCTTTTTCCCTAAATAAAAAAAAACCGAACGAACGTCCCTCCTCCCCTCCCTCCCCCGTTAACCATGAGCCCCACTATTTTATTAGAAAAGTTTTTCCAAACAGCAGCAACTGAAAAACTGAGAGCTGAGAGCTGAGAACTGAAAACTGTTAGCGGCCAACAGCAGTTAACTGAGACTGAGTGGCGAGCGTTCAGCTCCCCAATGTTTGACTTTATGCGCTATTTTTAATATTTATTATGACTGATTGCGGTCGCATTTTCCATTTTCTATTTTCCATCCTATCTATGCACTCTCTCTCTCTCTCTCTCTCTCTCCTTCTCTTCCTATTTCCCATTTCCCACTTTCATGGCTCTGTTTGCTTTTGTTGCCTGGCCGACAAAATGAATGGAAATGGGATAAAAAAAGAAAATGTTTAGACAGGGGCTGACTGCATTCACGCATTGTAATTTAAGTGAAACATAAATATTGATGTAATAAATTAATTTTTGCTAAATTGAAAGATTGAGCGCCCTCTCATGGAATGGAAAAACATTGCAATGGGGCCCCAAACCATAACAAAAGCAAACTTCCAACTGCCGATTGACAAGGGATGGGGCACTTCGATGGGGAGTATCTTTTTCTCTCTCTCTCTCTCTCGAGTCTTCTCTCTTCATCGCGATAATAAGAATGTTTGCATTCAGTGTTCCATTTTTGAGATACATTTGTTTACTTACTACTCATAGTGTAATAGTTTTTTAAGATATCAAATATAGATTTTAGTATATTATAGTGTTTTTGGTATAATTATACCAATGAGAGCCTTTGGTATATCTTAGTATTCTTCATGATATTTATTTTGTATATTTTAAGAATAATAATCTACTCTTTTGCTTTAATTATTGATATACCACATACATCATATTTGTAGTATTATTTGGTATATTAATTTGGTATATGAAGATGTATATTATTATAGCTATACCAAAGATAGCCTTTTAGTTTTTTTATGTACTTGGAATTGGTATATTTAAAGATGAAAAATGCAATGTTTTTCTTTTATTATTGATATCCCACATAAAGACTTTGGCATATTATAGTATTTTTTATTTTTTATATTCATTCCGTCTATTTTTAGATGAGTAATAGAATGATTTTATTTTATTAATGATATACCAAAGATGGAATTTTAGTGTTTTGTAGTATATTTATATGGTTCATAGTTCTTCAAGGATTGTTGCATTTTTTATCGAATTTACTTCAAATCCTTTAAGTATTCAACTCTCTCATAAGTACTACATACTAAGTAATACTCTATTATTTAATATTTAAATATTAACATTAACAATTCTTTATGTTCAATAGTCTTCAAATTAAAATTGTTATTTAAATAATAAGAAATTTGTCTTTTTTTTGTGGATGTTCATTTGGGATTTATTTTTCAACAATATATATATTTTTATATTTTTGATCGTTATGAACTTTTAAATTAGGAAGAACAAAAGGAATTGAATTAAATATCCATTCCCATTAAAAAATTTTCAATTTGTTTTTAAATTTATGATCATTATTTTGTACTCACTTTTCTTGTAAGATAATTTTAACAAATCTTTAAATTAATATTGTTAATAATATATAATTGTAACTGAATTCTTTATAAGAAGATTTCAATATGTATAAAATATGATATAATTGGGATATTAAAGAAACTCCTTCTTGTCAGCTGTCTTCCAGGATATGTGTGAGTTGTTCATCATCATCATGTTTCGTTGTCTCCCAATCTTCTACCTTACTCCGACTTATTTTGTTCACTCTCCACGCTGTCTGTCATTCGGTCTTTGTCTGTCTGTCACTTCCGGCAATCGTTTGTGTCTATAGCCAAATGTCTAGAGTGCGTCAATGGAGTGCATTTCCATTGTGTTTTCTGTGCTCTGTGTCCTGTTGCTCGGCAAGGCATCGACGACAGCATTTTTTGGCAAAAGGAGCGCAAATAACCCGCTGGGAATTAATATTTTCATTTTTCGACAAAATAACAAACGACGACAAAGTCTCTTCCATCCACTCCACTCTTTTGCTTGGCTGCCTACAAAATTTGCCAGCCATTGTCTTTAAGTAGAAAATTCAATTTATATTTCGACTGCTGTATGCAATGCTTTTTGTTTGCTCCCCTCTCCCCTCTCCCATCTCCGCCTGCCTTTAAGCATTGCATTTCAATAGGCAATCACCTTGCCCCTTTCCCAGACTCTTAGTTTCAAGTCGCAAATCCTAGAGAGTTATCCGAAATGTTGTGGTAGCATTTCCTTTTCTTTAGCTCGCCCTTCGCTCGATCTTAATTTGAAATTCAAATTGATTTGCAACCTTGAACGTAAATGTTTGCATTTCGTTATGCGACTTCTTTTCTTAGTTTTGTGGCTGTATTTGCAGATGTCGTTGCGCGATTTATTTGCTTAGCGAATTAATTGGTGTAAAATGCAATTAGCCTCTGTTTAAAGATCTGCACAGTAAAAAACCAGAAAGAAACCCCCCCAACTAACAAACAATGGCCAGCAGCAGCAGCTCTTCAACTTTGTTGTGCTCAAATAGTTTATGAACTATTTATGCACTTATCTCCGGATGACAGTGGAGGCCACCAGAAGTCGTCGTAGTTCAGCTCGATCCCAATGCCTTTGCCTAGTCCCATCCGGTCTAAGGTCAATGTTGTCAACTCGTCTCTCTCTCTCTTTCTGTCTCTATCTCTGTGAGGGTCTCAGGGCCGCAGCTATGCAAACTTTTTCCTGCATAACCTTTTTTTCGGCTGGTGGCGGCTGCGGGGGGAGGGGAAGCAGCACATAACTTCGATGATGCCTTCGACAGACAACAAAGGCATCCAGTCGCCTCCAAACAAAAGCTGACAACATTAGCTGACTGCTGGTAAAAAAAGTAGCAGAAGAGCAGCTACTTGGATGGAAAGTTTGCAATTCTTGTGGGAACACTTGATCATAAGTTGCACATTTTTCCACTGATTTATACTTTTTTGCCTGTCTTGGCTTAACTTGGCTTGGCTTGGCAACTTAAGAACTGCATTGTGTTTAACAAATGTTTATAGAGCTTGAGCTGTACTCGAGTAGCTGACACTTCATATTGATGGGATAGCTTTGGCCTCTGAGTTGGTCAACTGACTGCGAATACTGCATTATTTATGCATGTGAAAATCAAGTGAATTTATTAACTGAGTAAATGGTTAAACGAAATTAACTTCGACTATTTATCCAAAAGCAGGAAACTACAATAAAACAATTAATTCATATATTTTAGAACACTGAATTGGAGCCTTGTTAGGTAAGAAGATTACAGATTACATTTTAAATATACCTGTGGATAGCGTCTAAAATGAAACATAATTTAATATTTTAACTATTGTATTAACAAATGAGTCGAATAAATTTATTCGTAACAATTGAATGCGGGTTATAAAAATATTATTATTATAAATAATATCGTATATCATTATCATTATCATTATTTTAACTATTGTATTAACAAATGAGTCGAATAAATTTATTCGTAACAATTGAATGCGGGTTATAAAAATATTATTATTATAAATAATATCGTATATCATTATCATTATCATTATCATTATCATTATCATTATCATTATCATTATCATTATCATTATCATTATCATTATCATTATCATTATCATTATCATTATCATTATCATTATCATTATCATTATCATTATCATTATCATTATCATTATCATTATCATTATCATTATCATTATCATTATCATTATCATTATCATTATCATTATCATTATCATTATCATTATCATTATCATTATCATTATCATTATCATTATCATTATCATTATCATTATCATTATCATTATCATTATCATTATCATTATCATTATCATTATCATTATCATTATCATTATCATTATCATTATCATTATCATTATCATTATCATTATCATTATCATTATCATTATCATTATCATTATCATTATCATTATCATTATCATTATCATTATCATTATCATTATCATTATCATTATCATTATCATTATCATTATCATTATCATTATCATGATCATTATCATTATCATTATCATTATCATTATCATTATCATTATCATTATCATTATCATTATCATTATCATTATCATTATCATTATCATTATCATTATCATTATCATTATCATTATCATTATCATTATCATTATCATTATCATTATCATTATCATTATCATTATCATTATCATTATCATTATCATTATCATTATCATTATCATTATCATTATCATTATCATTATCATTATCATTATCATTATCATTATCATTATCATTATCATTATCATTATCATTATCATTATCATTATCATTATGCCACATTTTTAAGCTGTGGCACATGCCACGTACAGGCAAGCCTCAAGTGCTACTTGCAACACACATGCAACGCGCAAAAAAGAGAGCAGACAAGGTGAGCAAGCGAGCGTCTGTGCAAATCAATTCCCTTTAGTGGCATTTCTTGGCGTAACTCGTATGCTCACTTAATCCATTCTCGCCAGCAGCAACCCGGCCACCTGGCCACCGCATCTGGCAGAGCAGCTTGCAACAAGCCACGCAACATGCCGCTGATATGCCACAAATTTGTCGTTCTTGTTGTTGTGCAAACAAACACACCTTCGGGTGCTTTTTTGTGCACCACAAGGGAAGGATGAGGGGGGCCAGAGAAACTTGAGGTAGCTCAAAGAAACTGAGTTGAAGTGTTGCCGTTGCTCATATGAGCAGAGGGAAGAAGAGGAAACTGCTAGATAAAAGTTAGTTTTTTGTTGACTTCAAATGCATGCGTCTACAACAAAAACGACAACAACAACAACGACAACGACAACGACTGACTCCTGTTTCAGCTCCGACTTCGACTTGGCTCGACTCGAGTGTCATGTGTCTTCTTCAGGTATCTGCAACACACACATACACACACCCATACACACACAGCTCAGCTTGGCTATGTGAATCGTGTGAATTATTAAAATCTAATAAACGACAAGATTTTATGTAACACAAAACTCGTTCCTCGCTCGACGCTGCAAAGTTTTTGCGGTTTTCTTTGGTTACGCTATTGAACCTTAAATTAAGTTTGAACATAACTTCCGCACAGTTCTTCCGCCCACACACACACACACACACATACACACACACACCTTGGGTGCGACCATTTCTTGGCTTGCCTCTTGTCTTGTTTACATAGGTAAGTTTAATTTTCCTGTAGCATACTTTTCGGGGCGCATGCATGAAACATGTGCGTCTCTCTCTCTATCTCTCGCTCTCTCTTTCGCTTTCTGCTTTGCTCTATCTCGATGTGTGTGTGTGTGTTCATAAATTTCCTTAATGTTCAAGTGTGAAAATCTTTGCCGTTCGATGGTGCTTTTCACACTTTCGCCATGTCCTTTTGCCCAGGCACAAGTTTCAGTTCTCCGCCCCTCGCCCTTCGCCCTCGCCCCCGCCTCCTACTCCTATCACGCCTCACGTTTCCTGGCGAAATCAAGCGGCAATGTGTAAACTTTCAATAGGTTCGTTAAAATTTTATGATTTTCCCGTGTCGGCTCCCTGTGTGCGTGTCTCTCTTTCTCTCTGTGTGTCTCCCTCTCTCTTACTCCTTCGCCCGGTGTGAGTGTGTGATAAAAAAGACCACACACACACACACACACACCCACACTCACATACTGGCAACCGACAAACGTGTTGAAAATTGTTGAGCTACTTCCGCTTTACGGTTCCGATTCGTTCGTGTGCTGCCTTTTGAAGTTTGGCCTGGCCTTAAAATGTTCTCTTAGCTTCTTGTTTATTTATTGACACGATAAAAATCGTGTTTCACATCGTCTTTTGCACTACGACCGCAGCAGCAGAACTTTTTTTTAATACGCTCTTACTCCAATTTATAGAATATTTATGAGCTTCTTTATTGGTTTCTTGGTTCCTCTTTTGCTACTTTAATGAAACATCAACCAGAAATAACCACAGAATATTAACGTCAAGCTCGAGACAACAATGGCAATGTCTCATCAATTTTGATGAATAGCTTTTAACAAATACAAATTTGTTGAAGTGCATCAAATAATGCTTCCAAGACAAATTATATAAAATACTTAAAGTAAATCATTATTTGAACTAAAATTGCTTCAAATGGGTTCAGTATTTATCATTCCTCAAATTTTAGCATCGAATAGTTAAAAATTGTGGAGATTCTTTAAGAGTTAAGTCTTAGTTTCTTTGCCTGGAAATCTGGTATATTTTGTATTCTATGGTATATTGTAAATATAATAAAATAATGATATGCAAAATATAGTCCTCGGTATATGTGAGTATTTTTTCTGTATATTTGGTATATTTGAAATATATTGATATACCAAAAAAAAAACCCTACGGTTAATTTAAGTATTTCTTCGGTATATTTAGAATGTAATAATAATTTGATATACCAAATTCACCCCGTTGGTAATTTTTCGGTATATTGGGTATATTAGAATTTAAACAATATAGTGATATACCAAATATAGACCTTGGTGTATGTTAGTATTTGGAAAATATTTAGAACAATACCGCACTGTTTTGCTTTTATTAAAAATGGGTAGCGGATATTTCACACTCGAGTTCATTCGATTGATGCTCTTGTTTTCTTTTTCTTTTTTAGATATTTTAGAAAAACAGTGTTTTCATATACATCTTGCAGCTAAGATTTTTTTAATTTGAAATGGGGTTTGTTGTCATTGTAGCAAGTTTAATTTATTTCTCAATGATATTTATTGTTTTTTATATTTTGTGCATTTTTAATTTGAGTATTTTGTATTTTGTGGCATTACCGCAACTTAAATGGATTTTCACGTATTGATTATTGATTGTTATTCGATAATGGAATTTGCAATGAAATTGATACTTGGGTAAATTGTCATTGGGACTCTTGTGAGACACACGAACTAAGCAGTCAAAATTTGATGTTCACCTCTCTTTCTTTTGGTTCATCTCGGTCTTGCTGTTGTTGTGCTGCCTGCATATTTGTGTAATTTTGTAACTTTGAGAAGTGCAACGTGCGGCAACTTGGCGGCAGAGCTTTGACAGCTGCATCTACAGCGTGTCCGATTCGTCGTCGTCGTCGTCTTATCTTTGAAACTCAACTCACATTTGAGGCACAACTTTGGTTGCTTCTCTTAAATGCAGTCAGTCAAGTTGGCAGCAGCAGAAAAAACTTGGGGCCAAGCAAAAGGTGTAACATGTCTGTTGCTGCTTGCTACATGCAACAGCAGTCGTAGCCGTAGCCGTAGCCGTAGCAGCTGTCAAAATGACAGTTGAAAAAACAAGGAGGCGTCGGCAGGTGCCAGGCTTTTCTTAGCATTGGCTGCAGGGTAATCAGGGAGCGGAAGGTGGTAAGGGGGGGAGGGGTAAGGACAGCAGCGGTCGGTACGCAACATTTGATAAACTTTTGAAACACACACACACTCGCACACACTTGCACACACATCTTAGTTCACCTTGTCCGTGGCGCCTGCTTGTATGCAACACTTTTTTCCCTCGCTTTTGTTGGCAGAGAAAGAAAAAGAAAACCAGATGTGAGGCAGCCAAGTTTTAGCAACTCCGAAAAATGTAGTACTCCAACTTTTGACTAAACTAATTATATATACATGTATGTATATGAGAAATCAAAGCTCGTTGCACTTGAGAACTCATGCACACACACGCACACAAGTGCATCACGCTCTGCTTTTGATGTGAGCCAAACAACAACAACAACAGCAAACAGCAAAAGCTAAAAAAAGCCGATCGACAACAATTGAACAATGCATAAAAAATCAAAGGCAAATCCGTAAAGCAGAAAGAAGCCTTGGCCAGCAGCAAACCTTCAGTCCTTGGCTTGCCACTTCACATTTCCAAGCGGCGGCGGCTGTTAAAATTCTCAAGTGCTTTTCGCACGCATTTTCAATAAATTCTCTGCCTTTTTTTTTGTGCTGGTTGTTGGTTGTTGGTTGCTGTTCAAGCTCTTCAGACTGTGTTCGTTATTGTCGAAGAATTTGTTGTGGTTCGCTTGTTTTGAAGTGTGGCGTACGAGTGGAGTGTGAATTTGTTTTCGGATGGATGGATGGTGAATGCTTAGCTTAGGCTCAGCCTCAGTCTCAGTCTCATTCTCAGGCCAGATGAAGCAGAAGCCATCTGTTATTCTAATGAGTTCAGCAGAGATTAAAGCAACAATTGTGCGGCTTTTGAGTGTTTCAATTGTGCCAATTGTGTTACAGATTGCCAGTAAGCGCATGGGCTTAGCTTTATTGATTGAATGCCACGAATTACGCTGAATTTTCAATGCCAAAGTGTTTATCAATTGCTCAAATCAAGCGGGTTGACAAACAAAGCGAACCAAAGTTTTAAAACCAAATATTATGGTAGATATTGCATTCAAATTCAGATAAAACTTCAAACTTGAACTTCAACCAATAAATTATTATGCAGCTAATACTTAAAAAAAAACTGATAACAAAATAAATAAAATAAGTGAAATATTATAATATTATGAATTAAAATAATATATAAATAGATTTAATATAATACATTTAAAATGGAAACTAAAAATATATTACAAAAAAAAAAAAAAAACAAAAAAGGAAAACCAAATGTAAATAATAGCAATTAAATTATAGAGAAAACTAAGATAAAAAAAAAACAAAACAAATAAAATAAAATTGAACAAAATAAGGCAAAACAGGATAAAAATGAAATAATTAACAAAATAATAATAAATTTCTAGTTTTAGGTTCGAAAATACTTCTATGATATTATATTATATTATATTATATTATATTATTTTATATTATATTATATTATATTATATTATATTATATTATATTATATTATATTATATTATATTATATTATATTATATTATATTATATTATATTATATTATATTATATTATATTATATTATATTATATTATATTATATTTATCTTCGATTCGTGCGATTAATTATCGCGAACCATAAATATAATAATTTTAGTTTGCCAAAGATCAATTCTAAAGCACTTGAAATGAAAACTGAACGATGAGAATTTAATTTAAAATGACCAAATCGGGAAAACATGCATATCATAAATTGGTAGCTTATTTATTATGATTTGATTATCTTTTATTTTCAAGTTGTATTTAAAAATAATTAAAAAAAAAAAAAGAAATGCATATAAATGCAGTTGTTAATCTGCTAAAAGCTGATAAAAGGCTGAACTTAAAAAGTTGGTTAGAAATATGCTTAGCTTACAGCTGGAAAAAGACTTTGGCAATGATAATGATAATGAGGCCAGCCGCAAATTTCAACTGTTGTTGTGTGTTCCCTCTTTCCCCTCTCTCCACTCCGTTGTTCTCTCTCTCTCTCTCTGTCTCTTCCGACCGAAGTTAACACCAAATCAACCATGCAAATTTCCTAAGCTCGCCGCAAGACGACAGCAGCAGAGGCCAAAAGCGAAAGCGAGGCACACGCAACACGATAAACAGAAGCGAACGAAGTAAGAGCAGAGAGAAGAAGGAGAGAGAGAGAGAGCAGAAACCGTTACAAAGTAAAATAGCTAGCCAGGCAGCAAATGCGTCAACTTAATTAGCAGCGTCACGTTTATAGAACTGTACTGGGAACTGCAAACTGTGGACTGAAAAGGGAATGCTCGAGGGGAGGTGTGTGTGTGTGTGTAGGGTGCTTTCCAGCCTGCCATATTGTTGAATATTGTTTTCTTTTTTTCTTCTTCATTATTTTTGGTGGCTGCTGATGGGGGAGGGGATGGAGGGGGCGAAACGTGGCTCGCTTCGGTTTCGTGTTAATTGTTGCGCCTCACACAAAATTAATGAACTCAAGTTGTTTGTGTTGTTTTTATTTTGCGTGAAGCTTAGGGCTTCCTTTTTCTGTACTTTTTTCCCATTGTTGTTGCCGACAAATTCCTTAACGGAAATTGATACGCTTTATGTGGCGGGGGCGAATTGTGGGCTGTCGGTGGAGGGTGTGGGGGTGTGGCTGTAGGCCGCTGCTTGTCATTGCCTTGAATGACATAATCTAATTGAAAAGCCATTTAAGCGTGCTGCATGATAATTTCTTCTTTTTGTTTTCTTTTTTTTTCTACTTCTTCTTGTGTTCTCTTATATGGGAAATGTGAGGAGGCTGGCAGCGTTCTTAACGTGATTTGAATTGATAATTTGCAACAATTAGGCATTTTGTCGGGAATTTTGTGCGCGCTTGTTTTAATTGAATCGAATGAAGTTTGACAGCTGCCAGCACAGCGAAGAGGCGGGGTTGATAAGGGGCGAACCAGTAAGAGAGAGAGAGAGAGCGGGAAAGATAGAGTTGAATCAAGAGTCTTAAAGCACTTGCGTTCTCGCTCTGCAGGCGCCACCTGGCGGCCAATGGCAGTAGCTGTCATGATGTATATGTTATTTGAGTTTCGAAGTTCTTTTTTGCGCGTCGCTTTGCTTTGCTTTGCCCTCTGCACCCCATTGGCAGGCATTGGACTGCATCGAAGACGAAACTTGCACTGTCCTTCTTGCCCTCCTTCTTCTCGTCAGCCCCTTCCCCCACTGCAGTCATCTTGCACGTTCCACTATGTGTCTGTGCTGCGACGTTTCATCTTGCATGAGGTGTTAATGCTTTCTAAAGTTTGTAACAGCAACAACAACAACAACAACAGCAAAGACGACAACAATGACGGGAAAAAAAGTTAAAGCATATCGTATGAGTGCGACTTGTGGTGAATGGAAGCCAAGGGAAAGCGGTGGGCGGAGGGGTAACCTGCTGACGAGGTTAGCACAAAAAGCTCGTCGAGCTGCACAATAAAAAAAAATACAAAAAAAAAATGCCAACCACAAAGCATTTTTATGAGTTTCGTGTATGTGACGGTTGCTCTTTTTCATCTCCCTCACTCCCCCTCATATCATTCTCTCTCCTGCTTCTGTTTCAGCTTCTATTTTACGTTGTTATTGTTGTCGTTTAAGTGGCTTTTACTTAGTATGCCAAAAGTTTCTTCTTGCCGCTGGCCATTTGCTCAAATACGAGCAAAAAGAAGCACAAGCGCTCACCGCTAAAGCTTTTGAATCTTTTTTGAACTTGCTAAAGATACAGTTAGATAATGTCTAACTGTGATTGAAAGCTCGTGAATCTAGATCAATTGGAGTTTTAAGCAAATGATGAAATTTAAAAAGCTCAGGCTTTGCCATTTGACACCATAAGTTTCAAGTACTTTATATAAAAACTTGCATTATAACGATGTAAGAGTCTTTTAAGTTTCCTTATTTCGGAAACATTTCTATAATAAATATTTAATTAAATAATTGAAGTCAATTAAACATTGACGTTGTTTGAAGTTATAATTCTATTTATTTTATATTTTAATAGAATTATGTTGAAGGAAAATTAAAAGCAGATCATATAATTGTCAAGTCTACTTATATATTATAATAGTACTCCGAATGCAAGTTTATAGTAAAATAATAAAGCAAGTAATACTTAGGCCGAGATGACAAAAGTATAATGAGTTATTTGTGATGCATATATATATTTATATACAATGTATGTAAACATTAAGAATTATGTATATTTCTTTGTGTATAATGTTAGTTTGATATGCTGGTAAACAAAAGAATACCTATTAAATCTGAAACATTTTTGAATAACTCAAAAAGAAAAAATCGAATGTGTCCAAAAAATGGGGTATGTTTTCAATAATATACAAATTTAATATACATTGACTAAATATGCCAAACATATATTTAATACATCGATATAAATTAAAAATATTCCATAATACATAATAATTTCCTTCCATTAAAATGAAATATATATATTTTATGTATATCGATCGGAGTGTAAAATGAAAAAAATTGTAGTTACTGTTATAAATTTGTATACTTAAATATGAAATAAATTCCAAATATCAAACAAGAAAGTTGTAGATATTAAAGGAGAGCTGACATTATTTATATACTATATTCGCTTGTTTAATTTAATTGCAAACTATTGTTATATTGTGCTTTATAAGTATATAGTATGTACATCACATCTGTAGATATATATATACACACATATGTATAAGCAGTGGGAATGACCGAACAGACGCTGTTGGCATAAAATACTTTTGTAAATAACTTACAAAGAGAAATGCCATTATTTATATGTATAAAATACAATATAGCTGAGCTGCTGAGAAAAAGAAGAAGCGGAGTTCAAATCGGAGTTGGGATCGGAGTTGGAGCCACAAACATACAAAGGACACTTAAAATAGTTTTATTTCAATTAACAACAGAAATTCGATGAGTTTATTTGGTGTTGTTGCGTTTTATGCGAGACAAGATAAGAGCTATGGCGGCAGCGGCAAACATTTAATGCTCCGCTTTCGACCCAGACCCAGACCCAGACCCAAAGCCAGACTCGGTCCCTGGTCCCTGGTCCCTGGTCCATTCATTGGAATGGACTCCGCAGTTCCTCGTTTTCCCCCCTCTTTGACTCATCCAAAGGCTTGCGTATTGCGTGTTTAACTGCTGCAGAGTTGCTGCTCTCTATGGAAGTGTGTGTGTGTGTGTGTGTGTGTGATAATGTTGACAGATAATAAACTCGGAAAATTACAAAATTACAATCAACATACACACACACTCTCACACACACACAGTCAGTTGCATAGCAAGCGGGATATTTGCAAAAATGTCACATGCATGGGGCGCTTGCTAATGGCGCGCCATTGTATGCTGCCCCTTGTCCTTCCCCCCCTCCCCCCAATCCATCCCCTTTCCCCTCTTGCGGATCTCTTTGGCTCACATTTTATGACCGGGGTCTAGAAAGCGGCCCAGAAAACTGAAAACGGGGGCCTTTTTGGCGTCGTGACGTACGTAAATTTGCCACCACAAAACTATTCAATTGAAAGTTATTTACGTTTATTGTTTCATTTCATTGCCAGTTGGCAAAACATTTCACACACTACATATACACACACATAAGAAATGTGTGTGTGTGTGTGTGTTTTGGCTTTTAAATGAATCGCTGATTAGCGACTGCAAAGACGCTAGACGCCAGCAAAAGTTTGAGCTGCAATTCCACTTCTAATACATCGGAAAAGAGTACTCGAAGTATATTTTAGTATTTTTCGGTATATTCAGTTGGTATATCGTAAGAATTGAGCTGCAATTCCACTTCTAATACACCGGAAAAAAGTACTCGAAGTGCTTATGAATATCGATATACCAAATACAGCATTCGGTATATTTCAGTATTTTTTGGTATATTAATTTGGTATATCGTAAGAATTGATACACTCTTAATACAAAAAAAGAAAGTACGTAATGCACTTAAATTAAGAAGTTACATGTTGATATACCAAGTATATCTTTCGGTATATTTTAGTATGTTTCGGTATTTTATTTTTAGTATTTCGTTAGAAATAAGCTGCTATAGCACTTTTTATACACATAAAAGAATATTTCATGCACTTGAATTAAGAATTTGTATCTGTATATTTTTTGTAGTATTTATTGGTATGTTCATAAATTTGAAATCAATCAAATGTTCCTTTATAATTTTAATCTCATCAGAGTCCTCTCCTCAGAGTTTTGTTTAGTTAGTTTGTAGTTGTCAGTCGATCTTAATGTTATTTATAGACAATTTAAAAAGACTCGAGGACATGATCACAAAGAGCATCAAACACAGTTATCGATTATCAATTTAAAAAACCCATCAATTATTGCAGTGATAAGATAGCTAAGTTAATCGTTACCTATCGAATAAGAAACTATTATTAGCTATATAAGACGTAGGATTTTAAGAAACGAATGTCAGTTCATCCTAGTTGTTGACCATATAGTCGTTGTGGTGTAAGGTCCCGTTTTCATGTGCTGAGCTATTTGCGGTGATAAGTATTACATAAAAATTAGTATTAAATGTTTGATTAAGCTGTGTTCAAGCATTATATTATATTATATTATATTATCACGCTGTTAAGCTTTTATGTTAACTCTGCGTGTCTAGTTACAATGCTTTTAAATAAGAAACGAAAAGTTAAGATCAAATGTGTGACCAGACGTCATAATCTAATATACCCAAATAATGCATTCAAGAGTAATGTTGTCATGGGCACATTTGTAACAAATACAAATACTAAAATGGCATAATTATAATACCTAGTATGCAGTAAAACCTAAAATTAAACATACATTTGTTTTTTTTTAACTTAATTCCACGTATTCCTAATATTTTGTTCTATGCTGGGTGAACAACAAAAAGAGAGAGAGAGAGTTAGAGAGCAACAACTGACAATATTGAGAGCGGCTTTGATTTATGGGCGAATGCCATTAGGCCCGGCCATTGGGCATCGATTAGCCACAGTTGGCAAAGCATTGCTCGAAATCTATACTTCCGTTGTTAATCATTGGCATCACTTAATGGCCCCTTCCGTTGCTGCTAGAGTCAAGTGGCAGCAACAGCAGCAGAAACGATGAACGAAGAACGAAGAACGTAGAACACGCCCTTCAATTACAAATCCAATGCGAGTCGAATTTTGCTCCATCTGATAATCTGCTAAAGGACTTCCGCTCGGTGCGTGTGCTGCGTGCAGAAAGCAAAAAAGGAAAGGCGAATTTCGAGAAACCTTTTGGCGGCAGCTAGAGAGTACGAGTCAAATTCAACAGGGGGCGGGAGGGGGACTGACTGTAACTGAAAACGCAATGATATACGGCCGTGAAATCGAAGGCAAGACTTTAAGTGCTTGCCGCTGTCTCAAGACATTGCTGGCTGTGTCTTTGCTTTGCTTTGCTTTGGCAACTTACGACGAACAAATTCAACAGACTTTCTCACTCTCGTCTAGTTCTCAGACTGTTTGTACCCGCTGCCCATGGGGTAAAAGGGTATTATTATCACTGACAATCTGGCATGTATTTTAAACTCTACTGTTATGAAAATTTAATTAAAATATACCAAGTCAATATACCAAACAATCCTAAAAATATTCAAGGCATATATTTGGTAGATCAATATAATAATACATTCGAAGTTTACTATTGTGTAGTAGAATATAGATATACCAAATATATACTTTGGTATATTTCAGCTTTTTTATTTAGAATATTCGTATGGTCTATTTTAAACTCTTCTTTGCTTAAAATATACCAAATCAATATACAAAAAAATACTAAAATATTTAAAAGTATATATGTATTTGGTAGATCGATATAATAATACATGCAAAATATATTAATGTGTAGTAGTATATAGATATACCAAATATAAACATTGGTATATTTTCGACTTTTTTTAAGTATATTTGTTTGGCGTATTTTCATAACAATACCACGACTTCACTCTCTATTATATCTGACAATTTTGTCACTTTATGATTCTTAAAATTTATACCAAATTATAATACTGAACAAAATACTAAAATATACTGAAGCACATATTTGATATATATGCAAGTGTGGAAGTATATCAATATACAAAATATACTTTTGTTATATTTTAGTATATTTAGTATATTAATTTCCATTATATTTGTGTAACGGGTATCCCACAGTCAAGTACACTCGACTGTAGATTTCTTACTTGTTTTTGTTTTTTTTTTGTTTTGTGTGGATTTTGCATTCGCGTGGATTTTTCGGCTGGCGCTGCAGCCGAGAGAATTTATTGCGACGCTGTGCCGTGTTGCGTGTCCACAAAAGCTCAAAGACACAGCGGGTTGCATGTCCTGTCTGCCACTGCCACTGCCACGGCCAACTGCCAACAGCCAACAGCCGTCGCCATTCTGGCCATGCTCCTTGTCCGTTCATTGTGGCCCTTTGAGCCCTGCACTTTTGCTTGGTAGGCGTTGGCATTGCGTTTTCGCCGGCCGTGTTGAAATTGACAGCAAAATAATTGGTTGATTATTTATGAGACAAACGAGCAAAGACGCCAACGAAGAAGACGACGACGACGACGGCGACTCGACTTGGCTATTCAGCCAAGCATTCAGCCATCCATTTAGGCCAGCCAAAGTTTGTTTAGGCCGCATTTAAATCAATGCCAAAGAAATGTTTATTATACTCGCGCCACAGCGCAACAGGATGACGTTGCCTTCCCCTTTGGACTTCACAGTGCCAGACGATGCTCATGACGCTCTGATTGCGATTATTAGAGCTAATGCTTGACAATTATATGAACACGGGGCATAGACTCAACTTAGTTTTCTTGCCTATACCAATACAAATTTCTATTTTAGTCCAAATACATGTATAATATAATATGTTAAGCCGTCTTATTTAAGCATTTCATTTTTATAATACTTTCAGTAAAATGTACTTCTATTTTACTTTCTATTAATCTATGACACAAGATTGTGGATTAATAATGTTTGTCAAAGTTTTATGCAAATTTAAAGTATGTGATATATTTGATAACTTATGATAACTTACTAAAGATTTGTAAATTTAGTGTTATAATCGAGGCCTTCTTTTCTTTTTAAAATTCTACCTTCTAAAATATTACAGTTGAATTTATATATTATTTTGAATTTGAAGAACAATTTTGTTATCGTTTTTTTTTCGATTTTGTCGGTTTAGCTTTGACATCGATTCATCATAACATATTGTGTATTTCTTCTATATTTCGGTTTATCAATATAAGTTGTATTATTATTTAAATACATTTATGAAAGTTAAATTATGGAATGATATTATTATATTATCTTGCTTTTTAATAACAGTATTTTTCTTTAGAATATTTTATAAAATAAGACCCAACAAAAATGGAATTTAATTAATTTTAAATTTATGTCAAAAATCTATATGAACAAGACAGTAAATTTAATTTAATGTACATTAGTATACAGTTCCATAAAAATAAAAATAATATGGCGGTAAAAAGTTGGATATCGAATTTGTTTTTGATGATTCTTGAATTAAGAATATTAAAATGCATTTATCACTATGTTTTATAATATAATTATCGTAAATATGTAGTCCATTTAGAATTTAATATAGTACGCATTTCTATATAAAATCATTCTTGAGGTAACTTATAGTTTATGTTTATCTAATCACTTTTTAATAGAAATTTTCGAAGCGTAATCTCAAAATGTAGCAAAAAGCTATTAAACTTAATTAAAAAAGGCTTGTTGACAAAAATATTCCGCTGAATTTTGCTATTTTATGAGGCAACCTTAGAACTAACTTTAATTTTTGTTACGTCAACAACTTTATTTGTTCATACAATTGATTCAATGGCTTTGATTGTTTTCTTATAGCGCTACTAAATCACTAAAGGACTTACAAAAGTATTTATATTTTGGAAAGGCCAATATCATGGGACCTATTTTAGTAAGCTCTACTACGTAATACTTGAACTCAAGTTTGCACTCTAGTCAAATATCTAAAATATGAAATTAGAAAAGCATAAGAAAGGTTCTGCGATCAGTTTTATATTTGCCGGGGACTTCAGCTGCGAGGGTAACTCTAAGATCCGATTCGTAATCCAGCTGCAACTGTGACTCCGGCTTTGTGTCGTATGTCATGCTTGGGCAGGCGATTAATTTTGCGACGAAATACTCTTAAAAATGTTGCGTAAGTTGCAAATGCAAAATGGGATTGTAGCTGGCAATGTAAACAGCAAACAAAAAGCTTGAAAAGGAGAAGGAGGAGGAGGTGGGGGAAATGTGTACTATATATGTATGTACATATAGTATGTATAAATAACGCACCCACATATATAAATTACCTTTTGATAAATCTCAGTCGTCGTTGGCTGTTGGATAAAATGCAGAAACATATAGAAAAATGGCAACAGAGAAAGAAAGAAAGAAAGAAAGAAAGGAATGGAAAATGGTCGAGGACCAGGGATTGGAATTGAGATTGGCTTGGGAGGGAATATCACGAAGAGGGGTGGCAACACTGTCAGCAGTTTGTATAACTGTGCTATGCACACACACACACACACACACACACACATACACACATTGTCGCACTTGAGAAATCTTTTCGAACGTAAATCAATCCGTGCAGCTACATCATCGTAGTCCCAGCTACGAAATGTTCAACGACGACTTGGTTCCGGGTGCCTCTGCAGCCACCAGGGTTGCCACAGTGCCTCACACACACACACAGTTGCAGTCGCACCAATTGCTTTTCTTGATTGTTTTCTCTCTCTCTGTGTGTGTGTGTGTATGTGTGTGAGAGCCATATATCGAAATGTAAATTCAAGTTTGTAGATAGAATACTATACAGCAGTTAGAAAGAGAAAGAGAGAGAGAGAGGCGAAAGAGAAGGGTATAGTGGAGAAGAAGGGGAAGCTGTGACAAAACGAAACTCCACAAAAGCGATAACGACACTCATCATCAACCAAAGTCGGATTTGCCAACTCCTTTAACCATTCCATCTTCATCTCTTCAGCTCTCTATCTCTCTCTCTCTCTCTCTCGTTCGTAGTGCAGCTTTCTCGTTCTTGTCGAAAAACGCAATTTTTGGTGTAGTGCAACTACTACTCTGGTCTCCTTTGGTCCATTGTGGCTGCTCCTTGCCCGGCACTTCCATTGCAATGCGTTCAACAATTTCGTTTACTTTTGACCCCGGCATTTTGCCCCCCAGAGTTGGCCAAAAGATGACCGACCAAACCGACCGAGTAGCTCCTGCTTCTGTTCCTGCTCTTGGCTCCCGTTGCTGTGCATTTTCCGTTTTCGTTTACGCATCGTTTGAAATTTCTATGAATTGTAGATGCAATCGGGCCAGTCCGTGGAGCGGCTAAGACTCATGTGTTACAGTTACAGTTGCAGATACTGTCCCCATTTCCTCCGTTTCTCCATTCCTCTTTCCCATTCCCGGTTCATTTGCCCACTTGCCCTTTTGGCCTTTTGTGGAGAGTGCATTTCACTTGCAGGACACACACTGCACACTGCATTTCTGGCTAAGCTCTAGACGAAGGCAAAGAGTTGACGATTCTCTTCGGTAGCTGTTTCAGTTTCTGTTTCTGTTTCTGTTTCTATTTCTGTTTGCGGCGCCACACAAATTGAAAACCCCGTAAGAACCCAAACTACAAATCTGCAAAACAGCAACGGAGCAACGGAGCAAAGGAAAAAACCGAAATGAGGAAAACAAATACCACACTAACACACACACACACACACAGTTGAGTAAGGATTACAATGAAAGAGTTGCAGCCGGGCAGGCAACGGGTCGCATACGCAATTGGAGTCGCAGTAGTTGCAACTGGAAGTCGCAGTTGGAGTCAGAGTTGGAGTCGGAGGCTGGCTGGGGCCAATCTTTCATGACGAAACAAATATCCTCATAATTCAACAGGAAAATTGCCCTGGGAGTGAAGTGAAGAACTCGGGGGATTGGAGGAGCACCTATAGGCCTATAGGCCCATGGCCAGCGTAGCCTCTATGTCAACGTCGTTTGTTACGCCTCTCTCTTACTCTCTCTCTCTCTCTCTCTCTTCTTCGGTCAATCTCAGCTCCTTCTGTGCTTTGCTTTTGTTGGTTTTCGGTGATTTGCTTTGTCAGTGACAAAAATAATAACAGCTATGCCGCAGGCTCTTGTGTGCGTGTGTGTTCGGGGGGCACTGGGTGCTTACTCATGTCCAGGATCCCCGGCTCCATATGTCAAGTGCCTGGCCTCAGCCATTGTCTAGGTATAACCCTCACTCACTCACTCCCTCACTCCTCACCTTTCTCTGTCGCCTTCCCTTTTTGCTGGCTACGGGTTACGGCCTGCTGGCCATTTTTAATTACCACAATTTGAATTGCTTAAATAACTATTTGGATAACAATCAGTTGGGCGAGAGCATGCATCGTGCAACATCAAAGACAAAACTGCCTGCCCCATGTTGCACCCACGTTTCGGCCTGACAACCGCACAAAGCTGCTGCTGCCTTATGCTCTGGGATTAACCAAAGACTTTTCCACATATACGCATAGTTTCTATTTAACTAATGAATGTGCCACATCCCCCGATTCTCTTCATCTCTCTCTGTCTCTCTTTTATAGTTACCTCTGCTGTTGCCACTTCTGCTTCGGCTTAAGGACTCACTCGCTCAGTTCTCAATTCCCAATTTCCTTTAACGCACCTTCGTTATCAATAATTTTGCTAATTGATCTATTTCGGGTGTGCTTTATAGTCCATATGCAGCACATACATATTCAGTAAGTATATGTATATGATATTATTTTCAAAAAGGTATTCCACATAAGGGATAAATGACTGAATTCATCATTCAACGAAGGAGAATCGATGACTAGGTAGATAAAAGGAGTTTGCCAATTTTAGATGATAACAGTTCAGTAGAAATAAATATTCAAATATTAATATCGCTCTTAAAAAATACCAAATTTATATAGAAAATACTACAACTTACCCAGATTTGGTATATCGATACAAAATTTGTACTTACATATGTAAATAATTAATTTTAAATCATTGCATTAGTCGCATCGACATATTAATTTATTATAATCGTATCTTAACATAGAATAAAATTCCACGACAAAATATCGAATTACTTTCACAAAGATTTTCCATGCATTTATCATCCAACGAAGATGAATCGATGACTAGACAGAAGTGAAAAGTTTGCAAATTTAAGATGATAACAATTAGGTAAAAAAAATGCTAACTCATAGTTGAGGAATGACCGATTAATATTGAGACTATATATATTACTATGCTCATATGACCAATGTTAATATATAAGTACCATATATTTAATCTTTATTGTGTTGTTGGATTTAGTAGTTAGTTTAGTTTGGCATATTTTAAGAATAATAGCTCAATATATAATAATGCAAGAATACTTAAATATAGCTATATTTGGTATATTGATATACAAAATATACCATAGAGAACAAAAAAATACCAGAATGTCAGCCAAAGCAATGTAGTACATCATCGATATACTAAACATTTCGGTATATTTTTTATATTTTTGCGGTATATTTTCGTTATATTTGTAAAGTTTGGTTCTATATAAAATTGTTGTTCGCATTCAAGCTTTCTTACTGGTTAAAAATGTTATTACAATGTTGGTATACTTTTTTATTTTAAATGTTGTAGAGTACATAAAGATTACTTCATTTAAGTTTTGCAAAGATTCCTTTTTTTAAGTGCTGTACAGTGAATACACATAAAAGCTTAATACAAGATGCAACTCAACAAAGTATAATACTTTGTTATAAGTCTCATATTTTTAAATATATTTATATAATAACATTACTAATAGAAACATATACATATATCTATCGATGGATATACGAGTGCGTTATCTGAGCTTGTCAGCTGCAGCTGCTTTGACATAGACACCCACAACTCTCCTCTAAAAGGAGACAGAGATAGAGAAAGGATGTGAGATAGAGCACAAATGCATAAATTCAATTTTCGCATAGCAAAAGGCACTTGGGGGAAAAAAAAAAAGTTGCATAATTTAACGCTGTCCCTGGCTCCTGACGGTGGATTGGGATCTGGATGTGCTGCATGCACTCGAGTATTCCAGATGCCAATGCGGGGCATTGCGATAGCTACCGCGATGATGTAAAAAATTGCAAATCGAATCGAGCTTGGCAAACGAATGTCGCGCCCATTGACCGAAGGTGAGGAATGGAGGAACAGAGGAAGGCGATGAGGAAGGGGAAGGGAGAGAGATGCCTGGGGGGGGTCTGCATACCGAAACGTCAAGAGCACTCGCTCGACAGTTACACGCCTAAGCCACTGGCTACCAGATACGTTTCCCCCCCTCGCTCACTGTCCGTCGGATGAGTAACCAAAGAACCGGAGAGCTCAAACTCCAACTCCAACTCGAACTCGAACTCCAAATGCGACTGGAAGTGGAACCCGCAGGCCAGAGGGCCACGGTATAAACATTGTTGACATTTGCCAAACCTACTTTAATCACTTTTTAACCCCATTTGATACAGTGTCAACATGCATGGGGCGGCGGCTCATAAAATGGACAGTCGACGGTCCTGCCGTCTGTCTGTCCTCGCCGGTCTGTTAGTCCGCTTCGGTATTCGAGGCTGAATGCAACGCCATAATAAAATGTGCAAAAACTCCGAGTCGAGTCGAGTGACAAAAAATGCCAATGACAAACGTCGAAAAAGAACAACACAAAACAAAAAAAAAAAACAACCGATGAGTTGGGCACAAAAAAAGAAATATCCAAAAATGGGAGTGAAATGGCAAAGGACATTCAGCGGGATCCTGCGAGTGTGTGTGTGTGTGTGTGTGTCTGCAAGCGAGCGCAACCGAGGGCATGGTCAACGGGCCGAGCTGCCAAAGCAATTGATTTACTGCACTTTGTTTGCCAAAAATTAATTGAGTTGATGACAAGTGCAATTGATTTATGCGGGACTCAAATGAGTGTGGACAAACGCATGGATGGATGAACGAACAAGAGGACGAACGGACAAATGGATAGGTGGACAGATGGACAGACGGAACGACGGATAGATAGACAGCTGGATAAAAGTTTGAGCAGTTGAGCAGGCAAAAGAATCTCATAGATGTTGCCAAATACCCTCTGTGAGGAATCCATTTACCATCGACTTTACAAAAATAAATCCCCCTTAACTAGCCTATTCCGAACTTAAGTTTTATACAATTTAATCGGAATAAATCTTGCTCTAAATTTAAGCCTGCACAATTTTATCAGAATCAGAATAAATTGTGATACCTTTTAAATATTTATTTAAATAAACGATCTGAAAATAATTCAAAAATTAAAACTTTTTTATTAAATGCCCAATTCAATATTTAATCTGAATTTGAAAACAAATTTTAACAGCGATAATGCTTCAATAACACCTAGTTTAAAATTAAACTTCTGCATAAACTAAATGTTATCTGAATGAATGGATAATAACTTATTTTCATGGACTGTAGTGATAATCATTATGATCTTATAACTTTTTCTTTATATTTAAAAAAATGTTCTAAAAATAAAAGCAACTCATAAAATCAAAGAATGTAAATTATTCTTGCAATTAGTCAGATGAATAATGAAATTTTAATTTCTAAAATTTTAATGTTTTTTTTATAAGAAAAACTTTTTGTAAGCAGAGACTATTTATTTAATTTTTTGATTAGCTTCAATACTTAAGTTTTTTATTAGAAGAATGCCTTGGAAACCTAGTTTAGCATTCATTGCTCGTCTATGCTTTAAAATCAGTCCAATCTTTGTCCGGCTTTAGTCGGTTGGGGGCATTTAACACAACGAGAACGAGAACGGCAACGGCAGGTGTCAAAGGCAACGCTGTAAAAATGTTCACCTGGGCCATGGCTTCCTTCTCCGCTTTGCAGGTGGAGTGACTGCATGTTCCGTCACGGAAGCGTGCCGCGCACACATGTCAGGCTTGGACTCACGGACTCACGGACTCACACTCACTCTCCACCCCGTCTTCCTCTCGCCCACGTTTGGCCAGTTTGGTTGGTCGGATCTGGTTTAGGCCAAAAAGCGACGACGCAACGGAAATAAGCGCCAAGCGGATGCCGGCAAACGAAGCAAATGATTCATTTCCGATGATGCGACAGCGTTCCGCGTTCCTTTCCCAACTCTCCTCTCTCTCTCTCTCTCTGTGTCGATGAGAGTCCTGCGTCCTGCTTTTGTCCTCGTTGTCATCATCGTGGACGTCTGCCACCAAAAATTTGCATGAAATGCAAAATCAAACGGGTCGCGGACCTCACCGAGAGCACACCTAATCGAAAAGGGCTAGCGCGGAGAGTGCGGAGAGAGTTGGAAAGAGAGAGAGAGAGAGAGATGATGTGTGGAGAATGGAGAGTGTGGAGAGTGTGGAGAGTATCACGCGTCACGTTTCAGGTTGACGGGCAAATGTTGCCACTGCCGTTGCCATATTTTATGAGTCCGGTCTGCGGCGCAGCGTGTGTTATTGATATGCTAACGGTAAATGTCATTGGGTAGCCAGCGGGACAGAGTGTGTGGATGAAGGGGACAGCAGGCAGCATTCCGTTCTGTGCTGTGCTCTGCATTTGACGGCTGTGCCCTTGTGCGGAAGTGGTTAAACCGAGCCATAGGCCATTGCACAGTCTGCGTTCTGCGTTCACTGGTCACCCAGGCTCTGGCTCCCTGTCTGCTCTCCCTCTCACTCCAGCCCTGTTGTGTGTGCAGCCCTGGCGACATATGTCGCGGCCAAACGTGTGAAATTTCGAGCTAAAAATTTGCTACCGCACCCTCGACTTATAATGGAGCACTCTTCTTTTTTTTGCTTCGAAGAGAGAGAGAGAGCGAGAGTTTTGGACAACATATTGGAAATCAAAATGTTGACATGTAGCAGGCAACATTTTTCAATTAAGCTGACAACAACAGCAGCAACAATAACTCGACTAGCCCTCATATCATCTCGTAGTGGAATGTCTAAAGTATTGCTTGGTGAAGGGAAGTTGGTGTTCGGATCTTCTATTCAGAGTGCTATGAAAAGGGTTGAGTGTGCCTCTCGGGTCTGAAAACTTACTCGATGATTCTTTCTTTACTGGAGTGTTTATAGTGAGATATTTTTACACCCGCTCCCTATATAGTAGATGCTAGTTTTAGACTTTTGGCGACTTCCATTTCAAACTTTTGTTCATTTAATAGTTACTACAATAATTATGATTTCTCAAAATTTGGTGGCCATCAGTAAACATATTCCAGAAATAATTTCACATGGTTGTCACTATTTTGACCACTATGGCATATTTTGCATGTAATAGTATATCGATATACCAAATATAACTTTCATATGCATATTTTAGTATCTTTGGGTTTATTTTAAGAATAACATCGCATGGTTTTGCTTTTTTCAATGCGGGTAGAGGAGCTTACATTTTGATTATACCCGATACCGATAAAACGGTACTCCAATATTTTAGTATTTTAATTGTACATATATTTGTGGGATGTGGTTTTATTGAAAACGGGGTCTCGGGTATCCCACAGTCGAGTACACTCCACTGTTGCATACCTTTTTGGACAGGAGTGTATTTACAATGTTAATCCCAAGTTGAATGCTACTAAGATAAAATCATATGCAAGTTGAGTCATTGCTTTCTCAGTAAATTAAATAAAGTGTTTTCTTTTTGCGCTCCACCCTTAAAACCAGCTGCATATGTATATTCATTTAATCAATTTGTTGAAACTCAATTGGAAACAATGCTTGATAACACACTTAATTTTGTTGGGATTTCTGAATGAATAGTGAAATATCGGGAAGTTTAGAAAAGTATATGAGGATTTAGTTGCCAGGATTGATGATGAGATAAAGAATTGTTGAAATCTGTCGACAGATGGGAATTGGATTTGACCTGGCTTCGATGATGTTCGATGATGATCGATGTTGGCAGCCAGTTGTGAAGAGAATGGAAAAGTTAAACGACGCTCGCCAGGATGACGGTGATGTCGTCCGGTTTACCGCCGGGTGCATCGATGTTGTGTCGTCTGGCATTCACGCTGAATGGCGAATCGTGGCTGGGATTGAAGCTGAGTGAACGCGCCATCAGCGCAATCGAATTCGCATAGGTCTGCAGCTTGACGTAATCGGAAATGCCGCTCGCATGGCTCAGGACACGCACCAGCAGCTCCTCGGACACATTGTCGTAGACACCATCGGTGGCCAGTATCAGGACATCGCCGCGCTGCAGTTTGAACTGCAGAAGAGCAGCGCATTCGGGACCGTCAATGAGCACATTGAGTCCCTGGCCCGGCGGCGGCACAGCCAACTGATACGGGGTGTTGAAGTGATGCTGCTGCTCCATGGAGCGACAGACGATGGCACCGTCACGTATGATCAGCAGACCGCTGTCGCCAATGTTTGCGGCATAGAGCGTGCTGCTGTCGCGAAGCAGAGTGAGCACACACGCAGTGCAGCTGCCCAGGATGGGTTGCTTCTGCTCCAGCAGATTGCAATAGGCGCGAGCGAGCAGATGCTCGGGTCGCGTCGCCTCAAAGTCTTGGGCGTGGGCGAGGCGCTCGCAGGAGCGCATCAGGAAGCTACTGAATTGTCCCGGATCGATGCCGTACACCCGCCAGCCACCAACGCCATCGGCGACGCCCAGGGCATCGGCCTGGTCGGTGGAGGTCCGGAACCAGGCATCCTCGCCAAACTGTCCCTTGCTGTTGTGCGGATACATGCTGATGTCCTTGGGAAAGCCGCACACAACGCTCATAAGTCGCGGCTGCTCCGAACGAGTTCCCGCCTCCGATGATCCTGCTGCTCCACTCGATTCGCCTACCACTCGATTCGCTCGTCTACCCAAACCGATGAATTCGATTGCCTCGTTGAACATTTGAATCACGCTCATCGTTGTAATGTGCAACGTCTCGCTAATCAAATTGCAGCCTCTGATCGCAGTCCGCTCAATGTGGCATCTGGCATTATCTAAATATTCATTCATGTTTGCTCACTAAATGTACATCTAAATTTACATCTTCTAAACACTAATATTCCATTATAGTATTTCAATTACCTGAGAGTCGAGCGCCACATAAATAACGAGAACCAGACACACGCGAACAAATTGAGAATATCAACCCAAAAAGAAACGAAAGTGTATTATGTAAATGATTTCGAAGGCTTCTTATGTAATTGGTATTGTATGAGTGTTGATTTTTGTGTTTGTGTAGCCAGCTCAATACAAAGTAAGACTAAATTGAATTTTTCTACTTCCATCTGAATAACTTGGCCTACTCTTTGACTGCTTTCATAAAGAATTTGTAATGTTATTTCTCGATAGTATCTTATGTCTAACTTTAATTTCAGAGTGTGTGTCGCGTTGTTAAGATTCTCTTTAAGAGTTAGAATCGTGTGAATATGTTTACAGTTTGGCCACATTCCATTATTCATACATTAGCTTATTCCGATTACTTGAAATCTCATAAAATATTAAATACTTTATAAGTCTATATACATCAGGCAATTATCATATAATATTTTATTACTATTTTATATACCGAAGTTTATATTTGGTATAATGATATACAATTATATTCAAAATATACTACCGAGTACAAAATATACCAGATTACCAACCAAAGTGAATTTGAAGTTGAGCAAGAGAATGATTGCTTTAATTAATTGTTAATCAAAGGATTTTTAATAAACAAGTCAACAAAACAATTTTCGACAGTATATCAAAAAAAAACATTGATATGTATAATATTGCATTTAAAATCGATATACTAAATATACTAAAATATAACTTATAATTAGTTATTTGGTATATTGATATATCATTTAAAATCAATATAACAATAATACTCAAATATACTGAATGTTATATTCGGTATGTTGATATACTGCTGCATCTAAAATCAATATTCCTAAACCTTCTAAAATATACCGATGGTTATATTTCGTATATTCATATACTATTATGCTTAATATCAATATACAAAAATACTAAAATAATAAAATAAAATAATAGTTTTAATTGCATTTAAAATTAATAAACCAAAAATACAAAAATATACCGAGAGTTAAGTTTTGTATATTTATATAACCTGAGTGTTATATTTTTAATATATTTTTATATTATTGCAATTAAAATGTAAATTGTAGTATATAATATATAATAGTAATTTCCGTCTGCCTGTCCGTCGGCCTGCATGAACACCTAGATTTTGGAGACTATAAGAAATGGAGACATTATTTTCTTTCGATTCGAAAGTCAATATATCAAAAAAATACTCCAATACATTGAGTTATATTTGGTACATTGATTATTGCATTTAAAATCAACTATATCAAAAATACAAAAATACATACCACAATTGCTATATTTGGTAAATTAATTTATGGTTGTATATAAATTATACTACAAAATAGCGTTATTTAAATGTATTTACATTTTAAAGTGATTAACAAATCGAAGAAGTAATTGTGGCTTCAAATCGCGCGCAGTAATTGAACAGCAAACACGTATGCAAATATGCCATCTGTATTTGTATTAGTTGCTAGAAGAGTCGATTAAATTGCTGTTATCCTCCTCCTCGTTGTTGTTGTTGTTGTTGTTGTAGTTGGTGGTGGTATTGATAGCGATGCTGTGGCTTCAATTCCAAACAGCACACAAAATGCATTTTGGGAAACAAATGTGGGCAAACAGAGCAGCAGAAGCTGTTGCCTACTTACAGGGAAAGAGACACAAACAAGAACTGGCAGCAGCCAGTGAGTGAGGCAGTGAGGCATGCGGCATGTGGCATTGAAGCATGTGGCAGTCAATCAGTCAGTAACTGAAATGGCTTCAATAGCAGCCGCCGCCACCAGCTCCATCTTCGTCATCTTCGTTTGCTCAACTGAATGCGAGCACTGGCTGCCTGGCTGCCTGTCCGTCTGTCTGTCTGTCCGTCTGTCCGTCTGTCTGTCTGTCTGCTCCTCTATACGTCTCTTTGCTTGCTGCTTCTCTGTTTGTCAGTCTCTTCGTCTGCCTATCTGTTTGTCGCTCTATTTGCTTCAACACCCACTGCAAATTAAATTCATTAGTCAACTTCCGGTTTCGCACACAAACACACATACACAGCATTTGCAAAGTGGCAGGCTTTGCCGTTGCCATGTGTTGCCTTCGTCCTTGCCTCAGCTGAGTGGCTGTCAATTCAGACGGATTTGAAGTCAACTCAATTTGAAATCAATAGTGTGTGAATAATCCTTTCACACCGCTGCACCTAAGCACACACACACACACACACATACACTCCCACACACAATTGCAAACACATTATAGGTATCTCTGGTCTGGTTGCATGCTGCAAATGCCATTGCTGCAGGCTGTTTTGGGGGCACTTGAACACACACATTTTTGCATTGATTGCACTTCATATCGTTGATTCATTCATTCATTTAGTCTGTCTGCTTTGGGGCTCGTTTATTCATGCGCTGCCATTGGCATATGTTGCATCACTCTTTTCTTCTCTTCTTTTTGTGTGAGAGAGGGGAACGGGAGTGGGAGCAAAAACCCATTACGGCGACGACGACGATTCAAAGTATTTAAGCAATTCAATGGCATTTTGACAGCAGTCGCCACACACGCTCTACTCTCGCTCCCCACTTGCAACCAACCACTTCAGCCACGTCGAGTGGCAAGCAATGAGCTATGCATGCAATTTAAACGCCTCCCACACACACACACACACATACACAGAGATGAGGCAACTGCATTGCATCGTCGTTGTTGCTGCGAGGCACCCGAAAAAAAAAAAGAAACCAGCAAAATATTCCCAAACGGAAAAAATAGGCAAATGGCATTGAGGAGGCGCCACCAGCTGCTGCCGCTGCTCCTGTTGCAACTGCTCTGCTCTGCTCTGCTCTGTTGTTGCAACGCGCAGTTAAGTTGCCTGCCGCCTCCTATTAAGGTCGTTGGCTATTAAATAGGCGCTGGAGAGGCCAATAAAGAGAAGGAGATAGAGGCAGAGGCAGAGGCAGAGGCAGCGACACAGACAGTGGCAGTGGCAGCTGCATATGTGCCGCAGCATCATGCAACTTGCCACTTGGTCTGTTTGTGTCTGTAATTGTGCATAATTGAGTTGAGTTTTGGCTGCCACTTGGCTGCCACAAGCTGCCTCCTCCTTCTCCTTCTCCTTCTCCATAGCAGAGGCTGGCTGCATTGTGGATAGCAGGCAAATGCCACAACTGCACTTGCCACTTGCCACACAACGAGTATAAGCTGATTTCAGCTATTGTTCGATAAACGATGCCAGATTGACCATTCATTTGCTTTGAATGATACTTCACATGGAATGAGGATGAGAATGAGAAGCAAGAGAGTTAAAGTTCAATTATAAGCAAAGGTGCAAATCCCCAAATCAAAATAATCAAGTTTATGGTGTAGACTAGGAATATTTGTAATGTCCATATCATTTCATTCCTTTGATTTTAGTTTTTATTTTTAAGAAATATATAAAAATGGTTAGCGGATATCTCACAGTCGAGCACACTCGACTGTAGCTTTCTTACTTGTTGATATATTGATATACATACAAAATATACCAGACTGTCAGCATTAGCAAATATGACTCGTAAGAAGTAGGCGTTTTAGCCCATACTTCTGAAATCTTTCTAAGATTTGCACCCAATCTTAAAGATAAAAAATGTTATTTGAGAACTAATTTTATATGAAAAATCAGTTGGAAATCTGTTAATGTTCTGAATAAAGCTTAAAATCGTAATACCGTATATAACCTTCGGTATATTTTAGTATTTTTTTCGGTATATTATTGAACACTCTTCACTGTAATCTTTAAACTTGTTTTTTCTCCACTCTATGTCAAAAATGTTTTCCTTCAGCCTAATCCCTCTTCAGATGTGCAGCTAACGGAGGGATAATCATTAGAGTTTGACACTGAAATTGGAAGCGACTCTTCAGCTGTTGTCTGCGTCTGCCACATTGATTGGCAGTTGTGATGTCGAATTCCAAAGATAAATGCAACACCAGCTGCAGTTGCAGAAGAATTTTGCAGCAACATTCGAACTCTCATCCAAATCCACATTCGCATTCGAATTCAAATTCAAATTCAGAGCATTCAAGCAAGAAGCATTTCAATTAATTTCATTAGAGACGTACAATTAATGCACAAAAGTGGCCAGTCGGACGTGGCAGCTCCCTTGGGCTGCCACTCAACGTTGTCCCGAGACAAAGGATATAAAGGAGAGGCAAGTGGCCCCCACTTGTCTGTCCGTCCGTCTGTCTGTCTGTCCGTCTGTCCGTCTGTCTGTCCATTCACTTGTGTACGCTTTGGCCACAATTGTTGCTGACCAATGATCAATTTAATAGGAAAACAATATTGATAGCCCAGCCTAGGGACGTTAGCTAGACAAGCAGACAGCAGCAGGCAGCAGGCAGGACGTCACCAGGGACCGGACAGGACACTTCAAGCTGAAGTTGAAGTGGAAATGGAAGTTGAAGTTGAAGCAGGCGGCGGAAGTGTTGTGGTTTTGTGTTCTCTGAGAGCGCCTGGAGACGGTGGGGGGAGGGGAAAAGATTGAGTTTGTTGGGGTTCCTTCTGTGTGTGTGCGCTTTGTTTGTTTGAAAACTTGCTAAACTTTTGGTGTTGTGTTGTAACTAAATTTTAAAACACACACACACATGTGTATGAGTGTGTGTGTGTGTGCTGGAGTGCAGCAGCTAGTTGGCAACACTTTCACTTGTGCGTTGTCTTTGGCCATCGCTCTGTGTGTGTGGCTCTGTTTGGTTTCTTGTGGTTTATTATTCACGCCTGAATTGATTGTAAATTAAAGTTTGCTCCAGCACCCGGGTCAAGGCAAGCGAGGAGCAAAAGGTCCTTAGGCATTCACTGCCTGAGTTGCCCGTTGTGCATTTTGAGGTCAGCCTATGGCAAAGTTTTCTTTTGTGTGTGCGAATTGGTTACTTGCCTTGCCTTCGCCTTCTCCTTCGCCTTCGCTTCCAACTCCAACTCCCAACTTCGACTCCCAGTCTGGGTGCGTCCTTTGTGCTGCCTTCGTCCTTCGTCCTTCGTCCTGCTGCTGCTCTGCTCTGCTGGCCATGCTCATGTCGATACTTGCAGGTCCTTGTCGCCAGTGCTGTCTGTCGCCTCGCTGGCCATATTAGAAGCCAAAAGGCATTCAAGTGCACATAAGACGATTACACATCATTTAACCGACGCACTGCAAAACTATGAGGCACAATCGCTCCTTGCCCCCCAGCTTCCCCCTACCCGTTGTTGCCCCTTCTCCTCAATGGCTGCTGCTGTAATTGTTGCTTCTCGACCAAAGGACTATTCAGTCCTTTATTGACTGCTGCATATTGATTATAGTTACAATGCCTCGCCTTTGCCTTTGCCTTGCTTCTTCCTTTCATTGGGTGTCCTTTTGTGCTGCTCGGGGAGTTCATTTTGCTCTGCTCTTTTAACATGACTTCACTTGATTGCTGGCATTTGTCCTTCTTGTTTAAAATTCAATCGCCCTGCATTTAAACACACACTCACACACATGACTACTCCCCCTCTCCCACTCTTTTTGGGGTTGTGTGTGTGTGTGTTTTGAGACAAAATTAATTTGGTGTTAATGCAGTGAAAGTGCTGAAAAGGGGGAGAAATTCTTAAGCAATGGTTCAGATTGTCGCTCAATCCTTAAGTTTGCAACTTTCCACTTAAATAGCT
The DNA here is from genome assembly GCA_035046325.1 of Drosophila niveifrons. Lineage (NCBI taxonomy): Eukaryota > Metazoa > Arthropoda > Insecta > Diptera > Drosophilidae > Drosophila > Drosophila niveifrons. Next base: position 11,483,593 of record JAWNOC010000063.1, on the reverse strand, counting down.
CTCTTTTATATTCAATATTTCACATTAAATTAGCTTTCACATTAAACTAGCTTCATACTATGGCAATTACTTCAAGAATTCAAGAATTGATTGCAACAAAAATTTCAGTGCGAACTTTAAATATATTATTTTGAAACTAGCTAGAATATGGATCGATTTTATTGCTGCCAAACTAAGCTGAAATTAATTCGGCAGCCAATATAAAAAGTCTTAAAAAAGAAAAAGTATAGCAGCTTTATATAAAGTCAGTTTCACAATCATCTTTTGAATTCGTTAAGTCATTGGTTTCAAGACTGGTGAATTTTAAATATATTATTATGAAACTGTATTGATTTGTTTACTGAACTCAATTAAATTTTATTAATTTTCAAATTTATAATCTTCTTCCTCTAAATTAACAAATTATTAAGAGAACTGAGCTTTATCGAAATTTCTTGCTTAATTTAAGAAATTTCGCTTTGTAATTTTAGTATATATAGTATATTTTTTGTACGCCTTTTTAAAAGTACTTAAATATTATTTTGTGTGTTGTAGAACTAAAATTTGTTTCTGTATTTTACTACAATTGTGCTGCTGTTGAGAGTGCTCGACTGTAATATACCCGATACTTATTTCGAATGCAAGCAAAAAAGCGCGGAATTATTCCTAAAATATACCAAATTGATATACAGCAAATATACTGAAATATACAAAAGACTATATTTGATATTTTTGATATTAGTATACCGTTAAAATACTTAAAATATATATACGAGTATATTTAGTATATTTTTATAGTACTACATTCCAAATATAACATACCATAGAGTGCAAAATATACCAGACTGTCAGCTAAAGCAACTAAATCCCATAGTAAGTAGGCGTTTTTGATCATACAAAAGTATTTCTTTTAAGACTTTTACAATTTCTATCTGATCGCAAGCAACTTTACAGGAATCCTAAATAGTTATTAAATATCAAAATGACTCTATCTTCAAAATAACCTCTGTTACAAATTTATAGACAGACAGAAATGACGATATCGCCTTGTTGACGCTACAAAAATATATATACTTTGGAAATGTCTCCTTTTGCCTCTTACATACATTTTTTCCAGGCATAAAGTTATAATATCGTTTCACCTTCTGGGTAACGGGTTTAAAAACTATTGAAACATATCCGATCTTTTTCTCTTTGACTCACTTTTTTCTGTAAGTATTCTTTCATCTCAGGAAAATGTTTAATCTTTTGAATTGAGTTGTGTGAAAACTATATATTTAAAGAACATTTTTTTTTTTTAATTTTTTTTATTTAAAAAAAAAGTCAAAGTACCCATTTCTGCAAAATGGTTTTATTGTTTGACTGATATAAAAATAAAATTGTTAGAGAGAAATGAATATTTAATATAGTTGTCTCTTTTACCATTGGAATTGAGGTGAATCTTTGCTTGTAAGCCCCAAGCTGATCTCTTTGATCCATAGCTCAGTTGTGTTTATTGTTGTTGTTGTTGTTGTTGCTGTGAATGTGGCAAGTTCGCAAGTGAGTTATGAACAGTCAGGCAGTGAATGGATGTGAATGGATGACAGACGAGCTGACAGTATGTAACACGCTGACTATGCCATACTTCTGGAGAGTACTTACCTCCTAAGCTCATGCAGAGTGTGTGTGTGAGTGTTGAGGTGGAGAAGGTTGACCAGAAGGCGACGCAGGTCAACTGCTTAGGCAAGAAACTTTTGCCACTTGGCCACATTGCTCAAGTGGCCGAGGAGGGCAACTGGAAACTGGGAACTGGCGAAACTGGACGTTGTCCAGGCATGCACTTGGCTTGGTAGCTACTCATCATCATCATCATCTTTATCATCATCATCGTAGTCCTCATGCAACTGTTTCTTCCACAGACGCATGCCAAGAACCTTGTTGCATACTTTTGTTGGAGTGCAGCCTGCCTGCCAAATGGCAAACGGTAAACAAAGAGAGAGGAAGAGGAAGAGTAAGAGGAGCGGCTTGGACATCAAAGTTGCCAACTTTCGGCTTGAGGAATTTTCGACAAGGCGACTTGGAACTTTTGTTACTTTGCTGGTTGTTGGAAGATACCTGAACACAACAAGCTCAAAACCAAAAGCAAAACAACAACAACAGCAGCAGCAAAAAAACAAAAAAAAAATAAAGAAAGGAAAAAAGGGCTGTGGGTTTAATTGTTGTGCTCGTCTGTGTTGTCTGCCATGCTCTGAGTTGTAGTGTGATGCGACTGGCATATAAATTTCGCCAGAACAGGCCAGGACAGGACGCTCAGGTGTCCTTAGTGGTGTTCTAATTACTAACAAACTTAATTTGCTACAAGTTATTTTCGCTTGCCCCGAAAGAGCGCCGGAGTTGGGGGCCACGTGGCCACGGCAGCCACTTGACTGCAGTAGCAGCAGAAGGACACCGAAGTAGCAGTCCTAGTCTACTTGAGATACTTAAGCCACACGCCTAAAAAAAGACAACCAAAAGAACTAGAAAGGGGAATCTAGCAAAGCGGCGATTGTCGATCAATTCGCTTTGGGAGTATTTGCTGGCTAAGATTCGCAGTCAGTGAAGAATTTCATGACCTCAAGACAACAAACTGAGACAAGATGAAGTCTGTGGCGTGGTCAGCTTTAAGCACCGTTAGAGCAAACCGAAATGTTCATTGTAAATTATGCGCTTTGGTTTACAAATTGCATGTGCCTTGGACCTTCGCCGCACGAGGCATGTGGCAAAGTCACAGCGACAAGGACTGACTGACTCTGCTCTGCCTGGACTTGACTTCACTTTACTTCTGAGTCCTGCTCACACTCTCAGCTCCGCTTTGCTGTGTTTGTTGTGTAACTAATGCGTGGTCAAAGTTGTTGCCATGTATTCAAATGAGCAGCGTCGACGACGCAAGTGCAACTTGTTTGGCAACTTCTTAGACATACTTTTCTTACAGTCCAGTCCAGTGGACAGCATTAGAATGCTTAAGAAAGTGGCAAGAGACAGGGGAAGGGTCACACAGCTAGCAAATATTTTATGCTTTACGTGGTTAGGCAATGGCAGCTTGAGAAATTACGTGGTTCTTCGTATGCAAGCACCACCCACTCACCACCATCATGTGGACCACTCACAGCACCACTCACCACTCGCCACTCGCACCTCTGGCTCTGGTCATTGTGTTTTTGTCTCTTGGCTTGCATTTAGTATTTTAGTATTTTAGTATTTAACATGCGCTGCCTAAAAGTATGCAAAGTTATTTCTTGCAAACCTTTTTGAGCTCTAACTAAATGCTGTTGCCATTGCCATTGTCGTTGTTATTGTTGTTGTTGTTGTTGCCTCTAACTCACTTGACTTTTTATTTGTAGTACACTCTCCCTTTTGCCTCTTCACCCCGCCCGCCATCACCTTCAGTTGTCCGGCGAAAAGCTTTTGTCTACTTAGCCGAACGCGCCGAAAAAAGTTGTAAAAATCGTGTAAAAAATTTGCTCAGGGAAAACGTGCAAAATGCGTTTAGTTGTTGCGTAGTTGCTGCTGCGCTCCGGACGGACTCTAATAATTTATTTTAATGATAATGCATAGCAGCCATAGCAGCCAAGTCCGGGGTTAACTAAGTGGACACAATCGCAGTGTCAGCTATAAGAGAGGGGAGGAGAAAGCTAAGGGATGGGATGGGAAGGGGAAGGGAAGACTGAAAGGTGGCATTAGAAATGCGCTGCCTAAAAAGTTTTTGTCTCTAACCCACAAAATAGACCAATAACTAGCCGCTACTTTTTGATATGCGTCTCAAATATTAAGTGCCCGACACGCCCACTTAAGCGAAGCGGGTTGCACTGACTGTCGAGGGGGGGAGGAAGAGGGGGAAGCTGCTGCTGCTTCTGCTGCTTGAAGCGCATCATTGTAAAACCCTTTCGGCGGGCTACAAGACAAGTGCAAAGTTTCTACCACAAAAAGTTTTATAGAAGCATAAAACTTGTGCATTTTTCTACAAAACAAAGAAGAAACAACCCAAAAAAACAGAAAAGAAAAAAACGAGCGAAGAAACAGGAATGAGCATAAACACCATTGGTCTCCACTTTTTTTTCAGTTTTCTTTTTACTTAATTTTTTGCTTCTGTTTCATTCTTAAAACAAAATGCAAATAAAAAAGTTTTAGCTATGTTTCGGGGCGTCGTGTTTTTTTTTCCTCTCTCTCTGTTTTATACTTTTCGAAAGAACTACTTGGGCGTGGGTCACGTTCTCGAGGGTTGCTTCGTCAAGTAGTGACCCATACGTCTTGGGGCAAGCACAAACACTTGCTGCCTGCCCTCCCCCCCATCACCCTCTCTCTCTCTCTTGAGGGCCAGAAGTTGACCAATCTGTGTGCCACTTGCCACTTGCCAGTTGTTGCTGTTGCTTCTCTATGAAGTGGCAACGGTTTTCATACCACGCAATCAGACAGTGGCAACAGCGGGTTGCCGTAACTGCTCCATAAACTTGGCTAAGCGCTGCTCAAGAGCTATTCTGGAAAGCAGCTGTTAGCTGTATTCGCTTAATTCACAGTCTCTCTCTCTTTCTCACTGTCATTTAGTTGTATCAATGGAGACAACAAGTTGATGACTCGCCTCGAATAGTTGATGGTAATATTGACAACACAAAACTGTAGTATTCCAAATGCACTTTGATAAACATACGCTTCAAATTCTTAGATATATTCTTCACCATGGTTCAGGGAATGTCATTTCACGAAAGAGAAGAGGGAAGAGAGTGATGAAAATTGTCTTTAAAGCTGTGCTAATATCCTCTAACTATTTTCAATAAAGTCAAACAATGCAGTATTATTCTTGAAATTCCAAAAAATACTAAATATTCCAAAGACTGTCAGTTACATTAAAAAAACTAAAAATACTAAAATATACATAACGCTGTCATTTGTATATCACTATACTATTACAATCAATATATAGTGCACACAATATACCATATTATACTAAAAATACTAAAATATATCAAAAGTTATAATTATAATAATATTATAATTATTATTATAATACTATTACATTCAAAATATACTATTGAGTATATGCCAGATTGTTTATCGAATCAAAATACAACTATCAGGACAATTGTAACTAAACTTCCTTATTGGAGGCTATTAACTATTGTTTAAAAAAAATTTTTGATCTAAAAATATATATGATTAAATGGTTGAAAATAGAGGAAGCCGAAAAAAGGTTAACAATGGAAGGTTAATCAATGTATTGGAAAAACAATTCCGGAAGTCACAGTAATCTATAGATTACTATTCCAACAATAAATTTAAATCATGTATAAACAAGTAAGAAATGTCAGCTAATATAAAAGATCTCGAAATTCCCAACAGAAGTTAAAAAGTTTGCAAATTTTGCTCCTTTAGCCCGACCCTTAGATATTTTTATAAAAGTATATGTTTTCCAAAATGATTGAATTTATTCGTGAGTGTTTGTCTGAGTGAATTCTTAATAGTAATACGGAAATTATAAAAACTGATTCATTTTGTTTTCTATGACAGATTTGCACTGAATTCCGAACATATATTGAGAATGTAAATTGGGACTAGAAATACAAAATAATTGTGATTGAGATTAATTGTGCAATAACTAGCACATTAATAATAGCCTTAAATTATATGAGTTGCTTATAGTACATAAAATACTTTCGAAGATGTCATCTTCCATCAACTTACAATATAAAAAAAAGAAGAATAAAATACACATTATTATAACTACTTTAGGTGCGTTTGCCTATCTCTATTATTTCCAAATGATATTCTATACAATTGCCATGACCTAACCCAAGAGTGAGACACTCATCACATCATTTTTATGATCCAAAGAACAAGTTGGCAATTTCGATTATTGACTGACAACTGGCAAACACATTTTAAATGACCTCTCGTTTTTTATGATGAGTGACTCACGTTACTCTTGGGTATCAGAGGGTAAACTTAACATTTGACTTCAGATCATTTAAATCGAAATCAAATTCGAATTCATATTTCAGCTATCTACGCTTGATCACATCCTGCTTCTGGAGTGGAACGCGTTCCCAGAGCGTGCGAAAGTGTGCGTCCTGTTTGTGGGGATTGAAGTTGGCGATGGTGTCCCTCGAGTAGCTGTGGAAGTTGGCCGGCAGCTCGGCGGATTCGACGCCAACATCGTCGTGCTCCAATGCTGAGTCATCGGCATCCATGAACTCCAATGCATGTGACTAAAGCAGTGGAAATTGAAATTGAAATTGAACTAAATACGCAAGACTATTTTGGATTTTGTTATTCACCTGAACTAGGAGAAGTACTAAGGTGATTAGCATTGCGAGCATCGCCAGCGGCCGTCCACTTGGTGCAGCCATCAGCAACAAGAACAACAACAACAACAACAATCACAAATGCAATCACAATAAGAAAAAGCGACAACAACAACAGAAATGTCAGCCAAAAAGCGCTTACAACATTTTACGTTGACCAACGAAACGCGACTGGCGACTAGCGGCAACTCGTTGGATTCTCCAATTGTCGCACCCCCCTTCCCTTCCCATTCCCCTTCCCCCTCTCACACTCCACTAGTTAAAATACACGTGTGCCGCATACAGAACGAACAGCTTGAGCTGACCCTAACTTTTCGTCTATTTTTAGCGCAGCGCGTCATTTGCAAACCCCTCACAGAGCTTTTTTTTGCCAATGCGGGCAATTTTAATAGGCTGTAACCCCCTCTGTATTCCCCCACTTCCCTGCTCCGTCATTCATTGATTCAACTTCGCTTCGTTTCAATGATGAAAATTACCTTTTGTTTGTCGAACGAAAACGAAACGAAAACGAAAACCAAAAACGAAAACGATAACGAAAACGACGACAAAAACCGAACCGTAAACCGTAAACCGCGAACGCGACGCTTCCAATGATTTCATTCGGCAAATTTCAGTTTCAATTGCCATTAATGCTAGTGAAAATTATTAACCAGAACGTCGAGTATCATCGCATTAGGGCAAATTAATTACATTCGCATTGTGTGTGCTGTGCTCATGCTCATGCTCAAGCTCAAGCTCAAGCTCAAGCTCGATCAGAATTATGACAGACAGCAGCACTATTAACTACACTTCACTCCGGTAGAGAGAACTGGCAGCGAAACCAATGGAAATTGTCAAATTATCCAATTCATGATTTAATGATGCTTGAAGCAAAAATTAATACTCGACAATTTATTGTTTATTCACGGAGTTCTATGAGCTTAATAAGTATTTGCATATTCTTATTATAATTATATTTTTTCGCTTTGTAAATTGCAGCTGAATGTATTAAATATTTTTTTCATACTAAACACTCCAAATATTCTTTTTGGCGTTAAAAAAATAAAATAATACCTTCTGAATGGATAGTTTTCTTTATAGTTATTCTATTATTATTTTGCTTAATTCGCTTTAGAAATTGCAGCTATATATATATTATATGGTTGTTTCTTATATTAAGCACTTTAAATATTATATTAGCGTAAAATAATAAATATAATACGATTAGGATGGTCTTGTTTTTGGTCTTGTTCTATTTGATATATAAAATTTTTCCAATAAAATTTCGTATTCATATTAGCAAAGTTCTTTTGAAATAATAAAATGTAATAGAATAATCATAATCATAATAATTATTTTTAAAAAAAATTAACTATAATCTATATAAACTATAATCTCTATTTTATTAGCACATTTTTATACATAAAGAAATTTAATTAATTATAAAGAAAATAATTAATAAATTAATATTGATTGTTTTATTCTTGTTCAATACTTCGAAAAAGGCAGAACAATTCTTTCGATAAAAAACATTATTTTTCTCGCTTTTTGGACGAAATATTCTGAAAAGTAAAAACGACATTTATTAGTTTCAAAATAAAAGCAAAAATCTTAAATTTATAATATTGTAATTTAAAAACATTTCGTTCTTTTATGCTTATAAGCTGAATTCTAATCAAAATAAATACGACTGATTTAAGTTTTTAAATTAAATTAAATTACTTCAAAATTAATTTAAATAAGACTGCACAAGTTTGTTAATGAATGAAATAGAAGAAAATAAATACTTCAACTGATCCACTACAATGATATTTCTGAGTCGTGAAATGCTCGAAGTTCGGATAAAGATACAACAACCAAGGCACGGATTCGGTGGTTTCGATTTATTCCCAGATTTATAAATAACAAACTTATTTTGAAAAATATTCCTTAAAATGTAAGACTATTTTTGTATGAATTATAAAACGAAGAGTAAGGATACTTACAATAAGCTTAGGATGGAAAATTCTGCTCTTGATGAAGATGAACAAGGTATTAAACAAAATGTATATAGGAAAAATAAAACAGATAATAATAAAAATCATAAAAGGTACTAATGTTATTTCGCAGAGTGTGAAAGGTATTCTTTAAATTATAAGCTCATTCTTAAACATGCATGAATTGCTGAATATGCTGAGTTGAAATATACATAATATCATAAATTGTGCGGAATTGAAAAGTTCTTATCAGTAAACTTATGTAAGTAAAAGCAAGAACTCTTCGAGCAAGATTTCGTGCGCTTGCACGAAATGACAAAAGCTTTTAATTGTGCCTAATCCTCAGTCTTTCATTAGTTTTATTTTATTTTTTTTGTGGAGCACGCAAATCAGGCGCATTAATGCCACACACCTTCATATTCAATTAATTTGAAGCTTATCAAAAAATGCAATCATCACGGGTCGCGGGTATGAACTCATACATAGTTAAGTCCATTCGACTGGACTGTGTTAAGTACTTGAGTGTGGGACAGTCAATGTTATTAAAGAGGGGACAGAGAGAGGGAGTTTTGCTGTTTGCCTATTTACCTGATGGCTGTGATGTATCTTTCATGTATTTAGTAAACATAGTTAAAGATCGTTATCCAATTAGTCAAAAGCTCATGTAATAAATTGCCTGAATTAAGGTGCGGAATTTTAATTACATAATTTACGCGTGCGCCCTCAAAGAGAATGCTACTACAGAGTGTGGCATCAGATGTAGAGGGAGGTGGAGGAGGAGCGCAGTGTGTGAGTGTCTATGTGTATTAGAGCCAAGGAAATATGGGCAAGTAATGTTGAAAAAACAACAAACAAAAATTATGGAAATACTATTGACAACAAGTCGAATTTCAAGTGCTCTAAGCACAACTCAGTCAGAGTGATCAAAGAAAGGAAAAGGCGATATTAAAAGATATAAAGAATTTAAAGATTAATGATAAAAGTAAAGTAAAGTGATAGTAAAATTATTTTTTTTATTTTATGGCACCCACCAAAATACGTGTGGAATTTATAGATTTAAGCTAATTCCGCTTTTTAGTTAAATATTTAATTCCATAAATTGATATTTTATGCCCATATCATATATCAGCATATCTAACGTGGCCGTTTTAAATTTTAAATGTATGGTCACACTTGATCTTAGCTGTTCTTTTCATATGTACATTCAATGTCGTTAGATTCATAACACGTTTCGAAACTATAAGTTCATTATACACATACTATATTTAACACTAAAATATTATTTATTTATTTTCCAAAATTCTTTAAACTGTTTTAGTGGTCTTTTAATATCCGAATCTGAAAAGTTTGTTAAAGCGTCAAACCATTTGATAAAAGTTGAATGCTTAAACTGAAGAGTATTCGTTAAAACAAACAAAAATAACGAGAAGAGCAGTTGAGAAATGACAAGAGAGATAAAGGGAAGGAGAAAAAAGGAATAGTTGTGGAGAAGCAGAATAAAAAATCAACGGCAAAAAAGGAGTCGCAAAGTCAAAATGCGTTTGGCATTTGATAGCTCATCTTAATAGAAAAGTACACGCAATTTGTGCGCTGTGCGCTGGTCATTAGAAGGAATGACAGTAATAACGATAATTATGAATTTTATCCGATTAAGCGAGCTACTAGCTTCAAGCTCCAAGGTGCGTGGCCCAGGCCCAAATGACTGGGCATAAGTCAAAAAAGGTTCGCTTCGCTTCGTTTTCAAGGAGTCGACCACACATCACACACACACACACACATATGTTACACACACTTCATATTCAAATATTAAGTGCAATGCGTGCCATTGAACAATTAATTCTTATCTGCTTAAGCCGCGCAACGCGCTGCAAGGGGAAAGTCCAGAGTCCAACTGATGCAACAGTGCCTGCTAACTGTCACAGTCATAGTCATAGTCACTGTCACTTTTCCACTTATTCTACCCCCTCTCTCTCTCTATTTCTCTCTCCCATTCCACTTCCTTTTTGAGAGTTCGAGCACTAGTATGACTGAGTTGCTTGCAAGCAGCTTGCCAACTAAATATTTAGTTGGAAATTTTCCCGTTTCCCATTCCTCCATTCTCCGTTCATTCCTCTCCGATTAACCCTCTGCGCTCGCATTTCTCACATGTCATCGTGCTTGCTCCAATTGCGTGTCAAATGCGCTCAATTCTGTTATGACAATGCGACGTAATTAGAGGCCACGCATAGGCTCGCCTCATCATCATCATTATCATCATCGTGAATGGATGGATGATGATGATGATGATGATGGTGATGGTGAATGGCGAATGCTGATGACCCAGGCGCGTCCATACAGACTAAGCCGCTAATATATGACACTACTCCTAGCTGGGTGTGTACAGAGCCCGCGCACTTGATAAATATTATTGTAAATGGGCCCGAGATGAATGTGTACACTGACCACACACACACACACGCACACACACACAACTCAAGAGGCAACTGGCAACGAAATGGACACGAATGCGAATACTCACAGGATGCGTGTGAGAGAAGCTCGCATTTGCATTTGCATATGGAAAGTGACCTAATACCAAACACACATCAGTGTCATCGCACACAGCGATAGCAGGAAGTACAGTTGACAACAACATTTCGATAACTAGGCGACAGCACTGTGATAGAAGACACAAAACACTGTTCCGCAAATCATTTGTTCTTTGTTTTTTGGAACTTTGAAGTTTTTTCATGACTTGGCTGACAATCTGGTATATTTATTTGAGTGTACTAGAATATCGATATACCAAATATGGCTTCAAGTATATTTTATGATTTTTCAGTACATAAATTTATTATATTTTCAGAAGAATACCGCATTATTTAATAACAATAATTTAAAGTTATAAAAACGAAATGTTCAGAAGGAGTCATTTCCGATTCCATTTATCACTTGGTTGGGATCAGTTACAAATTATGAAAGTTACTCAGGGAAAGTGTTATTCCTTGTCTTGGTTGATAATCTGGTATATTTTCTAGATTATCGTGGATTAATATATTAAATAAAATTTTAGGTATATTATGGTATTTTCCGATATATCATTTTAGTATATTTTTAAAACATTTTTAGAAAACATTTTCAATCCAATTTGCCATTTGGTTGCAATCAACTATTAATTGCGATATTTATTTAAGAATTTTGACGCATCTTGGTTGCTTTGTTTGACAATCTGGAATATTCTGACGATTATTTTAGTACTTTTGGTATATTTAACCTTTGTATAGAATATTGATACACCAAATGGAGCATTCGCTATATTTTAGTATTATTCGGTATATATTTTTTCTCTTATTAGAAGCGAATAACGAATTTCTTATAGTCGAGCACACTCAACGCACTCAAGTAATTTACAAGCCTATTAAGCCTATTTATCGGGATTTATTCGAGCAGCCAAGTTTTTAACTTTCTTTATTGTGTTATGATTTTCAGACAATTGAAACAATTTGAAGTGTGGGAGAAGGTTTATTTGTTTTGTTTATTTTTTTTTTTAGAATCTTAATATTTAAAAACGGTACGGTCTATGCTTCGCCCCTAAAAGGGGCGGCCGGTCCAACCTAACCTAACCTAATATTTAAAAAAGAGTTTAAAAGGTTTTTCCTAGCTTCATAATCAACATTGTTAAGATCATAAAGTACTCATGAGTATGCGGAATATGCTAGTTCTTTTAGTTACATTTATTTGAATCTGTTTATTGGTGTGTAATTATTATATCTATTGCATCATAGCTGTAGCTTTCTTTGCAATTTGCATTTACAATGCTTGAAAATTCGGAATAACTGAAAAGCTTATCGTAGACTCTGAGTTCTCAGAACCCCAAACGTAGAGGCTGTAATACAATTTGCAGTTTTTCCCCCTTTCTTTAGTATTTAATTTCGTCAATTTTTATGCGCGTGTCAAGTTTTTAGTTACCTTAACTTTTTTATCTGTTATTTGTTTTTCGAAAGTCACTCAAATCGAGGCGATTATGAAATCTGGGTACTTTTAATTAGGCTAAGGCACGATCTCGATCTCATTGACGTTTTCATAGGTCTGGTGAGTGACTCCACTAGGAGTATAAAACGTACTGAATGGCTTAACGTGGAGTTCAGTAAAGTTGGAGTTGCATTTAACATACGATATGAAGTTTTCGACATTGACTTTTCTCGGCATTATGCTGACTTTTGTCTGCTTGATGCATAAGACACCCGGTGCCGAGGTAAGTTTTGATTGAGTAGTAGAAGAAAGTCAGCAAATTTGATCAACATCCTTCCTTAATTAGGCTTGTAATATTGATCAGCTGAAAGAGTTGACCAATCGCTTCTGCAATATATGGGATCCTCTGCGAATTTGCCATACTCTTGTTGCAGTGAGTTTTTCGTCGATTTATGATTTCACAATACGTTTTTATTAATTGCGCTTTTTAGAGAATTGTGACCAAAATTGATTGTATTTGTCAAGCGAATGAGAGCTCAACCTCAACCTCAAGCTCAACTTCAACTTCAACTTCGACCACAACAACGACAAACGCAACGCCAGTGTCGTAAATGGCGATACTGCTGGCGGACACTGTAAACTGTTAACTGTAAACTGTAAACTGTAAATGAATGCGAATGGAACCTAAACATTTTGTAATCCCTCTTTTAATCTATCCTGTGCATGCCTTGTAATAAACTTAACCTTTTCTTCAGCACACACAAGTTCTTAGAATAGGAGGGGGAAAAAGCTGGCTGGCTCCTTGACTAGCTAGAGCTAGAGATGGAGCTGGACTGGGGATTCGTATTCGTGGACTGCGCGCATCCTGAACCGCAGCAAACCAGACCGAAAACGGTTGGGGCAACTAATTAAAACCACTTTAGAAATGCTTTCTCAACTGTAAAGTTAGCTATAAACAACGACCCATGCACAGACACACACACACACACACACACAGACACAGACTGAGAGACATATGCAACTTGAAACAAAATTAAAAAGCAAATAATATTCATAGCATTCCAACAGCGTCGGCGGCGGCGGCGAAATGTTAAAAAAAAAAATTCCAACATAATTCCAAATAATATTACAACACCTGCAGAAATGTTTCAAGTGCAGAAACACATCCCAGCACACACACACACACACTCGCACATGGTGTGTGTTAAATGTGTAAAAAGGGCTTTTTCTTGAAAAATCGCTGCACTGGAATTAATTAATGCGCCGCTGACGCTAACTCTAACGCTGCTGCTGTTGCCGTTAAAAATGAAATGCAAGAAAAGAGGGCGAAAAATATCAAAAAGAAATATATAGAAATTGACTAGATGCAGGGCTTAAACGACACGTAGAAAGCGGTTCAATAAACGCAATCGAAGTAAAGATGATTGCAAATAAATTAATAAAAGGAACAACAAAGATTAAACTAAAATTGATTCTAATCTCAATAAAAATAAAATCTTTACTCAATTCTGATCACTTCACTTGACGATGGAATATCGGAATTATGTTCAATTAATATCTCGATATCTATTTAACTCTTTTATGCGCATAACTTATGGACTCGATGTTGTCTCTTAGTGTAGCGCAGAATGAGTACTATGAGTACTTATTTGTAGTATTCATTTGCAGGATTCATGTTCAGCGTGCGTCGTATAGAATTTTTGATTCTGATTCGAGTCCGCACAACACTTGGCTCCATGTGTGTGTGTGTCTGTGTGTGTGTGTCTGTTAGGTTACACCTGTGCATTACGCTGCACTCATTTGCAGCACACGTCTGTAAGTGTGTGTGAGCGTTCGTTTGTGTATTTATATGTGGATGTAGTGGCACTTGCTGCTCATTTTATGCTTCGATTGACAGCAAAGTGCAGACGCTTTTTGCCAGCGCCAACAAAATGAGTATACGTATATACATATATAACAAATATATATATATATATATATACATATATGTACATACATATACATATATGCAGTGCTTGCATCGTACTAAACTGCGAAAACAGTAAACATGCTATTAACAAATTTGCACGTGTCTCCGAAGCTTTGCTCAGCAACAATTTTTTGCTGAATACTTTCAGGCAGTCGCATCAAATACGCGATTGCGAAGCCAAATTGTTAATCGCGGCTATCTGTAAACTGAACAAATTACAATACAAATCCGAAATAATATAAAATATATTTAATGCACTGCTGTAATTTTTGGATTGACGTTTTATTTGTGGTCTCATGGATTCAATAAGCAATTAATGCAACAAAAATGTGTTGCATACTTTCAGGCTGAAGCAAATACCCAAGCCGTTAATGCGATCTGCGATCTACGTAGCTGAACATATTGTCATCGCAAATAATAACTCTTGTCTTCACAGTTCATTTGCTGCCTACTGAAGTAATATGGCCACAATTAGGTCCTTTAATTGTGCAGAACAAAAAGAAAAAGATTGCAATCAAAATTGTTTTCACTATAAAAAGAGACGCTAAATGTTTGTTAAATTGTAGTCATGACTTTTCATTGGATTTGTGTAACATTCGCGCTGCTTCTCTGTCTGTGCTCCTGGACTTGGGCAGCGCCGTCAGCCGGGCATTGGAGCAAAATTGACGAAATGGAGCGAACTATAAAGGAACTAGCCACCACGGTTCTGGCCATGAATGGCGTTGGTGCTGAAGGACGAGCGGGGGACGGACTTGCATCTGAAATCGGAGGCAAGTATTTCGAGTGATATATAATAAAGTTCTTAAGCCCACTATCAATAGGGTATAAGGAAGGGTAAAGTATATACATATATTCTTGATCAGGGCTAACAACCGAGACGATATAGTCCGTCGGTCTGTCTGTCCGTTTGTCCGCTTGAAACACCTCAATCTCAGAGATTATAAGAGATGGAGCTGTATTTTTGTTTACAGTATTTGTTATGTTTGCACGCAGCTTAAGTTTATTTCAAATTTTTGCCACACCCACTTGTGCCCCCACAAATTGACAAGATTCAAATAGCAAGCGTAATTTTAAAGCTAGACGCGAATTTTGGTACTTAAAATAATATCTTCAGTATTCATCTTTCCTACAAATTTGGTTGCGATCAGATTAAAAATGTCGAAGATATTAAAGAAGGACTTTAGTACGGGAAAAACGCATACCTATTACAAGTTTTAGTTGCTTTGGCTGATAATCTGGTATATTTTTCACTCTATGGTACATTTATAATATACAAAATTTAGCTGTTGGTATATTTTCAGCATTTTTGCGGTATATTATTTAGGTATATTTAATTATAGTATATACATTTTGGTATATTTAATTGTAGTCGATTAATTTTGGTATATTTGAATTCCGCAATATTTTGCTCTTATTCAATGTGGTTAGCGGGTATCTCACAGTTGATAACACTCGACTTTGTCACTTATTTTATATACTTTACATGACTTTACTTTACTCGTAACAAACAGATGGCGACATCAACTTGGATGTGCTGAGCAGCGAGGCTGCAGCTGCCTTGGCGGAACTCACTTGAGGTTCTCACAACTGAGAAGCATTTAAAACGGACTCAGCTCTTCTAGACCCCATGTTTAGTAGCCTTAGAGTGTTCTCGAAACTAAATACTAATAACATCTTTTTTTTTTAATAAAGTATGTAGAGCATATTGTAAATGTTATTCTGAATACATATTCTCAAAATGATTGATTTCAAGATAAATTTTGTGTAGACTCATTATTATAAGAGCTGAAATGAAATGAAGCACAATTTTATTTGAAATCTAGATAAGTTGATTAATTCGCCGAGCACTTATAAGCAAACAAAAACGAGAGCGGTCTAAAATTGGCACATTCTTTTTATAAGTCGCAGTCAAACAAAAGAGACAAAGAGACACAGAGTGTTCACAAATTTCAGCAAATTAACTTTAATCCTAACTGATAACTAACAAATTACACTTGCTAAATCTGGCACGATCACAGAGTGCGTCTGTCTCTCTCTTCCACACACACACACACACACACACACACACACACACACACACACATACACACATCGCCCTAAATGCTGCTGATATGCTGAATTTGGAATCGGAGTGAGTTACTCTCAGTGCTCAGTGCTGAAATTGCTCACTAAATCTAATCAAGTTAATTTACGCAACCAAACTACACAGTTCGGCACCCCAAATAAAATAAAGAAACCCCCTTTTTAAGGTGCACTTTGACAAGCTTAGAATATCGAAAACGAAACAAAACGACGAGGAGACAACAAAAAAAAGAAAAGAAAACGAAAACAAAGACGAACCCAAGATGACACTACGTTTATCTAAGGCCCAGCCAATTTGCGTCAAGTTCTTCAATTTGTGGAAATTTTGAGGGGCAGGTGGATGATCCACAATGTAAACAGCGTCGCGAACTTGGAGCTGTCAGCTGTTGTCGCCTCTGAATTGATGTTCAGCAAATCAGAAAGAGAAGCAACTGAGAGGCTGTCAAGTCAGCATGATGAACTACTCAATACCCTGCAAACATTTAATTCTTGAATACAATTTTCTTATATGAGTCATCTCTATTTTAGAAGTCAAAAACATCCTAGATGGTTGCCTTGAAACGTCACGAAGATCGTTTAGATTAGAGGTATTTCAGCCGGAGTCGGAGTTTGCATTGTTTTAAAACATAAGATTCATTAATTAAATTGCATTCAACATCTGGCAGCCAAATAACTTTCTAGTCAAATTCTTATATGCTCAGGAAAATGGTTAAATTTATTTAAGTGCATGCACAGGACAGATTAAAAAGGACTCAAGAATTACAAATAGGTTGGATTCCGCAATCATTTACAGTGTTCGTGATCAATATCGCCATCGCTGTCGCCATTTCTCATTGCGTTTTTGCGGCAATGCCACAGCCACACTTCAGACTATCTGTGAGAGACTGAAAGTGCAAATATATTTACATATGCTCTAATATGTTATGGGGAAATCTCTTACGCCAATGATAAAATCACAAGTTTTTTTGACTATCGAATTTGTGATAGGAAAATATTTGGCTACGGATGCGCAAATGATCTTCTCTGCTTCGTTAGCTGTAGAATAACAGTCCTGAAATGAAAAACTAAATATTAAAACTGACTGAACACATTCGATTAACTTGGCTCAAACTCACATTTGGATTCTGGGTAGTTGTTGATGTGGTTGAATCATCAGCGGATGCACAAGCCACGACCAGGACGAGGCCAAGGAGAATCAAGGTTGAGAACTTCATCGTTGTACAATAGTTGATAGTAACTGAAACGCTTGTTTTCACACTGAATATCCAAAGGAATTGGAGTGCATTATATACTCGCAAATTGTAACTGGATTGCTGATAATGGAAACGTGCTGAAGCTTAGTGAACACGATTCCTATTACAGATAAAGTGCTCCATGGGAGTCGATAGTTGAAATGACTCAATAATTAAAGAAAATAATCATTATTGATAAAATTAATGAGCTCTACTTCAAGCTATTTTCTTGAAGCAATTAATTTGTATGATCGTCATATATATATCAAATATATGTGCACAGAAAACTAAATGTTTGTGACTTTAAATCTTAATAATGCATATTATAAAAGGTATATTAATCCGATTACTTTATAATAGAAGTAAACATTCACTCTATAATTTAACACTCTATAAATACCAACAACTTAAAAAGCTCCAGGTGTTACATTTTGAAGAAAAGCAATACATTGCGGTTTTAAATTGAAAATATACTAGGGGATATATTTGGTATATTAATATAGTAGTACAAATATACCACAGAGTGCAAAATATACCAGAATGTCAGCCTAAGCAACTAAGACCCCTAAAAATGAGGCGTATTTCCCCATACAACGGTTTTTCTTAAAAAACTTATAAAATTTTTATCTGATCGTAACTAAATTTATAGGAATCATAAAGACTATTGTTGTTATTGTACTAACCATAAACTCCAGCTTCAAATTTACACTCGATTTTGGATTTTTATTGATTTTCGGAGAATGAAGTGGTCTTGGCTCAAAATTGGATTTGTTTGCAAATACAAAAAGTGTTATTAAAGTATAATGATAGCCTTATCTCTTATGGTCTTAGGAATCTAGGTATTCATACTGACAGACAGACAGACACACATGGCTATATCATCTCATCTTTTGACGCGGATCAAGAATAAAAATACTTTATAGTGTCGGTGATGCCTTCTTCTGCCTGGCACATACGTAAATTACTCATAAATCCTTTTTAGCCCTATCGTCAGCGAGTAATACCCATAGGAATAATATACCGAAAACTGTATTTGGTATATCGATGCAATAATATATTCATATTATACAATAGAATAACAAATATACTAGATAGTCAACCAAAGCCTTATAAAATGTGTTCTTAAATAACATTTACAATTTTAGTTTGCTGGTAGACAAAAAATCGAGAATCATAACAACTGTAGTTATTATCTTCTACAGTCTCTGAGATCTGTTCATACGGAGAGACAGACGGATGCTGATCAAGAATATATGTATATACTCCATTTATCTGTTACACATAAAGATTGCAAATATAGAATAACAATCAATAGATGTCTTTCAAATCATATTTTTAATGTGTGTTTCTGAATAATACAGGAAGCTTTATTTGGTATATCAAAATAATATAATATTACTCTTGAAATATGAATTTGTGTTGAACCTAATCGAATACGCACATGCAACACTGTTTAACCCGTTGAGCAGGGTATTTGCGAGTGGCGAGTGGCAAGTGCCACATATAATATCATTAATAATAATAATAGAGCACACGAGCTCTAGTGTCTCTCGCAATGCGAATGTTAAAACAAATCTAAATCTAAATCAGAGTGAGAATCAAATAATAAAACGAAAACAAAAACAAAAAAGAGATAAACACAGTTAGTTTGGGCAGATCGCTCGTTCAGTCTCATCCGTTAGAGAGGTTGAAGAGCCGAAGCCAGCGAAGACAGAAGACAGAAGCCAAAAGATAGAGCAAAAGATGCCACATGTGGCACACACAGATGTGTCTTGCTTCTCAGTTTAGTCACATTTGATGCGTGCAGCTGTGAACGTGCAGCCAACGGAGCCCGTGAATCACTCGTGACTCTGTGTTTGAATCACTCGTGAATCGTTTGATCACCTCTGTTCATTCATTCCTTGTTTTTTTGTTTTGTTCTGTGTTGTGTGTCCTTTGTTCAATAAACCACATAAAAAAAACTAAGAAGAAGAACGAACATGCATGTGGATGAGCTGAGAACGAGTCTGCAAAGCTTCGGCTGGCCGGACTATCTCGTCTTCTGCCTCATGCTCGCCATTTGCGCCATCATCGGCATCCACTTTTGCCTGCAACTGCGACGCGAGTCGAAGCAACTGAAGCATGGCGATCCCGAGGAGGCGGCCAAGAGTGCTGCCTCATATCTGGTGGGCGGCAGGAAAATGAAGATCTTTCCCATTACCATGTCGCTTATAGCGAGGTAAGTCTGTGCGCTTCGTCTTCAATGCTTAATTAATTTATGACTGCTGTTTAAAATTCGTTGGAAATTCACGAATTTCTGTTCGCACTTAATTTGGGGTAATAAAAATAAATTCTTTTTCATTTCGAAGCAAGTATTCTTACCAGTTCACTTCAGATAAAAAGAGTTAGATTTAGACTATAGTTGATGTAAAGTCGAATATTTTTAATTCATTCCTATTCTTCCTCATCTAAAAGTGGATTAATCATCAAGTATGTTACTCGTATTCTAACCAGTTAATTTCGGATAGAAGGAGTTAAATTTAAACTAGGCAGAGATCTTCAATTCTTTCCAATTCTTCTTCATTTCGAAGCAACTGAATATTCTATCCAGTTCATTAAGCAAGAGTTAGATTTAGACTAGAGTTAATATAAAGTCAATGATCTTCAGTTCATTCTAGTTCTTTTTCATATCAGTCTTTAAGTATGCGAACTAGTTCATTTCAGATAGAAAGACTTAGATTTAGACTATAGTTGATATAATATTAAACATCTTCAATTATTTCCAATTTTTTTTCGTTTTGATGCAGCTCAATCTTTAAGTATGCTATCCAGTTCCCTTCAGATATGTAGATTTTGACTATAGTTAATATATAGTCGAATATTTTTAATTCATTGATATTCCTTTACATTTTAAAGCAACTCAATCTTCAAGTATGCGAACCAGTTCATTTCAGATAGAAAGACTACAGTTGATGTAAAGTCAAACATCTTCAATTCTTTCCATTTCTTCTTCATTTTGAAGCAACTGAATCCTTAAGTATGCTTTTCAGTTCAGATAGAAAGAGTTAGATTTAGACTATAGTTATAAGAAGTCGAAGCAACTTAACATTGAAATACGCAAACCAATTTCAGTTACAAAGACTTAGATTTAGACTACAGTTGATTTAAAGTCAAACATCTTCAATTCCTTCTAGTTCTATTGAGTTGCTACTCTTCTTTTTCTATCTTGCAAGTTGCATTCGATTATCTTAGTTGTGCCAACCTTTGCATGTCCGGGAACAGAGAACCGAGAACTGAGAGCCGAGAGGCTGCTCCACTTACAGCCAGTTATGTCTGCTTATCAAGTGTTATTTTTAGTCTCACAGTCTCAATCATAGTCAGAGCTACATAGCTGTGCCCCTATCAACGCACAAAATCAAATAGATTCATGAATTCGTGCCCCGCACAAATGCAGGAAAAGCTCTGTAAATGGGCAATTTGAACGCCTCCCAAACGATGATTGGCTAATTGAATTGCATAAAACGCACTTTGATCTCCCCAAAGAGTTTCCAGACGACGGACTGACACACGACAAACCCCAGAAGTGAAGGTCAAGTGACAAATTCAATCTTGGGCAATCTGTCTAGCGTTGACTATAGCGCAGTATAGAACTATGTATGTGTCGTAATTGTATGATTATTTAATATTCCCCCCTCCACCATTCTTCCACACGATAGCTTCATCTCGGGCATCACACTTTTGGGCACACCAACGGAAGTTTATCTATATGGTGCTCAGTATATGTACATCATGGGATCCCTCATCCTAATGGGACTCTGCATGTTCTATATCTTTCTACCCGTTTTCCATGACCTCAATTTGATATCCACCTATAAGGTATGGTGTTATTGTTTGTGATCTTTATTCAGTTTTTTTTTAATACTATTGTTCCCCTTTTTCAACTAGTATTTGGAACAGCGTTACAACCGCAGTCTGCGTCTCTTTGGCTCCGTCATGTTCATTATGGCATCGGTAAGTCTTTGAATTTCAGTTCTTCAGTACATTATTTGTCATTCACGATAATTTAGTTGCGATCAGATAAAAATTGTCGACTTACATAAGAAACAATATGATGTTGGAAAAGAAAACGGTTGCTGCATATATATTTCTAGTATATTTTGAAAGTAAAAGTTTATTGATATACTAAATATATACTTTGGTATATTTTATTATTTTTCTGGTATATAAATAGCTATTGCTATGGTTGAACACGGGTAGCGGGTATTTCTTACTATTTGTATTCTTCTTACAGAAAAATGTAATTCTGATTTTTGTGAAGATAATAGTATAAAAGCTATTAAAACAAATATGATATTTATTATAAGAATAATAAAAAATACAAAATAAATCAATAGCAATTTGGCATAACCTAATGTTACAAATTTTAAGGTAAATGTTTTTATTCGTTTCGTTCTCATACAAAATATAGTTTGAAAAATTAGAATAAAAACATGAACATTCAAAACGAGATTTGGATTAAAACTTTTCATTTCTAGATTATATAATCTTACAATATAAATTTTATTATTTTAGAAATTTCTTTAGAGAAACAGATTATTTTTTTAAACATTTTATACAGTCCGAATTGTTTGCTTAACGGCAAGTTTACTCTTGACTTTCAACATTATATTTATATGAGATATGAAAATGTATTTAATTTCATTTATATTATTTAAATATTTCATTAGCCAAATACATACATGAAATGACATTCTTTATTAAGTTTATCAATTGCATCTAAGGCTTTATAGTCTTAGTTACTGTGGCTGAAAATCTGGTATATTTTATACTATATTAATATACCGATTATCATATTTTTAATACTTTTTATCTTAAAATTATCTTAAAATGAATACCGCACTGTTTATCTTTTGTACACAATGTGTAGGGGGTATCTTATAGTCGAGCACACTCGACTTACTTCTTTCCTTACTGCTTTGAATTTACATGTATTCCCGATCTGTCTGCCCCTTTCTAGCTTTTGTGGCTGCCCATTGTGATCTACGTGCCGGCGATAGCCTTCAACCAGGCAACGGGCGTGAACATACACATTGTGACGCCGTGTGTGTGCGTGGTGTGCATCTTCTACACCTGCATCGGGGGACTGAAGGCTGTGGTCTGGACGGATGTCATCCAGACACTGATCATGTTCGGTGCAATGGCGCTGGTGCTGATCAAGGGCACGCTCGACATTGGCGGTCCGAGTGTGGTGTGGCAACGGGCCAAGCAAACGGAACGCATCGAGACGCCCAACTTCAATCCGGATCTCACGGAGCGTTACACCTTCTACTCGCTGGTGCTCGGCGGCGTGGCGCATTGGCTCAAATCGAATGCGATCAGCCAGAATATGATACAGCGCTATCTATCGCTGCCAACGCTGCGACATGCTCGCATCGCCATCTGGACATTCATCGCCGGTGTGCTGACCTTTCTCGCCATCTGCGGCTATGCCGGACTGCTGATCTACGCCACGTATGCGGACTGCGATCCCCTGGAAACGAAGCTGGCCCAGCGCAACGATCAACTGTTGCCGCTGCTCGTCATGGAGACGCTGGGCGCGTATCCGGGATTGCCGGGAGTCTTTGTCGCTGGTGTTTTCAGTGCAGCGCTCTCCTCGCTCTCCACGGGTCTCAACTCCCTGTCCGCAGTGGTGCTCGAGGATTTCGTGAAGACCTTCCGCCGCAAGCCATTGAGCGAGGCCCAAACGGCGTTTGTGATGCGCAGCGTTGTCGTGCTCTTTGGCATCATCTTTGTCGCGCTCGTCTTTGTCGTCGAGAAACTGGGCGCTGTCCTGCAGCTGACCATCACGCTCACCTCGGTGGCCAACGGACCGCTGCTGGGCATCTTCACCGCCGGCGTCATGCTGCCCTGGGTGAACTCCAAAGGCGCTCTGCTCGGCGGCTTCACATCTCTGCTGGTCATGACTTGGATGTGCATTAGTGCTCAGCATGATCTCGTCACTGGTGATATCGTGTATCAGCGTAAACCGTACTCGACTCTGGGCTGCAATTACACCTTCGCTGGCGTGCCCGGCGAGTTCAGCAGCCTGCCGCTAGATGGCGCCAACACCACGTAAGTACCCGCTAATCTAAAAGGGAGAAGAGTATGATAACTTTATGCTGGGGTGAAATTAAATTAAGACGTAGAAGGAGTCATCTGCTACTTTTTATAGTCTTTTATAGTTACCTAGATCTCAGAGACTAAATGAGAAAGTTTTGGCATATTTTGTACTTTATGGTATATGCCAAATATAGCATTTTAAATATTTTTGTATTTTTTCGGTACATATTTTAAGAATTATTCTGCACTGGCTTGTTTTTATTGAAAATAGGTGGCATATTTGATGTTAGTATTTTTTAAATATACCAATTTGGTATATTTTATAATTTGCTAATAATAATATTGAGTTACAATCTGGTATATTTTCTACTTTAGGGTATAATTTAAATGTAATAATATTTTATGTCATATATACCATTCAGTATATTTTAGTATTTTTCGGTTTATTGATTTGGTATATTTTAAGAATAATATTGCACTATGTTTCTTTTATTGCAAATGGGTAGCTTTTAAAATTACTAATTTCGTCTATTTAAGAATTTGGTAATACTAAGACTAAGCTATTAACTGGTATATTTTCTACTCTAGGGTATATTTGAAATGCTATAATATATCGATATACCAGATACTCCATTCATTATATTTAAAGTTTTTTTTTTTGTATATACATAGGTTTAGTATATTTTAATAATAATACTGTATTACTGTAGTATATTTTATTGAAAATGGGTAGCCGGCTTGAATTTAATTTTCTTTTTTCACTATACTAATTTGGCAATACCAAGGTTAAGCTATAATCTGGTATATTTTGTACTCTATGGTATATTTTTATTCTAATAATATATCGATATTCCAAATTTGTTAACTTGAATGTTTCAGTATTTTTTCGGAATATCTTTGGTATATTCGGTATATTATTAGAAATAAGTTTGCTATTAGTATTGTTTATCAGTATCACCAATTCGGAATATTTTATAATTTGGAAATAATGTATTGAACTATAATCTCGTATATTCTACGGTATATTTTTTGAAAAGCTGCTTCTATTTTTGTATATATTTTGTTTTCTATATACCTATTTGGTATACTTTAAGAATAGTTCTGCATTGTTTTGCCTTGTGTACCGGGTATCTCACAGTCGAGCACACTCGACTAAAACTTTCTTAACTGCTTTTATTCTAATTTTTGGATGTTTTCCAGTCCTGCCGCGGCATCATCTTTTCAACTGTATCGCATCTCGTATCTGTACTTTACACTGTTCGGCGCCCTGGTGACGATTGTTGTGGCCCTGGTCGTCAGTCTGCTGCTGCGTGAGTCCGATGTGGATGCGGTCGACCCACGCCTTCTGACGCCCTTTGTGCGGCGCTGGCTCGAGCGACGTCGCAATCGTCGCAGCCAACTGCCGGCGGGGAAGCAACAACAACAGCATCAGCAGAAGGGCAAGGGGAAGGAGAAGGAGAAACTGAGGGCACTGCATGAGACGACAACGTGAATCAGAGGAGAGCAGGAGAACAGGAGAGCGGGAGAGCAGGAGAGGGGCAGCAACAGCATCTTCTGTGTGTCGGGCCAAAAATGTTCCTTCGGTAGCTTAGCAAATATATGTTTTAAATTAAATAAAATACAATTCCTAAAATTATTTATGTACGTAGTTTTTCGGCTTCAAAGCAGCATTTTCTATGTAATTAGAAAAATGCCCGCAGTGATGGAACCCGACCCTGAACCCTTGCCAAATCAAAGCAAACTATACAACAAAAAAAAAAAAAAAGACAACTAAAAAATAGATGTACCGAAACTTTTGCCTGGCTCAAAGTGGAGTAAAGGGGTAAAGGTGACTCTTTGAGGGCACACAAAGGGTTCGGCTTTAGTTGAGCTTGTGCTGTTAATTGAATATTTACTGTTTTCCATGTGTGGTTAGTCCAACTACTAAACTCAATTCAACTCAACAAACTATTCGTTTGTACTCATTTCTCATCTCAGTCTCAGTCACATTTGTTTAAGTAGGTTTAGGCCCGTTTATGCAGCAAATTGAATTGTTAATGAGCTGACAAATGTTTGCGGAATTAGTTCTCAGATGCCATACTCCAGCCCAGTTATAAAGTATTCCACAAAAACTCATGATTAGAGTAACGTTCAATATAGTAACAATTATTCATTTTAGATAGTTTTGTGTTTTACGCAATCAATACTGAATTTCTTTAACCATAAAAAAATAAATATAATTTTATTAGTAACGAAAAAGCCTAAGCTCACGACACTGCCTTCTCTTATCAGTGAGTTCAATTAGACTGAAACACGATCTTTGCGAGTATATAATGCACTCCAATTCCTTTGGATATTCAGTGTGAAAACAAGCGTTTCAGTTACTATCAACTATTTTACTACGATGAAGTTCTCAACCTTGATTCTCCTTGGCCTCGTCCTGGTCGTGGCTTGTGCATCCGCTGATGATTCAACCACATCAACAACTACTCAGAAACCAAAAGCAAGTTTAAGCCAAGTTAATCGAATGTGTTCAATCCGTTTTAATATTTCGTTTTTCATTTCAGGGTTGTAATACAAATGAACTGAACGCGGTGAAGAATTCGCTCTGCGATGATTTACTAAAGCAATCTTTTATACCGAATATTTGGTTCCTTAGCAATGCATTCTTGGTGCCTTGCAAGCTTGTCGTTGGGGTAAGAGACTTTGAAGTGTAAAATGAGTGCGCAATGAACTAACATTTAAAAAAAATTACTATATTTCAACCATCAGACTGCTGTGAACATTCTAAAGTGTGAATGTGGCAAGGCCCAATAAAAAGCTGAATCAGACGATGGCGATACTGATCACGAACACTGTAAATGATTGCGGAATCTAATCTATTTGTAATTTCTGAATCCTTTTTAATCTGTCCTGTGCATGCACTTTAATAAATTTAACCACTTTCCTGAGCATATACATGCATATGAGTATTTCATGCAAAACTGCACTTAAAACAATTTTATGGTAATAGAATCATGAAAAGTCTTTGTTTTGAGATCATCTCACGATTCAAGTATTTCAAGTTGAATAAATTATAAAACAAGATTTCAATGTTACATTTGCAAAAATCTGATTATAAATTTTTAACTTGTTTTAGGAATATTTTATTTTGCCCAGAGAGAAAAAAATATACTTGAGTTGGAATTCTAGATTCTGAAAACAAGATTACGTTTATCAATCATCACTTTTAGATTAAAAAATCTTTTTTTAAGATCTGGAAACTCTCAAATTGCATATAGATATTGATTTAGGATTTTTTATTCTCAATTCAGTTGTTACATTTTGAGAATAAAAATCAATATTATTTCCAGTATATCTAATCTATAATTATTCTAGAGCTTTTGATCTTGATATGAGATTTTTCTTTCTTGCTTCAATTTTGAAACCAGATTCTAATTTTTAACTTTAATAATCGTACATAAAATATAATTCCTCGATAACTATCATTCTGAAAAAGATATTATATATTTTTTCGTTCTAATATGAAAATCTATATTGGAATAAAATTACATTACCATTTACGAGTTGCAGCCATTTGTCAGTGCAAAGACAAATCATACAATAGAAGACAAAGGAAAAAGAAAACTTTTAAACATGTGAAGCTTATTCCTTTCTCTGTCCATCTGTCTCTCTCTCTCTCTCTTTCTCTCTCTATTTCCCCTTTCCCTTCGTGAACACTTTGGCAACCTGTGTACTAATAATATGCTGTATAGAATTTCCATAGCTAGTTGGCTGGCTCTTAATTAGCCGCTACAAAAATAAGCTCGCACAAAAGACAGCGGCGAAATGTCATCAGAATGCATAATGACAACGGTTCGCAACGGACGCTGGACGTGGTGGAAGATGAAGGTGGAAGGGTTGGGTACTGGGCTCTGGGTACACAGAGCCTGGGGGCAAAAAGGAGCTCCAAACTCAGGTGCAAATCTCAAAAACAGACGGCACATGTGCGCCACCTTGCGGCGCATTCAAAACTAGTTGCAGAGTGTGAGTATGGAAATGAAAATGGAAATGGAGATGGAGATGGTCCTGGGCCAGATCCCAAATCCCAGATCCAGTGACAGCGACAGTTGTCATATGGGTGGATTGTTTTTCGGCCACGGACGGAAACGGAAGCTGAAGCTGCCCGCTAACGTGCATACAATGCCAGCACCAATAGCAACAACAACAGCAACAACAACAGCAACAGCAGCGGACACAAAGAGTATGGAAGCAACAACAGGTACAACAATAATAGCAACAACAACAACAACAACAACATGCGCTGCTCAGTTAACTTGTTTATGTCGCTGTTTGCTTTTGTGTTACTTTTTACGTCGACATATAATTTGTTTTTGCACCTTTCGCATCCCATTTGCGACGAGTCTATTAGCTGCATAGCGCATTTTGTTGCAGTCCATTTTGGTAAAAGTTAAGAAACAAACATATGGCTTTCATTTGTTACTACTCCACTTTCATAGATCATTCATTGGCAATGCACTTCAGATGTGATCGATTTTAACACTAGTTTTAATAAGCGTCAATTCATTGTTCGATCGCTACTCGTTACTTGTTTCTAAGCTCTCGATACTTATCTAGTAAGCTATAAGAATGAAAAGCAAATTTATTATTCTTATTTGCTCGATAGTTGTTTTTTCTATACTTGCAACTTTTGTTAACCATATCGTATATATAAATTTCAACACGAATTGTTCACTCGTTTATCCATTTTCGTTTATGCACTTTCAAAATGCGACTTAAAAGTTTAAACTTGCATTTTATACGCTAATTTTTGCTACGATAATTTGTTCTAGATTCTGCTTTTGCTATTCATATCGTAACTATAAATTTCAACACGAATAATTATTACTCGTTACTAGTTACCATACCTCTATGCGTTAGCTACTATTGTGTATATGAGGTAATATTTTAAAACTAGCTTGCAGTGAAAGAATATTTGGACTACTGCGAATAATGGAACTTCAAACTACTCAACTATCGTTGTATTCTCTTCTCGCAACTTTGAATTCCAGCCCGAATAATTTTTACTCGTTACCATTTACTCGCTACTATACTTCTATGCGTTAACTAGTAATTTGTATAACAAGTGATATTTAACAACAGGTTGTTCAAACAATCTTAGAAGATTTTCAAATACATTCTGAGCTTTACCATCTCATTCGTTACTCGTCATTTAACTAACTTGCGGTAGAAGAGTATTTAGACTACTGCAAGTTATGAAACTTCAAACTAATCAACAATCGTTATTTTCTCTTCTCAAAACTTTGAATTCCAATCCGAATAATTTTTACTCGTTACTAGTTACTTCTTACTATACTTATATACGTTAGCTAGTATTTTATGTTACAAGTGAGATTTTAGAACAGGTTGATCAAAACATTTTATATGATTTTCAAATACATTCTGAGCTTTACCTTCATACTCGTTACTCGTCATATAATAAGCTCGCTGTGGAAGAGTATTTAGACTACTGCGCATTATGGAACTTCAAACTAATCAACAATCGTTACTACTTTCTTCTCGCAGCATTGAATTTTAACACGAATAAGTGTTACTCGTTACTAGTCACTCGTTACTATACTTCTATGCGTTAGCTACTATTTTGTATAAAAATGTATAATGTAGGTAGAAATACATTTTGGACTTTACCTTCTCACTCGTTACTCGTCACTTAATTAGCTTGCGGTGAAAGCGTATTTAGACTACTGCGAATTATGGAATTTCAAACAAAACTCTTGCAGACATGTGCAACTGTTGACTGGTTGGCCCGGCGGCCAAAAATGCCAGTGACAATTTGCAGCGGGTCTAGTACAACTACAACTACAACTACAATAGTTCCCCCATTCCCTGTGCTCCTAACCGATCCTAAGCGTACCCAAGTCCCCCCCTCTTTCAACACACTGCCAACTACGAAGCACTTTGCTATGAAAGGTGGCAGCGTTTGAGGCTGCTGCTGCTGTTGCTGCGGCACAAAAGTCATTTTTGATTGTTTTCATGAAAATGAACATAGAAAAATTATAATTAAAATTCATATGGAAATTGTCGAAACAAGAAACAGAAAAAGAAGAAGGAGAAGGAGAAGGAGAAAACGGGGAAGCAGAGAATGTCCGAACAATGGAGCGTTGGCCTTGTTGTATTTATTGTAGTTGTTGCTGTTGCTGTTGTTGTTGTTGTTGTTGTTGAAGCTACTGCAGGCCAAAAAATGATTTCATCTAAAAAACCTAAAGACCAAAGAAATGCAACTGGGGGCAATGGCAATGTGTGGTATGGGGATGGTTAAAGGGAAAGGGGGGGTCAGGTGGAGCTGCCAAAAACGGGCTGTGAGTCGGTTGAGCTGCGGGCGTATTGTTTGTGGAACATGTGCTAAGCGAACATACACGCACATACACACACACACACACACATTGAGACAGAGAGAAAGACACGCACAAAGACTATGTGGATGAAACGACAACAATGTCAGGTCTAACAGCATTAGGAGAACGGCCTCTACCTGTACCCCCTTCCCCTCCCCGCCCCTCCTCCTTCGCCACTTAGGCGACTATCCTTTTCCCTCGCTCGGCTGGTTGTGCCCCTGTACTGTGGAGTGTGAAGGGGAGGGGAGGGAAGGGGAAAGCATGGTGGAGCGAACGCATGCCGGCTGCTCATTTTCTTGTTGTCGTTTCATTTTGGCACTTTTCCGTACACTTTTATGCGATAAAATATTTAATTATATTTGGCAGCTTGTTTGTGCATTGTGCGGTTAGCCTTTGCTTTTGCTTTTGCTTTTGCATTCGCCAGTTGCCAGTTGCCAGTTGCCATTTGTCCAATTTACAATGCTTCTGCCCTTAGGGAGGCAGCTGTGCATTTTAAGTGCCAGCCGCAAAGTATGCTCTGATCTTTTCTTTAAGCTGCGCAGCTTATAAAGCAAATGCAATCTATAGACAGGTCTATCATTACATTGGATATACCTCAATTTGAACATAGAAGTTATCAACCACAAAATAAATGTCCCAAAGAAATATTGTTTATTGAAATTATTAATGAATTTCTTGATGAATAAACGCTAATTAAATAAAACAAGTAAGAAAGCTAGAGTCAAGTGTGTTCGATTCGCCATTTAAAAAAAAAACAATTCAGTTCGGTATTATATAAAAAAAAATTAATATACCGCAAAAATACTAAAAATATAACAAGGGATAGAATTGGAATATTCAACATTCAAAATATACTATAGAGTCTAAAATATATCAGATTGTCACTCAATTCAAATAAGACCCATAGTAGTTATGCGTTTCTTTCCATACAAAAGTATTTCTTAAATAACTTGGCAATTATTTGAAACAAAGTTGATCTGCCTGCAATCATTACAAGTGCTATCGAAAAAATTATATTTCTATCTCTTATAGTCTCTGAGTTCTAAGTGTTCTTACGGACAGATGGACAAACAGACAGACTGACAGACGGATATGGCCACGGCTGTTGACGCTGATCGGGAATATATATACTTTGTAGGGCTGGAGATGACTCTTTCTGCCTGTGATATACATTTCCTGGAGGTAGTAGGTACAAAAAATAAATTGCCCCAATCTTAAAATTCAAGATTATAATCTTCTTTAATCAATGGAAAAATGTGAAAATTTAACCAAGAAAATCTTAAATGAAGATTAAACAATCTTAAATTTAAATTGTTTAACATACACAACAAAAATTAATGGCGTATTTTTTATCAATTCTAACATTTAAAGAAATAAAAAATGAATTATTTTTTTAGATCGAAAAAAACTTAAATCAAGACTTGCAATCTTCAATAGAATAAAACATTCTTGAATCATAAAAATATTGATTTAAGATTTTTTCAACACAAAGTGCATATTTTAAGATTGTGCTTTCTAATATCGAACAAATCTTAAATCAAGGTTTTTTCAATCTGTGTATTTTTTTCTGTGTAGCTTAGAGGATCCACATTACATCATGATCTGAAATTACACTCTGCATAGCAGCATATAGGCTGAAACACAAGCGACAGAGTGATAAACCATTAAAGCAGAATCGCTAAGAGATCTGCTTCTACCTGCCAGACCACTAAAGCGTTAAGGAAAACGATTATTCAAACGTGAAAGTTAATAAATTCGTCCTAATGTATGAGGTTTGTCCCGTGTATTCTAACGGCGAACTTCAATAAATTTGTTACTTCTATATGATATGAGGATGAGGTTTGGCCAAAATAAGTTGTTTTATATATATTTTTATGCTACTTTATTGCTGTTCAGGTTTAATTCACAAACAAAAATGTTCATTGATAGCAAAATAGTGGGGTTTGATTCATAAAAGATACCAAATTTTATATACCAACCAAATAGTCAAATATACTAAAGACAATATTTGCTGTATATATACATCGTAGAGTCTAAAATAGTTGTCTGCTATATTTTCTTCTCTGTGGTATATTCTAAATGTAGTGCCATATAGATATATTAAATTTTTCTTTTTTTCTGTTTTTCCTAAATGTGTTGTTATTTTATTTTATTGCTGTACCGATTCTATTAAAGAAAGAGTTCAATAAATGCAAAACAGTGGGATTTTATTTTTAAAGTATACCAAATTTATATACCAACAAAATACTCAAATATACCAAATGTAATATGTGGTATATATACAACAAATTAGTACTGGTTCAATTCATAAAAAAATTGTTTAATTAATGCAAAACAGTGTGGTTTGATTCTTAAATTATACCAAATTTATATACTAACAAAATATACCAACTATACCAAATGCAATATTTGGTATATATACACCATATTGGTACTGGTTCAATTCATAAGAAAATCGTTTAAGTAAGGCAAAACAGTGTGGTTTTATTCTTTAATTATACCAAATTTATATACCAACAAAATACTCAAATATACCAAATGCAATTTTTGGTATATATATATGCCATAGAGTGAAAAATACATCAGAATGAGCATTAGGCTTTCTTTTTGTGTGCTGTTCTATCGCACGTATACTTTATGTGATTATTATTAACAAGAAATAAAGTGTGTGTGAATTATTGGTATAAGAAATTCCTAGCCAGGCGCCACAGTTGCCACAGTTGTAGCTGCTGTTGTTGTTGTTGTCGTCGTCGTTGTTGTTGTGGTTGTTGTCGTAGTGGTCAATGGACGCTTGATGATCGTTACACGTATGCAACCAGCATGATCCGGATGCTCGCCAACTGGCGCGGCATGCAACTCGCCAATCAGCAACAGAGTGCAGAGCAGCAGTCCAAAATGATGCATTGAGCAGCGCATATCTATGGCAAACGAACAAATCACTCCGCTTACTGGCCAATCGAGACTGATGGTTGCACTCTCTGCTCCCGCTAGATTTATAGTTGTCTTCTCTGATCCGCTGCTACTGCTGCCATTGAATCGGGTAATAATAATTGCAATTATATTTTCACTGACTTTGCGCATAGTATTTTTTCTATTTCTATTTCTATTACTGTTTTCATTTTTTTTATTTCAATGTGAACTTTTTATACCCCCTATCCATTAGGTAGAAGGGTACTATCCCTTTGTGGCCACAGAAAGCGTATGTAATCGCCATAAGGAGACATCTCCGACCTCATAAGGTGTTAGTTATATACAAGTAGTATATTTTGAACTCCATGGTATACTTGCTATGTAGTTTCATATCGAGACACCAAAATATTTTTGGTTTTTTGGTATGGTAACTTAATTTATTTGCCATATCGATATACCAAATTTATTCTGTATTACATTTTGGTATTTATTGGGTATATTTAGTTGATATATTTTTATACGCGTCAGCCATAGTCAATTCGGTATTTTCTGCACTGTATGGTATATTTTGAATTTTGTACTATGTGAAGATACCAATAACTTTTGATATATTTTAGTATTTTTGGGTATATTTGGTTAATTTTAATAACAATGTCGCACGATTTTCCTTTTTTTGAAAATGTCTAGCGGGTATATCACAGTCGAGCACACTTAATTGTAGCTTTCCTACTTGTTTCAATTTTCATTTGTGCTCGCATCACAATTGCAGTTAAATTTAGTTTCATTCAGTTTGTGTTGATTGAGCTTATGTGTATTTTCCTATACTCTTACAGCCCGTAAACTAAATAAATAAAATGAGTGATTTTTTATTCAATAAAACCATCAAATTATTTGTCTTGTATCTATTTCTTATATTACATTATTTTTATTCTGTTTTCTAGGGCATTAAATAATCCGCATAAGGTGCAAATGTTTTCATTATTAGCATGTTTCAGATCAATATCGATCTAATGGTGTTTAATTGTTGCTGCCCATTTCGGATTGGCCGTTAAATACCAATTGTTCAGATGCATTTCGAGTGTCAATTCATTCATAAGTATTCGCATTCGCATTCGTATTCGTATTCAATGAGCGAAATGAGTACTACAGACCGGAAATACGCCAGACTTTAAATTATTTGCTATCACATCGAAATAGATATATCCCAAGATTTTTTTAGTTTTAGTTTAGTTTTTTGCACGTATCTCAGTTGTTGGCATTATAATTATGATGGATGATGTCATTCGCCCAGGGGGAACTTTCCTCTTCAAACAATATTATTAGTTGATTCATTTCGAGTGACATCAATTAGCGCAATGCATTCATTTTGTGCCACTCGAATATTATTTAAGATTAACATCTCATCGCTTGGCCACTAAAATAGTTGCGTTGTTGTTTGTCCTCCTCTGTTGAACTATGTGTGTTATTTAGTTCAGATCAGAATCTATGGACAGATTTCAATTAACATTTTTCTCACTTGGACAATATGTTTTCATTTATTATACGAATCAACAAATCAATGTTGTAAATTATCTTTGTTTGTGATATATTTAAATGCACTCAAAAAATAAATAAATATTCCCAAGGCAATCTTAATAACTACAAAATTGACGATTCTTGAAAATTGCGATCCGATAAAATTTGTAAAAAAAAATGTATCTGGAGTCAGTTCTTGATTGCTTTAGTTATATATCTTGTACTTTATGGTATATTTTGAATGTAATGGTATATTGATATAGCAGATATAACCTATGGTACATTTAAGTTTTTTTTAGTAAATTATTTTGGTATATTTCATTGGTTCTCAATGCGTAGCGGCTCTTATTTTATTATTCTTTTGGTACATTCATTTGGTATATTTAAAAAATACCATTTTTTTCAGTATGTTAATTTATTATATTTTATAAATTGTTTTTTTTTATGACATTGGGTAGTGGGTTTTAGTTTAGTATTATTTTGGTATATTTATTCGGTATATTTAAAAAAATACCGCACTATTTAAATGATTGTTTCAGATCATATATAATTGCTTTTCTTTCTGTAGGTGTAGTGGGTAGTTGGTTTTATTTTAGTATTCTTTTGGTATATATATTTGGTATATTTTTAAAAGACAGCACTGTTGTATGATTAATAGTCGTGTATTTCGTATTTGCTTGATATTTGTATTTAAAATGTCAATAATAAAGTGACTAATTTTTGCAACAATTCTCAATTGGTTTTATTAGACATTTACAAATTTTTGCTATTTCACTACATTTGCTTTATTCAGTTGCTCAATTATGATACAGTGCACAATTCGATTATTTATACAGTTGTCAGATTCCAGAGTCGAGTTCATGGAGTTCGGCGTCAAACAAAAGCTTCATCGCTTTAGCGATTAGCCAGAGGAGGATGTGGTCGTGCGGGGTGGAGGGGGACCGCGGGGTGGAGCACCCGAAGGCGGGGATCCGGCAACTCCAGCGGTATCCCGTTGGCCGATCGCATGGAGTGGCGTATGAGTTCCTTCGTGCAACGCTGCGTTGCCAGCGACCAGTTGCTGTCAGAGTCGGGGATTCGATTGGCAAAAGGATTAGCTGAGCCTCAAGCCGAGCCGAGGATATGTTCAGTTGCTACTTACCATGAGGACGGCTAGAGCGAGAGCGATAAGCAGATAGAAACGCATCTTGATGCTGGTTGTAGATACAGTTGTTGCAATCTGTGCCGAGGCAGCAGTTTATATTTGGGTCTGGCTCCAATTTGTAAGCTGTAATTTCGTCAAAATGTGCAATTATTCTGACACATTAAATATGTAATTGTCCGTTGATTTTCCCATTTCCCTTTTCGATTTGTTTACACTAGTTTTTAGCGTTCTTGATGTGCGTCAATTATCATGTGCACCGAAGCCATTTGTTTTGTTTGCTGTTGGGCTAATGTCGAGTGTGAATATACAAAACACAAAAAAATGTTATTATCAGCTTTAATAAGATGTCTGATAGTTACCATAAATAAAGTTATTGACCATCACAATGAATATTGCAAAAGCATTTCGAAAATAGTTTCAAAAGCCACTCGAATTTGTTTTGCTTTTAGTTGACCTTAGGCAAAGCAAAGCATCCATCTAACATAAACTGCCCATGTTACATAAGCTCATAAAAAGTTGGCTGTGTTGACTTTATTGCAATGTGTCTGTCCTCATCAATAATGATATAATAATGCCAAACTAATGAAATGTATCCACTGAGCACTCTAAGCCACATCGCAGCAGCTCGTCCTTGTCAGCTACTATTTGATCTACTGCGACTCCTGATGATGATGCCAGGCGTGAGAGATAAACATAAACGTGTCGGGCAACTTTTATTGCGATTTCTCTCTCCCTCTCTCTCTCTCTCTCTCTCTTTCTGTTTAACGAAGGTGTGCGGTGCGGCACACTGAGCGAAATTTTCAACAACTACTTGCATTTTAATCTGTTTAAAATACCTATGGAGATGGTATATTAAATAATAGAAGCATTTGTGGCGAATAAAAATTAAAACAAGAAATATTAACAAAATTTTTTTTTTTTTCGAATAACATGCGTTTGTTATATTTAATAAATATTATTATTGACCTGTTTTATATAATTACCTTTAGCGCAGACCTTTTTTTTCAATTTCAGATGCATTTAATTTCGAACATACTTTTTTTTATTCTGTTTTTATTTATATAGTATATATCTAGAATATTATATTTCTGAAGTCCATTTCTAGTATATTTAATAATTTGAAATACCTATAGAGATCATCTTTTGAATAATAGAAAATTTTGTTTCAAATACAAATTTTAGTTATATTACACAATGTTTTAGTTCAAAATTATTAATAAGTTATTTAAAACACATATATTTTCAGTTATTTTATTATTTATATAATAATGTAAGCAAAAAAGTGCGGTATTTTTTAAGCATACACAATAAATATACCAATAGAATACTAAAATTAATTAGTCATAGAATATACAAAAGGGATATACTAAATAAATACTAAAAGATTACAAAATTCTCATAATATTAAAGTGTTACATTTATCGCAGACTATTTTCAACAATTTTCATTTTTATTTGATTATCATATTATTATATTATTGATTAAGCTTTTGTTTTTATGGTATATATGAAGTATATTTTATCTCGTCTGTATATTACTAGAATATTTTATAATGCATTTTTACTATTTATTTAATCAAATTCTATTTTTACTATTTTCTACAATTTCAGTTTCATTTTATTTTCAACATACTAATTTCTTATAATTTTTACTTTAAAATATACATGTATCAAAATATTATCTATATATTTGACTGTGTTTTTTTTTTGAGTGTATGATTTTAGATTGCGGGGGATTGTCGAGCGGTTGGGCAAGTGTCATGTAACTGAACTTTGACAGATTTGCCAGAATATAACTCACACACACTCACACACATACACACACACAAAGAAAGTGAGAAACATTGAAAGGAAAGTCGTAAACTATATGAAATGAGACGATGATGGAGGGTGAAGTCGAAAACCGAATCGTAAAAGGCAAAAGTTGCAGCCTCCATTTCGACAATGTGTGTGTGTATGTGGGTGTGTGTGTATGTGTGTGTGTGTGTATGTGTGTGTAGTAGCATTTATTGGATTTTTATGATAAGCAACGACAGGTCACAGACGGGAGTCACTCAAATCGTGCGTTTCTTCTCTCGTTTCTCCTTCCCTGATTTTGTTGTTTATTTTTGAAGATTTTGATTTTTATTTGTGTTTGTTGTGTTTGTGTTTCTTGATTTCCTTTTGCCGAGGCACTTAGAGGGCAAATTGTTGCTCTTATCGCAATGATGGATTGACAAAAAGGCCGCCTCCGTCCAGGAAATGTGCGAGAAAAGTGGCTTAAAGTAAGCTCGAACTCGAATTCGAGATTGAAACTGAAACTGAGACCGAAACTGAGACTGAGGATGACATCCTGAAGTGCTCTGCACTTGGCTGGGACAATGCAAATCAAACAAACAATAAATTCAGCGACGGAGACATTGTTGCATGTGGCAGATACCCCCCTCGACATTTCCCCCTTCCCTCCTCTCTGGAGTGTAGACAATGGCGCACACCGGCAGTAAAACGCATGCATATCCTAGAAACATTAAGGATATCCTTGAGTAGATGCAATTTTCTAACCAATATAATTCATAAATTTATTTTCAATCCTTTCCGCACATAAATTTTCATATTACACACACACAGCGACTGTGTGTCTTTTGTCTTGCTCTGGCCAAGGTCTTTTTTCCTATAGGCCTATTGTCCAGCATATCCTGTGCACCTCTCTCTCACTCTCTCTCTCTTTCTCTGTGTGTGTGTGTGCATTATTATTTGTCGTCGTGCTTGTCATTATTTATATGGCCAGGGCAAGAGATAAGTTGCTTGCAACGTTTTCGGCTGCCAAGGCGCAACGTTGTGCTGCAACTGCAACCGAAAGCTACAGTAACTGGCAATTACACACACACACACACACACACACACACACACACAAACACACGCACATCGATACTAGAGAGTGTGCAGCAGGCATGTCCTTTTGCCTGCCAAGGTTTGTTGGCCCAACATTTTGATTTATAAATGCCAGCGTCGACTCATAGACCGACACCAAAATCTAAATCCAACGACGATGATTCCAACTCCTCCGTTTATGTCTCCGTCTCCAACTACGATTAGAGGACTCTGCAACTGCAACGATTGCAGAGAGAGAGAGAGAGAGACTGTCCCCAACCTGGACCAGAGTGCAGCTACTTTTGCTGACTCCTGCTGCCTGACTGACTGACTGAGTGAGGAGCTCTCCATCTCCTGTTCTTTGGCTTGGTTGCCCCCAAGTGGCCATTAATATATCAGTTCAATTCATATTTGAAATTTTGCATATCCTCACACGCCACTGCAGAAAGAGAGACAGACAGAGAGAGAGAGTGTGTCCTCATTCCTGTTCCAAGTTGCCATTGCACACGCATACGCATACGATTATGATTTGTGTCTTACTTAATGCACAGACAGCTGGGGTCAAGAGGTTGTTGTTGCCGGTTAACTGTTTTGGCCAAACAGACAGCAGGATATCGGACTGCAAGGACAGCAAGGACTACAAGGACTGCAAGGACAAGAGTGAAGCCCAGTTGTGCTAGTCGAGTCATCGTCTCAATCTGATTGATTTAGAATTCCAATTGAGACTGCATGAAATATGTTTGTCTCGTGTCTCTCTCCAACTGCCTTCGGAGGAGACCTTCCTTCCTTTTCCTCATTCTCCAGTCCATTCTCCTCAGTCCTCTGACTAGTCTGTCTGTCTGTCGTGTTCAGGCGGTGGCTGCTGCAGCCAAATGGCATTTATGCATGGCCATATCCTTTTGCGAAATTTGCATTTTCCAACAGCAACACAAACGACAACAACAACGACTTATTGGTATTTCATTGATTTATGACACTTGTGAAACAATTTGGAAAATCACAGATTAGCCAGCAATGTGGCAACGTTGAACTTTACTAATTACACCCAACGCTTCATTGGCCATCAGCCACCTCACTCCACACACGCACTCCTCGAAATGAACTTTACCTGCCTCAAAATAGAGTCGATTTAATTACTGATCTGCCTTCGGTATTTCACATAAAAAGCACAAATTTGACTAAATAGAGGGCAAAGTTCAATTGCTCGAAATTAATTCACAATTCACAACTTCTGGCAATAAAATATAATTATATTTGCTGGAGTAGAAAAGTGGATTCCGATTTAAGTATTTTTTTTTTTTTTTTTTGGTATATTATTTCTGCATATTGTGCAAATAATAATAAAAGGGTAGCCTATAGATTTTTTTTTGTATTTTTGCCAGTATATTAGTTTGGTATATTGTAATAATTACACCAACATTTTTTTCATTGATAAAAAATGGGTTTGGAGTTTTACTTAAGTATTATTTCGGCTCAATAATTTAATATGAAGTAAAAAAGTAGCCTTCTGTACATTTTAGTATTTTTTGTATATTAATTTGATATATTGTAAGAAATTTTTATTTTAGTATTTTTTGGTATTTTAATATGGTTTAGTGTAAAAATATGTTTTGTTATACTTATAGTAGAAAGTAGATTTTCGAATATTTTAGTATTCTATTCGTATATTGTAAGAACTACACCGTATTGTTTTCTTTCGTTGAAAATGGGAATTATTTCAATACTTCAATACAATTAGTATTATTTCAATACATTCATATGTATATTTCAGTATTTTTTCGGTATACTAATTTGGTAGACTGTGAGAATAATATGTATTGCTATTTGCTACTCAAAGAGTAGAAGGATAGCATTCCGTTTATTTAAGTATGTTTTGGTATATTAAATTTGTGTAATGTAAGAATTATGTCCAATTTAGTATTTTTTGCATATTAGTTTAGTTTAGTGTAAGAATATACTATTTTTCTATCTGCTATCAATATAGTAAAAAGTTAGCATTTCGTAGTATTTTTTGGGATTAATTTTAGTACAATGTACATAAGAATAACACAGGGTTTTATTTTAGTATTTAATCATTAGAATAATATATCTATTTAAGTATTTTTTATATTAATTTGGTTTCGACTTTACTCAGTAATATATTGAGTATGTTTCAAGCAATACATTTTAAATGTGAAATATAAAAATATGATTTATTATTGTAAATTATTTGTAGTGATTGAAAATTATTTGCTTCGTTTACTTCGATCTCAATTAATATCAACTTTTAATTATCATCAATATTCTATCGTTAGCCCATAAACTATGCCACAATTCCAAATTTAGTTTTTTTCTTTCTGAAATTTATTGTTTTTTTTTTATCATCAATAATTCAATCAGCGCATTAACACAAAATTTGTGTTGGAGTTTGATTCAAGCTATTAAGAAAACTTGGAATACATTGCTTCTTTCAAATTGAATTTTAAATTGAAGTAACTTTAAGTGATCAATTTTCGGTTTTTAAATAAGTCAATTACTGTATATTTCCAATGTTGAATAAACAAATGTTTTGTTTACGTTTTTTTTTTGCTTTATTTGTTGTTAAGTAGATAACAAATTATATTTTTTTTTCAAGCTTATTAAATTGATTTAATTTCATATTATTATCTCATTATTTATTATTATAATATGTAATTAATTTATCACGCAACTTTAAGTCTGTAAGTGTTATCAATCGTTTATTTAGCTGATTGTTAATCAATCAATCTCTATTTGGCATTTAAAGTGTCTATGAAGCAATTGAGAAATTGACTTGAATTAGTTGAGCAATTGAACGATTTTCCTCTCTCCCTCTCTC
Organism: Drosophila niveifrons; assembly: GCA_035046325.1. Lineage (NCBI taxonomy): Eukaryota > Metazoa > Arthropoda > Insecta > Diptera > Drosophilidae > Drosophila > Drosophila niveifrons. Next base: position 11,442,405 of record JAWNOC010000063.1, on the reverse strand, counting down.
TCTATATTGAATCTCTTAGCTGCTTTTGATTTCCCTTTCCAATCTTGCGACACTGTAGTCTGCTGTTTCAGTTTCTCTGTCGCTTGAGATTTATATGTCAACCCTCAATGGCCAATTCTCCACATATTCCAAACCCATTCACATTCACATTCGTATTCACATTCACATTCGTATTCACATTCACATCCTTTTGCCGAGCTTCCGCTGGCTGTTGAACTAACGTGCAGTGATTAGGCTACCAGGCAACAAACGATTTGTTGCATGTTGTTGCAATTGATTGTTGCAATTTCAATTTTGAATTATGAGGCAAGCAAAGGCGAGGCAGCAGCAGCAGCAGCAGTAGCAGCAACTGGCACAGCAACTGCATCCTTTGGCAGTGCATCCGGCCGCTTCCCGCTTCCGCCTGGGTGTGATTCACCTCCTCCTCCTCCTCCTTCTCCCTTTGGGCATGTGTGTGTGTTTATGTCCTTTGCATGTTAAGCTCCCGTCTCAGTCTTTCCGTCTCCTCAGTCACTTGTGCTGCAATGTGCAATGTGTTGCAAGTTGCATTGGCAGCGTCATTCAAGTGTTTAGTGATTTATTGAATGCCGTTAGAGCTGTTTTGCCCCCGCCTCATCGAGATTAGCACAATGGCTTTGAGCACTTTTGACAGCTAAGATTTGTTTATGCCCCGCCAGAGAGAGAGAGAGAGAGAGACGGAGAGGGACGGAGGTCTTATCTTGAGGCCAGTTGCAAGTGGCTGTGTGGCTGTGTGGCTGTGGCATGCAACTGATTCATGTCTTTGCATATTGGTAACAAATTTGTGGTAATTGATTCGAAATTGATTAATTAAGTTTGCCTCAATCACGTTGCACTGTTTGCCCATGGCTTTAACCAATCGCCAGTTGCAGCTGCAGCTGCTACAAAGTGCTGTGGCATGCCTCAACCAGCAGCCTCAACCTTTGCACTTGTCTCGTCTGGATTTTCGGGCCACTCTCGAACGTTATCGACACGATTTTGACATATTGAATAACAGTAAAACGTTGCCAAGCGCCAGACAACATGTCTGTCTCCCTTTATCCCCCCTCTCTCCCCTGTGAGAGCGTGGGAGGCAACTTGTATCCTTGTTTTGGGGCTGCCTTTTGGCATTTGGCTGCCAAATGGTGCATATGGCTAGATACACATGCAAAAATATGGCAAATCGGTTTAACAAGCCAGCTAACAGGCGGCGGCACTCCAGACAACATCGACATCGGCATCGACATCGAAGAGAGAATGTTTGTTGACACGTCAGGCATTGCCAAGCATCGACCTTCTCTCTCCCTCTTTGAGTCTCTGTGTCTGTGTAGGCGCTGGGTGTTAACATACATCAAATATTGACAGTTTACTTAACACACACACACATGAAGAGACTGTGAAGCCAGAGAGAAGACGACACAGCTAACGACACTTGCAATCGACGCTGCCAGCTGCACACACAATTCGCACTTTAACTCAGCTTCAAACTCAAGCCCTTCCTCCTTCCTTCCCAAAATTCTGTGTGGTCGATGTGGTGAATGATGGCCAAACCTCTTTGCGGCCAAACCTCTGTGCGTTTTGGGTTAAACTCAAGGCAATTCATATTGAGCAGGCGTCAAAATGGCATTGAAATCAACAGTTGAGTGTGCTCGACTGTGAAGTATCTCGTCATCGATTTTATCTAATAACTAATATTATTCTTAAAACTTACAAAACTAATAAATATGTATAATAAAACATACAAAATTAATGTACCACAAAAATATTAAAATATACCAACGAGTATATTTGGTAGTACATTTAAAATATACCACAGAATACAAAAGTGAAATTGGACATGACACAAAATGAAAAACCAATTTAAACCATAACAGGTGAGAGTGTGCTCGACTGTGATTTACCCTCTACCCATTTTGAATAAAAGCAAAACTGTGTGGTATTATTATTAAAATATACCAAATTATTATTCCGAAAAATAAAAACAAAAATATACCAAGGGATATTTGTTAGCAAAACAGTACGGTACTATTCTTAAAATATACTGAAAATAAAGCAAAATTATGCCAATGTTTATATTTGGTATATTGATATAGTAGAACAATCGAAATATACCACAAAGTACAAAATATAAAAATTAATAGTTTTTTTCCTATACAAAAGAATTTCTCAAACAACTTCGACAATTTTTATCAGTTCGTAACCGAGAATCACGACTCTCGTTTTAAAATTAAGCTTGGTATTCTAAAAAGTTTTGGCGAAAAAGATCTCTGAGATAAAGATGCTCATACGGACAGACAGACAGACGGACAGAAATATGGACATGGCTATATCCACACGCTTGTGAACGCTGATCAATAATATATAGACTGTCTGCTACATTTATTTCCTGCAAACACAATGTTATAATACCCTTCTACCCTATGGGTACGGGTATTTAAAATGTTTAAGATTTTAGGCATTCACTATTTAATTGGTTCAGTTAAGATTTCCATAAGAATCATTATATTAATTTGGAGGAAAGTGTTTCCAATTGCATCTATATACCCGTAACTCTTGGGGTAGAAGATTATTACAATTGTAGAAGTTCTTTTATAAAGAATTTTGCATGACAAACAACAGCTGCTGACAATCTGGTATATTTTCTACTATATAGTATACCGATATACCAAATATAGTCTTCAGTATATTTTAGTATTTTAAAAAATATAACGTTGGTGTATTCTTAGAGTAATACCCCATGATTTACTATTATGAATATAAGAAACTGGTTATATTTTAGCATTTTTTCTTTATATTCATTTGTTACATTTTAAGAACTGCAATGGTTTGCTTTTATTGAAAATGGGTACCGGGTATCTCACACTCGAGCATACTTATTTTTACCGATGACAGTTTGAAACAGGCTTAATATGTATAAACGCAATTTATTTTGCGAAAAGAGATATTCATAATTCATTACTTAAAATATCTAAAATTATTCAAACATAGAAATATCAAATTCCACAAAATTTAGCAATTAATTAACGTACTTAATTTATAAATACAAATTGATAAATAATGATAAAAATTCACATTATTCAATACTACTTTTGGTAGCACATGCAAATTTTGAAACAATAATTAAATATTCATTGGTAATATTGAAGTTGACTCTGCAGCTGCAAATACATCAATCTACTGTCTACTTTAGGGGAGCTAGAGTGTAAATTAATAAAGCCCACAATGTGTTGCCAACTTTTGTGTGCTAAGGTTATTAATATCATTTGCTAGAGGCAAAAACATGTATGGATATTTGTAGATGAATTGGTTTGGTAAATTAAATATTAAAATATATAGCTGAATAAATGTATTTTTTAAATATTTATGTAAATAAGAATTTTTAAATATATTAAACGAAAAAGTAATAACAAATAATTTAGATATACTCAAATAAAAATTATAATCTAAAAATAGTAGGATAAAAACATATATACATACTTATATATATAAAATACTGTTTTGAAATAAGAAATTCGAAACTCAAGAATTCAGAATTCTGAATGTTTTTTTTTAATTCAATCTAGCAAAAAAAAAAAACTTTAAAACTTCCACAATTATCCATAATCTTTTGCCGCAACAAATGCCCTTAACATATAGCTTTTGTTTCTGGATTGAGATTGAGGTATCACTTTTTATTTGACGTATAGAATGTTTTTAATAATGCACAATAATGTTTATAATAATTATTTTGAAATTTCCTTTCTTTTTTCTTTTCTCAATTTTATTGAACCTAATCGGGAGTGAGATCAAGTTAATTAAAACATTATCTTCTTCCTCACCTTTTTCTCTTTAAGAAGATTAAAAAAAAAGGAAATTAAATTGGAATATTTTCGAAAAAATATATATTCACATTTTTCACATCACATTTTTAAAAAGGAAGAATTTGGAATTCCGTTTAATTAAAACATCATCTTCTACAAATTTCTATAGTACAAAAAAAAAAGAAAATTTGAATATTTTCGAAAAACGAAACCACTTATCAATCCACTTAATAACTTAACTATTGTCTCTGGCTCTCTTGATGTTAGTATCACTTTCTTTTTGTCGTGTTTGTCGTGCTTCTCCATCCCATTTTTCATTTTCCAATCAATTCAAATGCAAATCGTGCCGGATCCTTTTGCTGCTTCATTGGGGAGCCTCGCCCAGTTTGTCATATTCATTTCAATAAATCTGCGCCGGGCATTGTGGTTATGATTTATCAATGCTTTTAACTGCAGCCAATACGTGTCCGTTTTGTTGTAGGGGTTGCTCTGATTCTGATTTTGATTCGGATTTTGATTCGGAGTTGAGGGAAAAATTTGCATAAGACGCTCGCAGCTCGAAGCGAGGGCAAATGGAAAATGTCAATTGAAGCTGGATTGTAGAAAGCGGAGCATCTATGATTAATGGCTGTGATTTTCTATTTCCTTTCGCGATTCCCTTTTTTTTATTTCTATTTTGTATATTGTTTTTTCAACAATATTATCTGAGCAGTTGAAATTGTAATTTAATTTAGAGTCGAGTGGTCGTTGCCATTTCTGATTCCTCTTCGCTTTGGCTATGCAAATGAGCAGCTTTGTGTCTTAAGCCCACCCAAGAGAGACAGAGAGAGAGAGAGAGAGGGAGAGAGAGGGTGGGGAGGAGCGAGACAATTGTCAATTGCATATCCTTTTCGCATTAATATTTCATTAACAACATTTGCGGAAGTTTGATCTTCTGCATCAATGGTTTGTAAAATTGACTTGTGCCCAAAAGAAGCCGAGGCAGCAACAGGAGGCAGCTAACAAAGTTCAAACTTTGTGCGCCCACTTGCCCCACACACACACACACACACACAAACAGGACGACGACAATGTTGCCTTATTAGATTAATTTCATTTTGGTTTTTTGTTCAATCTTCCTCCCTCTCTCTCTCTCTCTCTGTGTGGTGTAATCATCCTGTTGATTCACAACAACGTCCCACTCCTCATCAAAATCACTCGAACCTCACAATGTTATGCAAATTTTTTGTACTTACATTTTTTTTTTTTTTGGTTTGTCAGTATTTCAGTATTTTGCCAACCCTCCGCGCGCTCTACTTTCAATTTTTGCATCGCTTCTCTTGCTCCACTTCCTATGCCAGGCGTAATTTTCATTATTTATATTTTTTCCATTTTACTGATTATGATTTAAAGCTCCGCATCGCCTTTTTTTTCCATCTCTTCACTGTTTTTGACTGGGGATCCGAGGGATTCGCTGGATTGTCGCACTGATTGCCGCGTATCAATTTCCAGCCGCCAGTTTTTGCCAATTTCTCAAAATGCGCCGCCGCCGCCGCCGACACAATTTTAAATAAGCCATTAACCGCAGTCGACGGCCCGCCAGTCGCCAGTGTTCAATATATCAAAAAATGTTTACATTCACCAGCGAGGGTCGATTCAGAACTTTGCTCATGTCGCCACAAGATTTTTACATTGATTTCAGAACTCAGTAATAATAATATTATATATTACACAATAATAATAATTTAATAATATATTCTAATCATTTTTAATACATTGTATTTCTAATTATATTTAATATTAAATTAGTTTCATGGCAAAAGTAATTTAGTAATAAAATAATAATGAAATTATATTTTTTCATCCTTTTTGAACTATATTAAATATGAAATTATGGCATATTATGAACTGAGCATACCGTTGAATCTTTATATATATTATAAATATGTATATATAAAATTTACAAATTAAATATTAATAGCAACATTAGTGAATCTTATGCCAAGAAATATGAAATTAAACAAAAATTTGCTTATCTTGCAAAATTATCGAAAGGGAAAAACATACAGCAAAACTTAATTTTATTTTGAGTAAAGGTTATTCTTACAGCTGTTGATTATCATTTTAATTAGAGCTAAGAATGATTTTAGAATTATTTTTCTATCTTAAGAGAATTGCAAAATAAACACAAATCAAGTAATGAACGAATTTATATATTTTCAAGTTCCTAAAAACAATCTAAGCTATAAGAATTACCCTTACATATTTTTAAATTTGTTTCACTGTATAGAGTGTCGAGAGAGAATTACCCATATGCAAACTACTGGAGCAGCCCTCGCTGGAGCACGCAACGCAAGTCGCTGCAAAACATGACTGATATTTGCATGATGCTGATGCCCGCTAACTACGCCTGTCAAGTGGGATTTTGTGCGATTTTTCTTGCAGCTCAAGCGCGACCTTCCCTCGATTGAACAGCTGCCCCCCGCCTCCCCGCCTCCCTCGGCTTTCGCGCAACCCCTGACCCCGAATGCCGCTGATAGCCTTGGCTTTGGCTAGAGGATGGAGGGTGAATTGAGACTGCGACTGGCGGCATGCATGCCGAAAATTGCGTTGTTTTGCGTGTAACCGCGCGTGGTAATCAAACACGCGGCAAGCGGAGGGGGGCGGAGTTGTGGGCGGAGGCGGAGGCGATGTGAGGAGTATTGGCGGAGTTTCACATGCCAGCGTTGTCCTCTCTTCTCTTCTCTTCTTTCGCTTTCGCTTTTCGTTTTTTTTTTTGCAATATTTGCTGCGCGCATATGCCGCAGGCTGGCGCCTTTGAGTGGGGTGGGAGAGTAGTCGGTGGGTGGTCCGGGAGTAGTCGGGTGGGGGGTGTGGTGTAGTGGCGGATTTGCGCGTCGTGCTGTTCGCAAATATGTTGCCAATTCGACGGCGCATTGACGTTTGCCTTTTGTTTGACGTCGTCGGCGTCGTCGTCGTCGTCAACAGCTCAACTTAAGTTGCTAACGAGCTGCGCGACTCGACTTTTGCTCTTGCCCCACGGCACGTTGCGTATGCCGCAACATTAATAAAAAATTTTGCGCATTTCTTTTTTTCTCCAGCAGCAGCAGCGGCAGCAGTGAAGTGTATATGTTTGTTGCGGGGATGCGACGCGTCGGAAGCGAAGGAAGCTGGCTTCAATACGTTCTCGCATATGTATTTTTTTGTGTAATTTTTCAAATATTGTTCAATTTGCAAACGCGCGTTTAACGATGTGTGCGTAATTTAAGTGCCCGTTGATGCTGCCAGCGTTTGTTGGGGGCGGGGCGTGGCAGGGGCGAATTTTGAAGGCCTTTGAATTTTCACTTTGATGGTTTGACGTCGTCGTCAATTGAAAACATGATTTAATTATTTTGATTACAAATTTTAATTGTATTGATAAAAGCGCAACAAGCAATGAGTTGCATATGAAACGAAAAAATGGTAAATGGGAAGGATCAAACGCGAAATACATTCGGAAATTAGTGAGAAATATGAAGCAGACAACTGGAATTAATATTTACGAATAATTTATTTCAAAAGTGGAAGGAAACAATCACAATTCACGGTCAAATGCCAATATATAATAATCATATTCTCAAAACTAATATATTTGTAAAGCAAACATGATATTTTATTTGCAGAAATAAATTGTTTCATACTCGGATTATCTTGTAGATAAATTCAATAAGGCTTAAAGTCAAATAAATTAATTATTTTATAATTAGACAGGCAACAAGCAATGTCGTTTGTTATGCTTACACATGCACCTTGCAATGTTACATTCTGTTATACATCCTTTAAGAGCGACTAGCAAATTCTTTTATTATACGGGATCGTTCAAAGCTTGCACAACAAAGGAATCGCTCTCTCGCTCTTCCCCCTTGGCAGCATCAATAACAGCAAGTCACCCCAAAAATTCAGTAACCTGTGTGATAGACACGATCAGCGAATGCTTGCTTTGACAAACAACTATCGCGCACTCGCTTGTTCTCTCATAAATACAGTTAGTAAGTATACTTTACCATTCAATGCAAATTCCCATTAACAGTGCACTATGGGAATTTAATCACTTTAAATGACATTGAATATTACGATAGAGAAGAGATTTTATACTGCGGATTTTGAAATTATGTTACTATATACGGGAATCAATTATAAAAACAACTTCACCCGCCACAAAAATGCATTGCAGCTTTGCCCACGGTGCAACTCAATGTGAATTTATTTCAGTTTTTCTTTTTCCACTGCATTCCGCAGAGTAAGCGTGTGCAAGCGAGTGAGCGATAGTCCGAATGCCAATGCTAACGTTCGCTGATCGTTTCTATTCCAAAGACGCATGCACTTGCTAGAGCAGATGTTTAGATGAAGGCATCTGAATTTCTGTTCGAGTATTGATGTTGCTGTTGCCAAAGCGAGACAAAGGGAAAGGTTTGCAAAAGTAATGCAGCAACACAAAGTGTAGAGCGAGAAAGGGTTACACAACTTGCATGTGAATTTAATTTGAAAGTTCAATTAAAAGTGCTTCTAAATTGCATTTGACGATGGAATTGTAAGAAAATATACTGTAAAGAAATGAACTTTACACCATAATATAATTTTCTCAGCTAGGCCTATTATTGGAGCATTTATTAATTACAAGAAAGGTCAATTAGCTGTTTCTACCATGAAAACTATGAATCACTCACTCCTTTTTCGCTCCCTCTATTTCCCCACTTTCTCTAAATATTATTATTTTATATGGTATGGTATGTATTTTTTGGTCTCAGCAAAACCCAAACGCCTCGTTGTCGTTTCCGTTTCCGCCTGCTGCTGCTGTTGCCGCTGTTGCGTTGAGCTCTGAGCGTATCTGGCAACCACTTAAATAGTTTTTATCATGTAATTACCGCCGCTGTCGTCTACCAGACACATCCTTGTATCCTCACATCCTCGCATCCTCTTGCATCCTTTTGGCGCTGAACTTTTTCTGTCGCTGCTGCCGCGGCGGCGGCTTCCGTGATTTGTGCAACCGACCGCTGTGGCAGCTGCCCCGGACTTGGACCCGCACATGAGTCGCGTTCTCTTCTCTTCTTCTTCTTCTTCTTCTCTTTTTTTTTGGTTGGTATAAGAGGGGGGGTTGGGCGCGTGGGCGTGGCCAGCTGCCCATTGCGTGTATTACAATAATTTTTAATTACCGGCGTAAACGTAATTATGAATTTTTATTTCGCGTTCGCATTCTGCTCGAAGCCCCCTTCGTTTGGGCCTTTTTGTTTAGCATCGTTTGGTGGCCGTTTTCTCTTCCCTTCCCTCCTCTTCTCTTCTATTATTATTATTTTATTTTCTTTTTTTTTTTTGTGTGTAGTTGTCGCTGGCGCTGATCCGGTTCGCGATATGCACAAAGGCTTCACAGTTCGTTGAGGCGGTGATGAAGAAGAAGGTGGAGCGGGAGCGGGAGCGGGTGCAGTCTAAGGGCTTCGCTTTGGCTTTTGCCTTTTTGCATGTGTCACTTTGGCTGGCGTTGCCAGATTTTGTGTGGAGCGTTTCTTAGAAATGCCCAACAGAGGTTTCTCTGTGTGTGTGTGTGTGTCGTAGAAAAGGGTGAAGCGGAGGTGGGGAAGGGAAGCAAAGGCGGCTGCTCAACTACCGGCTGCACGCAATTATCACAAGTGACGTGGAGCGGATATGCTGCCATCGTCATCATCCTCATTCTCATTCGCACTCGCATTCTCATTCTCATTCTCGGTCGCAGTCTCAGTCTCCTTGGCGAATAAAACAATAAGTGGTGCATGCTTTCAGGCGCTGAGGCTGCACTGCACCAAATGCGCACCGGGCAGTCAAATGGCGCTGCCAAGTCACATCGGGTGGACGAAGAGGGGGGGCCGAGGAATGCGATTTTTATGGTTGCCCGCAGCGGCGGGCGCGCTCATTACGCCGACTGCGGGTCGACCGAAGATAGAGCGCGAGAGAGAGAGAGAGAGAGAAAGCGGAGCATCAAGAGCAGCGACAGCAACAGCAGCTCATCAGCCTTAACCCTTTTCCTGCTTCCCTCCCTCCCCCTCCATCACACACACACACACACACAGAGTTTCCTTGGCGTCGCGCTCTTTTTGTAGTTTAAGCTGCCTCCACTTTCCACCTCTCTCCCTCTTTCTCTCTCACTCGCGGGTTGCAGCGTTGCATTTTTAGCTTCTTCATTGCGCTTAAGGACTTTTGACTTTTGTTTTATTAGTTGTGAACCCGCGTAGCCTCTGACACCCAACCCCAATCCCTTTCCCTCCTCCCCCATCACCTGCTTAACCCCCTTTTCCCCCTCCCCTTGAGTCCACTAGCTGGGCTGGGCTGATGCGGGCACAGTTATTTAAGCATTTGCCATGGCTACTCTTCCTCTTCCCCCCACCACCGCCTCTCGCTCTGCACGATTCCTTATGCTGTTTTTTTTTTAGCCGTTGTTCTTGCTGCTTTTTTTGTGTTCTCCCTCTCTCTCCCCCACCCATCCACTCGCTGTACTATTTCTCATATTTTTAATTTCTGCACTTTGTCCCTATTTATCCTGGCGTTGGCAGTTTTTAATTTCTCTGCTTTTCCGGTGCAAAGTTAATGAATAATTGTGCGCACTTTTGCGGCAAACGGCGACGACGACGACGATGACGACGACAGCGGCGATGGCGTTGGCGTTGGCGTTGGCGTCGACGTCGGCGACATTCCCACTATGTGTTGACGCCATTTTTATGAGAGCCTCGCGCGCTCTCGTATGACAGAGAGGAGCAGCATCAGAGAAAGACGGGAGCAAAAGAGATAGATTGAAAGGGCAGCAGCAGCAGCAAAAACGAAGAGGAAGAGGGGGACGGAGAACAGAGTGGCTCGCTGAATAGCGCAAAGTGTGATTGCATCCGGCGCCTTAATGAGTTCTTGATTTAATTCTTTTTCCAGCTGCGTTTCGTTTGGCTTCCATTCTCCATTCTCTCCATTTGCTCTTGCTCATTCTCCTCTTTACACTTTTTCTACATTTTTTTTTTCCTTTACTGTTGTTGTTTCTCTTCTTCTTTGCAATGTTTTTGTTGCTGCTTCTGCAACTGCTGTTGCTGTTGGTGTTGGTACCTCTTCTTCTTCCTCATCTACTTTTACTTCTTTTGCTTCTTCTTCTTCATCATCATCCACTGTTGCCGTTGAGCTGACGTTGATTTCTTGCCATTTGCAGGGTCCAGCGCCAATGTCGCCTCTCAGTGTCATTGTGACTTGAAATTGGTTGACGTTTCTGTTCAAAGTTTACCCCACCACCCCCAAGCACCGTCAAACCCTCACCCCCCACCTTCAATCTCAAATTTGGTCTCCTCATTTGCTGGAGGGAGATTGCAGAGCTAAAGCTGAGGTAGCAGAGCAGTCAGGGGCAGCCAAATGGAAGCGGAAATAAGCAACCAAAGCTCGTGCTCCCAAAAATCAGGGAGAAAAGAAGAGAGAGAAAGAGAGAGAGAGAGAGAGAGTGGGAGAAAAGTAGAGAGCTAAACTTGAGAAAGTGGAATGGTGATATATGTAAGTATGTTCGTTTACTGATCACTTTTGTCAATAAACTAAGTGATCTTGAAAACATACACAGAGAGTGTTTTAAAATAAAACAGATTATATAAGATTAAAGATAATTTACTAATATTTCAATGGAATCAATTAAATTATTCAATATTAACATATATTGAACAGACAACACAATAACTTTTGATAAGAACACAAGTTAAAAAGCAAAAGTGGAGTGTCCTCGACTGTCAAATACCTGCTGCCCATTGACAATAAATTCTGTAATATTCTTAGAATATACAAAAAAAATATACGGAAAAAATACTAAAATAAAGGCTTTGTGGCCACTGCTAATAAAAGTAAAGGGCTATTCTAAAAATGTTCCGAATCGTTGTACCAAAAAATATGTATGTATACTTACTGCTAGTAAAAGGAAATAAGTATAGTATTATTCTTAAAAATACCAAATATAAATATTAAAAATACAAAAATATACCAACAGATATTTTTGGTATCCTGGTTTACTATTCCTTGTAAAATTCACCACAAATTACAAAGCATCATCTTCAAGATGATATTTTAAGGAAGTTCTATAGTTTCAATGTAATACCCCTTTAGCCTACTTACATATATGCATAGAAGTTTTGAGAAAAGATAAAATTCCAAAAATACAATATTTGGTATCAATAACAATATTTGGTAAAAAAAGCAATATTTGGTATCTATTCCTCCTAAAATATACCCAAAAATACAAAATATTCCAGTTGTAATACCCTTTTACCCTATGGGTATAGGAAGGCTAGAAGATTTGAAAGTGCCAGAAAGAGAAATAGATTGTTTCTGTCTTCATAACGTGACAAAAAGAAAATCGCGCGTTGAATAAATGCATTTGTTTACGGGAAAATATTCAATTAAATTCGAGCTTGATTACTGTTAAGTTTTTGTTCTGAGAGCAGAATTTAGAGAAATATTCTGCTGTTATCCATTATTACTAAGACGGGTTTCAGATGCACAGAATTCAGTTAGTTCAACAGTTCATTAAAGTTTTTTCGATTTAGTATTCTGTTTTTCTTAGACAATTGATAATACTCCGATTGCTTATTCACTCCGTCTCCATCCTAGCTGAACTCTTGGACTTTATCGACACTAATTTGATTTCAATGAAGTACGCAATGTCGAGGACGCGCTGTCAAGTGTCGCTCAGTCGCTCAGTCCGCTTAGTAATTGGTGGCACACTCGACTCAATGGACAACGGTGGCAAAAGTGCGTGACCGAAAAGAGGACATCGCCAGGACAATGGGAAGTGCGAGGCGGAAAAAGGCAAAGGTAAAGGCAAACCCAAACGAAATCAAACTGAAGTGCCAAAAGCGACAACAAATGAAAATAGCAAACAACACAACACAGGAAGAAAAAAAGACATACAACAAAATAGGAATAAAGAATGAAATGAAGAAAGACGCTTGCGAAGCTGCAACTTAACCAGCAGCAAGGACATAGACAGAGCCTGGCAAAGCCAATGCGTAATCAAAGTGCTACAGCATAGAGAGGGAATGAGACAGAGAGAGAGAGAGAGAGAACCCAAGCCAGACGACGCCATCGCCATCGTCATCTTAGGTGTGTGTGGCTCCATCGGATCAGGAATTCCTTCCCCTCTCAGCTCCATTGATTCCCAGCTGCATTCGTCTGTCGCCTGTCGTCTGAGCTAGTGTTTCAGTCGAGGTCCTGTTGCTATTTCTAGTCCTCTAGTCCTGCTTCTGCTTCTGCTTCAGCTTCTGTTTCTGTTTCTGCTCCTGCCTGTCAGACACAATGAGCATCATTGTGTTTTAAGTGCGTTTGTTGTGTCCTGTTCTTGTCCCTCTCCCCCTGCCTTTGTCCCTGACTCTAGAGCTGCCTAGGCGGGTTGTTTATTTATTCTTTTTCTTCTTCTGACTCTTCAGCTAGAATTTTGGCATTGGTTTGCCATGTATTTCCGTTTGCCGTATTGTCTCGCAGTCAGTCCTCTTCCCTGCTCTCTGCAAGAAAGTGGCCAGCATGCCAGACGTCCTCCTCCTCCTCCTCCTCCTTTTCTTTGCCTTTTCGTTCTCGTTGTCGTTTCGTGCCAATGAAAAGCGTTTTCAAATTAATTGATTAAAGTCCATTACAAGTTGCCGTTGTCTCCCGGTTGTTGCCGTCGCTCAGGCGACAACCAAACGCCAGTGGCAATTGTATGAGAAATGAGACTGCAAAGGACTCTCGCTAGGTGGTCTCCACTTCACGCTGAAGAACTATCCCAAAGTCCATATGGCAAGGCTCATTGATTTTTGTGGCTTGTGGACAAAAAGAATTTAATTCAAAATGCCATTTGAATAGCCGGCAAACTTGAAAGATGAAAGTTTCTTCGATTTATGATTGGCTGCGTTGCTCTTCGCTTAATGAATTCCATCGACAATCTCATGCTTAAGTTCAGTTCAAGTTACCTAAGCGGACAACGTCCTGCATGCGAAAGTAGCTCGACGGAGAAAGTTTTTGTCCCGAAACACGAGCGAACGAAACACGTTAGTCAGCTTGAGTTTTATTTATGTACGGCTAGCCAAAAGAATGCCAGGGCAATTTCTCAAGGACGGAGACGGAGTTCTTCTTCTGCTGTGGAGATGCGGCGTACAAATCAAACTTGTAAATTAGCAATACTCATTGACAAATATTTCATTCAGACAGACAGAGAGAGACAGACGTCAGTCGTTGGCTTCCTGGCATCCTCCTCCATGGCAAGATATTTCAGTTTTGTTTTGTTTTGTTTTGCACACAGCTATGCAATATTTCAAACACGAACTTTGCGCGCCAAAGATTAATTAACTTATGTCAAAGTAATTTTCAACGTTCGTTAAGGCGACACGAGCCACGAGTCTTCCACAGGACTGCCACAGGACACAGGACTCTCCTTCCTCATTCTCCTCCCTTGTCCGTTCCATTGCGGAGATGCAGCCAAGCCAAATTGATTGTCAGTCATTCAAAGACATTTTTTCTTATTTCGCTGCGGCTGCTGGCAACTCGAAAGATATTGGCTTTTAATGGGGGTTGTGGCTCCTTTTCCCCTCCTCCCTCTCGGACTTACTCTAGGTCAGAGCCACATCCCAAGGCATTCAGTCAGTCAGTCAGTTTTGGTTGTTAGGCAATTGAGGAGTGGAGCAGGAACAAGAGGAGGGGGGGCGACTTCTGTCTTGAATATTGTTAGTTATTTGGGGAGTCTGGTCCGTCGACACAGTCAATAAGTAAATAAATGAATGTAATTACAAGCTAAATAAACACCAATGCGATTAATGGCTCAAGTTCTTTGTGTGGCCCACACAGCCAGGGAGGGGAGGGAGGTTGAGACACAGCGAGAGGGAATGGGAATGGACAGTGGGGGAGGAGGACACATATCTAACTATGTGTAGGAAATTGTCATAGGTTGCTTTAAGATGCGAGTTAAAGGCATGCCTCAGCTTCAAAAGCATTGCAACATTTGGATGCTTCGACTTCTTCTTCCCTTTTACCTCCTTCTGCTGCTTCGACTCCTGGACAAAAATGTTAAGAAGTCGCGGACGCAGCCGCGGCTTTTGCATAAAGTAGAAATTTACACATTCTTAGTAAAATAAATACAGCTACAGCTACACACAAAAAAAAAAAAAGAAAAGGATACAAAAAAGCCTCATCCCGAGAAGAAGAAGAAACGCAAAGAAAAAAGAAAAGGACACACAAAAAATATAACATCATGCATATTTCGCAAATGCTGGGAGAAAAAACCGCGCACAGCGACTAAAGAACTTGAGAGCGAAATTCTTATAATTTTTACACATGAACCTGTATAGCCCCCTCTCCCCATTTTTCCCACTTCCCCCACTCCACTCTTCGTCCCTCTGACTGCACAGCTGTCCTGTGCCTGTGCCGCGTGGTAAGCGACGTTTTTTCTGAAAGGCTTAACAAAAAATGCTTTTTAACATCGCTAGGTGGCATGTGAGTGGCGCGGAAGAGGAAGGGGAGGGGGATGCAAGGTTTTCAAGGGGTGGGGGGGTTCAAGAAATGCTCCAGCAAAAAGATTTCAGCTCGTCATTTATGCGTTTATCTCCGACCACCAACAACGTTGTGGCAAGTTTTCCATTCCCCTACCAACGCTTTCCCTTCTTCTCTTTTTTTTTGTGGGTTTCTTAAACCGCCGCGCAAATTTACACACAGTATAAGTGTGTGTGTGTGTGTGTGTCTAAGTAGTGTGCACGTTGTGGCATTTAAGTAGATGGCAAAGTTTAGACAACTGATAAAGTTGTAAATGTCACTATGAGTGCACTTTGATTTTGATTCAACAAGAGAAATGAGAACAGGTCTGCACATGGATTGAAGTACTCCAAATTAGTGTCTATATAGCTGATCTATGATTTAGCTAGAACAGAAAATTCAGGTGTTACAGAAGAGTACAAAAAATAACAGACCTTATTAAGAATTAAATCTGTGTACTGTAAAAAATCAGATCAGTTGGACATTAGAGACTTTACTTGCTAGAAAACTACTTAACGCTTTGAGACGTGTTATGGCCTGTTCACACTAAACCAAAGTTAGCTTAAGCGTCAAAAAAAAGTGTGAACACTCGTTCGATCCCACCGGAAAAACTTTGGCAACTCATTAACGATGGAAAAAAAGGAACAGGGAATATTGTGATCGTGTGTACTGCCAACTCGTCGTGGAGTAGTATTTACTACTGTGGGCAAAAATTCGGGCTAGTTCTTTTTTCCTTGAGTTGGTAGAACTATTGTTGACATCTGGGCCAAATTTCATGTGAATGTCATTATCAGTAATATATTTACGCTTGTGTTTACCAAACGACCAAGAGTGCATTTTTCGATTTATACAAGAAATCTGATTTAATTGAGCAGAGAAGTGCCATGAAAGGTAATGAAATTGATTTAGAAGAATAAATAAAGATTTTTCATTTTACAAACAAATTAACCTTACTTTTTGCCCACAGTAGTATGTATTTCGTATTCAGATTTTCGGCCATTTTTAATATTTTTATGAGGCACATTTATTGTATATTTTCCGATTTTTCAGATTTTCGTTAGTTTTGTTGTATTTTATTGTGGTTTTTTATGTTATTTATTCGTATTTTTCGGTAATTTTTAGTATTGTCACGTGTTTTACTTAAATTTTCGCCCATTTTTAGACGACTTTGAAGTAAATCGAAAAGTAAAAAAGAGGTGGCATTAAGAAATGTAAAGTTTCGTGTTTTGGTTGAAATTTATTGTAAACTATTGAATTATATATTATATTTTATGTTGTAGGTGCGTAACAAAAATTAAATATTCTTTTGGATTTATTGATGGAGGGATTTGTTGTGTTCGAATAACATATTTATATCTATAAGTATGCATTTTAAATAAATGCACAACGCATTGGGTGTTAAGTAAACGTAGAAGCTAAAACTGAGCATAGTGTGTAATCCTAAAAATAAAATTTGTGTGAATATTCAGTTGAAGGAAAATATATCATACGATTATAAGTAATTTTCATATCTAGTATTGAATAAATATATTTATTTTTATTTTATGGATGAATTATTCCAAGCTAAGATATATTTTCTTATATACTTTGGATTGAGGTTTGCTCAGTTTTTCATGTTTTATTCCTATGTTGTTAAGCTTCTTTTTATGTAGAACAGATTCTTTGCTTAATAAATGAATATAGAAAATAGAATATGAAGAAGAAAGAAGCAAAATTAAGCTGCATTTTAGAGTGCTAAAAATATGATAACACTTTCTCAACTGTAGCGCATTTGTTAGTCCACAATGCCCCAAGGAATTGCAGTGGACTGCGCCTAAAATGATGCAACTGTAAATGAGACGCAGGCGAAGGCAGAAGCGTCGATGGGTGAAGTGGAGAGGAGGGTGAAGGGCGAAGGGTGAAGGGCATCAGCTGCGTCTGTGCTTGGCGCTCACATGTGTGCGGCCGCTTGCAAATCTTTTCTTTTGGCTCTGTGGCAAAGCCAAAGCCCAAACGAGAACAAAGCTAAACTAAAACGAGAGAAAGAGAAAGAGAAAGAAAAAGGGGCGCAAACAAACAACACGGCGTTGGAAGAAAGAAAAATACGCGAAAATTATATTTGAGATGACATTTTATTTGGCCAGGCATCCGATTTGGGTCCAGCCTGTGGTTGCCAGTTGCGTGCGAGCTAAACAGTCTCCCCTCTTCCTCTTCCTCCTCCCCGACTTCCTCTCTCCTAAGTTCGCACAACACTTTTTCAACCTGTTCGTGTTGTTTACCCTCTGTTTGTTGTCTGTTGTCTGTTTGCCATTGTCTCGCAGCGGCAAAAAGAACGCCGGCCAATTAGCCTCAGACTCAGCCTGAGCAGCAAAGTTAAAGGCGGACTCGGCCTTAATTAGGCGTGTTTATGTGCCAAGAGCCAAGCTTGGAGCTCAGCGCTGCACTAAACCGCATCTTGGCGCTGATTCGGATTCTTGTGTAACGCATTGTCGCAGTTCCAGTTCCAGTTGCAGAGCTTCATACATTTGCGGGGCTGCTTTTTAATTAACATTTAACACGTTTGTCGCCCACTCCAAGTCCGATGACGAGCCATGCATGACATACATCAAAAGCAGCACAGACAGACGGACAAACAGACGGACAGACGGACAGCAGCAGATTAGCCTTAGCTACAAGCTACACAGAGCAAAAAAAAGGCCAACACGAATACCATCATCATCATCATCATTGTGTTACTTTTTTTGTGTGTGTGTGTGTTTTTTTTTCTTTTTTTTGGGAGGCGTGGTTGCCATTACACGCGTTAATTTCATTAAAATTAAACACATGCACGGCCAAAAACAAAGGGCGGCCCTTTTAAGTAGCTGTCGCTGCTGCGAGTAATATAAAAATAACATTAGCATGTCCTTGCACAGGACACCTTTTGCGCTTTGCTATTATTTAGTCTCTTCTCGCTTCTCGCTTCTATGTGCGGCTTTTCGAGTGCCCCCCTCCCCCTCTCCTTGCCCCTCTCCACCCTCAATGTAGAGACTCGACAATGAGCTGCGTTTTACGTGTGTGCATCTTTGCGGTATCCCACTCAAACCCACCTGTGCAGTTCCCCCTCCCTTCTTCCCTCTTTCGCTACTGCTCAGCCTCTTTTTGTCAAACGCTTCTCTGTTTGTCTGCCAGTCAAACGAACGTGTACTGCATACTTGTAGGCTGCGTTATTACAGCATTCCCCTTCCCCTCGCAATGCACCAAACCGTCCAACACATATCTTGCAAAACCTCAAATGTAATGCACAAATCTCAAATGGATACTTTGGACCTACAAAAAATATACTGACGGCTCAGAACTTGCGAATTAAATACCTTATTTGTAGACGCTTACCGAGATATTTCGAACTCTATTCAAAATTTTGTTTTTTCTGAATTCAAAAAGTAAATTGCTAAAGAAATATATGCAAGAACACAAAAAAAAGCTAAAATACTAATGATAGTGGTGTATTAATTTTAAAAACTACCAAAATTATATACCTCAAATATACTGAAATAATACCAAGAGCTATAGATGATATTGGACTATATTATTGTACTATATTAAGATTATACCATTGAGTGCAATATAGACAAAACGCCAAATGTATATAGTATATTAATAGAGTACTAAATTCTCAATCTACCATAGATATATGTATATAAATATGAATATAAATATAAATAAACGTAAATATACCGGATTGTACCAAGATGCACATCAATTATGCTAAACTTCCTAATTTCGCTTAAATTAAAATTAATATTGACAAAATTAAATTCGACTTCCACCCAGCCCATAAAAGTCGAGTTGTTTATATATGTGTATAAAAGATCTAAATAAGAAATTACTCTTCTGTTCCATAAATATTGAAGGTCGAATAATTAATATAATTTTAACCTTTATCTTATTTATAGTCAATAATAATTATATAAGTGACATGAATATAAAGTATTAAAATCGTTCAAGTAAAAAAATAATGTTATGTGAAAAAAAAAACATTATCATATTATTGTATTGCTTGCATTCCATGATATAGTTTAAATGCAGTACTATTTCAATATACCAAAGATAGCCCTTGGTTATTATTTAACGGTATAAGTTGGTATATTTTAAGATTAAGAGCGCACTGATTTGATTTCATTCACATTGGGTAGCATGTATAGCTTTAGGTATAGGTTGAGGTATTTTTAGTGTTTTTGTGGTATATTAATTTGGTATATTTTTAAATGAATACTGCACTGTTTTGCTTAAATTGACAATATGTAATAAGTATTGTCTTTATTGCATTTTAGTATTATGTTGGTATATAAATTTGGTATATTTTTAAATAAATAGCGCACTGATTTGCTTTTCATATTTATTTGTATTTTTGCGGTATTTTAATAAGGTATATTTTTGTATGTTCTTCTTATATTTACAATGCGTAGCAGGTATAGTCTTTGTTATTTTTTTTAATTTTATTTTAAAATGAATACCGCACTGTTTACCCTTTATTGACAATGGGAGTACACTCGACTGTAGCTTTCAAACTTGTTAATATTGATTTTGACTTTCGGCTTTAATAATATTAAAATATTAGAAACACTCATCATTTTTGCATAGTTATTTTTGTTTGTACCAATTGTTAGAGTTAAAAGTAAAAGATTTCCTGGAATCGCGCACTGCTTAATTATGCTTCTAATTTCTATCCTTTGTCATTGCAGACTTCAGCTTAAACCAAAACTCTTTGCGAATTTCGATTTGATTTTTGGCCATGAATTCTGTCTGTTGGCTGTAACATTCACTCGTCGAGCATCTTCATTCAGTTATTCAGTCATTCTTTCTGTCAATCTGCAAAATGAATAACAAACAACAACAACAATGGGAGACGGCGCCAAAATTAAAAGCAGCTGTCAAATGCATTCGATAGTTTTCAACCCTTTGGCAAACCCCAAACTCCAAAACAGGCAAGCAGCCAAGCGTTTCTTCGCTTCCAAATAAACGAATAACAAATGGGGAAAATTATGCTTCAATAAATAAATTTGCGTTTGCGTTTGCAGTTGCGAGGTTGGGCCGATAGATGGCGCTGCTGTCATTGAAATACGAAACGTGATTTCACGAATAGTTTTTGCTGGCAGCTTTGATTTGCGCTCCAAGTGTGTGTGCGTGTGTGTGGATGTGTGTGTTTGTGTGTGTGTTTGCTGAAAAGGTGCGATTAATTGAAGAGCCCGGCAACGTCGTCGTGGCTGCCACTTGTGCAACGCGTTAATTCAATAGCCCCATTCAAAAACACACTCACACACACACACACACATGTGCGCCCTTTTTTGGGCGGCATTTCGCCGGATAATAATAATCAGCTCGCTTCAAAGCATTCGGCTAGTTTTTTGTTTGCTTTAGTGCGGTCTCACTGTAACTGTCTGTGTCTGTGTGTGTGTGTGTGTTTGTGTTTTCATTGATAATAAAAGGATAATAATAAAGTGCGCGATGCGGCAAATATTTGGCTGTCGACTTGCCCATAGCGAGTCCTTGCCCTTTCCCTCCTCTTCCTCTTCCTCTCTCTCTCTCTCCGCCTTTCTCCCTCTGTTCACTATTCTAAATCCCTTCCACACATCTACGGAACATGCATTGAACAGCCAGACGGATCCTTTCATCTGACGCGCCCGAAAGTATGCATGAATTTCATGCACTCCCATCGAGAGTCTTCCTCTCCCTCTCTCTTTCCCCCCTCTCTCTCACTCACACCATGCATGTGTGTGCGGCGTCCTTTGCAATTTATTGTTTTCGACATATTTGCGGCTGTTTATTTGGAGCGCACTCAAACTAACCCCATTGTGCCGCTAAGTAACCTCACTTCTGCTTTAAATTAATTTCACGAATTCTCACTCACTGTGAATCGTTCCTTCGTTCGTTTGTTCATTCGTTCCTCAATTGCTCGAATCGAGTGTGCTTCATGTGTTTCATGTGTTTTCACTGCAAGCAAAGTTTGTCTGGCAAAACAAACTGAAAGTCAATCGTGGCATAACTTGAGTTGCGCTCTTGCAATTTTCACAATTTGCCGTAAAGAAAACATTTACGATCAAGATTTTTAAGATTTTTAATTAACAACTAAAGAAACTAAAATATAACCAAGTTAAATAAAATACAATAGAAAGAAAAGAATAGAATTAAATGCTATGAAATGAAATAATTAAAAATGAAATGAAATAAAATAAAGAAAATAAATACAATAAAATGTATGAAAATACAGTAATTTATCTTGGCAAAACTTAAGTTACGTTCTTGCAATTTTCACAATTTACACAACATTTACGATAAAGATTTTTAAGATTTTTGATTGACAACTAAAGAAACTAAATATATAACCAACTGAAATAATATACAATATCATGTAATTATTTGCAATAAAATAAAAATAAAATGAAAGGAAATAAAATTAAGTAAGATAAAAGACAATACAATAAAATAAAAATTAAAAAAAAAACAAACTGAAAGTCAAACGTAGCATAAGTTCAGTTCTGCTCTTGGAATTCTGACAAATTATCGCAAAGAAAATGTTTAGGGTCAGGACTTACCAGATTTTCGATTGCAAATTAAAGAAACTAAAATAAAAAGAAATAAAATAGTACAGAAAAATATATATATTATATTAGCTGAATAAAAGAAAATTAATCGAAATGAAATTAAATAAAAAGGAAAAGTAAAATAAATCAAATAAATTAACAGAAGATACAATAAAATGATATAAAATAAAACGAAATAAGTTATGCTCAAAAGAAATTAAATATAAGGAAATGAAATAACAAAAAAAATAAATAAATAAAAAAACAACAGATAAAGTTGAATACAATTTATAGAACACAGTTATCACAATTGATTTTGTAATATTTGTTAATTGACAAAATAATTTGTTCTTTTATAAAATTACTTAATTTGATTAAAGAGTGGGATTGAAAACTAGTTTCATCTCACTAATTTTTTTTACTAAAGTATGTTTACGGGAATTTTCAAAGATACTGCTTTTAAGTATAATACAGATGTATGCATAAGCACGCTGCTCAACGGTTAACTCCTTTGTTTTATTCATTTTATTGAAAACCTCAAAAGTTAGGCATACAAAATACGAATGACAATTATGAGTTGTGTAAATAGATTTGACGCAATGAAAACGTGCGTAAATACTTTCGACTGTTCACTTGCGTCTATTTTTAGAACAAGAACAGTTATTTTTCAATCTTTCTTTCATCTGGCTTTGCGCATGCAAAAACAAAACCTTTTTTGCATTTCTTCTCCCCCTTATTCGCAGCACAAGCCACGGTTTGAAAGGCATGCACAAAAATGCAGCTTATGTAAATACTTTTGAATAAGCATATATAATTTTGAATCAATATGTGCCTTTTTATATAAATTTCAGTTTGTATTTTTAATAATTATTAAACGAGTTGTCGATTTAAATAAGTGACGAATAGTTATAATTTTAATATATAAGTAGGTGTCTTATTAATATAAAATATAAAATCAAGGCAATATTTTAAATGCAAATATTTTCCTTTAACATCCAAATTTTGTACTTTTAGTGTCCGCAGACTTTCGCTGGTTAATGTATATTAGTTTCTTCATTTCATTGAAATAAAGTTATTCATCTTTATTTAACGTTTCATTACAACTCCCCGTTTTTCGGTTTTTTTTTTTATAAATTCCTTACATTTATCAACATGATAAATATTGCAAAATCATACATATATAAATATTCTTCATACATTTTAAGTTTCAGCAATAATTTCTTCAATTATAAATCATTTTAATTTTACAAGTTTCGAAAATCATTTTTAATTTGATAAATTTCTTATTTTTTAGTTGTATAACTGTCATTAAATTCCTTAAAAATGTATTGGTATAGAACTTTGTTGCTGTTCAGTTAATTAAACAATCTTAAATAAAAATATAAAGTGGAAAACTTAACAAAAGTTAGCAGTATTGAAACTATACATTGATAATTCAGTCGGTCAGGTCTCACAACCCGATGCATAAAGAGAACAAAGTTACTCGCAACCTTTGTCTAACTATCTCTGCGAGCAAAACAAGAGTTTAGCTAATCGTTTAGCCTTTTTCCAGCTGCATTTGGCTGCCATGTTCCGCATTGGAGATCAGCGCCAGATCAGGCAATGAGGACGTCTGACCTTTCTCTGGTTGAGCTGCTGTGGCGGTGGAAAAGGGGGAAGGGGGAAGCTGGAAGCGGGAGTCGCGAGTCGTGTGCCAGAGTTGCCAAATGCGGCAAGTGAATACAATACAACTAAAGGCTTGCCACGCAGCGTGGCAGGAAGTGAACAGCGCGTTGACAGTCGACAACATAAATTAACCAAAGTTGTATTTAAATCAAATGCGATTAACATCTACAAGTGGCTTACACAAATTAGCCTCCTCCTCCCCTCTCTTCCTTCATGCTCCCTCCGCCTTTTCCTTTCCATTCTATATTGCTGTGTATTTGACCCATTTTTGGCTTGACTCATCTCTCTCGCTCGCTCTCTCTCTCTCTCTATCTCTTTGTGTTTTGCCTATCGCTGGTCGCAGATGCTCATTTTTGGCAACGCCAACATCTATCAGGCAGCGAACGTCCATTTATGACAAATTGATAATCGTTTACAAGTTGCCAGTTGCCAGTTGCCAGTTTCTAGTCGCAAGTTGCTGGCGCATGTTTGGGGCACGCACCAAAAGTACTTGTGCCTCATTTGCATACAATGCAACCACGCACTTGTCGCTAAATTTTGATCGCAATGTCGGGGCCAAGAGATAAGGCCACAAAAAGCGAAGCCCGAAGCAAAACGGTCAATGGACTAGCTTTACAAATATGATAATAATAAAATGTAAATAATAGCTTAATATTTTGTATTTTGACATTGATAATCAATCGATTCGGTCGCCATTTGTATTTGGATCAATCGGTGCCACAATTCGAATGGTTTAAAGCCCTGCCCCCTTGGTCTGCTTGATGAGTAACAACTGCTGCGCTGCTCACTCTCACTCACTCACTCACTCACTTGGCTGCTCACTCATTCGCTCACTCTCCCAACCATTCGTTCGCTCTCTCACCCGCTCGCTCACTCGCAAAAGCTGACTCACTCGCTTGCGCTTCGGTTTGGGTTTGAGCTTAACTGCCCCTCATTGAGTGCTCTCGCCTTGTTTCGCACGTTTCGAACTTCTCAATTTCGAACTGGTTTCCCCTTTTCGAAAAGCGTCGGAGAACTTGAGTGAAATGCAATACGCTCTGCTCTTGAGTCGATTTCCATTGTTGATTCACTGTCGAGACAGAGACAACTAACTCACTTTCAGTAGCAGCGACAGGTTTTCCTTTGAGGCGAGTTTACTTCACTTACGTCCTTTATGCTTCTATGCTTCAACGGAAATCTCCCATGGTTGCATTGAATTGTTGCAATTCCTTTAACATGTAATATGTTGAAGCATTAAAAATGTACTATTATTATTACTATTATTATTATTGTATTACTATATGTAAGCTAATGTAATATCAACAATAATGTAATAATAATATTAATAATAATAATAATAATAATAATAATAAGAATAATATTAATAATAATAATAATAATAATAATAATAATAATAATAATAATAATAATAATAATAATAATAATAATAATAATAATAATAATAATAATAATAATAATAATAATAATAATAATAATAATAATAATAATAATAATAATAATAATAATAATAATAATAATAATAATAATAATAATAATAATAATAATAATAATAATAATAATAATAATAATAATAATAATAATAATAATAATAATAATAATAATAATAATAATAATAATAATAATAATAATAATAATAATAATAATAATAATAATAATAATAATAATAATAATAATAATAATAATAATAATAATAATAATAATATCAGATACAGATACAGATACAGATACAGATACAGATACAGATACAGATACAGATACAGATACAGATACAGATACAGATACAGATACAGATACAGATACAGATACAGATACAGATACAGATACAGATACAGATACAGATACAGATACAGATACAGATACAGATACAGATACAGATACAGATACAGATACAGATACAGATACAGATACAGATACAGATACAGATACAGATACAGATACAGATACAGATACAGATACAGATACAGATACAGATACAGATACAGATACAGATACAGATACAGATACAGATACAGATACAGATACAGATACAGATACAGATACAGATACAGATACAGATACAGATACAGATACAGATACAGATACAGATACAGATACAGATACAGATACAGATACAGATACAGATACAGATACAGATACAGATACAGATACAGATACAGATACAGATACAGATACAGATACAGATACAGATACAGATACAGATACAGATACAGATACAGATACAGATACAGATACAGATACAGATACAGATACAGATACAGATACAGATACAGATACAGATACAGATACAGATACAGATACAGATACAGATACAGATACAGATACAGATACAGATACAGATACAGATACAGATACAGATACAGATACAGATACAGATACAGATACAGATACAGATACAGATACAGATACAGATACAGATACAGATACAGATACAGATACAGATACAGATACAGATACAGATACAGATACAGATACAGATACAGATACAGATACAGATACAGATACAGATACAGATACAGATACAGATACAGATACAGATACAGATACAGATACAGATACAGATACAGATACAGATACAGATACAGATACAGATACAGATACAGATACAGATACAGATACAGATACAGATACAGATACAGATACAGATACAGATACAGATACAGATACAGATACAGATACAGATACAGATACAGATACAGATACAGATACAGATACAGATACAGATACAGATACAGATACAGATACAGATACAGATACAGATACAGATACAGATACAGATACAGATACAGATACAGATACAGATACAGATACAGATACAGATACAGATACAGATACAGATACAGATACAGATACAGATACAGATACAGATACAGATACAGATACAGATACAGATACAGATACAGATACAGATACAGATACAGATACAGATACAGATACAGATACAGATACAGATACAGATACAGATACAGATACAGATACAGATACAGATACAGATACAGATACAGATACAGATACAGATACAGATACAGATACAGATACAGATACAGATACAGATACAGATACAGATACAGATACAGATACAGATACAGATACAGATACAGATACAGATACAGATACAGATACAGATACAGATACAGATACAGATACAGATACAGATACAGATACAGATACAGATACAGATACAGATACAGATACAGATACAGATACAGATACAGATACAGATACAGATACAGATACAGATACAGATACAGATACAGATACAGATACAGATACAGATACAGATACAGATACAGATACAGATACAGATACAGATACAGATACAGATACAGATACAGATACAGATACAGATACAGATACAGATACAGATACAGATACAGATACAGATACAGATACAGATACAGATACAGATACAGATACAGATACAGATACAGATACAGATACAGATACAGATACAGATACAGATACAGATACAGATACAGATACAGATACAGATACAGATACAGATACAGATACAGATACAGATACAGATACAGATACAGATACAGATACAGATACAGATACAGATACAGATACAGATACAGATACAGATACAGATACAGATACAGATACAGATACAGATACAGATACAGATACAGATACAGATACAGATACAGATACAGATACAGATACAGATACAGATACAGATACAGATACAGATACAGATACAGATACAGATACAGATACAGATACAGATACAGATACAGATACAGATACAGATACAGATACAGATACAGATACAGATACAGATACAGATACAGATACAGATACAGATACAGATACAGATACAGATACAGATACAGATACAGATACAGATACAGATACAGATACAGATACAGATACAGATACAGATACAGATACAGATACAGATACAGATACAGATACAGATACAGATACAGATACAGATACAGATACAGATACAGATACAGATACAGATACAGATACAGATACAGATACAGATACAGATACAGATACAGATACAGATACAGATACAGATACAGATACAGATACAGATACAGATACAGATACAGATACAGATACAGATACAGATACAGATACAGATACAGATACAGATACAGATACAGATACAGATACAGATACAGATACAGATACAGATACAGATACAGATACAGATACAGATACAGATACAGATACAGATACAGATACAGATACAGATACAGATACAGATACAGATACAGATACAGATACAGATACAGATACAGATACAGATACAGATACAGATACAGATACAGATACAGATACAGATACAGATACAGATACAGATACAGATACAGATACAGATACAGATACAGATACAGATACAGATACAGATACAGATACAGATACAGATACAGATACAGATACAGATACAGATACAGATACAGATACAGATACAGATACAGATACAGATACAGATACAGATACAGATACAGATACAGATACAGATACAGATACAGATACAGATACAGATACAGATACAGATACAGATACAGATACAGATACAGATACAGATACAGATACAGATACAGATACAGATACAGATACAGATACAGATACAGATACAGATACAGATACAGATACAGATACAGATACAGATACAGATACAGATACAGATACAGATACAGATACAGATACAGATACAGATACAGATACAGATACAGATACAGATACAGATACAGATACAGATACAGATACAGATACAGATACAGATACAGATACAGATACAGATACAGATACAGATACAGATACAGATACAGATACAGATACAGATACAGATACAGATACAGATACAGATACAGATACAGATACAGATACAGATACAGATACAGATACAGATACAGATACAGATACAGATACAGATACAGATACAGATACAGATACAGATACAGATACAGATACAGATACAGATACAGATACAGATACAGATACAGATACAGATACAGATACAGATACAGATACAGATACAGATACAGATACAGATACAGATACAGATACAGATACAGATACAGATACAGATACAGATACAGATACAGATACAGATACAGATACAGATACAGATACAGATACAGATACAGATACAGATACAGATACAGATACAGATACAGATACAGATACAGATACAGATACAGATACAGATACAGATACAGATACAGATACAGATACAGATACAGATACAGATACAGATACAGATACAGATACAGATACAGATACAGATACAGATACAGATACAGATACAGATACAGATACAGATACAGATACAGATACAGATACAGATACAGATACAGATACAGATACAGAGACAGAGACAGAGACAGAGACAGATACAGATACAGGGTATCTGCTAGTCGAGTATTCCCGCATCGATTCAACTTGTGTTGCAACTCATGTGAAATCCGCGACTTGTTGAGCTGCATCCACTTTGAGAATGATTGCAAAATGATTATGGCGAGAGTTGGCTGCAACAGCAACGCTGAAGTGCGCATCTGTAGAGGGAGAGGGAGCGGGAGCGGGGTTCGGGTTCGGGGTCCATTGTCATAATTTTGTTGTCAATTGTGTGTCGCCGAGGCAAACAAAAGTTCATTAGGAAACGGTCAAAGTGGCGTCCGTGGCACACATATGCATGCCACCGGCCTGCGAGTCCTGCAACGGCAGAGCCAAGGACACCAGCAAATGAAGGATCAAGGCGCGGTGAGGACGAGCAAAGAGAACACAGGACAAGACAGGACAGGACAGGACAGGACACAGCAGAGAACAAGGCAACACACAAAATGTCAGCGACATCATTTGTCAAAACAAACTTTTTGACGTAGTCGCGTCGCAGCGAAAGTGCGTGGCGCTATTCCCCTCTGCTCTCCTCTCCTATCATTGCCACGCCACTCCTCACAACGTTTCTCCCTCGTAGGCTCAGTGTGTGGTCGAGTCCAAACAACAACAACAACAACAACAATGCCCTTGCCACTTGCCACTTGCCTCACGCCTGCCCAGCATGATGTTTATCATTATTATCGCGACTCGCGTCCAGCCAACGACCAAAATCGTCCTTGGTCTAGGCATCCACCTCAGCCTCCCACCTCCCACCACCCACCATTTAACTCACTCCTTACTCGTCGCGACTTTCACTCCGTTAACCTCTTTCGCCTGAGACGCAGCTGCATGTTGCTGCTATGTGTCGCGAGTACACTTGCCACAGAGTTAATCAACTTGTTGATAAGACCAACAAATTTAGAGGCTATCTCGCAATTTGCACTCTATGCAGTTGCAATAGTTACATCGACATTAATATTTACCATAATTAACTAATATAATAAAATCGAAAATAGAAATTTTCTAGAAATCAGATTTGAGGTTTATAAAATCGAAAAGAAAAAGAAAATAAAGCAAGCCTAACTTTAAAGTTAGTGTAACGATACATTTTGTTGTGGTCGACAATTTGGTATATTTTGCACTCTATGGTAATATTATGAATATATAGTCGATTATCAATATACCAAAACTGAACTTTGGGATATTTTAAGTATTTGATTGGAACAATAATATTTCTGTTGTTGAAAATTTGGCACATTTTATATGTAAACATAATATTTTGAATAACAATATACCAAAACTAAACTTAAGTATTTTCGGTAGTTTTCCGGTACACTAATACTACTGCGGTTGCCAATTTAATATACTTTGTACTCAATGAAATTTTGAAATTTAAATGTAGTCGTATATCAATAGACCAAAACTAAGCTTTAGCATATTTTTAGTATTTTAAAATTACATAAATATTGCTAATGTTAGAAATTCGGTATATTTTGTGAGCTATAGTATATCAATATACCTAAAATAAACTTAGGTATTTTTTTTTGTACGTTTTCGGTTAGTTAAAATTGCTGTGGCTGACAATTTGGTAAGCTTTGTACTCTATGGTATTATTTTGAATGCAATTGTTTGTAGTCATTTTTGGATTGATTTTATTCAAATAATATTATTAGCTCATTTTGTACTCTATTTTATACTTTATCTATATGGTATATTTTAAAAGTAATACCACACTGACTTGCTTTTTTTAATAGTGGATAGTTGGCATCTTACTGTCAACCACACTCGACTCTAGCTTTTTACCTGTTTTATTAGTTTAACTCAATCTTAGCAAAGATAGATTATTATATTGTACTAGTGTTCTTTATAATTAAAATCTTTTCAATTATTATATATACATACTATCTTAGTTAAATCATGAACCACTTTCTATTGGTCTTTAATTTTCTTTTCTCTAATATACATTTTTTCTTTATTATTCTTTATCCCTTGCTTTTACTTCCTATCGCGATGTTTCCTTTTGCGTGTCAGCTTAATCTAATACAATATGTACTCTAAGTTAGTCTTGATAATTCCGAATGAAAAGGGTATTCGCCATTGACAGCTGAGCCGCAGCCTTGACTAGGCTTCCACAGGCGTTGATCAACATTACCTGCAACACACACATCCACCCACCCACACTCACCTACACCCAAACACACACACACACACGCACACAGAGAGAGAGAGAGAGAGAGAGACACTCTCACTAGGCAGTCAAACTCTGATATGCTGTGAGGCACACATGTTTGCGCCACATTGACTGACTCAACGCCAAGCGATGCGATGCGATGCGATGCGTCGCGACTCGGACTGGCGGCTGTGGCACATGGCGCATGCCACACGGACATGCCCCATGCCACACCACAGAGCGATGCACGTTGCTTGTTGTTGTTGTTTGTTTTGTGTGTTGATTTTTGGTCGCGTTTTTCGTTGTATTTTTTCCTCATTTTTTTTCATGCAAAACCAATGTCGGCATATTAGCGGTTTTCGTGGCCGATTATTTGGAAGCCCATTTGATTTGGGTGCTCTGCTCTCCTCCTCTTCACTAAGCTTCATCGCCTGGTTACCTCTACGTCTATTAATTATCCAAGTCGCATTGGAATAGGAATTGCCAAAGTACTTTTATTTTATTCTATTTCATAATTACGACAAAAAGTCACTCGAAATGTGACATACCAAAAGGGTGGAGAAGAAACGAAGAGAGTGAGAGAGGGGACGATGCATAGTTGTGGTCCATGTCCAGAGTTGAGAGTTCCCGAAGGAGACGACGAAGGCGAAACTATGCACAGCTATAGGGCACGTACTCAGAGTATCGAGGGGGAGCGGGGGCGGTGTCCACTTGTGCAAATTATTGTGAAATATACAGCAAAAAGCAGAGCACAACAACAAAATAGAAGGAGAAGCGTTGCATACTTTCGCAAATGAAGTCATCGAGGCGCTGAGAGAGACACAGACAGAGATGGTGAAGGGGTAGGAGGTGGGTGGGGGCAAGTGTGTATGTGGCACATGGAACCCTTAATTAAATAAATTCAATATGCGCAACGGGCGGCTACCTCCCGTTCCCTTTCCCGTTCCCATTCCCATTCCCATTCCCATTGCCTTCCTTGTCACCCTTAACCCCTCCTTCCTACTGAACGTGTGCGCAACTCAAAGTCCGGGGCAACAACTACAAAATTATATGGCGAAAATGTTCCGTTGGAAATCGTCATGGATTTTAATATTTAAAAGCGTTTTCAAAAACTGTCCCAGCGACTGCAGCAGTGGGAGAGGCAGAGAGAGAGAGCGGGAGCGGGAGCGAATGAAGCAAAGAGACTTTTGACCAGCACGTGGACTGACCAAAAAGTACCGCAGTTCAGAGGCCAAACGCATCGACAACAACGTCATGGCAGCGTGTCCCACAAGAAGAGACCAGCATCAGCATCAGAATCAGCACCAGCATCCGCAACCCAAACCCCAAGGCAGTCCTCACTCCCTTCCACCGCCCCTCTCCACGCTGTCGCCTGTTAATGTCCCGGCACATAAGCAAGGCAAAGCAGAGCAGCAATCGCAGAGCACCCCAACACACAACCCGTTCGACAGGGCAACGGCAACATTTTGATAAGCGTCGTCGTCGTCTGGTCATTGTGCCTCTGTCCCAGCCCCTGTTATCGCCCTCCCTCCTCTCCTGTCCTCAACTCTCTCACTCTCTCTCTCTGTCTCTCGTCGCCAAAAAGAGGATATTATTTAATGAGCTAAACTTAAAGCATTGGGCGCGCCAGTGGATCGGTTTGTGGGTTGCCCTCGACCGGACTCGACTGAAGTGGACATTCAGGCAGGCGACTGGCCAAATTGAGTTGACCTGCTTCTCACTCTGTGTGTGTGTGTGTGTGTGTTGCATAGTTTTTGGTCTCTGAGTCTCAGAGTCAGAGTCAGAGTCAGCCTCTCGCTTCGCTTCGCTTGCATATTCAATTGAAACTGAAGGCTGACCAGACCGAATCCCAAGCACAAGCACAACTCTTAACCCCAACCACCCGAAAGTGCCCACTCCAATTGCGACTCGAACTCGAACTGGACTCCTGGACAACTCCTGCTTCAGTTTTGGGGTCAGGCGTGTGCGTGATTAAAAATTCAACACCCGAAACGAATGTGGAATTGAACGGCAAATTAAATGAGCACTCAACTGGACTGGGCATAACCGGAACTTTCCCCGGACTCCGCTCCCCAGCCTCCTCTCTTTGTTTCTCTTTGCAAGTGAAATCTATTTCTCGAGTGTGGCCCCCAACAATTTCAGTTAACGAACTTCAATATTGGACTTTGCATTCATAATTACGAGACACTGAAGCAATCCAAGTAAACGAGAATGGCACAAACTAAAGTTATTTCAAGGAATAAATATATAACATATTACTCTGCTAACTAACGATCTGCATGTTTAAAATTGCAAAAATACTATGACAAACACTACTTCGAAGCAAAACTTGTTTATAAGAGTTACTATATAATTTGAAAAAGGTAAAAAATATGTTTCCATTTTGGGTACTTTAATATTTTAAGATACATTGAAATAGCAGTGGTAATAGAACAATTCAGTATATTTTAAAAATGACTTAATAGTCTATGATGTATTCTAATTATATTAAAAGTACTGAATATACTACATAAACAAACAAAATAAAGTAGATATATTAGTTTTCCTATATTTACTATATATTCACACATTTTGTGGACTTCAATATTTCAGGATTTATTGAAAAAGCTGTGTTAAAGAATTACAATTATAAAAATCATAAAACGTTATAAATAGCTTACTATTAATAAGTAGTAGTAAGTAAACTAATTATACTTAAAGTTATGAATATATTAGATATATATACATATACTATTGTAAACTGTATATACTATATGTTCATACATTCTGGGTAGTTTATGTTTAATATTGATAGTATTAGTATTAATTTTAATGAAAATAATAGTATATATACTATTTACTGTATATACTAAAAATACTGAGTGTTCCTAATATTTGAAATATACTAAATGTATAAAATATACTATGTTAACTATAGATACCATATATTAATGCATTAAAAATACTCTGCCTTCAGAAAGTAAAAAATTACTGATTTGTAGAAGTGAAAGGCGATTCATAAAAACAAACACTAGTTTTATTTAAAATAATTGACATCAATGCTTGAATAGATTACCCAATAAACCGAATAGAAGGTAAGTCTAAATGGATATCAAATTAACATTTACTTTCTTTTATTTTGTATTCATGTTAAGTACTTTAGATTTCAATATTTATTAAATTAAAGCTCTTTAGCAAATTAACATAATACAACTCTGTTCTCGATTACTGATTCTTCTTCATTTTCGTATTCTTCTTGAAGCTACTAAGCTCTCGGAAAAATGAGTTAGGCAGGGGAATGCAGAAATGCTTCGACTGATGTTGTTGGGAATCAAGTGTGGCATACATTTCTTTAATATTCATAAACTTTTATTTATATACACTAATTTAACAGAATACTTTATATAGATATTCTAAGATATTTTTAGAATGTTAAAATTTGCATTTTTATTTATATAAAATTAGGACAAATTACTTAAAATAAATAATAATTTAGATGAAGTGTTTAGCTTAAAATTATTATTGAAAATATTATGTGATTTCCAGTTTGTTTGGAACATAACAAATTCGTAATATGGAAAAGACTATCAGGCTATAAACAAGTTGGTAAGTAAAGAAAAGAATACAAAGCAGAAATAAAGGAATGGAGAGAAAAAAGCAAACACATGACATAAAATTTGACAATTTCTTGGAGAATTTATGGCACTTGTGGGAGGCATAGACCAGCAGCAGATAGGAGAGCATTTAAAGAGTTTATAGCACACACACACACACACACACACACATCGTAGTTGAGTTGAGTTATCCTCCCGCTTATCAGGAGGAGGCACACCTTCAGCATGAGCAAGAGAGTCGACAGCGAGTGGGAACGTTTACATAAATTCATAAAATTATTGCCCGTAATCAGCATTATGCATTTGTAAAAACCGCACAGAGTAAACCGGCGATACGGTACACCCAAATGTGTGTGGCGAGGGGTGCGGAAAGGGGGCCGCCAAACTCGGCCTTGTCTGGCTGTGCCCGCATTTCAGAGACAGAGAGAGAGGTAGGAGTAGAGAGAGAGAGAGGAAATGTGGAGACGGAGGCAGGCTTCATAATTACAAGAAACGTCTCATCTCGCCCCTGCTCCTGCCCCTGGCCCAGCACACCCATTTGGGCCAACCAACCCCCTACCCCGAACCCGACCCCAATCCCTGACGATGAGGACTCGCTTGATTTGCCAGCAACATTTTCTTTTTAATTATTTATATTTTGGGATTTTTAGCAGGCAGCGCACGATTCAAAGGCTTTGCAAGTTTTTCTTTCCACATGTGGGCGCATATGTATGTGTGTGTGTGTGTGTGTGTGTGTCTGTGTTGGGGTGTAGTATATGTATATGTGTTAGGGGGGGTGTTATTTGCATACATCAGACTGTGTGATGGTCGCCTGTCGACTGCCGACAATATCTTTTTATGCTCTTCATATTTGCGTGTGTGTGTGTGTGCCTTCTAAGGCGTAGCAGGCCCTGCACCCATCCACCACCCTTCATGTACCCCTCTTCATGTACCTGCAGCAGCAACAAATTTTAAGCCGCCCTTACCTCGCTTCGCCTCAGCGAAAGCAGCCCCCGGCCATGAGCCATCGGCATGTGTTTTATTAGGCATGTTAATTAAAAGACATGAAATGAAAATAATTAAAAATATATATAAAAATACATACATGTATGTATGCGCATATCTTTGCCCCTTCACTCTTTGAGCACTGCGGTAAGAGGGAAGGAAGAGTAAAAAGAGTCAGGAATGGGGCGAAAACTGGCTGTGTACCACTCGAAGCGCTGCTTCGGTTTCGCATTACAGATCAGTTTGCCTAGCGGAGAGAGCTTATCACTCTACACACTCTACTCTGAGTTAGCTTCCCGTCTTTCCATCCCTTCCCCCATTGAAACTCCTTTCCCTTCCTTCGTCATATGCAAGCCAAAGTGGTGAGGACATGTCTAACCTGTTTCTTTTTCTAGCATGGCTCAAATCATAGTTTCACAACATCAGCATCATCGTAGTCACAATCATAGAAACAAATTCTCTATATAACTTTTTCACCTAGCTTTTATATATTTGTTTAAGGAATCGTGGACATTTGAGTGTTGACAATAATCCAATATAAAAAAGTTGTATGAGATTGATGCACTTTTTGTTTTTTAGTAACACACTAGAAAACATAATCAAGCATCCTAAATCACTCACTTGCTGTTTTTGTTCGATCAACTGAAGAGTGCTAATTAGCACTTAGCTTAAGCTAATATGTAATCTTTTACTTCATTCTTCATTCTTATGAAGCAACGATAAATCAGTAGTAAACAGTAAGCAGGAAGTAGAAATCAGAGTTATTAAGCTCAGCCGAAAAGTAGGCTACATATTTGTAGCATAGCCACATCAGAAATTTCAATACAGAGTTCAGCCCAAAAGTATGCAACAAAAAATTGCGAAACTTGTGTTCGTGATCGTTCTAACAAAAAGATAAGCATTAACAAATATAAGGCAATTTTGTGATTTAATTAATTGAAAACTATTAATTTAATTTAATTAAGTAATTTAGTCAAAATCGACAATTCGAGAGATAACTTGCTACACTAACGATTTGAATGATCTTTGCAAGAATAACAACAATAACAAAGAATTTCTCTGCAAAGATATATCGACATTTGTTATTATTTCTATTTTGTTTTCCAACTGCCTGTCGACACCCCGGCATACTTTAACCCCTTACTCCCTTCCCCCTCTCCATCACTTCGTCGAGCACTTTCGCTGAATGGCGGCAAACATTTTTATCGCCTTATTAACTCATTGCTGCGGTGTCAGTTTACAACAATGCCGAAGTGTCGAAGCAACAACAACGCAACTCGGGTGAAACAATAGCGAAATTTGGTCTCCAATTCGCCTTCACCTCCACCTCCACTTCCACCTCCAACTTCATTCCCGCCCCGCAGCCACCGCTCAACCCTTTGTGGCATGAGAGCAGTGCTCTCAATTCGCTATTGTCTACAAATTTTTGCTTTGCGTAGGTGTTCAAAAAAAGCAAGTTCCAGTCGAGGCAATCCTCCAGCACTCTTTCTCTCTTCTCTCTCTCACTTTCTGAAGTGTTGCTAATAACGCCTACAACTAAGTAAAACATCTGCTTGAGGGTAGCCTTGGCCAGGGGTGCGGCTGGCTGGGGGCGGGGCTTGGCAGCAAGGGGTGACACTTTTAAGAAATTGCAAAGTTTTGCCGTCGAACAAAAGGCAAGTCAAAGGAGAGAGAGGGAGAGAGAGAGAGTGGGGGAGTCGCCACTCAACAACAATACTTTGATGCGATTTTGCGGATATTAGGTGTTAATTTTTCAAAGTACCTTCCCCGTTCCCCGCCCTCAACCCACTCTGTACTTCTTCACTGGTCCATTGCCATGGCGTCTGCTGCCTTTTGTAATTTTAACTGCTTTTGGTTAACACTTTTACGCATTGCCGACTGCTCTGGGCGCCCACTTGGCACCGTCTACAGGAGAATCGTGGAGGTTGTGGGTGGGGTGGGGTAGATGACATCGATATCACATGGCACAGCGTAGCACGCTTTCCCCCTTCCTCTTCCCCATCCCCTTCCCAGTCACTACTTCTGGCAGCCAAGTCATCGATGGCAAAAGTTTTGGCCAACTTTTTCTTGGCTTGCGTTTTTTGTGTGCTTTAATTGCCCCCTAGAGGAAGAGTTGAAAGAAGGGGGAGGGGAAACAAGCATTGAGTTACTGTTGCGTTCCTCCTCCCTCTCCACCTCCTTCTCCC
Source organism: Drosophila niveifrons (assembly GCA_035046325.1). NCBI lineage: Eukaryota > Metazoa > Arthropoda > Insecta > Diptera > Drosophilidae > Drosophila > Drosophila niveifrons. The sequence continues at coordinate 11,404,641 of JAWNOC010000063.1, read as the reverse complement.
TCTTTGCTCTTGTTGTTGGCTGTGTCACAGAGCGCGTTTCTGCCATTTATTGAGCATTTTAGCCTTTCATCGATGCTTTTGGCTGAAATTATTTTGGCTCATTTTAATTATTATAACCGCTAAGTACAGGCGGGGCGAACAACAATGCCACACACACACACTTACACAGTAACACACACTGTGATGACGAGTTTCATTATGTGGCTCAAGAAGAATGGAAATGGAGGGAGCTAAGTGAAACAGGGACTCAAAAGAGTCCTCCCCACACACAAAAGCTCACAAATTTTAACGGTTATGCGCAACAGAAGGTCGTTCAGCGGGCGGCAGAGAATGCCACTCGCGGTTGATAGTGGGAGGGAGAGGGGGAGGGGGAGGGGGAGGGGAGACAGGAATGCGAGGCAAGCAATTGCTGCTCTCGATGCGGAGCATTGTCCATTGTTTTCATAGAGAGAGAGAGAGGTGCCTCGTTACTCCGTTGGGACTCTATTCTCAAATCATGCTGTCATGTGCTTAGCATTCAATAATATTCAAGCAAATCACTCGACACAATGTGTGCTCTTTTCTATATTGTGATGATAGTCATTGCTGTGTTCATAGTAGTAACTCTCATTCATTTTCTACACTTCCGTACTCCTAAGTGATCCATCTCAGGTGAGTATCGTCATTATTTTCCTATCAATTACATTCTAATTCTCTCTCTCTCTCGCAGCTTCTTCACACTTTTTTGTTTCTTAGTACCACAATTGATTGCGTTTTATTTGATCATTACACTGTAAGTACTTTCCTTTCTACCGAATCTAAGAGTATTATAATACAATTGTACAATGCAATTGTACTTTCAAATTTCTTGATAAAATGTAGAAAATGTGATTTTAACTGTATTTGCGAATTACGAATCAAAGCAAGAAGCAAAATGCATTTTTTCATATTATTTCTTTTAAATTAATTTAAAATAGTTTATTTATAGTTGTTTCTTAATCAAGATTGCATTTTAAATCAATTCCGCTAAACATCATTTGAATGTTCTGCAGCAAGAGTACAAAATATATATAAGATATATAAAATATATATAAGATATATCTAAGAAAATATATTTGGTATATCCACTTTATACTATATATACTGTAACATTCTGGTATATTTTGTACACTTGGTATATTTTGAAAGTTACAGTATATATTGCATAAAGTGGGTATACCAAGTATATTTTCTTAGATACATCTTTGTATTTTTGCTATATTTAACTTTAGTATATTTATAGAATAATACCGCACTGTTTTGCTTTAATTGAAAATAAGTGGCGTGTATCTTACATAATATTAAATCGGTATGTCATATATTGATTTTGATATATTTTAGTATTTATATATCATTTTTTTTAATATATATTTTATTTTATTATTATTATGAGTATTTTGGTATTAAAATATTAATATTATATATTAATCTCACATAATATCATATCGATATGATAAGCATGACTTTGGTATATTCCAGTATTTTTTTGGTATATGAATTTTGTATATTTTTTTAGAGTATTACCGCATTGTTTTGCATTTATTGAAAATATAGCCATTGGTTTGCTTAAGTATTTTATTGCGGTATATTAATTTGGTATATTTTTGAAATAATACCGCACTATATTTAACATTTAACGGGTATTCCACAGAATGTTCCATCGATATACTAAATATGACCTTTGGTATGTTTCAGTATTTTGCTGCTTTGCACACTCGACTGTAGCTCTCCTATTTGTTTCATCTCAAGACTATTATTTTATTTGAACTTGACAACATTCTTTGCAGTTTTTAACAGTTGTTTGAATTTTATTTTTGTTTGTTGTACTTAGGGATTCTCTTTCGATTGTTTTTCCTTCGCCGGTTTTAATGTTTGGCTTGTCATCTTCAGAGCGAGTGATGTTCAAGGCTTTGAGTCTTATGCACTTTATCGGTGTTTTATTACATCTCTTTGCCATAACATTTGCATACATGATGCGCTCGCTGTCTCTCTCTGTTCTCCCTCCCACTCCCAATCGTTCTCTCTCTCTGTCTCTGTCGCTCTGCTGGTTGTCTTATTGTTGCTGGTTGCTATAATTAACTGAATATTTATTACTGCGGTAGATAAAATGTTATGCGGCTATTATTTTAGTTTTATGGGCGAGCAAGAAGCCAACAAACAAGCCAACAAGCAGTCAGCTCACCTGACCGGGCTTAAGGCCGAGCCGAGCCAAGTTAACGGCCAACAACAAGGCGGCTCTTGGAATTTGAACTGAGCCAGATAGAGAGAGAGAGTGCTGAACCTGAGCCAAAATGCACTTGCACGCACTCAGAGTTCGCAGGACACAAGCCATTGAGCAAGCGCAACCAATTAAGCCAACAACAATGCACAGAATAGAGAACAGAGAACGAGGAATAGGGAACTTGGCCGCATCGAGTTCGCTCCAAACGAGCGTCTTTGGCATTGGCATTAAGTTGCTGCCAAAGCAGCTAAGTAAAGCAAAGCAAAGCAAGAGTAGCGAACACGTCGCTAATTGTTTTAAGGCCGACAACAACAACAACAACAAGAAGAAGAAGAAGATGAAGCAAGAAAGAACATCGCGATGCCGATGCAATGCAATAAGGTGTGAAATTCAAGCGCATAAATCCAAGACGTCGTCCCGAAAAGTTTCGCCACTGATAAGGCTAAAAAGTTCTCGACTCGCGCCGTGTTCATTTTGCTCGTTCGCTCGCTGGGCCGTAAAATAATAACGACAAGAAAATTACGCATACGCCGTGTTGTCTTACATCGTCTACGTGCGGCGGCCAAATAAGGCGGCTTATTAATATTATTACTCATACGCCATGGCGTCCCCCTTCCCCTTCCCCTCACAGCAAAAGCAAAAGCAAAACCCCAAATACTAAACACCAAACACCAAACACAGACCAGCCTAGTCCCCAAAATACAAAGGACACAAGTTCCTTGGCTTCCTCCTTCACTTGGCTGGCAGCTGCTGGCGGCGACTTCTGTTGCCATATAATTATAATTGTTTAATGAACTGCATGGCGCTGTTGCTAGCGCCGAAGCTGAGGCCGCAAATACGCCAGCTTGTGGGTGCTGATTGAAGCCAAAAGCAGCTGTTGCTCTTCCTCCCCTCTCTCTTTCTTTCTTAGCCTATTCACCTCCCACTTCCACTCGAATTCGATACGATGCAGGGCAAAGCAATCGAACTAAACTGTAGAGCATTGATTAACTTTTAACTATTGCAACTATTGTGTTTATTTGTCGTACCGAATCAATAGTTTAATAGCAAATCAATCATACTTTGAAACAGATAAAACATGAGAGAAAGCTAACAGTGAGTGTGCTCAACTGTGATATACTCGCTATCCATAGCAAAGCAATCAGGTCTTATTCTTAAAATATATCAAATTAATACACTGGAAAAATAGTAGATTTGGTATATCAAAATATACCACAACTAAAGGTAACAGATCAACAATAAATACTTAAGAAAGCTACAATCGAGTGTAGTCGAATGTGAGAATGGGTTTATTTAATAAAAGCACAAATATACTGAATCAATATAATCTAAATATACTGTATTCGATATATTGATGTGTTACAACTTTGAGAATATGAATATTCAATGAAAGCACAAATATACCGCGTTAATATGCTCATAAAATACAGTGTTTGGTTTATTGATGTGTTATAAAATTTAAAATTCCAATACCAATTTCCAATTTCCAATAAATCCAAGACTTTGCGGTATTATTATAAAAAAAAAAAAAATTATTATACCGAAAAAATACTAAATAGTTATTCAATAAAAACAAAAAGTGATGTTATATTATTTTCTAATAGATACCAAATTAATGTATTGAAAAATACAAAAAAATATACCGAAAGTTATTTTTGGTATATCGATACACAATAAAATAAACGTTAAACTATGGTAAATTGTAATTAAAGCAGACAGTGCGAATTTATTTTTTTGCAATACAAGCAAAACTGTGCAGCATTTTTCTTAAGCCCAAATAAATATATTGATAAAACACATTATCATACCATAGACTAGGTTTGGTATAATGCTACACTATTCATGCATTCGAAATATAAAATAGAATACAAAATAATGCAGATTATCAACCACAGCAAGTTCCAATTTTACATAATTTTACTTTTACAATTTATATATGTATATTGTAGATATTATTTTGTGTACGATTTACCAACTCGTGCTTTAAAAATACGCCTAACGCTTTTAACAAATAATGTATTGAGCTAATTGGATGGGAGGCTAAGCTCGAAAGATTTTCAATTTGAGAAATAGCCCACATTTAATCTGAATTAATTATATTTAAAATATTTTAAAGAAGCTTTAAAATATCGCAAGCTAAAGATCGAATAAAACATTGAAAGCGCTTTGGATAAATTATTTTTAGTCATTTTTGAATGTATAGAAATGATTATAATTATTCAATTATATCATATAAATTGTATTGACAAATAAATCACGTGTTGCTCAGCTCCACTTTTGTGGTATTTAGTCAGTCGAGCCTGACGCCTGAGAGAGAGAGAGTTGCCTGATAACGCACAACAATTGAAAATGATAATGCAATTAAAGTGTAGTTCAAGCTCATAACAAAATAATGAATAATGATATAATTGTATATAGTACTTTCTATAATTACACACAGAATACTAAATTCGAAATAGCTGCAAACACAATTCGCACTTCACACTAGAAATAATAAAAACTCAATTTATGCAATTAATTTCCATCGAACAACAACAATCTTCTAGCAAATTTGATGATAGCAATTTGACACGCTAGGCCAACCAAACGCGAATACAACTCGAATCCAAATAAAAGCCCTCGATCCCATCGACATGCATCAGCATTCGTCAACTGAAAATACAAGTGTCAAGATGCGTCTAAACCTGAGCTACTTCCTCGGCCTCCTCCTTGTGCTCCTCTGCGGCACTGCAATTGCGGTTTGTCTTCTTTTCAATGATATAGCTTTGAAGTTTCCTTCTAATATTTGATATCACAGAGTGCCAGACCTCAGGGTCCTTGTGGTCCACCGCCCAGCGGACCTCCACCAAGCGGAACTCCACCACCAGGCGGTCCACCTGGCGGTCGCTGTGGACCACCGCCTTCGACCACCGCATCATCGGGATAACCGCATCGCTCTGACCTGACCCCAGCTAAAGAGTTTCTATCGCGACAATGGATCAATGATTTCGTTTATTTTTTTTTTTTCTATCAATAGAGTGAATTTGGAAACCACTAAAACAAATATATGTAACTTTGCAAAAAAAATGCATAAAAATAACATTTTAATTACAGAGAAATGGGAATAAATAATTGGAAACATATGGGAAATACACTACAAAAGTATTGTGTACTCAACTCATCTTTGGATTCGCATATATTTATAATATTTGAGTCTAGAATTGGTTAACAACTACAGTTTTATTTGATAATTTTAATTGATCAATCATTTGACCAATCACAATTAAACTCTAACAAAAGAGTTCAGCTCTTAAAACAGAAAATTGCCAATCTTAATTTAGATATAATCGATTTTTGGTATATTCCATAATAACTGCAGTATATATCAAATGCAACAGCTGTGGAGGCTAGTCGATGGACCGGAATCTGTATCGGTTGATATTAGCAAGTCGATAGGCCCCAAGATAGATAACTATTTGTAAAAACAAAAAAGAAAGCTACAGTCGAGTGTGCTCGACTGTGAGATACCCGCTACCCATTTTAAATAAAAGCAAAATATTGCGGTATTATTTTCAAAATATACCAAAAATACTGCAAAATACTAAAAATATATCAAATGGTATATTTGGTATAACGATGTAATACTAATATTAAAAATATTCCATTGACGGCATAATATACCAGATTGTCGGCCAAAGCAACTGAGACCCCTAGTAATTAGGCGTTTTAGCCCATACAAAAGTATTTCTTTTGAAATTAATCGTCAGCTCGAAGATGTACTATTTAAGTTAATCAAACTGTACATTAATTTCAATTATCATACAATCAAAGGTTATGCCATATAACCCATATTACATTCAGTGTAGCTTTGATCATATGGAAATTACAAAAGCTACTGCTGTTGGGTGCTAGTTGGTTTAAATGTGATGGTATATAGATTAACTAAATATAGTTATATTTTAACACTTTTCAATTCATTAAATTAGCATATTTTAGTATTTTCGTTATATTAATTCGGTATATTTTAGTATTGTCAGTATATTCATGTTGGTATTAATGAGTAGCAGTATATATAAAGTAAAGTAAATAAGTTCGCTGGTTTTATTTCAGTATATTTTCAGTATTTAAAATATTTGAACAATAATACTATAATGTTCTGCTCGTATTGCCAATAAGTAGAGGGTTAAATTTCAGTATTTATTGGTACATTAACTCGTCAAATTTTAATATTTTTTTAGTATAATAAATATAAATATAAAATAAATTAATAAATTGTAAATTAATACCGCACTGTTTATAGCAAATGATTTTCTTAAAATAGCTGGCGGGTTTATTTTAGTAGTTTATCGATATAATGATTTAATAAATTTTGCTTTTATTGAATATAAATTTTTCAGTATTATTATTTGGGTATATTTTGTAAATTTTGAGGGTGGCTCACAGTCAAGTACGCTCGACTTTAGCTTTCTTACTTTTATAATCTCTGTGTCAATGAGGCCTTCAGTAATCTATCAATCTGTTAGTTGGGTAACAAACAATGCTTTGTGTTTTCCATTTGAGTTTGGTTTTGTTATTTGAGCTCTTGATTCGAAAAATTGTTCGTAAAACTCTTTTAGTATGTCTGATGACTTTTTGACATTCTTAAAATTCAGCATGCATTGCTTTAAGTACATCTACATTTACTTTGTGTGCGTGAACATCTTGGAGACTCTTATTCAAGGCCATGAAAGCAGCTCCAATTGAACTAATCTGAAGACAATCCTAACTTGAAGAAGTGCCGAAATATGGACTGAATTGGACTAATGCTGGCCTTCAACATTACTCCAAAACGTGAGAAGATGCTTGCTGGTGAAAAACTTCAACTTTTCAATTTAATCTCAATCACATTTTGGAAGAATTTTGATTGCAGTCAAATTATAAATTAACACAGTGAAATTTTATTTATTTTATTATTGGGAAACTAATCTTTTACCATCTTGCAACTATAGCATTAGCTTATCGACTAATTTGAGAGCTGTAAAATAGCTGAATTTTCACTGTGAACTCTATAAGAAATGAAAGTGAACTTTCGGCCAACGGGGCGTATACATTCCCTCTCCTCATCGACTGCTCGCTTGAGTCGCGAGACTGCAGCTGCCGACTACACGTAATTCCCAAGCCAATGCTTGAAATGGCGCAGCCAATTCCCCAACCTGCCGCATGCTGTCGCTTCTTTTGCATATTTTTCGAACTTGCTAAAGTTCTCTAGCTGTAAAATATGACACACCCCTCGAAGTTGTCCATCTGCCTGCACAGAGAGATAAAGTTTTATTTGCTTTATTTTCTTTTCGGCTGCAATAAAGACACAAATATTCCCAAATATTGCAAAATAAAGCTGAAAAATTGTGCCCGAATAGCAAATGACGAGTTTAAATAATGGAGACTAGTCGATAGACAGTGAAATTAGTAATAGGGGTGGATAACAATCGATAGTTAGGGCGTCTTCTATATACGACGATATTTTGTCTTGAACCATCGATTGTGCCATCGATAGTCACCGATAGTATCGCTTGTCTTTGCTTCAGTCAAGGCAAGTTTTTTATCCTCCGACCCTTCGAAACACTTTCATACATGAGAAAGTTTACTCTTTGTTGTAGTACTTTGTCTATCGAGTAGAGAATCTTTTCATGGTTTGTGTTGGTGCAATCGCAGTTCAACTTGTCTTTACTTGAAGCACTAGGAATTGCGGATAGTCAATGTTTATCTTAAATCAAATACTTATGTATAATCGATCAAATACTTATGTATAACAAAGTTAGCATACATATTTTTAAACGCGATCCTTACCAATTTGTTTCATTAATTGCTCTCAATCGATAGTGATTGGGATACTATCGAAGATATTTGCTGTTATCGATTATAGCTGCAACACATCGATAGTGTTGAAAGTGCCATCGATAGTTCTACACCTCTAATTTAGTAAGTCTATCCCACATTTGAGTATTAGTTATTGAATTCATAAGAAAACAAAATCAATTCGCATGCTCAATTCGAACTTTTCAGAAAAGAAAAACTTGCCACAATTCTCTGCTGTCTGCATTCACTTTTATTGTATACGAATACCAAATTTAATAATGAATCATCACAAATAAACACAGTTGATTGGCAATCTGTGAGTTTTAAATATAATAAATAAATGTTTAAATAAATAAATGCGAATAAAAAATGAGCGAAATAAAATGCGGGGGCCAAAAGGCAAATGTAATAATTAAATTGCATTTGTGTCTGCGGCCGTTGTCCTCCAAACAAAATGGCGGCAAAAGTGTGTGTGTATGTGTGTGTGTGTGTTGTAAAAATATTTATGTGACCGCTGCACAGTCATTGGTTTTGGCCCTTTCAGTTCTTTTTTTTTTCTGTTTGCTTCTTCTCTCCAAGCGAAGCTCTGCACAATTCACAATTATTTTGCACTCCTCTCTCTCTCGTTCTCTCTCTCGTTCTCTCTCTCTCTCTCGCACTGCTCGCTCACTCTTTCGCACATCTTGAGGTTGCGTATTGTGCGTCTCTTTTGCACTTTGTTAAATTTATTTATCATTCAATTAAATATTTAAAATCCAAAAAATGCTTTCACCACCATCCAACTTATTTAAAGCATTCCCAAACAAAAACACGCACACACACACACACACTCGCACACACCTTTAATATTGAAATTGAAATCATAAATAAATGAGCAAATTTGCGCGGCTTTTTTCTGTGCAGCAGCGCTCTGGTTTATTTGCACACGCGGCGTATGCGTAACGTCTGACCATGTGAATCTCTATTGGCGGAGTGTGTGTGTAGAAGTGTGTGTGTGTTGTGTAAATTTTATTGTTGTTGTTCCTCTTTTTTTTTTTGTTGATGCAGTTTCATTTCTTGTGTTTTCACGCAGTGTTTGTAAAATTAATTGACATTTTATTTGTTAATTAATTGTTATAGCCGTTGGGCCAGGCCAACAAAATGGCCAAATGGCTTTTCATTACTGTTATTACAAATGCTGTGGCCATTATTATTTGCTCGTTAAGCGTGCTGCTCTCTTTGTGTGTGTGTGTGTGTGTTTGTGTGGTCAAATTTAATGCATTTGTAATTTAGTTGTAGTTTTAATTGCAAAAATTGTTAATTTTCTAATAATTTATTTATTTAGCTGTGCGATTTTGGTTTAGACCAGCAGCAACGCAGCAGGGAAAGCGGCAGAGTGGGAAAAGGGGGGGAAAGATCTATAAATGCAAAATTACAATCTAGGGAACATGTACAGCTTTGGCTGATTGTAAATGCAATTATATGTAGAGCACATTACACTGAAAGAAACAAAAGATGTAAAACATCTAAAATTGGATTTAATCCTTTCGAGACCGAATTCAATTTCGATGGTGAGTGTAGTATGCACATATCGAGAGCTCACTGTGCTCAACACATTGTTCAGATATCATATAAACTCAAGTCATATTCAAGTGCAGTTGAAGTGCTTTGCAATATGATCTGAAAGTTGAGGCTTCTTCGCCTCATCTATGAAGTGTTGTATCGATGCCTTCAGCCATGATTTCTTCGTTGTTTATAGGCTGATAGTGACTGTTTTCGATAAAATACCACTTTCGACTTCATTGTCGAGTAAAAAGGTTTCCCATAAACCAAAAACTTTAATCTTACAAGCAGTTTATTTGTATATGCTCCCTCTCTATCTTCTGATCTCCGCAAAGCTTTAGTGTTGAAGCCTTTAGTGAAAGTTTAGCTGTCGTATATACATATACATACATACATAGTGATCTTAAAAGTTGGGGTACATGTGATTGTAGATGACTATATATGTGCATATTAATCTCTGTCTTAGCAGTGACGTTTCCGCTTACACAAAACCTATATATGTTAGTTTCACATATAATATATGTATAATGGAAATTATATACTAAAGGCAGGGCTGTCATTGAGGATCGCGCAATCTAAGGTTTATTTAATCTTAAGACCTATTTTCTTTCAGGCAACAAAACTAAAGCCTTAAACATCTTCTTTTCTTCAATTGAGGAATCTATCATATTAAAAATACTTATACGTCATATGGAAAAATATATAATATTAATACTATACAACAATTTGACTATACTAAAACGCAGGCAATAGAAGAGTTGATTAAGCTCAAGGATATATAAAAAAGAAAAGATCAAAAAAAGACTGTGAGATACTTGCTACCCATTTTGAGTAAAAGCAAATCAGTGCTGTATTTCTTTTAAATATACCAAATTTATATACCGCAAAATACTAAAGACATACTAAAAGGCTGTAAGTGGTATACTGGTATAGTACTACATTCATAAAATATACAATAAAGTACAAAATATACTAACCATGTTATCCATCTTGTATAGCAAAAAACGGGTGTTGCAATCGGGTCTTAGTTGCTTTGGTTCACTATATGGTATATTTTGTAATCTATAGTATATTTACAATGTAGTACAATATCGATATACCAAAAATCGCCTTTGGTATATTTTATTATAATTTATATTTTTACAATAATACCGTTTAGTGTTTGGTCTTATTCACAATGGATACCAGGTATCTCACAGTCAAACACACTCAACAGTTGCTTTCTTATTTGTTTTTGCCTTACTTTAAACAATCTAAACTTAAGTTTTTTTGATCTTGATTTAAGATTTTGCCCCTCTTGGTTCAATTTTGAGACTATTTTATTTTTAAAACAAGGCTATAATCTTGAATTTCAAACTTGGGCAATTCATTTATTTTGTGAAATTTCAAATCAAGATTGATTTAAGAATAAACCTTCTAGGTTGAATTTTGATTCAAGATTTTATTATTGAATTTGGCACGATTTTTCTACTCAAATATACATAACACAAGCCAGTAAGAAATAGGATTTAGGGATCGTTGAGTTCTTTCTGCCAACGAAATATGTTTATCAAATTATAATATTATATCTGAATGGTATCATAGATTTTCTATGTTTTGCTTGCAATATTTTTTACCACAACTTGGTGCAAATGATTGCCAACTATTGAACACATTTCAACTTTTTCATGTATTTTTTGTGAGCACATCAAAAATATGTAGTGAACTCTTGGGAGCTGTCAGTTTTGCTCTCACGATAGATGATGGGCCTTGGCGTTGGCTAAGCCCGAAAGATCCCGCCGAAAAAAGTAAATAAATGGAGGCAGGAGGAAAGGAAAATGCAGCAGCCTGAATAGCGAGGACAACAAGGACGCAGCTATCCTGGGGAGCAGGAGCAGAAGCAGGAGCAGGAGATGAAGCTGAAGCAGAGGGCCCATCAATTTTTACAACTTTAAATACCAGCAGGAAGTAACTTAAAAACGAGCTCGCTGCCTCAGTTTCAGTTTCAGTCTCAGTCTCTGCTCATCTGCATGTTCCCTTCCCTTCCCTTCCCTTCCCTTCCCACCTCCTTCTACTTCTACTTCTACTTCTCTTCCATCTTGCAACAGACAACATTTCGAATGCGTTCGAGAACAGCGACGAACGGCGAATGGCGAATGGCGAATGGCAATAAGAAAAAGTCATAACAAAATTTTACGACAACTTTGGCGGCGTTTTCATTTGGAGCCGGTGTTTGTGTATGTGTGTGTATGTGTGTGTGTGTGCGTATAGTTGGCATTGGGATTGAGATTGGCATTAGAAAAGGGGAATGAGAATGGGATTGAGCTCTGGCCAAGCAGTGAAAGAGAGCGAGAGAGAGAGAGAGAGAGAGTTTGGGTTTCGTTTTTTTGTTCCTCCTCCTCCCCCTTCTTCACGTTTTGCGTTTTGCTTTTGCCCATTGTCGGTTTAGGTGAGCTGCAAAATGCAAAACAAAGGAAAATTACCAACCAGGCGAGAAGCGCGGAGCAAAGCACAGACAAAATATTCTAATGGCTGCCATCCCGCTGATTCTTCGCTCTCCCTCTCTCCTTCTCTCCTTCGTCGCCATCGTCGGCATATAATAATCATCTATATTCATGGATTAGGATTCAATTTTTATGCCACACGCGAAAGCTGTGTGGAAAAAATTGCGGCAGCAACAACAATGAGGGTTAAATTGAAAATAAAGCGACGACGTTGCCCAAATATGAAATTATAAAGACGCCACAAGCAGCGACAAGCCAAGGGAGAGTTCCATAGAGGAACAGAGAGAGCAAGAGCGAAGATAGAAACAAAAAAAAAAGCAAAAAACAAAATTATTCAAAAATTTATGCAAGAAAATATTACCAAAGAGCTAATAATTTTCTCCCACCTTACGCTTTGCCCTTCAAGGTGGCAAAAGCACCGCGTGAAACGCGTTTTTTGCTTCTTCTTCTTCTTCGTGTTAGCATGTGAAAAGCAGGCGGGAGAAGAAGGGAGTGGGAAGAAGGGGAAGTGGAAGTGGAGCTGAGCTCGCTTCTCGGGCTTCTATTAATGAATAATATCGCGGCTAAGGCATCGGCATCGTCATTGGCATCGGCATTGGCAAACGTACATGAGGAAGAGGGGGTGAGAGAGAGAGGGGGAGTGGGAGTGGAAGAGCAAGAGCGAGCGAAGCGGGGCGGGGACAGGATGTAGACTGAGTTGTGGCACGCCACAGGGGTTAATAAGTAATCTGCATTTTTTGACATTTATTTATGTCTTCAAATATGTGAGACGCGCTCCCCCCTCACCACAATCCTCAACTTCCCATCGTTCCATCTCCCTTCTCCCCTCCCCCATCGCTCACTCTCTCTCTCGGCGACAAGAACAAAGAACGATGCAGAGAAATATAACAGCTGTTAAAAGTGTCATTAGAGAAAATATGGCCAGGTTTTCAGCGGCAGTTGAGAAAATTATATTGCCACAATATCGAAAATAAACAACAACTGTAATTATTATAATTAAACAAATAAATATAAAATATAATATATTCTATAATTAGTATTTATTAACAAACTAAGCTCGAAACGAATATTCAAAATGAAATGATTCCTAAACAAGAATATAATGATAATTAATCAAAATAATTAAGCACAAGAAGTAGTATAAATAATTATAAAATTCATAACGGTATTGAACACAGAAAATGATAAAGTGAAAAACAAATGAATCGCAAGTATTTGTAATGTACATTTAGTAACAGCCAGATACAATAACTAAATACACAAGGAAGAAAGATACAGGCAAGTGTGCTCGACTGTGCGATACCCGCTACTCATTTGTAATAACAGCAGAACATTGCAATTTTATACCTTTTAAAAGATACCAAAGTTTTACACCAAAAATACTAAAACATACCAAGCTATAAGTTTTGTATCCAATATTATTCACATTAAACCATATGATTAAAAAAATACCAGAATGTCAATTTTATTTATTTGGTATTTTTTGAATCATATGGTTTAATGTCAATTACGAGTATATGGTATATTTTGAATACAATAGTATTGTAGTGTATTTGGTAATTTTCTTAAAAATACTGAATTTGTATACCGAAAATATTCAAATACACCAAGCTATTAATCTTGTATATAATACCATTGTAATCAAAATATGCCATAAATTTAACATTAAACCATATGATATCAAATATAACAAATAATTAAAAATGTACCAAATTGTCAACCAAAGCAACTAAAACCCGATTGACCAAATATTCTGAAATGATAACGTTTCTTATTTTTCGACTGACGTGCAAAAATAATCTTTGAGATCTAGGTGTGCATTCGGATTGACAAATAGACAGACGGACATAGCTAGATTGACTCAGTTCATGACGCAGATCAGGAATATTTATACTTTATGGGGTCGGAGATGTTTTCTTCTGCTTGTTACTTACATTTAACAAATTTATTATCTCTACCCTATGAGTAACGGGTATAAGAAAAAAACTTAAAGGAACAATCCCAATGACTGTGCAGCAGTCACATAAATAAATACACATTTTGTTTGGAGAACAACGGCGGCAGACGCAAATGCAATTTAATTTATAATTTTTTTAACACAATTGCTAACTGCATTACTCTTTCGCTATCTGCAATGCACAAGTCACATTTAGTATGAGTTTTATCAAGTGTAGAAGTAATTGATTGCTCTTCGGTTTATCAATATGGAAACTACATTTAATACAATAACTCATTATTCCCCTTTATATTGTAATACTTCAAGAATATATTCTTTATTCCTTAATATACTATACTTTAATAAATAAATAATAATACAACTACACTTGCCTACTTTTTAATCTGTTGGGAAAATCTTTTGAAAAAATCTTACAGTTATGGTATAATAGTAAACTATGTAATAGTGTTTAAGAAATTCTAAATACGATGCTTATATCGATAGCTTAAACACTCAATTGATAATTGTTCCCAAGTCTGAACAAATACAAAGTATAATTTACTTTAGATTATTTCTTCCTTTTTATTAGATACTTTATTAATAATAGTATTAAGTAATAGTATAAGTAATTATGGTTTATTAGGGAATAAGGAATAATTATTCATAAATATACTATAATATACTATACTTTGTATATACTCTTACTTTATACCATCACTTTAATATACTATACTCTAATAAATAACCAAAATGCCAACTACACTTGCTTGTTTTCTAATCTGTTGTCGCAATTTCTTAAGAGGGTTAGAGGAAGAAACTTTAAGATATAGTATAAAGGTACACTATGTAATATTGCTTAAGGAATTCTAAATACGATGCTTATATCGATAGCTTAAGCACTCAATTGATAATAGTTCCCAAGTCTGAACAAATACAAAGTATAATTTACTTTAGATTATTTCTGCCTTTTTATTAACTACTTTATTATTCCTTATTCTTTAATATACTATAATATACTATACTTTATATATACTATATTCTTTATACAAATATTTTAATTTAC
This sequence comes from Drosophila niveifrons, assembly GCA_035046325.1. Classification (NCBI taxonomy): domain Eukaryota; kingdom Metazoa; phylum Arthropoda; class Insecta; order Diptera; family Drosophilidae; genus Drosophila; species Drosophila niveifrons. Next base: position 11,389,564 of record JAWNOC010000063.1, on the reverse strand, counting down.
TTTACTTAACTAAAATGTCAGCTACACTTGCTTGTTTTCTAATCTAAGAATCCAACAAGAAACAAGCCTAGTGAAATGTGTTTGTTAGTGAAATTGTCGTCAGCTTGTCAGCCATTTGGTTGCGATGTGAGATTGTAGAGCAACTAGGCTGTTGCATGGTGAACTGAGACTGACAAGAGGAAAAGAAACAGCTACGTGCCGCACAAATCTATATTTACGATTATGGAAGTTTATGATGCGCCTTCGACATTTAAGTGTCATTCAGCGCTCGGCTGTAAACGCGACTGTTTGACGACTGTTTGACGAGGCAAGAGACGGTAAGAGACGGGGGTCTAATGACAAATGCCCTGCAAAATGGTCACACACGCAACACACGCACTTTTCCCCCCTCCACTCTCCACTTTCCCCTCTCCACTCTTCTTGGCCACCCACAATCATTGCCTTTTGGTGAAAGTGAAATTGTCATAAAAAGTGAAAGGCAACTGGGGAATGTGCGGGAGCAGCGAGTGCGACTGCGAATGCGCCCAGCAACAGTTTCGTTCCCCTCCTCACCCACCCACCCCCCCCCCCCCCCTTTTCTGGTCCCCTTACCCATCCCCTTTCGCTTGGCCCCTTGCGACGCTCGTTCACATGTCAAGGTAATTTGGGCGCACTTTTTGTGCCCGCCTTGTTTTATGAGTGAATTAAAATAGTGTGTGTAACTGTAAGTGTGTGTGTGTGTGTGTGACTGAGATGGTAGGCGACTGGGCGTGGCTCACACACACACACACACACACACTTGCATGAGCACACACTTATGTAATTACTTAGTTTATTATATTGTAAGTGCGAGTATCAACGGTCCGAGTTGGAGCTGCTGTCTCTGCACCCCTCCCGCCCCTGCTCCTGCCCCTCCCCCTGGCCATCCGTCACACTGCCGCCCACAGGCACGCACCAGTCAGTGGTCGGTCACCACACCCCCCGTCTACTCCTCCAGCTCCTTCAGCCGCTACTTTGGTTGCCCCCTTTTTATAGTTTTGGCAAATCGTAAAAACTTTTACAGCATTTACATGGAACCGAAAGAAAGTGCGAGAAGGAGGAATAGCGAGGGGGGTGGGGCACGTGGGAGAACATTAGTTGTGCAGGGTTACTCAGCGCCATGCGTCAGGGTTGTCGCCACAAAAGTTTGCACCACACACACACACACACACACACAATTCTCTGCTCTCTTTATTTGTCTTTGAAGCAGCTGCAACAGCAGCTGAAGCTGAAGCTGAAGCAGTTGCTGCTGCTTTTTCAATTACCCAACTGTGTCTCCGCTCCCTCTCCTCTCTCTCTCTCTCTCTGCTGTTGGCAACTCTCAGTTTCAAACAGCAGCAGCCACGCCTCGCCCCGCCCCCATTGGGGCCGCACTTAAGTCGCCTGACCAAAAAATCATTAACTATTTTAATTTCAGTTTGCAAATTCCATGCAATTTAAATGCGAGCCAACCGGCCAATGGCAAGGGCGTGTTTTGCGGGTCAAAAGCCAAGTACTTCCTCTTCCCCTCCTCCCCTCCTCTTTACCCTTTACCCCCGGCCCATCTTCAACTCGAGCAGCGTGCACTTTACCCAAATGCTGAGCAAATATAATTAAAGCGTCTAAGAAAAAAGCCAATAATTAAAAATGCACAAAACCAAAAGTGAACACCGAACCTCAAACTGCTGTCTGAAATACCGAGAGAGAGAGAGCGAGAGAGAAAGACACAGAGAGAGAGAGAGAGAGAGAGAGAGAGAGTCACTGTGAGTGAGAAGAAGCACATTCTAACATCCAAGTTAGGAAGTTCATGTTGCGGGGAGGGGTGAAAACCTAAAGCTGTCAACGACTTCAAAGCCAACTTCTAATCTATCAAAGTAATTATAGTAAGAACAGCTCTAGAAGATCACAAGTATTCGTGGGAGACAAAACGTTCCTATTTTTCCCATTTCAATTTACGTATTAAATACGATATAAATACATTATCTATTGTCCACACTGACTATTATAACCTAGCTAACACTGAAAAACAATATTATAAAATCAAGATTTTTGTCTAAGTACTGAGATCTAAAAAGTGACTCAAGAACATAGATTTTATGTAAAGTTGGAAAACAAAACTTTTTTGCGAGAACACTTTAATTAAGACCGAAGTTCCTATTAATTAATCCTATAGTCTTAAGCCGATGGAAAATTATTATTATTTATTTTACCATTTTGGTAGTTAGTTCTATATGTCAAACACTTTAGTCACGAAATACTTATCATCGATTAACTCGTTTAAATCTAGGAGAACCCAGAAGCTCCACTCATAGACTGCAATGAAAAATAGTTGAATGAATGGATTTTAATGTTCTTGATTTTGGAAAATTTTTCTTGTTCAATGTAGTGGGAGAAGAGGATATTCATATGTAACTTTGTGCCTCCAAGAAATGTAAGTAACAGGAATAAGAAGGCATCTCGTAACTCATTTCAATAACTACCAAATTAATATATCGCGAAAGTACAAAAAATATATTAAAAGATATTTAAGGTATGCTGATATAGTACTACTTTCAATATATTCCATTGAGGGAAAAATATACCAGATTGCCGGCGAAAATAAAGTCTTGAATTGAGTATCAACTTCAACAATTGCTATCTAATCTCAACCAAAGTTTTAAGAATCTTATATGTATACGTTATTATTCTATATATTATAAAACACGACTCTAGCTTGTTATTCGATTTCGTGTCAAAATATGAGGTGTCTGCAAACATTACAAATGCTTTGAGAAATAATTATATGCTTATCTTTTATAGTTTTTGATAGACAGACAGACGGACGGACAGACAGACAGACGGACATATATCGTCTCAACTGTTGAAGATGAGCAAGAATATATTCTTTATGGGGTCGTAGCTGACTTCTACCTCTGACATACGTTTGATGGAGACATAAAGGTTTAATATACTCTATTCAGTAATTCTTTTTGACTAGCTTTAAGTCTGTCGCTCTAATCGAATGTAACCATCGACGGCTCAGCCAAACCGGCGACAGTTTGGCCAACTCCAAACGGACATGGACACAAAGACAGTTGTTGTTGGCCGCATAGACAATGCAAATGGGGGAAAGGTGAAGGCCAGCGATATGGACACGAACTCAAACTTGAACTCGAATTCAAATTCCAACTGAAGCGCGGATATGGCATATTTTCCACGCAGTTACTTGTGTTAATTTTCAACACTGAGACACTGCCAAGTTAGTGGCATGAACCAAATGAATCCAATCCCCTTCCATCCCCAGGAACAACAAAAAAAAAGGGTCGCTGTCGTCGTCATCATCAGCCAGCGGTTGCCAACGGTTCTTCCGGTTTTGTCTCACGCGCTCGCTTTTCTTTTTTTGTTTTTTTGTTTTGTATTTTATTTACTCAACGCATTTTCGTCCATTACTTTGGTCAGATTGCTTGAGGTTTTACCCCCTTCAACTACCCTGTCAGCGATGAGCTTCAAGGGGTATATTTGCTTGTATTTGTCTTAAAACAACATTCAACAACAGCTTTTGGCACAATATCGGATTCAACTTGATCTTCGATTGATTTGCTTTGCTTTTCAAGTTGATTAACCATCTCAATTTTTCCCTTCTTTTTTGATTTATACAATTCCCCATTTTGAACCTTTTTTGTCCGAGAGAAGATGAAAACATCTCATGGCATGAGAATCCTTTTCTAAAATACACAAAAATATATGTTCAATGATTGCAGCATTATAAAATTATTGATAAGTGAATAAAGACTACATATACATACAAGATCTTTGAATATAGGCAAGCGGATTTTCTCTTTCGTTCTTAATACCCGCATCCGTAGGGTAGAAGGATGATATAAATTTGTGTAAGTAACACGGGATCATATCTTAGCTACCTTATTTGATAATCTGATATATTTTTGGTGTTCACATAAAGTGCTTTGTTGTATTTAAATGTATGATTTTGGTATATGTTAGTATTTATGGTATATTTATCAGCTACAATTTAGTATTTTCGGTATATATTTTACAGGTATAATATATTCAGTATTTATTATTATATTATGCTTATGAAGTATACGGAATTATACTTTTGTTGACAATATTTGGTATATTTTGAATATATATATCAATATATCAGAAATAACGTTTTGCATATTTTAGTATTTTTGAGTAAAATCAATATACCTAATATACTCTTTCGTATATTTGCGTACTTCGTTATATTTATTTAGTAGTATTTAATATTTTCGGTATAATTATTCGGTATATTTGAGTATTTTCGGTATATTTAATTGGTATATTTTAGTAATAATGCTGCGAGGTACGGCTGTTTTAATATATATTGCTTCAATTTAGAAAACGTTTTTATTATTTTCACTTGTTTAGTTTCCCTTGCTCCTCTATATATTGTGATCTATTGCTTTTAACTGGAGAACTCTTTTATTTCATTCAATTTGTTCAACCCTACTTCTAAACTTCTGATATACGCAATTAAAATGATTTTCATCTCTTTTCTTCTATAAACTTCTATTTGAATGCTAATTATTGTTTATTATTAATCTATCTGCAGTCCTTTCTCTTTTCAGTTTCGTGATATTCTGTAACCTTTTTCTTTCCGCTAATCACTTCTAAGTCGTGCATACCCTAATAACGCTCTTTGATTTTTGTGTACATTTGCTGTGTTATTTTTATGTTGCATACTTTAGCGGGCAGCTATTCAAATGGCATGGGCGTACAGAGTGCCACGCCCCACGTCGAACGCCCAAAATGGAACTAAACACACAAAACAGGACGCGGTAAAGCCAACGTGAGGCAATAATTTAAAATTTTAATTTTATTCTTTTCGCTGTTGTTTTTGCTGCCTTCTGTTGAGTCTCCCTTTGCTTTGGCTGGCGCTTAATCGGATAATACGAATTTCGTAATCGAAGTTTGTCGACTCGACTCGACTCGACTCGAGTCCTTGTAGTTGTCCCATCGCAGTCGCAGTCGCTGGTGTACATGACTTGAGTCAATATATGCAGTATTTTATGAAAAGCTAACCCTTTTTTTTTTATTTGAATGCGACTTGCGTTGGGTGGCTTTGCATTTGCATGACGACAAGACGCAGGTTGGAGGCAGGTTCAAGGTTCGAGGTTTGAGGTTTGGGAATGGGAAGGGAGTCTTCGATACCCGGGCGTTGTGGCTTTTGTTTTAATGTCAGCACGGCGCGAGCGGCTGCTCAATTGTCTAACATTATCTGATTTAGCGTTTAATACTTAACCCTTGCCAGGACGACAGCCCCGCCTAGATACAGGATACGCCGACGACGACGCACGCGTTGCCATTAAGCAGCCGCATGGAGACAAGACAAAAAAACCGGAGAATATAAAAATAAAAAAGCCAAGCCGAACACTGGAACACAGGCGCAAGGATAACGAATTAAAAAATTAAAAATCGAAAAGCAAGGACACAAAAAAAAAACAACAAGGAGTCGACGACAAAAGGTAAAAATGCGCAAAGGGGTGAAACATGATTAGGCGTGTGGATGGTTAGCGGGTCTGTTAAGAAACCCAAAGGGTAAGAGACGCCGGCTTTGACTGGCTGATGTGCTGCCGCTGATTAGGCAGCGCCCCCGGGATGAACGCGATGAAGGTGGAGACGGAGATGGAGATGAAGGTGGAGATGGAGGTGGGGCAAAGGCAAAGGCAAAGAGCGGCAAACGACAACAACGTTGGCATAATTAAAACTCCCAAACGCCGCGTAATAAATGCCAAGGCAGGCACGGCCAATAAATAGCAATAACAAGAACAACAACAACAACAATGGAAAGACGAACAACAACAAGTTGAACAAGCATAACATTAGCAACCCTTTTTTATATGTTTGAGTACACGGTGCACAACCCCCACAAAGCAACAACAGCAACAAGAAGTAAAAAGAACGCCAAGCGAAATAAAAGAAACAATCGAATTTTAATCAATTCGCGCAACGTGAAAAACGCGCTTCGTCAGTTTCATTTGCATTTCACCTCTTGGCCATTGTTTTCATCCAACGATGCGTGCGGCTTTCTCTCTCTTGCATTTCTCACTTCGCACTTCTCGCGTGTAGTTTTCAGCTTACTGTTCTTTCAGCTCCAATTCACATTGATGCTCTCTCTCTCTCTCTCTCTCTCTCTCGCTGTCTTGATTATTTTATTCGCTGACCCGCACAGCCGGCGATTCTCTCAAGCAAACCAATTTACTGTTGCATACTTTGCGGCTGCTGCTCTAAAACTTCCCCCTCCTACGAATCGCATGCAAGTGTTTGTCCAGCGGAATTGAATCGACTAACTCTAGAGGGCGCCACGAATTTGAATTCCATGCGAGGAATTGAATATATATTGGCATTCAAATCTGCAGTCGATGTGATGAACAAAATAAAACGTTTTATTAAATAAAGATAAAATGCTTGTAACAAATATAACCTTATAATTAACTACATACTTCACATTCATGAAAAGTAAGACGTTAGGCAATTAAAAGCACTTTTCTACAGCAACAATTGAATTGAATTTATTAATTACCAAATTTTGATTAGAACAAATAAGAAAGCTACAGTCATTAAATATACTAAATAAATGTTTAAATGTTTCAAAAACTTATATTTCTATATATCAAATAAAATACAAATTTTTCAGCCAAAGCCGAGTTGCAGCTTTACTTCTTTTTGCACACTTATGTTTGTTACTTTCTACTTGAACAGATTAACTAGAAGCAAACACTGTAAGGAACAGAATACACCTTAAAAAAAAAAACTAATATTATTTGTTAAGTATTTAAAGTCAGAGTTAAACTTGCTAGCATGAGATAAAAAATTGTGATAGGTTTTTTAATTATCCTACAATATTATAAAAACGCTTAATATGGACGCGTGCTCATTTACTGTTTATACACTGTACAACAAAATTAAAGTGGAAACGGAATAAAATGGAAATATCGATAAGAAAGAGAAAAGGTTAGAAAATCGTTAATAGAGCGTAATCTACGTTAGACATTATTAAAATAAAAGTATAAAGTATAAAATGCAAAATATTCTTAAATAATGATCATAAACAAATTTAAATATTAATCGTCTACAGTCCGATTGAAAATTAAACAATTCTGTGAACATTTGAGCTGTGAAATAAATGTGTTTGCAATAATTGAATGCTTTACTTTTGTTGGGAGGCAACCAAATTGCGCAAACTGCGTTGATGGGACTGTCAGGGAATGACAGGTCTACCAGCTGCCCTCATTTTATTTTTCTACTCTCAATTCCAATCGCCCAGCTTTATTTCACCTGTTTAAAAGCTGTCAGCGAAAAAGCTGGCAAGGAATTATGTCTAAGATGTGGGAATTGAGGAAGGAGGGAAGCGACAGAGACGAAGAGGGAGAGGGAGAGGAAGAAGAGCCTGGCCTATTCATTTGTCGCTGCCATTTAGGGTAGCACACACACACACACACACACATACACACACACATACGTGTTCACCTGAGCCGTCAAGTTGCATTGTGCTTGCCATTTGCTTTGGCAATTTCTATTCATTGCAACTCATCAGTTTTGTGCTCGCCGCTTCATCTTCTGCTTCTTCATCTTTATATTGCACTTGCTAGTTGCTTTCTTTTTTCGTTGCCAGCACACACACACACACACACATACATCTCTCACATACATGCACACTCTCTCTCACTGTCTCTGAAGTCCCCTCGAGCTGTGGAGAGTCACATCTTTCCCCTCCCTCTCACTAAGGGCTGCAGTTGTTGTTATTGCGGCTCATCATCTTTCAGTCGACAACTGTCCCCTACATCGTCCTCTTCTCTTCTCCTTCTCCTCTTCCTCCTTTTCCACCTCAATCTCAATCTCCATCCCATTTGCCAATGCCATTCGCATTCTCGCATTCGTATTCGTATTCCCATTCTATTTCCCGTTCTCGTTTCTCTTGACTCGTTTTGCATTGCCATTGCCTGACTTTCTCGCTCTTTCACTTGCTCGCTTGCTTGCTTGCTTGCTGTTATTTATAATTTTCGTTTATTTGCATTCGCATCCAATTTGTTTGTTCGTTCCAGCAATTCTGCTACCTGCTGTTGCCCTGGCATTTTTTATTCCACTCTCCATGTACCACAAGCATCTGCATCAGCAGCAGCAACAGCTAAAGCAAAAGCAAAAGCAGAAGCAGTCATCAGCTGGTGCCTCCTCGAAGCATTCGACCAGCCAACCAACTGAGACCAAGCTCACTTTGACTAGTATACACTGCACTAGAGGATTGCCCAACTATATAGACAGGTTGAGATCTTTCCTATTTACCCTCTGTACCAATCTATTCATTCTACTTTATCTATCACATCTATCCTGTACTGTCTATCCTAACAATTCCATCTATACTATCTATCATGTCTATCCCAGCTTTCCTTTTTATCTTGTCTAACTATCTACCCAATTTATCGCATTTATACTATCTATTTATCCTAACTATTCTATCAATCCTATATATGGGCAATTCCTGAAAATGGTAAACCACGACCGAAAAAAAAAATATGCACATTCATCGTATTTTTTTGTATAATGTCATAAAGAAATATCCAAATTTTCAAAATACAATGGATCTATAGCAAATCTTTGTTGTTTTTATAAAAAAAATTGCCTGAAAACTGAAAAAATGTGATTTTTAAATTTTTAGGCACTTTTAAATGCATTTTTTGTTTAATTATTTCACAAGGAAAACTTAAGATATGTTTGCAATTTTTGGACCAAATCTCTTTATTGCAATCCAATAAGAAGAGAAAAAGGCAAAGAGACAAAAAAAAATGTAGAATTAACTATTAATTTGTATTTTGCTTCTGATCCATTTTCTAATCGTACGTTCGCGACCGAAAACATCATTTTATTGTAATTGCTCCGCATTTAGTGCACGCAGGTGGATGAAACTTCACGTGTTAAGTGACTATGGGATAAATATATTATATATAAAAAATCGTTGAGCTTAGTCTAACCAATCTTTTTTTATTGACTTTCAAAGTAGCGTACGTTCGCGACCGAAAGTATTTTTTTTTTTTAATTTTTGCTTTTATTTGTTCAATAAGCATATACAAATTCTTAGATGGATAAAAAATAAAAATAAATAAAAAAAAAATAAAAAGAAAGGCTTGGTCACTAGCAAAAACCAAGATTTTTACCGCTGTGCTCAACAACACATAACTGGAGTCATATTTAAAAAAAAATAATTTCTTGCTTTAAATGCTATTAGACCCATTTAATTGGGTTAAATCGGTTTGTTTTTAAGAAAAATGAAGTTATTCATAAAAAAAATAGTAGAAAAAAAAATTAAAATTAATAAAAAAAGCAACATGGAAAAATCGTACGTTCGCGACCCGTACGTTCGCGACCGGAACTTAATTCAATTAAAAATAAATAAATGGAGATATTTTCTTGGGAATAGACTTGATAGAAAGCTACATGCATCTATTTTAAAAGAATAGTTATTGCTTTTGAATATTCCGTCTCAATTCGCAGAGTTTTCCATTTTACTAGATTAAGCCAAAGTCAACTTCCATTTTGCGTACGTTCGCGACCGCATGTTTTTTTTAAATATTATGAAAATTTAAAATCGATGAGCCCCATAATTTACACTAACCAAAGAGCTAAACAAATGCTATCGAAAATCAAAAAAAAAGTTTCAGAAAATGTTTGTTTTCAATTTTATTTTTTAATTTAATTCGTACGAACGTACGTTCGCGACCCTGGGAATTGCCCATATACTATCTATTCAATCTATTCTAATCTCTCCTATCTATTCTGTCTATCCAATCCTTCCTATCTACCCTGACTTTGCTATCTATCCCGTCTGTCTTTCCCATCTTTCCCATCTATCCTATCTATCCCATTTATCCCATCTATACTATATATTTATCCTATCTATTATATCTATCCTTTATAGATAGTTCTATCCATTCTCTCCAATTTAACGCATATCTTCTATCCCGTCTTTCTTATCTATTCCATCTATATTATCTATCCTGTATATCCAGTCGATCCTAGCTTTCCTATATATATCTTATACTTATCTATCAATCACGACTATTCTATTTATCCTAACTATTTTATCAATCCTATATATACTATGTTATCTATCTAATCTATCTCATCTTTCCTATCTATTCTGTCTATCCCATCCTTCCTATCTATCCTGTCTTTCCTATCTATCCCATCTGTACTATTTATATATCCTGTCTATTCTATCTATTAATTCTATTCTATCTATCACATCTCTTCTAACCTGTCTATCCTAACTATTGCATCTATACTATCTATCCTGTCTTTCTAGTCTATCCCATACCTTATCTCTCTCCCATCTGTCCTAACCTATCTATCCCGTCTATCCCAACTATCCTATTTTTGCTATCTATCTTCTCTATCCTATATATCATGTTTCTCTTATTTATCCCATCTGTACTATCCACCCTATATGTCCATTCTATACTAACTATCTTATCTATCCTAACAATCCTTGCTATGCTATCTACCCTATCCGCCCTTCTTATCCTATCTAGCTATTCTTTCCTATCTATCCTATCTATTCAATCTATCCTCTCCTTACAATCTGTTCGAATCCTACGTACTTTAACCTATATCTATCTCTTCTACTTCGGGTATTCTACAAGTCGGTGCAGCTTGCCGCCTCTTGTTGACTTCGACCATTTTACGCCATTATCAACGTCATCGTCGTCGTCGTTGTTGGCATCTTCTGTCCAGTGCTACCATTGTTGGGCTTGGCATCATCAGCTCACCTTTGCCAGTTAGCCCATTGTTGGGCCCCCAACTGTTTGCTCGCTCACTCTCTTTCGTTCTGTGTGTGTTGCTGTCTCTGTTGCTCTCTTTGTCTCTGTGTCGTTCTCTTTCTCTGGCTGTCATGGCATATTATTGGTGTGCGGAAAATGTTTGCGTAATTGCAATGTTGACATTCGTATTTTTCGCTCACTTTTACCAAGAGAGGGGGTAGCGGGGGAGCAAAGAGAGATGCTGCTCCGACATAGAGGTGCCACCCCACAGCTCGCTGTCACCTGCTTTCATTTCGCCTGTCATTTGCCCCGGAATGGCTACAAGCGACATACAAATCCAAGTGCATCTACTAGCCGCGTCCTAACGCCCCACAACACGATGCCGCCGGCTGGCAGGTTGAGCAGGTTCCACATCTAGGTCCAAAATAGGTCCGAAAATTGTAGAGTGTAAGTGAGACATCAGAGGCGGGCGACTAAGTATCTATTGCCTTGTTGACTTGCGCCCCCTCAGCAGCAATCGTGACATGGCTAAAGCTTCGACAACTTGTCAAATTACCTTAAGCAAGCCCCCGAGCAGACAATACTCACCCTCAAAGCTTGGGTGGGCTTCGGCCCCGCCTCCTTTCGACGTGCTTGTCAATATTTAAAATTGAAAAATACGCCATCCGCCCAACCCTGATCTCTCCCACATCCAATTCCTATTCCTATTCCTGTTCCGACTGAAAGCTAACCATCAGGTACAAGAGTTTTTCATATCATTTCAATATCATTGATGTAAAAATGCTTCGTGCCACATTAATGTGCCTCGATGCAAGCCAAAAAAAAAAAAAAGAGCGCGAGTCAATGAAAACCAGAAATACAAATAGAAATTATTAGGCAGATAAAGGACGAATTGAAGATACTCTTAGGTGAAAGTGAAAGGTTTAAAGTTAGCAGAGATTGAGTTGGAGTTGGTATCTTTACTACTTGAGTTAGGAAGAATTTCTTGAGGAGTTTGATTAATTCGAGGTCAAAGTTTATTGCGATATTTAATCGTGACAAACGGCATGTCAAAGTAGCAAGGATATGCGCTGCGCATAATGAGCGTGCCACAGAGCGGGGCAGAGGTTAAGGCAGCGAGGTGGGAGGTGGGACGTTCAGTGACAGCAAGGACATTGACGACAAATCGCAAGACACCCTCAGATACGCCAACTTAGCAAGCGAGCGAGGAGGAGGGGAAAGGTTACCATTACCGACAGCCATCCATCCATTCATCCATCCACCTTTCCACTTTGCCATCCATCCATCCATCCATCCATCGAGGCAGTCGTCTATCTGTTGTCTGTCGTCTGTCGCAGGGCGTACTATATGTATATTTCATATGCCCTTATGCCGATGCCGATGTCGATGTCAATGTGAATGTCGTCTTTGCATTTCTCAATGTACTCGAAAACGATTTATTAAAAATATCTTTGGCACGGCATCGAGGCAAAACAACAAGCAAGCTTATTAAAAATTTATTACCGAGCTTAAAAAATGTTACCCCAGTCGCTTGTCGCGCAAAGTCACCCCCTCCCCGCTTCCCTTCTGCTTCTGCTTCTACCTCAATGCCCCGCGGGGCAAGCGCACCTTCGACTCGAAGATGACGACAACAACGAGGACGCGGATGACGATGAAGGCAATTGTGCCGCGGGCTCAGATATTGAAAGGTATTTTGGCTGATTTGTTTGAGTTGGAAATTTAATTTACAACTGTAAATGTGCTTTCAATACGCGGGAAAAGACGAAGAGGGGAAAAGAGGAAGGGGGGAAGAGAGGAAGGCAAGCCAAGCCGAAGGGCGAAAATAAAGTCTTCAAATTCGAAAACATGTCAAATGCGTCACTTTCAATATGCTGGAATATCCTCCATTCGAATTATAATTAACGATATTTGTGGAATGAATTATACATAAATATCTCTATTTGGTTATTTAAGTTTGTTTTTATAGTTACGCTTTTGTTATATTCGGATTAATTGCATCGTTGTTATTGTCATTGACATTGAGCCTTTATCTTTCAGTAAAAGCAAAATATGCCACTATGTGCACATATTCAATGCACTAAATAAGAACTAATACAAAAGCTGAAGGCAATTTTAGCTCATAATATATATTGGAAAAACAAAACAAGTAAGAAAGCTACAGTCGAGTGTGCTCGACTGTGAGATACCCGCTACCCATTTTGAATAAAAGCAATATATTGCGGTATTATTTTCAAATATACCGAAAATATACCAAAAGTACTGAAAATACTAACAATATACCAAATGGTATATACGGTATAAAGATATAGTACCACATTAAAATATACCAAAGACGGCATAATATACCAGATTGTCGGCCAAAGCAACTGAGACCCCTAGTAAGTAGGCGTAAGAATCATAAATACTATTGTTATTATTATATACACTAAAATTCGCAGCCTTAGCTTTAAAACTACGCTTGTTATTCAATTTTATTTGATTTGCGGGGGCGGAAGTATTCGGGGCAAAAATTTGAAACAAACTTGATCTGCGTGCAAACATAACAAATGCTGTCGAAAAAAAATTATAGCTCTATCTCTTATAGTCTCTGAGATCCAGTGTTTCATAAGGACAGACGGACAGACAGACAGACGGACATGGCTAGATCGTCTCGGCTGTTGACGACTTTATAGGGTCGGTGATGCCTCCTTCTACCTGTTACATACATTTCCTGCCGGCACAAAGTTATAATACCCTTCTACCCTATGGGTAGCGGGTATAAAATTAATTTGTGTAGCGAAAGTTAGTTTTTCCCTTCGTTTGTTGCCAAGAAAAAAGGGGAAAATGCCACTAAGTGCATATATACAATACAATAAATATTAAATAAACGAATTCGAATATTAAGTGCAACTCGACATTAAATTTAGTGGTGAAGAATATAAATGATATTGGGTAATGTTTGATTTAATTTTCAGTTTTTTGCTCTTTATGATTTGTCACATTTAACTAAATGCCGCAATGCATATACTTAATGAACAAAATTAACATTGATCTAATAGAAATATTGAGTGCAATACAATATACAAATACAATACAAAACAAAAAACCAATTGAGTGTAGCGTTTTTAGATTTAGAAAAAACTGATATTGTCACTAAATGCATTTATTTAACGCACAAAGAAAGCATTGATCTAATACAAATATTGAGGGTAATTTTAAGACATTAAATATATTGATAGGTCAACTAAAAGATATTTAGTGAGACAAAAGTTTGTTCTATGATTTGAGTTTTTCAATTAGTTTGTAGCTAAAGAAAAGAGACAATACGCCGCTAATTGCATATATTTAATGCACAAAATAAACAATTAAAATTCATAAAATATATTGATATAAATATTAAGTGTATCAAAAGTTTGTTCCACGTTAAATCTTAGTTTTTTATTTCGTTTGTAGCTTAAGAAAAAGGAAAATATGCCGCTAAGTGCATATATTCAATGCACAAAATGAGGAATGAACTAATATAAATATTGAGTGCTTCTATAACTCATAAAATATATTGGTATGCAAAAGAAAATATATTGAGTGTATATTCATCGATTTTATTTTAAGTTTTTCCTTTCGTTTGCTGCTAAGTGCACTCAGTGTGGCCTTTAAATGCAAACGAGGTAAGCCAATTAATTTAAATGCAGTTCAAAAAGCAACTTAATGAAAGTCAGCTCAAGTTGGGGAAGAAGAAGAAGAAGCTCTTGCATGTTAATCAAGTGTATTGAAATATATTTGTGCTGTATGTGGAAGTAAAGACAATTGGATTGGCAAATTTGTGTGTAACAGCTGTGTGTGCAATGCTAAGTGATTCATCAGTTGAGCTGTGTGTGGGTGTAGGTGTGTGTGTGTTTGTATATGTGTGTGTAAGCTTTGGCCCAAATCGAGCGTTTGGTCATCATCATCATTAGTAATGAGGAAAACTACCACCCAGAACCCAAGAATATCTCCCATGGCCATGTCCCTTGTCCTTGTGCCCGTTTGTCCTAAGCTATCTTCGCATAGCCACACACACACTAGCACACTCACTTATACACACACACACACAGACACAGACACACAGTTCGAAACGGTAACCGCAAAAGGCCCAAGAGTCGTCAGGGCGGCCTCAGGGCCAATGACAAATGATCAAGTGTCACACATGGAATTTAAAGTAGCTGCAGCTGTGTGTGTGTGTGTATGATTGTGTGTGTGTGTGTGTGTGAGGGGCAGGTGGACGCTTATTAGTTCTTAGTTCTTTCTCTGTCTGCCCTTCGGCCAAGGGTTGACGACTGTCGCACTACTTGATAACTAAAACTCATCAGCGTCCGCATCCTCATCCCCATCCCCATTCCCATCCTCATACTCCTTTGCTCCTGATGCTCGTCATCATTTTTATTATTTAGCCGAAATGATGAAATGAAAGCCCGTGAAGGCTTAAGTGGCATACGAAAGAACGAAAGAGAGAGAGAGAGAGAGAGAACGAGACTCGCTGCTTTGTCCTTTTTCGCTTGTCTCTCTAGCGCACACATGTGACGGCACACACACACACACACACACACACATGGCTGGCCTAAGCCCGACGAGACATTCAGCAGAGAGGCGACACTCAAAGCATTTTTCAATATTTGACAACACACTAAAGCTTCCTCCGACTGTGGATGTGTGTGTGTGTGAAAAATGGCAACTTTGACAGCTTGACACTTCAGTATTCAGTCTTCAGCATTCTCCATTTCTCCTTTCTCCATTGCGCTGCTCAAATCGAGAACTGCAGAAATGATTCCCTTTCCACATATGAAGAACATATATATTTTAATTTAAACGTTGTCCAATCTAAACAATTATCTTGTATAATAAAAATGTTAACTTCCCCTTCGCCAAACAGTGTTTTTTTGTCTCTGCATTCCAGTTGCCCACCAATTGGCTTTGCTTCTCTTGCATTCTTTTGCCTCCTGCTTCCCTCTCCCTCTCTCCGCTCCGCTCTGCTCTCTGCTCATTATCCTCGTTGGCGCCGCTGCTGACGTCACAGCTATTTTGACAGCTAAACGTCACATTTGACAGCACAACAATTTGTCATTGGGGCGAGTGGCAAGTAGCAAGCAGCAAGCGGCAAGTGCCTTCACATGCTTTAATTGCCACACTTCGTTGCAGGATTCTCTCACTCTCACTCTCACTCTAGGCGCAGAGCAGCTGCCAATGAGGCTGCTCGAAGGGGGTGAAAGTATCGAAACGAATCGAAGCAAACACCGCCGAGGGAACTGCGGGCATTCAGATTAAATTAGTCATGGAAGAATGAGGCGAAACGCAAATGAAGAAATATCATAAGAGCTTGCATACAAGTAAAAGCAAAACATTGCGGTAAAATATACCAAATTAATATGCCAATTAAATATATCATATACTATATTTGGTATATCTATAAAAAATATGCCATTGGGTGCAAAATATACCAGATTGTCAGCTGATGCTGATCAAAAATATATATACATTATAGGGTTGGAGTTTGCTCCCTTAGCTGCGGCTTACATTTAATAGAGGCAAAACGTTATAACACATGGGCTGAAAAGTCCCGGGCCTAACACATAGATGGTACTTGTTTTATAGCAATCACCTTTTTTTCAGTTAATACTATCCTTTAAAAGAAAGCTCTTAACACCCTTCTACCTACTGAATATTCTAAAAACAGAGAAAATTCGGTATTCATATTTGGTAAACATACATATATAAAATTATATAATTCAATTAGCTTTGGATGATTTGTTTTATTATTTTAATGCGATTTGCTCAAATTCAATTAAGTTAATTTATAAGTTTTTCATTGAACTACAACCTTGACTTGACTCTGACTATATGTATATCCAAAATATGAACATATCTCCAGCTAAAATAAATAAAACAAGTAAGAATACAACTGTCAAGTATGTTACTTTAAATTATAAACAGAAGCACAATAGAGCGGTATTATTATTTAAATAAAAAAAAAAACAAAAACAAAAATATGGATAAATATATCAAAGGATATGATTACGTTAATGAAAAGAAAAGAATGTAGAATAAAAATAATTCTATCGCTTATATCTTTTATAACAACTGAACCATTTTTAATAAAAGCTAAACACTGCGTTATTATTTTTAAAGTATACCGAATTAATATACCGCAAAAATACTAAAGTATTTCAAAGATTATAGTTTATATATTAATATATTGAAAATATACCAGAGCTTAAATCTTACCAAATTGCCAGAAAAAGCTACAAAGACCCGTTTTTCCAATATCACAAAATTTCTTAAATAACTTTTACATTTGTTACCTGATCGTAATCAGATTTACATGAATCATTATTGTATGTTCCAAAATTTGCGCCTGTAGCTTCAAAATTGTGTTTGTTTTTCGATTTTTGTCAATATTTGGGGGCTTAAGTAGGCGTGGCAAAAATTTGAATTAAAATGGATCTGCTTGTGAACATATAAAGTGTTGTCGAAAAAGAATGAATCCCTTATCTCATACAGTCTCTGAGCTCCAGTGTGTTATACGGACAGACGGACAGACAGACAGACAGACAGACAGTCAGAGGGTCATGGTTATGTAGTCTCGGCTATTGATGGTGATCAAGTATATATACTTCATAGACTCGAGGAAACTTCCTTCTGTCTGTTACATTCAGTTCCTGGAGGCTCAAAGTTATAATACTCTTCTACCCTATGTGCTACGGATGAGACAGCTTTTCCTTTAAATAAGCTGTAGTATGGTTTAAAATCTGAATGAATCTATAATCGAACTCTGGACAAACTTGTTCTATTCACGTCACAAAACAAAGCTAAGCAGCTGATAAATGCGACTTCTCAAGCTGTAAGTGTTAATAGAAAATAAGCTGTATAAAAACAAAATTGTTGCTATGCCCGTAAGTGTCAAGCGGGAGGTGTCAAGGGGCGAGATGCATGTGTGTGGAGGGGATAGGTGATAGGAGGTAGAGGGGGGAAGCTGCATAGTTTACTGGGCTAACCAACTGTGTGTGTGTGCTGAATCAGTGAGCATCAAGTAAGGCAACGTGCTCGGCAAACTCACAACTAATTGACAGGCCTTGCTTGCAGCCTAGGCTGTTCACCCTCTCCCTGCTTGCCCCCCTTCCCCATCCCTCTTGCCACTCTCGCTGGTTGAATTTCTTTCTGCCTTGCTAACAGTCTGTAACACACATTGTCACCTTCATCTTTTTCATCTTTCAGCTGCTGTTTTGTTGTACTATATGCTTTTTTTATATACATACATATATATTTTTTTTATTTTTGCGCCTTATATCAACTCATTAATTTCTATTTCTGTTTGTCTTGGGCATGAGTGCAACGAGCTTGCCTCACCTCTTGGCTCAGTCTCCAGCACACTGTCTCAGTGCTCAACCCTTCACTCTCTTTCTGCGTCTCCTCTCTCTCTGCCTGGTCTTTCACCACCTTGGCCCCTTGAGCGCTGCTACATATCTGAAATTATACTTTGTCCTTTCTATAACAATAATTATTATTTCTTGCTTCAAGCAGCAACTGCAGCAGCAGCAGCAGCAGCAGCACAACAATCAGAGCATCTCTGCCCCGTTTGGAGGGGTTGAAGGGTTGGGCTTAGGGGTAGGTAGGGCAGAGGGAGCCCAAGCGGGAGTGGGAGCGGGAGGGTTGGTAGAGCCAGCAAACACTTAAAAATGCTAAATAAAACATATTCCACTTAGAGCCCAGGCACTGGGACTGCTGCGGCTCTTGCATTGGGTCTGCCTCAGCAGCAGCAGCAGCTAAGGGGTGGAGGGAGGGTTGAGGGTTCGTGTTCGTGTTCGGGTTGGGGTTGGGGTTAGGTGCCAGGCAAGCAAGCAGCTCACAGGTGCCGCTTGTTAAGAAACAGGCACAGAGGGGCTAAAAGGCGGCTGCCTAGCCATATTTGCAATTCATATACAGCAGACGTAACACACACACACACACACACACACAGATACACAGACGAACACTCTCTCACACACATGGGCATAAAAAAAATAATAATAATTTGCAAAAGTAGCGTCGTGTGACAATTGCTCTACTGCCCCTCCGTTCCCTTTCCTTTTCCCTTCCATTCCCTTTCCCATTCTCCATTCCCCGCCTTGCTTCCATCTCGCTCTCAGTCTACAGTTTTGAGTCTCAACGTCTCGCTGTTTTGCGTGCCCAACTACACTTGTTGTTGTTGTTGTTTGTATTGTTGTTGTTGCTGCAGTTGCTATTTGAATTTTGAGGACATTGTGATGAGGCTTTAGTTTGCAAATCTCTTGCACACACAACGACAACGACAACAACAGCAAAAGCAAAAGGAACGACAACGACAACACATGGCACAAGATGTGGCCCCTCTCATAGCTGAGCTGAGAACATAGAGAGCAAAGAGGAGAACAACACACATAAACAAACGTCAACGAGCGACGTCAGCGTCAACGTCGACTGCGACTGCGACGGCGACTGCGGACTTCGATGGCAGCGGCACTTCAACGCTTGATATCTCAGCAGCCATGGCCAGCTAACCTATCCCCTATCCCCTTGCACCTTTTTTCTCGACTCAGGTGCGCTTGCAATCATTTCATACTTTCGGGCGACACATGCCATACATAACCTCAAAAAAGAGCAGATAGTGTAGTCCATATGCATGTGTGTTGTATTAGATCAAAATGCAACTGAACCGAAACCAAAACCGAAACCGACAACTGAAATAATCCCAACATTCCCAAATTTTCATCAGTATTTGTCCTCGAACTTCTTTCATTATTCTCGAAATATCTTCAATAATATTTTTTTCATTTTGGCTTCCCTTTTCTATGCACTAAGTGACTTCTGGGTAGTTCACATAATACAAAAATAATTAGTTTGAGAAGTTG
This sequence comes from Drosophila niveifrons, assembly GCA_035046325.1. Classification (NCBI taxonomy): domain Eukaryota; kingdom Metazoa; phylum Arthropoda; class Insecta; order Diptera; family Drosophilidae; genus Drosophila; species Drosophila niveifrons. The sequence continues at coordinate 11,369,913 of JAWNOC010000063.1, read as the reverse complement.
TTATCAAAACGTTGACAAGAATTTGTCTCATTCAATTATGCATATATGCAAATGAATTTGTTGCTCTATTTTCATAATCGGAAATTATGATGTAACAACAAGAATGGAGGACACTTATTAAGAAAATATATTATAAAAAAGAAACCACCAAGATTACCCATAATTAAGGTATTTATGAAAAAAAATATAATATATTTTATTTAGTTCTAGGAAAACTTTTAACAGTTTGGATTTTCATATATTTAAATAAATTTTTTTCTAGAATTTATTATTGTATTTTACAATTTTTAAAATGTTGATGTTGGTATAGTTTTTTGACTAAACAGAAACGAAAAAAATACCTATAGTCGAGTTGAGAGGTGTGTAAATACAGTGAGGTAAAATTTTTAAAATATGCTGAAAAAATACTGGAGTTTAATATAATCTTTATTTGGTTATAGATATACCAAAAAGCTTTTAACTAACTTTAGTATTTTTGGTATATTTTAACAATCTATATACATATGAATATACTATTCTATTCCAACAACACCATGTTACAACCCAATAAAAGATCATAATAAATCATCAAAATATTCTCGATTAATATACCGAAAAAATTCTTATATATATTATAATCTATATTTTATTATTGGTATACCAAAAAACGTTTGAATTAAGTTTAGTATTTTTTTTATATTGAAAGAATTCATATATTCTACTATTATATTTAAAATATACCATATCGCAACTAAATTTTCATGAACCATAAATAATTATAATCTTAGTATTTTGTTGGTATATTTTAAGAATACTATTACTGCGATTACTTTCAAAATAATCTCAATTCATGCATAGTTAGAAAAACTAGCTTTTTGTTTTAATAAAAATTCAGTAGTTGATTTTATTCTTTTATGTTTAATATTTAACTTGTTTCGCAACACCAACCAACATATGCACCTTTCTGATGAAGAAAAAAACGAAAGAGATCGGAGATCAAGTCTGACCAACTTAGATTTAATAAAGAAATATTAGACTTTATAATCCTTTGATGGTAATTATGTTATTATAAAAAGGTGTTTCAATAAGTATAAATCAAGAATCCGAGTAGCATTTCATACAATTTGATGTTCGTTTTGTAGCTTTCGCTGTTGTAGTCGTCGCCTCCTTACATTACCTAAAATAATCTCTCATATGATATCTGTCCACTTCTTCCTATGCTTTATTACCTATTGCTTTCGGTATTCTTTGGATTGGTTCTCATTGTTGTTTTTTATGTCTTTTAAAATAATTTTTAGCCGGAAAACAACGAGGGGTTGATTTAGGAGATGGCTGCTAGCCAGACGCGACGTTTTCTGTAGGTGTAGGTGTCAGCCCAGTCTACCCAGTCCCTTACCTGCCTCCCTCCGACCCTCCTCCTCCCTTCCACCCAACGCCCACACACACACACACATAGTTAGTTCGTATGTGCTGTCAAGAGCGCTTATGGCTGTCATGACGCCCATAACATTGTCATCAACATTAGTTTTGCAATGTGGCCGCTGGATGGAGGTAAATCGGGTTGCGGAGGGTGGCCGCTAGATGGCGCTGCTGTGCCCAACTGTGCTGCATTTCGCTTTGCTTTGCTCGCTGTTGTTGTTGTTGTTGGTGTTGTTGTTGCTGCTGTTGACATCGTCACAAAAATTGGTGCAAAATGCTTCAGTTTTTCTCTGTATTTTTTTTTGTTGTGCTCCTCGTCGCAACTGCTTGCGCATCAATGTAGCATGTGTGCTTAAGATAAATATCTCATGCATGTCTCTGTGTGTGTGTGTGTGTGTGTGTGTATGTGTGTGTCTTGCAACTGCTAGTGAAGCGTATCATGCGTTTTGCCTTTGCCTTTGCTTTGCCTTCTGTCAACGCAGCTCACGTACAGATTTATTGGTAGCGCACCAAAAAGTAGGCTATAGTTGAGGGAATGCACATGCACAGACTTGCAGCGCCTTGCACACACACGCACGCACTCATAATTAAGCGTTGACTATTTGTAATTTTTAATAAGACACAATTCACAGAGTAGTTCATGCATTGGAGGAGCCAAGCTAAGTGCAAGCTGGCAGAAGGAGCGAAGGTAGCTAAAAAAGGTTGAAGAGAGGAAGGTAGAGGGCGAGGAAGATTGGGTGCTGCTTTTGCGCTGACAAAACAATATAAAATAAGCATGAATAATTAGAATATGTTAAGTGTTTTGGATGCTGCTGCACACTCGACGTCGCTCTCTCTCTCTCTCTCACACTTTCTATGTATGTGTGTTGTGCCCGCATATTGTATATTTATACACAGTCAGTCAGTCAGTCAAGTTGGGCGCAACGACAACAACAACTACAACAACAACAACAAAGACAAAAGCCACGCCCACACAATGTGCTCGTCGTTGCACGGGGCGCAAAAGCGGCTCGAGTGCCCACCTGACTTTTTGTCATTCAAATGAAAACTGTACGTCGTCGTCATCGTCACACACACACACACACACACACACATGCTTACACCTGCTCTGATTGCTTTGTTCAGCATTTTTCTAACAATTTTTCTGTCATCTGCATCTTTTTTCCTCTGCTTCTTATTCTTCTTCTGTTTTGTTGTTTTTTGCATTGCACACACTTAGGCGCGACTTTTTCACTTCTATTCGTATGCGTGCCGAGTCGTGCTTTTCGTCTTCTCCTTCTTCCTCCTCTTCTTCTTCTTGTGTCGCCTACATCTTCTTTCTCTCTTGCACGCGCTGGCATAGAAAAATTTACAATGCAATTGAGTATGCAAATATTGCCTACTTGTCATGTAGACAAATACAACGCCCTCGCATCGCCACGCCTCCATCTCACCCGCTCCCCTTCCCACTCCCTCTTCGTCACTCACTCTCGTCATATTTCTTTTTCTCTCTCTCTCGAGCTCATCTCATCTTGCATATGCATATATCTCTGTGTGTGTGTATGTGCATATTTGTTATTGTTAGCGCTGCGTCTTTATTGTTGTTGCAATTTTGAAAATTAAAATAACAATATGGCCGACGTCGCTTATAGCCAAGCACAACTGTACCGTGTACAATACTTACATATATGCCAGTAAATGCGAAAGATGTAAGAACGACGGCAAATAGTGAAAACTCTCTAGTTTATCTATGCTTGATTAATATTCCATTAAGAGTATTTTTCTGCCTTGAAGTTTTCACTAAAAATTACTTTTCTTGTTCAAAAATACAAATTATCATTTTTATACAAATGATTACAACAATAATTCATAATAATAAATAATAATTTATATTTTAAATTATCATTACGTTATCGAATATCAGCTTATTTACATTACTACAACTTTAAAATAAGCACACAAAACAAAACAAAAATCTGGATTGAAAAGAAGATTGACTTAAAAAATATATTTAAAAATTGTATGTAGAAAAGAAATTAAATCAAGAAATCAGTTCAAGATTAAAAACATCTTATTTTAAGGTTGAAACCTTGTATCAAGAATGTTTTATGATGGTTAAAAGATGATTGCAAATCTCAATAAAGGAGCTTTTCGATCTTAAAAAAAAATCGTATAACAAAATTTGTTGGTTGTAAAATCTTAAAACAAGATTTTGTTCTTCAATTATCGTTTGAAGGTTACAAAATCTTCTTTGAAGTATAAAAAGATCTTTAATAACAGAATTTTGCTTTTGTCGCTTAAAATGTTAGAATTCCCTTCCTTTAAAAATAGAGCCTAATTTTCAGTTTACTCAATAAATAAAGGTGCCACAAAGCATTTGTTGCCGAGTGATTGTTGGATCTTGATTCCAATTCTAGTATGTAGATGCCTATGAAAAAGAAAAACCGGTAGATAGGCTAATTGTAAATAATATTAAAAAAATGTGCAACATATACTCAAAAATAAACCATCTATTTTAGTTTTACTTCTCACTAGCAGCAAATAAGCTCTTAAATTATGATTTTATTTAACTATTTAATTTAGTTCAAACCATCATTCCCATATGCCTTTTATATTGCTTATATTGTTTGGCATATAATTTTTTATATTTACTGACTTATTTTGATTGAATTCGATTCGTTCGTTCAATGCATTTTTAGTTTCACTTTTCACAGCTAAGGAAAGTACATTTATTATAGTTTAATGTTGTTATATCATTTCATTTCAACCTTTTTCATTCGTATGAATATTTAATTCTCTTCTTCTTTAGTAATTCAGTTAAGGGTAAAATCAAAACATTTTTAGCATTCTATATATCCCAAAAAAAAACAATCTATTTTAGCTTTACTTATAAGCTCACTAATTTTAGTTATTTCATTATAATTTAATTTATTCTTTTTCATAACTTAGTAAAGCAAAAATCTGAAATAAAATGTGTTCATAAAGCAAAAAATAGATTTCAGTTTGAATTTACATTGTCATTAAATAAGCTCATTAATTATAGTTAATCTTGAAAAGAAAATGTGCAAAGTCCCTTTTTTAAATACCATTAAATATGCTAATGAGATTTGGAAAACTCTAATATTAATAATAATTCCCTCACTCCCCTTTGGACTTTTATTGTAAAGACATATCGAAGACTTTTCAGTATGTTATTTATCTCTCTTTATAGAGGGGGTGGGAAAAGAAAAGGAAAAGAGCTTTATGTGCGTGTTCTGGCTGACATTTATGTCTATGGCATTCATAAGAAATGTTTTTATTTATTACAAATTGTTTGATATTAAAAATGTACAAGTGCGGAGAGCGAAGAGCGAATGTGAGAGGAGAAAACTTTGCTCAAGTAAATCATATTGCCAAAGAGCGGGAACAAGGAACACGAGGGGATGGATGTTCCCCTGGAACAATGGGAATGCATAGAACTTCGGGAATTTCGTCTGCTGGCACCCGAAAATGTCGAGAAATTAATGGCACTCGTCGAAATTTATGGGTCCTGTGATATTTGTGTCGTGGACTCGAGCGGGGGAGGGGGAATGAATATGGTATTGGATGCCATAGGATGTCAATGTTAAATGACTGAAAGTGCTCATAAAGATAGCCCCCTGAGCAACTTTTATTTTGCATACAACGAGAGCAGCCCCAAGGCAGCACTTTCGCTAAAAGAGGGGGGAAGGGATAGGGTTTTTTGTGTTGCGGTCAGTTTCTGTTGTCTTTTGGCCGGTTTTTTGGTCGGGGAGTAAATTCAATTTACAAAATGTGTGCGAAAGGTAATGCAATTTATTTGGACTCGTAATAAAAATTAATAACGAAAACGTGTCGGGTTAGTCCGAGGTCCGCACTAATATGACGAGGCACAAAAAAAAATGAGAAGAGAAAAAAGAGAAGTCAAACATTACAGCAAAAAGGAAGAAAAATAGAGTCGTGTGTGGGTGTGTGTGTGGGTCCGACTCGCATATTGTCTATCTAATAAAAATCAAACAAATTATGCTAACAAACTGGATTTCATAGCTCGTTTTATGCGTGCACTGCTCTCTTTCTTTCTGTGTCTCGTGGTGATTTGCTCAATAACCCTTGTAATATAAACAGAATGGGAATGGAAGTGGGAGAGGGAGTGGGAGAGTGAAGAGCAAACAGAAAGAGCCACCCACATACGACAGACATGACTTTCACTTGGCAGCAGTCCATCAAGGGGCAGCAGTAGCCCAAGGAGCTGGCTAACAAAAAAAGGACATGACTTGAAAATCACTTAATCTAGTCGGGGCTGTGAAAAAAGCAGCAACAGCAGCAGCAGCAGCGACATCCAAACCAAACCAAACCAAAGCAAACAAAAACAAGGCCAAGGCAAAGCCAAGGAAGCGAAGTGAAATCGAAACTGAAACTGAAAGTGAAAGTGAAACCCTTTTTCTCGCTTTCACTTGCTGGGCACACTTAAAGGCACGTCCGGTTAACCCCAAAGGGCACACATGCCACAACGAGGCATGGAGAGGGATAAACGAGTGGAACAGAAGGAAAGGGAAGGGAAGGGAAGGGAGGGTGTTTGGCTTGGCCAGGACATCCGCAGAAATCAACAAACCATGACAACGGCATATTTCACATACGAAGAAATTATTGCAAATCACTAAAACCAACAAAAAAAAAAAAAATAGAAAAAAGTAGGATAGAAAACCCGTGAGCAACCGAGCAACCACCTCGACCTGCGTCCGAAAAAAGGATTCGCTGAAAGGCGCTGGCGACGTAATTGAATTCAATCAAAATTGTTTGGCCCATCAAACAGACAATTACAAGCAATACATTTCTGCCAATATCCTGACAAATCGCAACAATAACAACAAGGACCTTCAACCCTTCGCATCACATTTTTCCCCTCCGCTGCTCCTTTTTGGGCATTTCATAAAGTTGTCAGTCAAGCCGCGCTTCCTTATCGAACACACGTAGCCAGGCAATTTGTCAATCGCTCGATTTGATGAGCTTACCATATTTCCAATGCGCTTAAGGATATATCCTTTTTACCCCTCGCATTGGGGGAAATCTCCGGGAAAAAAAAGAGTTGTCATTGGCCTCTGTTATCGGTGAGGTTCATATTCTGCGATATGTTCGCGTACTTAGTGGATTTATAGCGAATCTTTTAAGCAAGTGCACGCATAAAATACGAGTAATATAATTGGGATATACTTAAGCACATATGAATGTTAAGAGCTTTATAGGCTTGAAGTTTTTATTATAACCCGTATACTGACACTCTGTGGTATATTTAGTATTATCTTAGTATTTTTTGGTAAATTAGCTAAGTATTTTTTTAGAATAGTCCCACAAGGTTTTGCTTATGTTCAAAATTATGGGGGATCTTATTTTAGTATTTTTGTAGTATTTTAATTTGATATATTTTTCGACTAATATTGCATAGCAGGTCATTTTATTTTAGTTTTTTTTTTTTCAGTAAATAAATGTTGATATATTTTGTAGTATTTTAGTATTATTTAGCTATAATTATCGATATTTTAGTATTTTTTGGTATAATTTTCGAACAATCGTGTACTGTTTTGCATCGATCACACTTAATTATAGCTTTTTTCTTTTGTTGTAGTTATTCATTTGTTCTTAAAGTTGTAATTCTATAACTGAAATCTAATCCATTGGTCAAGACATAAAGAACAATTGGTGAAATGTATTATTATCAACTAATTTTATTTTATATTTTTTCATTTTTTATTAATTTGTATTTTATTGTTTTGAAACTTTTATATTTATTTTTTTCCAATTTATTATTTTTTTTTTTTTGTATTTTGCTAGGTTTTCTTAAGCTACGTCTTGCAAACGTCTCTCGAGATTTTGTCATCTATAATGATATTCACAAGAAGCAAATTTCAAGTGGGTTTCTTTTCAGCTTGTTGGAAAATATCAGTTCAATTCTATGGCAATCTATTTGGCTCCCAATAGTCTCCACTTATGGCCTTTTCTATGGCTTTTCTATTGCTGTCCCATGTTCATTCTGTGTGCTGCTTTTTTTGCTAAATCACTTGACCAATTTGTCAAGTGGCACTTAAGCGTATACGTCAGCCTCCCCTCCACCTTTCACCCTCCCACACTCAGACCTCGATTGTTGAACTGAACTTTCTTTTTGGGGTTGATGCGTGATGTGAGATGTGAGATGTGATGCGATGTCTTGTAGCTCGTCTTGTTTGCGGTGGTCTTTTGAGAGTTTGCCATTATCCTTGTTACAATTTGCATGCATTGTGGCGGGGTCCATTTATCCAGTTACATCCCCTTTACCCTTCCTCCCCTCTCCTCATTCCTTAGTTTGGATAGAACATCATCTTGAGCTGAGCTAAAGCTATTCATCCATACATCCATGGTCATGACTTTATCGTTTGCGTCCTGTGCGGGCCCAGTGATAAAAAAGTCACTTGTCATTTCTTTTTCTCTTAACCCTCCCCAGCTATTTACGTATTTATTTCGCTCTCTCTCCTATCTCTGTCTATTTTTTGCTTTTTTATGATTTTATTAGCTGCAAAAACAAGCAATTTTGTTACAATGTTTATTGGTTATAGTTGCGAAGGGTTCGGCCAGCTTTTTGATGTGCCCTTAAAAATCATAAGCGTGAGTTATGTTATAGCGTTTGCCCGAATCCCATCCCGAATCTCATTCTCATTCCCATCCCCATAACCCTGATTCCACATATGGACGTGTATAAATATCGCTCTTGGGCTTCAGTTTGCGAATTGAGTTGGGCGGGGCTTTTTTTTTCTTGTAAGTTAGGTTGCTGGCCCAAAGGCAAATTGCGTCAGCGATTTGTGTGATATCATTTGATTTGATTTGATTGTGTGTAATGCAATATGTGATTGCACATATAGAGAAGGGGTTAAGCGACTGCATCGTGGGGGAAGGCGGAGAGGCGCAATTAGGAGTGCTATTCAGGGAATTGGGATTAACAAATTGCTTCAAATATTGAGGAAAAACTATAGTGCGAGGAAACCTAAACTGTAATTTCTTAGAAATATAACAATCTGTAATACAATAGCTTATGTTGAACAAGTTTTATATAAGAAGAGTGTTAACGAATAGACACAACGAGTTCAAAAGCTTTAGTCGATTGTGCTCGACAATGAGATACTCACAAATACATTGCTGTATTATTCTTTAAATATATTGCAAAACTAATTAAATATACCGAAATTCATATGTAGTATATACAAATATTATAAATATAACATAGAATACAAAATATATTCTCAGGATGAACTTTTCAGTTGAGCAATGATCCCAAACACACTGGCAAACTGGTGAAGAAGTAGTTTAGTCAGTTCACGGATTTAAATCTAATTGGGAACTTATGAAGGACTATGTTGTCAGCGCTATGTTGCCAAGCAATTCCGGACTTCTTCGCTGCACCTTTGACAAGTTGTGCAGGAGTAATAGGGTCAGAATACCCGCATGCCACGTAGGTGGTTGTAATAGTGAATAAAGGCTACAAAATAAAATATTACTTCGTAGTCAACTCGAAATTTAGTTATATTGTAGCATTTTTCTTTTGTTATTATTCAATTTTTAAAAAATAATGAGATTCCAATAATGACAAAATTTATTTATTTTTGTAATAACTAAATTTTGTTTCAAAGATGCGTTTATAAAAGTATTTTTCAATATTCACCGCTATTTCACAGCTGTATATATAATTAATATATATATATACAATGAATTTTCATTTTTTTTTTAATGAATATATATTCAGAAAACTAATGTTTAGTTTGTTAATATATGTAAGTTAATATACCAAAAAATAATTGAACATACCGAATTGAAAAATTTGTATATCAATTATAATTACTTTCAAAATATGCCATAGAGAACAAAATATAATAGATTTTTTAACCAAAAGCAGAAAATAAATAAATGTAATAAACAAAATGAATAGCAAGTATAAGAATGGAGCAAAAGTAGTTTTTTATTAACAAATATTGATTGAATTCGTGTTCATATTTTTAATTTTGAATGCAATAGTAAGTCAATATACCAAACAAAGCCTTTGGTATAAATTACACTATAATTCAAGAAAATGGATGGCGCGTAGTTTTGAATCTTCTTTCCTTAAACTATTTTTAACAGTAGAGACTTGGGAAGACATATAAACAATAAAGTTTTATTGAAAACTACGTATATTTAAGATAATATTCGGCAGTCAATTAGTGTTCATGCTTTAGAAATAATTTCAAAGCTAGTAAGAAAGCTACAGTCGAGTGTGCTCGACTGCAAGATACCCGTTAACCATTTTGAATACAAGCCAAATATTGCAGTATTTTTTCTCGAAATATATCAAAATAATATTCCACAAAAATACTTAAAATATACCAAATGGTATATTTGGTATAATGATATATTACTACATTCAATGTGTACTTAGAGTGCAAGATATACCAGATTGTCAAGCAAAGCAAAGCCCCTTTTTCAATTAAAGAGAAATAGTATGATGTTCTAAAAATATACCAAGTGCATATAATAAACAATACTGAAATACACCAAAGGTTATATTTAGTATATCGATATACTGTTATACACAGAATATACCAACGAGTACAATCTATTTACATATGTATATATAATGAAGGTAATACTTAATAATTTTAGAATTAATGTATACGTGTAATTTACTTTTTAAGAAAGCTGCATCAAAAACCAAGTCTGAGCAGATCATCCAAGCATCGTTTCACTTTGAGATTTTTAGAGGAACTCATCGAACTAAAATTGGCCAAGTTATTGCAATTGGACTCACGAAGGAGAGGAACGAACGTCTTTAATGATCTCTGGAGCAGAAGAAGCAGAGGGAGAAGGAACAAAACGACGTAGACGTCTTCATTTCAATTGTGTGTGTGAGTGTCTGCAACCCCTCCAGAGAAAGAGAGAAAAAAGTGAGTTGTGAACACGAGACGCATTCGCTTTAATTGCCCACTCCTCCCCATCCCCCTCCCCCTTTCCCCTTCCACCAAACGAGGTCACCTCCGTCAGTCGATGGCCAGATGGACAGACTGACCATTTCATTAACTGGCGAAAACGTTGCGGCGATTAGTTCACAGCCATAACACACGGACCACGTGGCCTTCCCCTTCCCGTTCCCCTTCTCTTCTACGACCACTGCCCCTTCTCCAGCCGCTGGAGACCAAACTAAACTATAAAATTTTATGAGTTTCTACACAGGACACAGCACAGCTGAAATAGCAGCAGACGAAAACACAGTGCCTCACACACGCTCAATTGGTTTTTGCTTTTTTCCATGTTTGCAGGTAGTTTAAGCGACCCCCCTTTCGACCCCCTTTGGCCACGCCCCAATCCCATCACCATCGTCGTCGTCGTCGTCGTTCGCCAAATTGCGCAAAATGTTAACAAGCAATTGAGCAGACAAACAAACAACTGTTGACGCGGCCTGCGAACCGAGGGCAGCAGCGAGGAGAGGACAGCTGACTGCTGTCGAATGTGGCAAGATGGTGTTTGGTGAGGGGGTGAGGGGAAGGTGAAAGGGGATGTGTGGCAAGGAGGGTTCGCTTGGTGCAATTGGAGCCCGTGCGTTGATTAGTTTAACGCGTTCAACGTTGCGGAAACTTGCGACGGCTGCTCATTAAATCGAACCGCGCCGCCTTTTGGCTTATTAGTTCCAATGTGTCCTCTTCCCCCTCTTGGACCACCCCCCACCCCCTTCTGCTGTCTAGCCTTCAATCTGCAATCGCCGGCTGCTGCCGAGTGCTTCTGCATTGTTTTTATGGCCCGTCAATGTGCGTCCTGCAGGATATTTCGCTTTAATGCTTCCCCACAAAATGTTCGCATTTTTAACTAGTCCAGCTTCCAATTTACGCGCAAGTCTAGACCAAAAATCTAGTTAGTAATAAATACTTATTCTTACAATAACTGTTTAAAGACTCGATATATGTTTCCATATATATATATGGAAATATTCCTTGTTCGAAAATAATTACAAGCTATACATTACAAATAATACTTATTTCACGCATTTTATTTTGTTTAATATTAGTGTTAAATGTTACATACAAATACATTAGAAACAAACTTTACACACAGATGCAAACATAACAAGTGCTGTTGAAAAAAATTATGTCTCTATCTTTTATAGTCTGTGAGATCAAGTGCTTCATACGGACGGACGGACAGACGGATATGGTTATATCAACTTTACTATTGACGCTGATCAAAAATATGTATATTTTACTGTGTGGGTATACTCGACTGTGAGATAGCCGTTTTTAATAAAAGCTTATTATTCTCAAAATATACCAAAATTAATATACCAAAAAATACTGAAATATACCAAATACTATATTTGGTATAATGATATAGTTTTAATTCAAAATATACTATCGCGTATAAAATATACCAAATTTGGTATATCGTGGCCACTTTTTGACATATAAAATTCATTCCTAGAAATAGTTTCTACAATTTTTATCTAGTCGCAACCACTTTAAGATTGATAAACACTGTAATTGTAGTTGTAAGTACTTAAAATCTACTCTTACTTTTTTGATTTTCTTGATCTGAGAGAAAATATAGCAAGTGCTGTCGAAAAAAAATTTTAGCTCTATCTCAACTATCACTCTTTTACCCTATTAGTATAGAAATCAAAATCATACAAAACTCATTATAAGATTTCTCACATAAATTTTCAGATTTTGAAATGCATACGGAAATATTTTGTATAATTTTTTTTTTATCAAATTATAACGATAAAGTTAATAGAATGAGATATGATTCACTTCGTTGTAGATTTTTTTTATTTTTTTGTATTTTTGGCATATGTTTGCTTACTAACTAATTAATAAATTTGTCAAATTATTTCCATTCTATGTGCCACCTTTGTGTACTTCGATAACATAAGAAATTTCTGCAAGTGAAACATCAATCTAATGCTCCATTCATTCTTTGCTTCATCAAAAATGGCAACATTCATAAGATTAACTGGAAAATCGTGGAAAATATTAGAGCTCCCCTGTGGGGTGGTGTAGCTCATCCTTGAGTTGAGTTTTGGCTTCGACAGGCATCGCTCCTCCTTCCCTTCCCTCCTCCGCAGTCACTTTGCCAACAATTTCAACTTAATTAAATGCGTCTTTAATACTTTTTGGCGTTAGTCCTGAGCCGGGAAGGAGAGGCGAAGAGCCTGATTGACAGAGAAGAGAATGAGCGAGAGCGAGAGCGAGAGCGAGAGGGAGAGACTCACAAAGTCCTTCCATCTGCAAAAGAAGACACACCCACACACACACGTTGTCACACATTTACATACAGTTATGCTCATATTTGTTTGGCTATAAAAAAAAACACACACACACACACACACACTCACACACAGAGGAAGACTGCAAACTTTGCACGCACAACCGAGACACGGGAGACAAGACACGAGTTGGGGAAGACGTTGGGTGAATGGAAAGGGAGGGAAAGGGAAGGGATACAGATTTGTGTGCCGATGTATGCCCAAGCAAACAAGGCAAAGCTAAAAATAAAGTTGATTAAAATTTGAAAGATTTTTGACAGTTATTCTGCCAGAGGCCCGAAAAGTTGCGCGATTTCCACGCAACGCGTCAATATTGACAGTCAAGCTTTGACTTGAGGCCTTCCTTTTGCTAAATATGTAGGAGTATGGGTGCTGCAAAGGGGAGGGGAGTGGGTGGAAACAAACGAGATTGAACTGCAGATTGAACGTATCCATAGAGACACTTTGTACTTCGTCTGCACCTGTCTTGTGTGTGTGCTCAACGATATGAATTAAAAGTTATGAGAAAATCAATCATAGAAATTGCATTTTCGACGTTGGTTTTCTTAATTGCTGAAATTTTCTTTACAGTCAATTTCAAATTCGTGCAACATAAAAGTTAGAATACTTACAGTCTGTTTGCATTATCTTAATTAATGCACAACTATTTACAAAGAAAAAGTTGAAAAACTCATCGATTCAAATGCCAATGCAAACTTTCCCATGCAAACCAAAACTTGAATTGCACAGTAAGGTTTGCATGCAAGTGCGACTGAGAGAGCGATAGTGGATTGGCAAGCAAGCATTCGCTGATCGTGTCTATCTCATATGCTAAGTGAATGTGACTGCTATTTTGGGGTGGTTTTCTGTTTTTACTGCAGTCAAAGAGTAAAAGAGTGAGATAGAATGCAATTCCTTTGCTGTGTGAGCTTTAAATGATGAAGAGTTTATTGCATAATACTGTCAAGCAAAAGAGGATGAGACTTTCGATTGTGCATACTGCAAAAAAAGTTACAGTGGAGATACGCAAAACTAGTTAATACATAGATTTCGAAAGCGACGCAGCTTGATGCTTGCACCGCAATTATGCACCTTTGATGTCGCCTCACTGCTTTCGTCAAAGAAATTTGACTAAATTTCTTCAAAGAATAAGGTGCTTACTTTTATTTTAAGCATCAACACGATTACATCAGTCGAATAAGAGATTTATTTTAAAATTTCGAAGTTATGTGGAAGTTACAGCGTCAAATCAAATATTTAATTGTCAATCTTTTCGAGAATTAAAATAAGTCAATACGTGGTTATTCGAGTTCAAAAAAAAAACGTTATGTTTCGGCTAAGAACTCTCAATTGGGCTGCCCCTCAACCTATGCAGATGCTCGAATCATGATGTCTAATATGAGAAAGGATAAGTTCCTTACATCGCAGGAGGCTTCTCAATGCATTTTCTTCTCAAGGTATTTCAGTAGGATGATGACCTAAAGCTTACCTGTAAGAATGGTTGGCTGTTGAAAATTTTCTCTTATTGAAGTGGCCAGTTCAAAGTCCGAACCTTAACCCAATTGAAAACTAATGGTCAATTGTGTAGAGACTGTTGGGGACAATATCCATCGGCTTCATTAAACATGAAAGATTTGACCTAAAGGGTGGAAAATAAATGAAACCTCATACCTAAGAAATTTTAACTTAATTTTATATACGAAATTATTATTTTGAATTATTACTTGATAAAAAGGTAGAAATAAAAATTTTTGCGATACATGCTGCTTCTCTCTTTAGAGATGCCTCCTTTAATATTATATAATGAAGAGAGATTCACATTGCTAGAATTTTGAATTTACTGCATTAAAATAAAATGTTAATACATATGTACATTTTTAAATGAAAGCAATAATAATTATAATACTCGGCAATAACTAATATTATCAATTTATTTATATATTTATTAACTATGGACTTATTGCAAAAGCTCTCAGCATACATATATTTTTCGCTGTTGTACAATATATAGTTATAGTTTGTAGTTTAATAAATATTTTTAGTTAAGAAATTAGTTGCGCATTCTGTTATTATTCATATTCTTTACAATATTGGCAATAAAAAAGCTTTACATTGTACATTTCGAAACTAGTTAATTGCCTGTTCATATTATTGCAGTATCATTTCAATTAATATATTTAATTTATTTCTATGTGCTGTTGTTAAACATGGAAACATACATATGTTTTTTTTCAGTGTGTAAAGAGTTTATTGAATATTTGACGGACCTTACCCATGATAAGGCAGTCTGCCCGCTAGCCAATATTCATTTTTCGCGATACCTGAATCATCTCCACTAGCTCAGCTACTGATTTTTCAATTTTGTGACTATAATAAGTCAATTGGGTAACGTCAAAAGTCAAATCAGCTCCATGCATGTTAAATAATCTAAAAAGCAGCTTTTTGACAAGTGCGCAGCAAGATTTCGAAATTGAATGAAAAGGAATGCAAAAAAAAAACATTGTGTAGAAGCATAAATAACGGTAAAGTACAGATTTTTCTAAAAATAGAACAAAACGGAATCGAAAACTAAAGTGCTTAAAGACTTTCTTGACAGTGTCAAAAATGTGTAAACTCATATTTTGTTGATTTAAAATTTTCCTTTTCGTTGTATTGTTTTTATTTTTATACATACTAATTTGAAATTTGCTAAATAATAGATCTGCATTAAAAAAATATTGAAAAATAATAAGTAAAGGCGTTATTTTTGCATGCAAAGTCAAAAAATATGTGTTTTTTTCAGTGTGTAAAGAATTTCTTGACATACTGTATACATATGTATAAAAGCCGAAGAGGAAAAGAAAACAAGTGAAGTGAACGACGCACCTACAAACGAACATTCTAGAGTCAAAGAAGAAACACAAGATGGTCCCGTTACTTTTAGCGATCTTCTCGAAATGGGTCATCTTGTGTTCTTCTTCTTTGTCTCTTGGTTGTTCACTTCCATTCTGGCTCAGGCATCAACTGCGTGAGTTGCATTCTCTCTCCTACTTTTCCAGATGCTCTGAGTAACAACTTACTCGAATTGGCACGATCCAACTGGACGCAATCGGGAAATACCGTTATGAACGAAAAAAAGAAGAGAGAACAGTAAAGCGTAATTTTTGTGGTTTTTAGTCAGTCGAGTGTGAACATTGCGATTGTACAGACGCTTGAAATTAAAGAAACAAACAACTCAGAGCATTTTAAGTTCGTTTAATAAAGAAAAGAATATCAACATATTGTTAACTCGTGCGGTTAATCAAAGTGTCTGCTTATACATATATTTATACTATAAAAACATACATACTTACTTACATACATACATTTGATTAGAATCTAAAAGCATTTCTTCTCAGGCTGCAATTAATTACAGACTCTCTGCCCAGTCTTCGAGGTTCGCTTGTTGCTCAACTGTCAAAGCTGTCAAATGGCAAACGCCTACATAAACTCATCCTCCCCCATCTCTCTCTTAACGATTTAACCCCCCCATCACCATCCCAACGATGGCTGCGTTTGGCGCGTGTTGTTTGTCAAAAAATTTAACGCGTAAGTGGAAAAGCATAAAAACAACAACGATTCGATGAAGAAAACAGCGAGAAAAAAACGTTGTAAAAATTATCAAAGCAAAAATTTGTAGAACCACCCGAGCGACGACGAGCATTGATAAGACAGACAAGAGCCAGACTTGGAGTGGGGAGAGTGGGAGACCCAATCTTTAGATGAATCCCCTCAGCAGCTCAAACGAAACGTGTAAATGGACTTTTGGGCGCCGTTCGTCGCTCGCCGTTGACTGACTGACTTACCGACTCCTGACTCTCTCCCTTCCCTTTTCACTACCCACTGCCCACTCCACTCATCACTCAAATGCAAAATGGCGATTATTCATAAATCATTAAACACCATTTGGCAATGCGCTGGGCACTGGGCAATGGACGGTGGGCGATGGGTGATGGGCGGATGCGTTGTGAGAGTAAGTTTCATGACTCAATTTGAGGGTGGTGACGCGGTCGCGGTCGCTGCTGCTGCTGTTGCCTTTCAAATTTTTATCGCTTTCCCAACACAAGCTAAGAAGCAACCAAAAAAAAAAAACAACCAAAGAA
Source organism: Drosophila niveifrons (assembly GCA_035046325.1). Classification (NCBI taxonomy): domain Eukaryota; kingdom Metazoa; phylum Arthropoda; class Insecta; order Diptera; family Drosophilidae; genus Drosophila; species Drosophila niveifrons. Next base: position 11,353,128 of record JAWNOC010000063.1, on the reverse strand, counting down.
GAAAAATTCCTAATGAGCCAAACGCAAAACAGCAACAAGAAAAAAAGAGAAGCAAAATAAATGGCAGCAAAAAATGGTAAAAAACTTCGGAAAAAATCAAAGGCAGTTTCTGACCGGCTTCAAGGGTGAGGGGTGAGTGGTGAGGAGTGAGGGAAGTGTGGAGTGTGGAGGGAGGTTTGAAAATTACGCGGACTTTTTAACAAGGCGGCCAGGCATAAGGCACAAGACTCAGTTGTCTCTCTTCTCCATCTCGCTTCTTGCTTGCCCCATTTGTCCCATTTGCTCCTGGCGAAGACATTAAAAATTTTGTTTGATACTTTGGTCGACGACGTCAGCGTCGACGTCGCTGCAGTCGCAGTCGATGCCGCAGTCGATGCCGCAGTCGCAGTCGCTGTTCTGGTCGTTTGATTTCCGCTTCCGTTTGCCGTTGAGATTAAAAAACATTTTTCGTGCATTTTTTCCCTCGTTTCCCCGATGCTTTTGTTTTTTTTTTCTTTTGGCTTTTTTTTACGTTTCGCTGGCTGCGTTTCTATCTGCGTATCCGCGTATCTGTGAGATACATTAAATTAAAAATTCATCTTTAATCAAAAATTATTGTTGGCATGCGCAAGACAAAGTTGCGACGGCGGCGTCTGGGCGACTCGCTCCAAGGTGGACCAAGGTGCAGGACATTGGAGAGGTGGAGGAAATGGCAGGATGGTGGATCAGACCGCAGCGGTGCTTAAGAGCCGGGCAAACATAGTTGACAATATATCAAAGTTTTTTGGCATTTCCATGGCCAGTGGCAGGAGTGGAAGCGAGGTGGGAAGAGGGAAGGGGAAGGGGAAGGGGAGGGAGATGGGCGCCATATTGTAATCGATGTTGTTGTTCGTTTTTCTTGTTGTAGTTTCTTCAGTGGTGAAAGTTGATTGCAAGCAACGCTCGAAGCTGAAGCTGAAGATGCAACTGATAAGCTGATAACTAAATGTTGGCCAATTGACGGAAGAAAACGAAAATGTGGACGACGATGATATTATCAATAATTATTCAACACACTTTTGGACTTGTTTCATCTCGAGTTAAATATAATCGAACGTAAAAAAATAACATTGGAAAAGATTTCTGGCCTGTTTTTAATATTATATAATACATTTTAATTAAACATTCCCAAAAAAAGGAATTCGCTGCAATTTGAATCTTGAGTTCGTTTTTAGTAATCTGCTTAAAACTAATCAATGAAAATCTTTCAAATAGTCTAGTCTAGTCTCTGAAGTATTATTTGCTCATATTTTAAAATATAGACATTTAAATTTAAAGTTGCTTTAATTCGTAAAATAAAATAAATTATTATTTGCACAATTATATATTTTATAATAATAATAAAACTGACCCAAGCTATTCCTAAATTGAATTCACTAAAAATATTAATTGAAGTTGCTGGTAGTTAGTTTAGCTAACTTAATGTTTACAATCGGTATATTTTCTATATGTTTCATTTCATTCATATGTTTTCATTTATAATATATTGATATACATATTTTGGCATTTTGTCGGTATATTTTTTAAATATGAATTCATTAAATATTGAGTATCAGGTATCTCACAGTCGAGCCCGCTTTCTTACTGGTTTTAAATATGACTAAGTTTCAAAAAACATTTTGTTGGTATACTTAAGTTTCCCTGAATGTATTAAAATTTAAGGTGTAATGAATTACTTGTAACACATATATTTATATATAACAAAAAAGACTTCAGCTGAAAAGTAGGCTTCTAAATAATCGTACTTACTTATTTTGTGTTGATCTTCGTAGATAGTTCTTTCTTCACTTTTTGTTGTTGTTATGTGAAATCGGCGTCAATTCCCAATTCCCCCAACTCATTCGATGAAACTCTTTTGTTAGCGCACAGCGAAGAGCGTTTAACTCGTTGGATGAGTATCAAAAGACACCCTTAGCCCTTAAACCTTAGACCTTAGTCATTACAGCGCCGGAGGCTGAAAAGAACATGCATAAGCCTATCAATTTTTATTTGCTTTAACACAATTTTTTCGTTTGTCATTTTGCGACTTAAGAGTTGCTTATCAAAGTCGGGCAAATCAAACTCCAACTGACAGACAGACAGACAGACGGATGGGAAGAGAGGGGAAGGAAGAAGTAAGGACTGCCATTAAACTCATGAAACAACAATGGCAGCAAACGGCGCTTAAACTTGGCAATAACAACAACAATAAAAGCATCAAGCCACACACACCCAACACACACACGCACACACACACATGAGAGCGAAGTCACGAAGCCATTTGCCTATCAGAAAGTTTTGATCTTTGATTGTGTGGCTCGGCTTTTTAACTAATTTGCGACACCTCCCGCAACCCAGCAACCAGCCGCCTTCTTTCCCTCTCCACTTTACTTTACTCCCCCACACACACGCACCTGGCACACACATACACTTCCACCCACACTCACATGCGTAGAGAACGCGCGAAAACCGCATGCAAAACGCGTCACATGCAGTCGCTAGGGAATTAAACGCCCACAAGCCTCACACACACACACACCCCTCACACTCACACACACACGCTCTCGCAAATATTTTGCATACGTTCGCAGCATTTAAGCTTCACCCTCCTTCGTCGTCTTCGTCGTCTTCGTCGTCTCCTTCTCTCTTCTTATTCGCGCAATATTTTTCTGATAATAACAAATTCGCGAATATGTTTATCTGCGTTTTCATTGCCGTCTGCTTCGCATCGCCTGTCTCCTTCTCCCTTCTTTTTGACTGCGTCAAGCATTCTCTTTCTTCTCGTCTTTTTATTTTTTGTTGTTATTGTAAACCTTCTTGCTGCTGATATGGAGCTTTGCTTGTGGAGTTGTTTGGATTTGTCTCGTTGCTTTTTTTTGTGCCACTAATTCCATTTGAGACGCAACGAAAACGAAAATGACATCAATTTATTTGTGTATTTTCTTGTTGTTGTGCCTTCTTCTCCTTCCAGCTTGTGCCAATTGGAATTTCCTGTAATTATAACTTTAAATTATTTATATATTTATTTTCTTGCGCGTTTTTCTTTTTGCCCCTTTAGTCTCTTGCTTATTTTTGTATTCCATTGTCTATTTTATTTATTGTCTGCTATCGCCCGGCATCAACATCATTTTGCGATGTGGCGAGGACAAAGTTAAAAATGCAAACAATAACAAGAATTACACCCAAAGGATCAGTTGGAAAAGTCAATAAACTGGCTGTGTCGGGGAACGCGGAATGGAACGCGGAATGGGACAGGACGGAACGGAACGGATTGGATTGCCATGAAACGCAGTGTGGGAAGCTGTTGAAACGGACGCTGCAAAAAATCGCCAAAAAGCAACCGCAAAGTAACCGCAAAAAAGCAAACAACAATCGAGTGCGACAGAGAGAGTGAAAGAGAGACCACACAGGACGCCTTCCACACCCCTAACTACCGCGTTGCTTCCTTACTCCCCCCACCACAGCTAACTTAACCGCCCTGCGGCGCAAACCTTTTCTAGCAATTCTTTTTTTTTTTGGTGTGTTATTTACAAAAACCATAAATCAATTGGACACGCCACATACATAGTATATTTAGTTAGAGAGAGAGAGAGAGAGAGCAAATGCAAATCTATTTTTAAATGCGAAATAATACGAATCCACCCGAAAAGAGAAGATAGAGACAGAGAAGAGCAGATAAACCCCGCGGCCATGCGTTGAAAATCGCGCGATGTAGCACAAACAAAAAAAAAAAGGGGCAAAAAATGCCGCAAAAATAAGCGACGAACGGTAAAAGGTCGAACAGAAAGCGAAAGAGTGGGGGTGAGAGTGCGAGTGAGAGAGTGAAACGAGCGAGGCAAAAGCGGACGAAGGCCACGCGGGAAAAGCCGCTGATACGACATGTGGGAAAAGTCGAAAAGTGTAAAAGTCAGCGCCAGAGCGCAAGAAGAGGGAAGACATCGACAGACCGACAGACGGAGGAAGTGCGGTGTAGTTGGGCAGCGACCCGATTGTGTTTTGTTAGTAGAAAATATACAAGTTTTCTTCCAGTCACGTCATGTGTAGACACAAGACGAGAAAGGAATTTATCCATTCTTTTTGCCATATATGCGGAACTGATTTTCTAGAAGAAACGGACCACGTAATTTCTACAAGAAACGTCTAGTATAAATTCTGCCAGCGCAGCCGAGGGAAATTTAAATTTCCCTCGGCTGCGCTGGCAGAATTTATACTGGACGTTTCTTGTAGAAAATACGTGGTCCAGCTCTAGCAGAAATTCTGCGCTTAGATTCTAGTGCGTAGTTCGGAATATGCAAAATAAAAATACGCTCAAAAATATATGCAGTAAATAAAATGTTTATTATACTTCAAATTAAATTTATTAAAACTAAAACAATGAGCACTTAAAATTATAGTTATGTTTTCTAATTAGTTTAACTTATTACTAAACAATTATAGTTATATTCTATTTATTATTTTCTAATATTTCTAATTGCTTTTTCCTGGCCAATGCCTTGTAATTTTTATTTTTAAATTTGTAAAACGCCTCTCGCACAACTTTCTTGTGGTCCTCAAAGCTATAGTAGTCGGTCTTCAGAGCTTCAAACATGGCATTGTTCAAATGGCGGTATTTGTTGAATGCCTTCATCTTTGCAGTGCCGGCGTAGTTCATCCCCATCAGCACATCCTTGTGGAAGATCCGCTCCAAGTTTTTTGCTATACCATCTGGGCAGAGCATCCTCCTGAACATCGTCACATACTTTAATGGAGATTCCTCTAAATATAAATGAAAATAGTATTCTTTATTTACATAAGATTAGAATATTAGAAGTAGAGTTAAAAAATATAAACTTACCTCTGATTGTTTCATAAAAGACGCGCAGAAAAAATTCAACTTTCTTGTACAGCACTCACAAATCAACTGACGCATGATACACAAAATTGCACATGTTCGAGAAAAGTAGGCGTTAGGGAAATTACGCGTTGCGCTAAGAGGGCGTGTACACCAGACTCATTGCAAGACGCTTTCTACAAGAAAAGTCATCTAGCGATCTACAAGAAATTCTTGCAGTCACGGTCTTGGCATGACACGAAACACAATTGGGGAGTGCTGTGAAAGGGCAACGAAATCAAGGAGTTGAAGATGCGACGCCGACCGCCCGCTGGCAATAAAAGAAAAGCACACAGACCAACATTCACAAAAAAAAAACACGAAAACGAACACGAACAATAAAAATTCAACATTCTGCATGGCCAGGAGGAAGTCGAGGAGTCGAACGGGTTGTCCACACAGTGTGTGTGTGTGTGCCAAGGACTCGCAGCCAGGACTTGCCAGACTAAGGAGGCATTCACTGACATACTTTAAAACCAAGTGCTGCGGCTTGGCGCCGAGCACGACGGATGGATGTCCTGCCCGGCGGGGGTAAGCATTTGAATAGGAAAGGGTTCGGTTGGGTTTTTTCCTTTCCATTCCTTTCCACACTCCCGCACACCCGCACCCGTACCCGCACTCCGCATTTGGGGTTGCTTTACATATATGACAGTTCGACATTAGTTTTGATAGACTAGGCACGCATGTTCCACGCTGCAAATCCTTTGTTATGCTAACAAATCAGGCCAACGACAACGACGAGGACAACGCAACGCACAAATCTGATATCCGCTTTGGTGCCACGTCACATTTCTCTGTGGCTTAGCCTCCCGGCAAAGTGCTTGGCTTATTAGCTTCAACAGTCAGCAAACAAACCGAAGAAGAATATTGCAAATCCTTTGGCTCAAAGCTTAGCTGCGTCTCCCTTCTATCTGCGGCAGTTCGAAGTAGTTAAAAAACCTTCGACTGCTGAATGCCAAAAATGAGTAAAAGGGTTATTTATTTTTATCCTTCATACTCGTACAACTCCTTTTTTCACTTTTTCGTATTACACTAAATTAAATGAAATTTCATTAAATTGAACTAGTCACTTTTCATCTTCTCGATAATCAAATTGAATTTTTTTGATCTCACAAGAAAAAAAAAACAATCTTGAAGTAAGAAATTTAGGTTGAAACAATCTTAAATTAAAATTTGTATGTCAAATTTGCAATCAAAGATTAAAAACATATTGTTCTAAAATTAAAAGTCAATCAATCATGATTCAATAACTTTATTAGTTTAATTTTGACATCAAACAATCTTGATTCTAGATTTTATTCTTGCTAATACATATTTTTCTTTTTTCTTAATCGTCTTCCACTAAATCAAAGAAAATGGAATTAAAGTAATATACATATTTCATAATTGACTTTTTTTATCTTGAGAAAAAACTTTAGTGTTCCTGGTATTGACATTATATGTGAAATATGGATATAACTTATAAAAGATAATATCAAAAGAAATGAACAGAAAAAAGATGTAATTGCTGAGATATGTACATCAGCATACAATTAAAGACGAAACAGTTTCCACTTTCTAGTATATTTTGTATTCCAAAAATGGGCAACAATTACTATTTTGGTATTTTTGGAATCCAAATACCAAAATACCAAATGAATGGTATATTTTAAGAATAATACCACACGGGATTTCTTTTTTTTGAAAATTGAGTATCGAGCTCATTTTAGTATTTTTTTGGTATATACATTTGGTATATTTTAAGAGTAATACCACACGGTTAATCTTTTGTTGAAAATGGGTAGCAAGCTAAATTTTTTTTGGTATATACATTTGGTATATTTTAAGAATAATACCACACGGTTATTCTTAAGTAGTCTTGTAGTATACTTATTTGGTAGAATTTCTGAATAATACCACACGGTTACTCTTTTTTGAAAAATCTTTTAATTCGTATATATTTATTTCTACTTTTAGTGTTGAACCAAACCGATATTTGAAATATCTTTTGTTTTTTTTTTTTAATTCAGTTATAGTTTGCATCGATTTATTGATATGTGCAGCACTATTTGATTTTTATCGTTTTTTTTTTTTTTGGGTTTCAACATTTAACAAAAAATTACTGGTCGCTTGTCTTGGGTGCTACACATGGCTCAAAGCAACAAGAGAATTAACATAACTTAAATGCAATTCCATATTGAAGATTTCTCCTGTTGGATGTCAACTGCAGATTCAATTCACTCATCTTTCTCTCTCTCTCTTTCTCTCTCTCTGTCTCTCTGTATCTGAACAGCAAAGCATCAGATGCAGAGAGTCGCCTAAGCCGCACTCATTTGGACTTTGTGAGTGTGAAAGCTGCAACTCTTTTGCTTAACTTCCTGTCACCTGCCTGCCAGCTATCTCTTTTCCCCTTCTCTCTCTCTCTCTCTTCTCTATCTCTTTTACACTCCTTTCGCTGTTTGTGTGTGTCTGTCTCATATTTTATGCGCTGCAAATTCTTTTGATTTATGTTAATTTGAATAAGTGCGCACCATCTATTTTTTGTCACCAACTCATTGCTGACACGCCCCCCTCCTCCACCGCCCTCTGCTCCCTACAGGCCCATACGCTCACCAAGCATGTTTCCGTCATGCGTTTTGCAGTTAGTGGCGCCTCTTTTGCTTGCAACATTCCTCATTCCTCATCTCTCATTCCCTCTATTCCTCATCCAGCTCCAGTTCCACTTCCTTTTGCTCTTCATCATCGTCATCGCCATCGTCATCGTCCTCATCGTGCCTTGGCTCGCTTCCTTTCCTGGCTTTGCCAACCTGTCTCCTCTCTCTGCCTTCCACTCTCTCACTCTCCCCGCTCCATTTCTTCATTTCGTTTTTGCCACGTTTCTTTTTTGTCAACGGCGCGTAAAAAATCTTTTGATAAAACGCAAATAGTTTGTTTCATGCACCTTACTCAAGTTCCGGCTATGCCTCAACTCTCATCTCGTTTGTCACACATCTCCAAAAGTTAAGAAATGACTAGACTTAAAGATACCCTGCAAAGAAGAGAGAAGTAAGTTATTAAAGTGTCCCAGTGAAATAACCTGATGTGAAAATAACGATAAATATAATTTGTTTAATACTCATTCCTTAAAAAGGAAATGTTCTTTATAAATAGTTAAATCAAAGCGAATAATCAATATAATTTATTAATAAATGCAAGTGGTTATATTTAACTTTTAATTTCTGTCTCAAAATCGCATTGGAAATCTATTGCAAAGTAAGAAGATTGATTCAGTGTGACCAGTTTTTAAAAGCACAAAAATGCCTTCGTGTACGTTGCCTTAAATTCATATTGTATAATAATATTCAACAATTCAATTCACTCATTTTGTTCGATTAATGAGATTTGAATTACTTGAAATTGTAAAATAAATCTGTATACTAAACAGCTGACTAGTTATTATTATTTAATTCGACAGTTACTATTAAATATATAAAATATATTTATCTAATGTGCCAAGACATGATGTTTATTTTTTTTTTTTTTATTTAGCTAACTAGCAACTAGAAATCTTTGATTAATATCCTTCATTATAAATCGAATTCTTTATATACCTTCACCCCATTTTTAAAGCCGCTCAGTTTATTCGCAATTTCATCAAATCCCGTATCCACACAAAAAATGAAAAAAAAAAATTTTAAGAGTAGACTAAAAAATATTCCGTAAAATTGAGACCGATATTTGCACCTAGCTTGCGAATGTCAAAAACCAAGTTTTTCCTTAAAGGGTTTTACAAGGGCGCAAATGTAACATTTCAAATATATTGAAACAAAAAAAACGAGTTATTGGAGCTGTGGAAGCGGCGCAAAAATAAAATCAAAATAATTACAGGTACTATTAATAACATAAATTAAATTTTATTCTTACCCATAAGTCTTACCACATATTTTGGATTAATGAAATTATGATATTTATTATTTCTTCATTATTTATATCTCAAATATATTAATTGAATACTATTGCTAGAATAAATAAATAAATACCTTTGAATTTATTTTTCTTACAATTGAATTAGATTTCATGCACTTTTCTATATATAAACATAATTATGATTTTATCGAAATTATATCAATGTGACTTATACTAATGCTAGTAAAATTTATATTTAAATATTAAATATTAGTTAAATTTTAACTTTTTTCCAACTTTTTATTTATCAGCTATTTGTTTTCAATGTAATAAATAATATAAAAATAAATAAATATTCTAAATAAATATCAGTTATTTTCTCTCCCTAAAATCTACTCATATATTCTGATATTTACTTTTAATAAAATAACTAGTTGTATTATTTAATAAATTAGATTTACAGTCTATTCTGATATTATGTTGAAAATGTATACTTATGATAATTCTTCTTTCCATTTTTTTTAATTTCTAGTTATTTCTCACACATTTATTTTTAATTTTGTAACTAGAAAATGCTCGTTAAAATTTTACTATAATATTAGTTCTTCTTCTTTTCTTGCCGAAATTTTTGTATTGTTGAGATATTTATAATATAATTAGAATAAAAAAAACAAAAAAATTTTATTGTGGTGTTATTATTAAATTAATTATATCTGAAACACTTTTTTTATATTCAATTCGAATTTATTATGATATTATGTTGCTATTTTATACTAATGATAATTCTTCATTATATTTTCCCAATTTCTAAGTATTTTTCGGATATTTACTGTGAATATTCCAATTTTCATAATATTTATAATTTTAGCCAGCTCTTCGCATTGATCATCTGAGATCTTCTACGTCATTTAGCGTCATTTGCTTTCCTCGTGTGCGGCCATTAAAAGCTATCTTTATACCCGCTATCCATAGGGTAGAAGGGTATTATAAGTTTGTGTAGGAAATGTAACAGGTTATAATCATTTAGTATATTTTGGTAATTTAGTGGTTTTAGTAAAAATGGGTAATAAGTTATATTTTGGTAATTCATTTGGTATATTATAAGAATAATACCACGCGGGTTTTCTTTTATTGAAGGAGGCATATGCGACCCCATAATATATGTATATTTTCTTGATCTGCGTCAACAGCCGACATAAAAATTATTAAAGAAATAATTTTATATGGGCAAAACACCTACTTACTAGGGGTCTAAGATGCTTTGACTGACAATCTGGTATATTTCACACTCTATAGCATATATTAAGTGTAGCACCATATCAATACACCAAATTAACAATTTAGTATATTTTTAAACCGCACTATTTTGATTATATTCAAAATGGGTAGCGGGTATCTCATAATCGAGCACACTCATCTGAAGTTTTCTTACTCGTTTTAGTTTTGCCTTTGACTGTGTCGCCTCTCCTTCACCCTCTTGCCTCTTGCCCATCGCTCGTGGTGCGTCATTCCGGGAGAACTAACAACATCGTCGTAGATCTCAGAGACTGAGGCGGAAGCCACACACGGTGCAGAGAGAGCGACGTCAACGTATGCGAAAAAGTGCTTACCGAAAGTAACGTTACTCGCTGCTTTTTTTTTTGTGTGTGTCTTTCTCCATGTGTGTGTACCGTTAACATTTTTGCGATTTTTCATAATTTTTTCGTGCGACGAGCGACGAGTCTTTCACACCTTTTGGGTGGCGAGAAGAGAAGCTTGGCGACGCTTTCGCATCATTTGCTCCGTTGTTGAGCATTTCCATTTCCATTGCCACTTCCGTTTCCGTTGATTTGTTGTCGCCGCCTGGGGCGGAACGGGGCGGTGTGGGCGTGGCAGGATGTGGCTGCTTAAAACGCCGCACGCAGCGAAAGGAGTAGCAAAAAAAAAAGGAAGAGAACAAAAAATACCAGAAAAGAAAAGGGAAGCAAACGTCTCACCCAGACTTCGTAGCATTCATCTCCATCTCCATCTCCGTCTCCGTCTATGGCTGCACATAATTTGTAACAATTTTGCACCCACAGACGCGAGGCGAACACCCCTATTCCCCCTGCACCCCTTCTCCACTTCTGGCATATCCCAATAGGTACGCAAGAAGAGGGAAGAGGGAGCTGGACTGAGGCGTGTTGAATCGCCGCATGCATTTGCCCCAAATTGCTCGAATTTAAAATAAACCCCAGCAAAGTCTCTCTCTCTCTCTCTTTTTCGCTATCCTCCTCCCACTCCCACTCTCTTGACTTTACAACGCTTCTTCTTCTTCTTTTTGTTTTTCTTTATTTTATTTTATTTTATGCTTTTTTTCTCTGTTTCGTATGCGAATATAAATGAAATTTTTGTTGTTTGGACGTGACACATTTAGTTTGGATATATGACGACAGTCATCCTCCAGTTCTCACTTCTCAGTTCTCAAAGTCGTCAGTCAGGCGCGCATTGGCTCGTTAACTGGATCGGGTGTGGAGGCGGGAGCGGGGGGAACAACAGTTCGATGGTGAAGAGAGGAAGATTAACGAGAAAGGGTGTGAGCGATGAATGACAACGATGACGGAGACGGAGACAACGTTATTTGGTTTTCAAAGCACAATTTTCTGTCAAAGTCGCCTCTCAAATAAATTTCAGCAAATATCGAAATATATTTTGTAATATTCATTTTTGAAATTTCTCACTAATTTTACTGTTTTGTATATTGCTTCTGAATATTTTTTATTTATTGAATTAACAAATTTTAATAATTTTATAAAATGCAATATCTCTAACTTATTTTACTATTTTTAATAAGAAAATTTTCAATTTTTCACAAAGTTTACAATTTCATTTGCTCCAGAATTTATATTTTATTGTAATTAACCAATTTGTTATTTCTTCTCTTGTGTTTAATTTTGAACATTTTTTTTTATTTTTTGCTTGTTTATTACCGATTATAAACTATCCTTTTTGAACTCGTACGAATTTTATAATATGAAAATTTTCAGTTTCTCTAATTTTAAAATGTTGTATACTAGTTATGAATATTATATTATTCCATTTAACTATTCACTACCTTTTATTAAGTTTAGCTTTGAACCATTTTCAGAAGGAAAAATGTATTTTATTTTTAATTATAGCTACTAAAAACATTTCTGAATAATATTCTTTTTTATTCCTTTTGAATGCAGAAAATACTTTTACAGAAAAAAATTTTTAAAATCAAGATTTATCAATACTAAAAAGTGTGTCAAGAACATTAAAGTCTTGATTTTAAAAAATATTTAATGTAAGACCCAAGTTCTTATTAATAAAAATAACAAACCTTATTTTTAAGATCAATGAGATGAACAAAACAATTATATTGTATTTTGTAGTTTTTTCGATTTACTCTATTTATATTACCATTTTATTATTTAAATAGCGCATAAATTTATTCTTTTTAATGTTAATCACTTTTACCTTCAAAATATTTATCATCAATCCTCGCAGCATTTAAACCTTTACATCTCTTAGACTGCAATTGGGAATAATAAGAACTTTTTAAGAATTTCGATAAGTTACAGAATTTTGTAAATTCAATTTAGAATTGGTGATCTTATTTTGAAAATTTAGCATTTTTCAGACTCATAACTTTTAAGAAGATGTTCTTAAAGTGGTTTTTTTTTCAAGAACAAGACTTTTAAGACGAATGTTCCTGATTTTAAAACCTGTTCTAGTGAATATTTTTAGCAGCAAATCCGTGCCTTTGCCCATACTTTTACAACTTTAAACCAAAAATTGGTGGTGGGTCAGTTAAAATCTTTATTTTCTTGTTTTCTTTTTAATTATGTACATTGAAATCCACAATTAATTGCCTCAGCTTGGGCTGTCATACATTACTGAACTGCATTTGCTTGACCTAACGGTAAAATTGCCATGCATATAACGGAATCGCCGATTACAAAAACACCCAGTAGGAAATGCGCTTGCAGAAGCCCAGTAGAAAATTTAGTTCGCCAGTCACCAAATATGTTATTATTAAAATACACTTTAAAAAAAAAAGGTTAACAAATTTCTGGTGTGTTTTAAAATAACACAAAGTAATCATTTAAAGCACTACCTATATTAATAAATAGATCGCTTAATTAGAGTACTACGAGAACTATACCAAAGAAGAGGTTAATTTTAACGCAATGAGTATGTGGCTGGCAGAAGACGAAATTTCCGTTTCATAAAGAATGTATATATTTTCTTGAACAGCCAAGACGACCTATATAAACTTCTAAAACTATATATGTATAGGTATATCGATATACCAAATATAATATTATGTAAGTTTTATGATTTTCCCTTTTTTTTTTGGTAATAGTTTTGGTATAGTTTAAAAATAATACTAAATGGGCAGCAGTATATATTCTAATTTTCGATTGAAACTAAATACGTGACAGTATATTTTCGGTTTGTTTTTGTATAATAATACCGAAATGTTCTGTTGCTATGGGTACAGGATTGCTTTCAATCTTAATATTTTTATTCAAAGAGATTATACTGATAACCATTAAAAATACAAACTTATGAGATAATAAAAATGTAAGCACAATAAACTCAATTTACTTAAAAGATGCTTTATTTAAAATGCAAATGAATTCGAAAAAAAGGAATATTCTCTCTCACTTAGCAAGAACATAAATAAATCCATCACATGAATACGCTTTGAGGATGTGCGCACTTCATGTGTGATATTTTTCCTTAATAGAGAGCATCTCTTTGGCACCCCTTTCTCCCCTTTAAGGGAAGTCGATTTACCTTTCGCCACACGCACACGCACACATTCTCAGACCTCACACTTTGTTTTCCGATCGCATAAAGTGCCATAAATCACAAGTACTCAATGTCAGCCCAATGAACTGAATTGCAGCCGCCGCAGTGGCGTTGAGTCGCATTAAATCGCGCAGTTGGAGGTCCAAAGAGTGAATCTTTCTCTCCCTGACTAACATGTTCTCCCCCACTCTCCGCTCTCCATCTCCATCTTTTTCTTCTGAGATGCAAGTGAAGTTGGCGTCGCGTTATTTGTGGAATTTCTTGAGTACATTTCGATGATAAGCAGCAGCCGCACACATCTGCCACATATATGCAATGTGTGTGGGTGTGTGTGTGTGCTTGAGTTTTCTTAACAATTTGTCATGCATGGAACGCCAAATATGCCGAAAGGAGAAAAATGTATTAAAAGCAGCCGCCTAACAGTCGAAGATGTAGAAATGCGAGAAATGCGCAAATAAATCATTTCTTTTGCGTGCCTTTTTTCCAACTCTCTCTCTCCCCTTCTTCTTTACTCAGCGTGTGCGTGTGTGTGTGTGTGTGTGCATAGATAGCAAATGTTCGTTGAGTTGAGTTTTTCGGGGGTTTGTCTGAAGTAGTTTTGCTTTCGAAGGCACTTGAAATATTTTCACGTGTCTTGAACAAATGTCAAACACACACACACACACACACATGCAGAGAGAGAGACAGTTATACGCACATAAATCAAAAATTGCATAGAGAGACAGACACAGATGGAGATGCTGAGTGCGGGGGAGGGTGGGGAAGATCAGCTCGTGAAAGTATTGAAATGTAACGCATTTATTTTCATTACAACTTGCCCGCAAAAGTATGCTATGCAAAAGCACAACACACTGCGTGTGTGTATGTTGGGTGTGTGTGTGTGTGTGTGTGTGCGTCACTAATGTGACAGTCAGCAGCCCTTTAAGCCGCTGCCGTTGAGCTATAAGCACTTTATTGGATCATCAGACTTATTTTGATATGTGCTCAAATATGACCAAAAAAAAAAAAATAAAGGAAACCACACACACACACATTTAAGTGTGCGCATGTGTGTGCGTGTGTGTGTGTGAGGATAGCAGGCATTGACATTTTGCAAGCGCACAATGTCAGGCTCATAAATTCTTGTCATGCGGCCAGCCAGAGAACGATGAGAACGAGAACGAGGACACTGAGGATGTCAACTTTTGCTCAAGTTATTTTCATTTGTGTAACATTTTTGCATACTTTACGGCGCATTTGACGCACGTATATACTCCCATATACGACTGTGTGTGTGTGTGTGTGTGTGTGAATGCTCTTTTGCCCGTCGACTACTTTTTGACAAATCTACTTAGGCATTTCTTTGGTTTTGCTTTGTTTATTTATGTTTATTTGTGATTTATTTCGATAACATAATAAATATCATGCATGTCTCTACGTGCTCACCACGTCTACGTGCATGTATGTGTGTTAGTGTGAGTGTGTGTGTGTGTGTCTCTGTGTTTGTCTTATCCTCAGCTCACTTAGCAATGCCTACAACTCACTTATTCATGCATATTTTGTGCTGCATTTGCGGAAATACTCTTGCTCTATTCTTTTTGAACTTTCATTTCCTTCTCAGCACAGCTTATCGAAAAAATATTGATACAATTTGGCATTTCAAACGATTTAATGAGGCAACATTGACACAAGTTCTTATATATTATAATCGCTTTTTGTCTGTTTTGACTGTATAAATATTTCAATATGAAGTGATTTACAATTTCGATCAATTTTTCACAATAAACACTTAGTTACTTATAATTCCCTATTTATACTAAGCGCATTTGCTTCAATGATGCAAGTCGATGATGCAAGCGTTTACACCAAAGATTAGGAATGATAAACTAAACAACTCAAATGCAATATAATCAAACAGTTTACTCTCTTTCCTGTATTGTAGAAATGTCATCTATTATAATTGTAGACCCACCTAGCAGCGTATTCAGTTATACATTCAATAGCAACGTCTTCTGTAAGACGCATACAGTCAAGTATCGACATAATTTAATAACTGTACTTGTACCAACGTCTTCTGTACATATTACACTAATAGATATCTAACTTACATATATATGACTTATGTATGTATAAAGGCAAGTAGCAAAGTCTTTTGTTATACATCTAACGGCAACTATCAACGCCTTCTGTTATACATATGTATGTGACAATTTGAAGCTCGCACTGCAATCTCTCTTTCTCACCCACTCTCACTCTTTGGCAGTGGCCAAAACAGAAAACCACCCCAAAAATCTGACACTCACGGGGCATATGCGATAGACACGATCAGTGAATGTTCACTTGGCAATTGTCTATCGTTCACTCGCTCGCACTCGCATGCAAACTCTGCAATGCAATTTGAATTCTCACTTGCATTGTTGTTGTGCACTATCGAGCCGAAAAAAGAAAGAAGCAATGAAGCTACAGGTTAGAGTGAATATACCGTACGCACATACATATGTATGTACATACATACATAAGTAAAAATAACATCATGTGTAAGTTATTTGATCTGACAATCGTAAATCTTTGCATTCCAATGTTAAATTAAATAATAATGCACATACTTTTGCAGCACTGATTAAGCTTGTTAATGCAAAAATTGTAATATCAACTATTCGCTTAAATAGCTTGCACTTCCCCTTAAAAAAAAAAGAAGAAAAACCCCGCTCACCGACCATCAAAACCCCGTGGCCAGATGTCGAAATCAAATTATAGCAAATTTCCCATTAGTTTTAATGGAGCAGCTCTCAGACGCTATCAAAACGCTGCAGGTAAAATATGCCGAGTATTTCGATAGACAATTTCTGCGTTTTTCCCATTTTCTTTTCAATCTTGTTCCACCTCTCTCTCTCTCCGTCTCCGTCTCCGTCTCCTTCCCACTCTTTCTGTTTCGCTGTCAGTTGAACTCGGTCTTGTTGTATCACTAGTGGCCATTTTTATGTAGCCGCGACGCTGTTTTTTCTCATTTTCCATTTATTTATTTTTTATTATTATATGTATTTTTTCTTCTTCTTCTTCTTCTTCATCTGCCTCCCTCTCGTTCTCCCGCTCTATTATCCGATGCCCGTAGCAGAGTGCAAAAGGAAACAGGAAATATCTTTGGCTGGCCTCGTCGTTGGCTCAGCTTCAGTTTCAGCTCCATCTTCGGCCTTATAAATGACATCGCCTCATCGCGCAATTTGTTTACCTTATATTTTGAGAGCATGGCGAGGGGTAGGAATTTCTCTCTCCGTCTCTCTCTCTCGTTCTGCTTTTTTCTTCTCTTTTTTTTCGTCGGGCCACAACAAGAACAACATCAATTTTGAAATTGCTACATTAGTGTTGCCCACTTAACAAGTTTAAGGAGCCCTCGACTTGGGACACTGCCTTCCCTTCGTCCCCATTGCCATCCGTATTAAAATTAGTGATTAATTTTTACGCTCGAAATATGCAAATGTGTGTTGCATTGATGAATACATTCAGTCGGCTCGGAGCGGGGCGGGGAGGGGCGGGGAGGGGAGTGCTATGTACTATAGGCGTGGCATGTCGGGGCGTCACTTCATTTTCTACTTCATTGCCAAAGTTCGACGCGATGCGCGTTGTCGGGGGAATTGTCCATTGGGAATTGCAGGCGGACTTACGAACTTTCGGTCGATTTGAACGCACTTTTCCCAAGGAAATGAAAAATTTTATGTCATATTTTTTATTCAATTTTTTTCTCTTATTTTTCTTATTTTATTTTGTATTCTTTTCATTCGTGAGGAGTGAGGGGGAAAGGGAGGGGAAAGTGGGCGTGTGCGTGGCCAGCGGCTGAAATTGATTATGGATGAACGCGGCGGCGATGTCTTCCGCTCCCCTCACTTCGCCTCGCCTCGCCGTCTTTGCAATTAACATTATTTTTAATTCTGAGCCGTCCACTTTTGGGCGCCGCTAATGAAGCATGCAAATCACCGAATCAGGGCGGATACGGAAACGGGGAATCGCGGTGGCTCTGATGGCGGGAGATTTGCCGACCATCGCTTGGATGATAACTTGACGATGGCGATGGCGAGGCGCGTTCCAACGCTTAACTTAATTTTCCCTATTAGTGTCGAATTTTTAATCTATTTCTGCTTTCCACTCGACAATTGATATGCAAATTGTGAAATGCTTCAGCAAAACACCGACGATGCCTCCTCCGTTACTTTTTTTTTCTTTTTTTTGGGTGGGGGCAACTTTGAGCTTGTATTTTAAGTGCGCAATTTATGATGTCGTCATTTACTGCTCTTAGGCAATGACCATTCATTTCCCAATTCATTTGTATTGTCAAATTCCTTTCAATAACTATGACTTTTCGGCATTTATTTAGCACATAACTAGCACAAATATAAGGAGAACTATTGTAAAACAAGTATGAGAGCTTTGGATGCGTGTGCTCAGCTGTAAAATAAAACTACAATCTCAGAATAAATCAAATTAATACTGTAATATTCAGGAAACTTATTAATATGACTCATCTGTTTATTAAAAATATACCAAATTAATATACTAAAATATTAAAAATACCGAATAAAAATACTAACAATATACTAAAGAAATGTAGATGAGTGTGCTCAACTGTGAAATACCTGATACAAAATTTTCAATAAATCCACAATCTCAAAATATTCAATCTTTCGAGCACTTAATTTGTTCAAAATATTACATAAAATTATAAATATACCAAATTAATATACCAACAATTATTAAAATATTTCAATTAATACACTAACAATATACTAAAATATACCGAAATGATAAGCCAACAATATAATAAATACCGATACCGATGCTATTATAATAAGTATATCGATATACCAATACATTCAAAATATACCACAAGGTACAAAATATACTAACCAAACCCAATTGCAACAGCATTTGATTTGAGTTGGTTTAATAGTTCAATATATTTGTTTATAAATATCTCTAAATATCAGATTAACCAATAATGCTTGAGAAAAGAGAACTTTTGACAGATAATGAATTAACTTATTATAAAAATAAAAGAGGAATATCTTTTTAAGTTCTCTAAATTCAATAAATTTTATTTCAGTTGGTTTCGTAGTTCGAAATATTCGATTGTTGTTGGTTTAAAATATCAGATTATCAAATAGAGCTTGAAAAATTTCGTTTACTAATAGGATTAGGACTTAGCAATATTTCGCGAATAGAGAACTTTAAACATATATTGAATGAACTTATTATAATAATAAAACAAAAGTTTGCTTTTAGTTTCTCTGAAATATCAATTTCAATTCGGGTGGCTTATTCTATCTATTGCTGGATTAAAATTTCAGAATAACCAAGTGCTTGAGAAATTTTGTTCATTAACCAAACTAATTACGATTTAATAATATTTGGCGTAAAAAGAACTTTTGTCTGATAATGAATGAACTTGTTATAAAAATATAAAATTCTCTAAAAAAATAATATTTCAATTAAGTTTATTTACAAGTTTGAAATATTTGTTTATAGTTGGTTCAAAATATCAGATGAACCAATTTCGTTAGCTTTGTGGGGCAAGTTTCTCAGCCTTGTTGCCACTGCTGGTGTTGCAAGGGTCTGTTTGTTTGACTCTCTGTGGCAATCTGAATAATCAGAAGAAGGAGAAGAAGGAGTAAAAGAAGCTCAAAGATGCGGCTGTGGGTGTGAGTGTAGCCTACTTTGTGCCCTTTTTGCATTAAGAAATTAAAATGTGCGCGCTGCAAAAATGCGCGCCAAAGTGTTTTGGCCCCTCAAACACACACGAAGGACGAAGGACGAAGGACGACGGAGAACAACAACTCGAGTGGAGCGAGCTGCTGCACATGTGGCGCGCTCTCAACGCGCAACATGCAACACGCAACGTGGAACGCGCAACGCGAGTATTTTGTTATTTTTGTGCAAGTTTTGTAATTGCGGAAACGGCAACTGCTTGAGCCCAAAAAGGATTCGCAGACAACGGCGAGTCTCCAACTGGGAGTCTGTGTTGCTCAAGTGTTCGATACTGAAGAGCAACGCGAAGTGAGTCAGGTGCAGAAAGGATGGCGAAGGAGGAATTCGAGGGGAGGGGTGGGGCATGCAAAACTTGCAAAACTTGAAGTTATGGACGCGTAAATTGAAAATACACATGAGCACGAAACTTAATACATACATATGTATAAATATTTATATGTGCCTCTGTATGTGTGTGTGTGTGTGTGTGTGTGTGGCAGACAAATAGCTGCAACATGTAGCGAGTTCTGCTTCACATTATTGAAACTATAAATTTCTAGCAGCAATCTTTTGCGGCCAGACAATGCCAGGCACTATTGTTCGTGGGGCATGCGGCAAGCGACACACGGGGCAGGCAACGAGCAGGCAGCAAGCAGCAAGCAGCCAGGCCAAGGCACATGCCGCGTTCTATTTGCTTTTGCATTGTAGTTTTAAGCACCGCGAACCCAACTACACTTCCCCTTCATTGCCTCTCTCTCCCCCATTCCTCATTCCTTCCCTTCCCCCTTCATTCGACTGTGTGTGTGTGTATTTCGTTGTGTTTCTTGCGTCGATGTTGTGGTCGAAAAGTTTTCTCATTTCGCGTGGCAGCAAACGCCAACACCAAGTCCAACTCCAACTCCAACTTCATTCCCACGCCCCCAATTTATTGTATATTGTATATGCAACTGCCACTTGCCTATAAAGAACTGCCTTCCTTCTCCTACCTTCCCCCCCCCCCCCTTGGCTTCTTATTACTGCCATCGCACCTACATTCCTTTCAAGTGAATATAACTAGTATTATTTCCAAAGATCGATGCTCAGTCTGCCAAAATTTCAAATACGCGATCAATTTATTTTGACTCTTTCTTATATGAAAATGTTTATTAATTAATTTAACTTTAAGATATTAAGTAACTTAACTTAATCCTTTCGGAAAGGACTTTTATATTGAAATCCAAAATAGTTGCGGCAAATGTTGTTGCATATTATGAAAGGTGGCTAAAATAAATGTTGCATACTTTTAAATTCTTAAATCGTCCTTTTATCCTGGGACATATAATCCCAAAACGTATTAAGATTATAAGTGCCATTTTTAAACAAGTAAGAAAGCTACAGTCGAGTGTGCCGATGCCCATTTTGAATAAAAGCAAACTATTGCGGTAATATTTTCAAAATATACCGAAAATACTACAAAATACTAAAAGTATACCAAATGATATATTTGTATTATATTTAACCAATGCTGTCGAAAAAAAATTATAGCTCTATCTTTTATAATCTCTAAGATCCAGTGTTTCATACGGGCAGACGGACAGACAGACGGACATGGCTAGATCGTTTTGGCTGTTGATGCTGATTAAGAATATATATACTTTATAGGGTCGGAGATGCCTCCTTCTACCTGTAACATACATTTCCTGCCAGCACAAAGTTATAATACCCTTCTACCTTATGGGTAGCGGGTATAAAAATCATGTATTACTTACAATTTATTCGTGCTTAACGCTTCCGAAATATGTATATTTTAGATTATTTTTACTCGGACGTATTGTCCGAGTAGTCCTCAAAGGGTTAAAGATTTCCTATGGCAAAGAGAAGACAAACAAGTAAGAAAGCTACAGCTGAGTGTATTCGACTATGAGATACTCTTTATTCATTTGCAATAAAACCGATATAATGCGGATTGAATTGTAAAATATACCAACTTAATATACCATTAAAAAAAAAACAAATAAGTATATATGGTATGGTATATTGATATATTACTACATTCAAAATATAACAAAATAAAATTTACCACAAGTTAGTATATTCAAAATATACCATATAGTGCAAAATATACCAGATTGTCAGCCAAAGCTAAGTTTTATAGCTCTGGTAAGTATTTCATACATACAAAAGTGTATCTTGTATAACTACAATATTTATCTAATCGCAACCAAAGATTCGGGAATCATTAAGACGATAGTTGTTATTGTATATTTCAAAATTCGCAACTCTAGCTACAAAATTTTTCGTTTCATCGATTTGCAGGTGCGGAAGTGGGCGAAAAAATAATTTAAAACACACTTGATTAGCGTGCAAACATAACAAATGCTTATATAATATCTATCTCTTAAAGCCTTTAAGATCTGGATGTTCTTATGGACGGACAGACAGACAGACGGACATGACTACATATATCTACTCGGTTGGATACGTTGATCGTTAATCTATTGATATCCTTTTATTTTTTTTGTGTTTATATATTTTTTTTTATTATTATTAATTTATAGACTCTTCATCGAGTCTTAAAACTTCTTCGTGTAGAAGAGCAAATTGGTAGACAAACAAAACTATATAGTCAAACATCGTTGCTAGACCTTAGAGGTGTCTTAAACCCATATCCTTACTATTAATATAATACATACATATAATAGATGCAATATTATACATTACTATTTATACTTATACTAATACTCATACTTTCTACTGACGTTTGGTTAAATTTTCATTTACTATACCTGTATTGTTAAGGTACTTATTAAGTTGTTCAGGCTCCTCACTTGATAAATCATTAACATAAAGCAACACATTGAATGTCTATCGATAAATATTGAAGGCAGGCTTTAATATATGTGAAAAGGTTTCTTTAAGCTGATTGTGCTCAGCTGCCTGCTAAGACTCCCTCTTTTTCTGTAACCACGAGATATCATCTTGGATACACAGAGTCTTAGGGCTAGACACACTCGTTGTTTGTGTGATGTATTAGCGCATCAAAGAAATTGATAATCTCTTAATAAGCAGGATCCCAAGACGGTCGAGCAAACAGATGCCAGCGACTCGCTTTCATATTAATAATCAGAGGGAAGCCCAAAAGCTAACACAAAAACTGCGCTGCGATTGCAGCGTCAGCTTCAACTTCAACTTCAAAGGTGGCCCGGACATTCAGCTGGACACGTGGACACACAAGAAGCTAAAGAAGCTGAAGCTGAAGATGAAACTGAAACTGAAGCGGAGTCACATACCAGATGCTAAGTAAATGGACTTGTGGGAAGGGAAGGGAAGTTGCCCTCTGTTTGACACGCACACAAATCACTTGATTCAATCATCTTGAAAATTGATAACATGCCATTTACAAATGACATCGAGAACGAGGCTAAAAAACGCACTGAATTCATGCGCCGCCTGAAAGTATGCAACAAATTATTTATGTTGTGGCTTGGGGATGGCAAAAAGAGCAGCAGCAGCAGCAAAGAAAGCAGAGCAACAACAACAACAACAACAGAAAAAGAGGAAAGGAAAAGAAATCAAAATTAGGACACGTGCCACAAGTTGACCAACACAACGGCCAAACAATGTGCAGCCTTCCGCCCTCCGCCCTTCCACACCCCCCTCCCGCAATCTCTAAAAGCCCGCCTCACAACAGCCATAATAGCGAGTCTCGGGGCAGGGGAAAGGGCGCAAGTTGCAGCTGAAGTGAAAGTGAAACGTTACAACCGCACGATGGTGGCACGCACCCACACACACACACACACACACACACACACACACACACACACACACACACACACACATACAGAGGGAGGAGGGGGGAATTCCCGACACTCATTTGCGATGCCTTGCACGCTGCGCCTTTCATTTCAATTTGAACTCATTTTTTGTAGCCGTTGTTCTCGTTGCTGTTTTTTTTTTTCTTCCTTGGTTTACAATCTGAACAATCGACCCGACGACCCAATTGGACAATTGATTCGAGGGCATTTGCGTGTTTGCTTCGAATAACTGCAAATTATTTTCACTCGACGTTCCTTTGTCCCTCAGTGTCTTCTCAATGCCTTTTCCTTCTCCTTCTCCCTTATACTCGCTGCGCATCCTTGGTCATCGCCCCATCATCGAACGAGCTGTTTGCTTCTTCTCCTTCTCTATTTCCTTCTCCTTCTCCTTTTGCTTCTTCCCAAACCGCACACGGAATCAAGTTAAGTGATTCACTACGTGCTGCTCTTTTGAGGCCTTAAAAAATGGGGAAATTGGGAAGGCAACAAAGAAACAAACTGGAAAAGAATCACTAAGCAAAATGCATGGAAAACAATCAGCTGGAAAAGTTTCTTTGACAGGCGTTTGACTCTGTGAAAAACTCCGACCATTTCTCATAATTACTATTGAATAAATTACAATAATGTGTGGATGCGAAGTTGGTTAAATGTGTGCAAAGTTTGTCTTATTACAAATCAGAAATAAAACGCTTTTGCTAAGTTCCTTTCGAATGTTTGTTATTCATATGATTATTGTTATTAGTCTGTTAAGCTGTTACTTGTTATTTTATTCAACACATAGAGAAATAAATCTAGATTGAAAAGTAGATTGCAAATCTTTAATTTTGAGACCTATAAGAAATAATCTCAGATTCAATAACAAACAAGATTTCGCCAATTGTTTGCCTCGTTCCTCATTCTTGAACTTGAAGATTACCTTAATAATTCATTCTTGAAACTAAAGATTATATTCTTAAAACACTCTTAAATATGAATATAATATATACATATGTTTTGAACGATGGTTTCTTATTCACATCATTAAGTTTAACTCACTCTACAATACAATTCAGTTCTCTAACCATATCAACTTTGATATTGAGCAATCGAAGCCTGAAACCTCTTTTCAAAATACATGAGAGACAGCTCATCAGCAAACAAATGGTTCATTATACGCAAACAGAAGGCAGAAGGCAACAAAAAGACTTGAGCAAACTTTAATTAAGAGCCCCAAACCCCCGAAAAAAAAAACAACATGGAAAAAAGCGAAGAAGCGTTGAGCAAACAAATAAACAAAACACACAGAGCTCAACAACAATGGCCTTGGGTCAGTTAGAGAAGAGAGTGGGGAGAGGGGGGAGTGAAGTTTGGGGAGTGAAAAACTGACCAAAAGTCAGCAACACTTAAGCAAAATGTCAAATACACAAATAACAAAATGAAAATGCCCTCCAGGGTGCATTTGCTGAATGGGAATGGGACTGAGACTTGGACTTGGACTCGGACTCGGACTCAAATGAATAGTTTCAGTCAAACTGAAATGACCAAAAAAGGTTGAACCCGAGTCCGAGTTAGAGTCTCAAACCCTCGAGCTTCGAGTATCGATAGTTTCGAAAGCAAAGTTTTGCAGCAAAATGAGAGAAAAATGAGAGAAAGGCAAACAAACAAAACAAAGTGACAATAACAAGCACAAATGGATGCTCCTGCTGATGACAATGGTCGCGTTCTCTCTCCTCCTCTCTCTCCCCCTCTCTCTCTCTCTCTCTCTGAAGACAACTTCTTCAGACAGCAGCAGACGCCGGCCAGCCCGCTTGACATCCGGCATAAATGTCAAACGCCAACTTTGACCACAGGATACATGTTGGGTCAATGCATTGACAAAATCTCCAGCTCTTGGTCACCAGCTTGGGGCACCAGCAAAAACCAAATATATTCATAGCCTGACTGATTTCAATTGAGCTTGGGGCATTATTATTATTATTGCAAGGGATAGAAACTACAAACTACAAACTGCAAACTACAAACTGCTCACTTAACGGTTGCCTTTGGTTTCACAAATTTCACAATTCAATTGTAGCCCCATCCACACACAGTAAGTCAGTTGCTCTAATACGACTTCAAAGCATGTCAAATAAATACTGCTGCTCATATTGGATATTTAATTAAATATTGACTAAATAAATATACTGAAAGAAATCCTGTTGAACATAATATTATTCAGTTGAGACTAAATTTATACCTTTAATAACCTTCAACTATATCTATGAAATGATTAATACATATCTAAATAAAATAATACGAAAATTTGTTTAATTTCATTTTTGAAATAATATGTAATAATAATAATTAAAAATAACAAAAAAAAATTAAAATATTAATAATACAATAATTCGGATTAAGTGTTCAATTTTATCCTTGAAATAATAGAAAAACAATGAATTATATAAAAAGCAATTCAAAAACAATAAATAACATAAAAAGCTATTCAAATACATTTTTATAACTACTGAACATAACATAGTAGATGTGTACAAACAATATTCGGAACTATATTTTCAGTTAAATCTAATGACCCTTTATTTAAAACTGGATCCGGAAAAATAAAACATCAAAGAATGTGTTCGGTTTTAATAAAAGTAAGTTAAAAATACCAAATCAAAATACAGTTAAAACACTAAAATATACCAATGTATATATTCAGTATATGGCTATACATACAACTACATTGGAAATGTACCATGAAGTCCAATATATACCAGATTTTGGAAGCAATAAAGGGAAAGATTACTTTAAAAATAAAGAAAATTAATATACCGAAAAATACAAAAATATATACAATACTTTATTTCATATATCCATATACTATTGCATTCAAAAGGTATCACAAACAACAAAGGCAAAACACTGCGATATTTTAAAAATAAACCAAATTAATCTATACAAAAAATACTAAAATATACCGAAGACTATATTAGGAATATCAATATACTACAATATATTAAATATAGCAAAGCAAAGAAAATCTGCAGTGTTATTCTAAAAATACACGAAAATAATATGCAAACAAGTAAGAAAGCTATAGTCGAGTGTGCTTGACTGTGAGATACCCGCTACCCATTTTTAATAAAAGCAAAATGTTGCGGTACTCTTTCCAAAATATTCTAAATTAATGTACCATTAAAAAACACCGAAAATATACTAATTTGTATATTTGGTATATTGATATGGTACTACACTGAATATAGAGTGCGAAATATACCAGATTGTCAGCCAAAGCAACCAAAGTAAGTAATCGTTTGGCGTGGCAAAAATTTGAAACAAATTAGAGCTTTATCTCTTCAAGTCTCTGAGATCTAGGTCCGTATGAACAAACGGGCAGACATGACTGTTGACACTGTTCAAGAATATATAATATATACTTTATAGGATCGGAGATGCCTTCTTCTACATGTTACTTACATTTCCTACCGGTACAAAGTTATAATACCCTTCTACCCTATAGGTAGCGGGTATAAAAAAACTAATAACACTATACGATTTTCTATTTCATTCAAAATAAACCATAGAATCAGTGAGTTATTATACGAAAAAATATCAGATAAATATACCAAAAATAATAAAATACTATTACGATGGCTATATTTGGTATATCAATATACTGCCACATTCAAAACTACGAAACAATGCAGTATTTTTCTAAAAATATTCCAAAAATAATAT
This sequence comes from Drosophila niveifrons, assembly GCA_035046325.1. Lineage (NCBI taxonomy): Eukaryota > Metazoa > Arthropoda > Insecta > Diptera > Drosophilidae > Drosophila > Drosophila niveifrons. The sequence goes on along the minus strand of JAWNOC010000063.1, from coordinate 11,326,392 downwards.
ATTAATATAACATTTTAGCATTTTAGTATTTTCTATTTTTACATTTGAAGTCGATTCAAACCAGATTGTAAATCAAATCAACTAAGTAAACAAAAAGCGACATCATTACAATTTGAATAATACATTTTGGTACTTCTTCAAAATGCATATATGTAAGTGAGCATACTTCTTGCGGGCAGTGTATTGGCACAGTTGGCAGTGAGTGAGTTTTCCGCTCATCTGTTTAGCCTGGACAACAAGGAAATCCAAGCAAGTGCGTCGTTTAATTACAAAACGAACAACGCATAAAAACCGACTCAGCTTTCAGCTTTTGCTCTTGCATGGCGAGGACTTGATGGCGAGGACACAACATACACCATATGTTAGCTCGATGCGAGAGTATCCTGAACCTGAATGGAGTTAGCTCAGAGCGGAGAGCGGAGAGAGGAGAGCGGAGAGATGTGCGGTGGCATTGTCTGCCGGGACCCATCTCTGCTCTGGGCTCAGCGTTTGACATTTGCAATATTTGACATTTAAGTAAAGGCATAAATTTGCGTTTAATGAAAGCCAAAAGGCAACCAAAGCGACTTCAGCTCCATCTCCAGCTCCGATTCAGACTCCGACTCCAAACACCGAATCGGACTTCAACACACGCGTCTATTTGCCCCTTGCGCCATATGACGCGATATCCCAATGACAACGACAACGAGGATGAGGATGAGAACGAGAGCAGTGGGCCCATCCAGTGGCCATTAATACATATAGTCATAGGGCAGCCACAGCAACAACCACAGCAACAGATGTCGTCCAGCAACAGAGAACAGAAAACAGAATCAGCAGTTAGCTTGCGGGAGTCTATTGAGCATCCATTGAATATGATGAGCGTGATGAGCTCAACGTTGGTCTCTCTCTTTCTCTCTCTTTCTCTACACTGTCAGAAATCAAACATAACTTAGACTATTTACACTTTCTGATTCAAGAAATCAAACTACACTAATCACAGTTATGTGTTTACTTTTTGTAATCAAAATTAGAAAATAATATTGCAATCTTAATACGGTAACCAAGTAGCTTAGGTTACTTAGTTACTTAAATTGAAATATATATAATATATAGACAATAAATTGCAAACTAGAATAGAAATTTATTAGTTCATAATGTCAACTTAAGCTGGTGTGAAATTCTATTAAATTCAGATGAATTAGTGTACAAATCGTAATATCTTTGGCTACTTATATCGTCAGCGAAAACTCACATTCATAAACTTATTATATAATATTATTCAGACATTAAAATTATGTCGCCACTAATTAGTAAGTTGCTGTGATTGAAAATTTGGAATATTTTGTTTTCAATGGTATATTTAGTATATCGTAATATATCGATGTAAAATTTAAACGTCGGTATATTTTAGTATTTCCTCTACAGACTGTGTAAAATGTTATAAATTGTAAGTTAGTTGCTGTAATTGAAAATCTGGAATATTTTGTTTTCATTGGTATATTTGGTATGTCGTAGTATTTCCTTTTGTTCGCTATTCAATATTAAACACTATATTTGCTATATTATTATTTATTTGTTAGACATATCAAATCGGTATATTTTTAAAACAAGTAAGAAAGCTACAGTCGAGTGTGCTCGACTGTGAGATACCCGCTACCCATTTTGAATAAAAGCAAAATATTGCGGTATTATTTCCAAAATATACCAAAAAGACTACAAAATACTAAAAATGTACCAAATATATCATTTCGTATATTTTTAGTATTTTGTTTAGTACCACTTTCAAAATATACCATAGACGGCATAATATACCAGATTGTCGGACAAAGAAACTGAGACCCCTAGTAAGTAGGCGTTTTTGACCATGCAAAGGTATTTCTTTAATAACTTCCACAATTTTTATCTGATCGCAACCAAATTTTCAAGAATCACAAAGACTATAGTTCCTAATGTATATCCCGAAATTCGCGACTCCAGCTTTATTATTACTTGTTTTTCGATTTTTTCTGATTTGCGGGGGCGGAAGTGGGCGTGGCAAAAATTTAAAACATACTTGATCTGTGTGCGAACATAACAAATGCTGTCGAAAAAAAATTATAGCTCTATCTCTTATAGTCTCTAAGATCTAGGTGTTCATACGGACAGACAGACAGACGGACAGACGGACATGGCTAGATCGTCTCGGCTGTTGATGCTGATCCTCCTTCTGCCTCCTTCGACCTGTTACATACATTTCCTGCCGGCACAAAGTTATAATACCCTTCTACCCTATGGGTAGCGGGTATAAAAATATCGCACTGCTTTGCTTTTGTAGTCTCTGGAATATTTTGAATGTAATAGTATATCGACATACTAAATATAGACTTTGGTATATTTTAGTATTTTTAAATGTCAATTTGGTTTATTTTAGAATACCCCGTATATCGATAGTCTTCGATATATTGTAGTATTTTTGTTGAATATTTAAAAAGAAGAATATTTTCTGAAAATATTCGTTGCTTTAGCAAAAATCTGGTATATTTTGCACTTAATGGTATTTTTAAAATGATGTGGTATATAGTGTGGTACATATTCAAAAAAATAGTTTTGCTTTTATTGAAAATAGGGCAAATATGTATCTAATGTAATAGATAAATATTAATAATCAATAGGGTAATGGCATATTCAGTTTTTTTCGATTTTACTCTTCTACTCTTTCTTCTGCTTAACCCATCTTAATCGCAGTATTCCATTTACATTATCCGTCATCATTTCAATGAGTAGCGCAATATTCATAAGTTGTAGAGATGACAGATTGTGGCAATATGTGAAATTGTCAGTAGGGATTAGGTGGAAGAGAGGGAAGTGGGCGGGACAACCTCTTGTTTGTAATTAAAAACTTAAAATCTGCGCAACAAAACAAATAAAATGCAATTAGCATGATTTGAATTACTTAAGTGGCAAAGCACAGTGGAAATTCACACAAAGAAAAACGAAAATCGAATTCGAAGTCGCATTGAAAATTCGCAATAAATACGAGTATTAAACATTTTGCAGACAATCTAATTAAGATGAATACACAGATAGTGTTCACTGTTGAGGGCAGTGCATTTAGCTGGCGTTTACTGTACTCGACACAGCTGACAGTTGTAGAAAGTGCAGCAAGTGGTTTGAGTTTGGCAAAGAATATGTTAAAACGCTTGGGGGTTGGGGATGGGTTTGAAGCGCCTGCCAAAGACGTGTGCCAGACTGCCAACTGTACAATTGTGTGTATGTGTGTGTGTGTGTGCTGATATATAGAGTTGTTGTCTTTTGTTTATCTTGCGCAACGCACAAACGACAACGAGGAAGCTGCGACGTGGCTGCCAGAGCCACTCAAAGCTGAAAGAGAATCGGTGGTGAGAGGAGGTGAAGGGAACAACAGACAAACGGCAAAACGGGCAATTCTTTTCGGCAGGTCCTTCTGGCATTGCCACGCCCCCAAGCCCCAAGCTTGAAGCTCCACGCTCCAAGCTTCATGCCCCACGCTGCTTCAGCAACAGCAAAGTGCAATTATCGCAAATACCTTAAGGTTTACATCGTCAATGTGTCTCTCCATCTCTTTCTTTCTCTCACTCTGTGTATGTGTGTGTGTGTGTGTGAGGGCCACAGGTGTGCCCGAGTCCTTGCCGCACACACACACACACACACACACACACACATGACGGAGGCATGTGCCGTCGTTTGTGTCTGCTGCGCTGTCTTTCTGTTTACCCAAGTGCTTTGTATTGAAGTGCATTTTGGCATGTAATTTGTAGTTCTTTGCTATTTGATTTTTCGAGCACAGCGCTTAACCCCAAACTCTGTTCCTGCCACCTTGCTACCTCACCTTGCTTGCTTGCTTGCTGCATGCCACATCAGACAAGTTGTTGCCACTCCTCGTCGGCTGCCTAAGCCTCTTTTATCACTGCGATGTCTCCACTCTGATTTCAAATCGTTTAACCAACTTGTGCAACACACTGATTACCTCTTCCACAGCGTTCAGATTGATCGATCGAGATCAATCATCTTATCCAAATCGAATTATTGTTAGAAGGGATCCAATGTCTAAATCGATGATGACCTTAGTTACATTTCCCGTATTCTCTTAGCTTTTGCCAAAAATGCATCCACACTATGCGATTTGGGAGACTAAGCAATCCAACACTTGTATAGCAACGAATCTCTATTAGTCTAAGCTCTATCTTCTCTCTATTAGGGATTCATTATTATTGAATTATTTCAACAATTGATTCCTTCGTGGTACAACAATTAATTGTTAAGTGAGAGAAATAAGATCAAAAGTGTGACCATACGACACAATCCCAATTTTCCCAAATAATGCATTCAGGTGTAAGATTGATGTGAAATTTTCTTAGTACACATGTACTTTTAGTCTTCTCCTCTTTGGAGTTCATTCCAAGCAGCCTAATAGAGCAATCTTAAAAATGTCCAACAAAAATTAATTAATAAGTTATTGTTGACTAATTTTTTTAATTTTGAAATATATATTCTAATTAATTGTGTTTAATAAATACGTTTTTCATAACATGAATATTAATGTGCCTTAACAGTTGCTTCGGCTTTGCACTTTAAAATTCATTTGAAGAAATAACAAGTAAGAAAGCTACAGTCGAGTGTGCTCGACTGTGAGATACCCGCTACCCATTTTGAATATAAGCAAAATATTGCGGTATTATTTCCTAAAAATACCAAAAAATACTACAAAATACTAAAAATATACCAAATATACAATTTCTGTATATTTTTGGTATTTAGTATAGCACCACTTTCAAAATATACCATAGACGGCATAATATACCAGATTGTCGGCCAAAGCAACTGAGACCCCTAGTAAGTAGGCGTTTTAGCCCATACAAAAGTATTTCTTTAATAACTTCCACAATTTTGATCCGATCGCAACCAAATTTTCAGAAGTCACAAGGACTATAGTTTCTAATGTATATCCCAAAATTCGGGACTCCAGCTTTATAATTACTCTTGTTATTCGATTTTTTCTGATTTGCGGGGGCGGAAGTAGGCGTGGCAAAAATTTAAAACAAACTTGATCTGCGTGCAATCATAACAAATGCTGTCGAAAATTATAGCTCTATCTCTTATAGTCTCTGAGATCTTTGTGTTCATACAGACGGACGGACAGACGGACAGACGGACATGGCTATATCGTCTCGGCTGTTGACGCTGATCAAGAATATATATACTTTATAGGGTCGGAGATGCCTCCTTCTACCTGTTACATACATTTCCTGCCGGCACAAAGTTATAATACCCTTCTACCCAATGGGTAGCGGGTATAAAAAATAGCAAATAAAAATCATGTGTTGATAAACAATATATTAATTCTAGAGTTAATCAAACTCCTTTGCGTATTTTCATAATTTATTTAATAAAATATTTGTATTTTGCCTTTATATGTTTTGCTTTGGACTACGCATTCTACAATTAATTGCAAGAAACAAACAATAATAAATTATAAAGATATGCGTTGGTAATAACGAATAAATGTATGAATTCAATTTAATTAAGTAAAAAACTACAGTCTAGTATGCTCGACTCTGAGATAGTCGCTACCCATTATGAATAAAAGTTAAACAACATGGCACAGATTTTAAAATATACCATTAAAGTATTACATATATACCAAAGGTTATATTTGGTATATTTGTATAGTACTACTAGTAAAATACAAGAAACTTGCCAATATAAAATTGGGAACTATCCAATTAAATCTAGCTTTTCTTCAAATCGACAAGAATGATATCGCAATCGAATGATTTAAACATTTTGATGGCTATGTAAGCTGCTGTTGAGCTAGAAGAATTCACATGTCTGCTCACAACTCTTTTGACTCTCACTTAAGTTCCAGTCGCGTCTTTTAATAAGTCAGAAATCTGTCTGCAAGCTGATCACAAACACGTTCAAAGCCATAGCAAAAAAAAAACAGCAGCAGCTGGCGATTATTTGCTGTTGTGTCTGCTCCATGACGCTGAGAGAAAAGTGATGAAGGGGAGGAGCAAGAGTAAGAAGAGAGGAAAAGAGTCGCCTTTGATGTTCGATAATTGCAAATTCCATGTGCATGTTTCAGTTTGCATCAAATCGTCGTGCAATGATCGGATTTAAATCAGCGACTGTAGCGCAACTAAATTGATCTTTTATCGCTTCAACGACGCTGACGACGAGTCTCAGAAAGAGAGAGAGAGATTGCCAGGCAAGCCAAGCGAAGAGAGAAGAGTAAGATCTGTCTGATCTGTGGTAGCCGGCGCGTAAAAGCTTACAAAATACGACAACGCACAGAAGCGCATAACTCAGACGATTGCCAAGAGCGAGGAGAGAGAAGGCAGACCGAAGAAGACGACCGAAGAAGCTGCGGATGGATCGACGACGGTTCACGCGCTGGGATTAAATCGGAAGTTATGCGAGTGTCAAAAGCTCCGCAACTCGCCTCCCGCCTTCCTCCTCCTCCTCCTCCTTCTGAGGCCCTTGATTGGTAGTCGGGGTGATGAGGTAAAAATTGTTACCGTATCGAATGCGGATTAAAATCAGCTAAACAAGTTGCCAGACATTGGATCGGTCAGCGATCCTCAGCGATCAGACCTTGTCGATGCACACCAAGAGAGGCAGAAAGACAGAGAGAGGGAGAGAGAGAGAGAAAGTAAGATGACAGTCATCAGCGATCAACGATCAAAGTTAACGAATCAATTAAGCTCCTTAGGGGAGACTCTTTAGTCTTAGATCTAATTGAGCTCTTTGTCTTGTCTTTTCCTTTGGCCCTCTAATTGAGCTCCTCGTCTCACCGCAAAAATGCTCAAGTGTGAAAGAAGCTTTGATTAACAAGTTGACTTATATATGTGGAATCAGATAAGCAAGGTAATACAGAAATCATCTTACGTGAAACCTAAGCAGTTATAAACATAGATATAATATCGTTGAATATCGTATTATAGTATTTAGTACTTCTACTGTTTCTTGTTATGATGAATAGTAATTTAAATAAAGTCATTGCATTTTGTACTTTAGTTAAATACTAAATACCAAATACTAAATACTAAATACCAAATACTAAATATCAAATACTAAATGCTAAATACTAAATACTAAATACTTAATACTAAATACTTAATACTTAATACTAAATACCAGATACCAAATAATAAATACTAAATACTAAAACTAAATACCAAATACTAAATACTAAAATCTAAATACTAAATACCAAATACTAAATACTAAACACTAAACACTAAATATCAAATACCAAATAATAAATCTTAAAAACTAAATACTAAATACGAAATACTAAATACTTAATATTAAATACTAAATACTAATTAAGAATTCCAAGGCAATAAATTCGCGTTAATTAAATAGAAAATTTGTAAGCTCGTTTTATACAAAAAAAAAAGAGAAATCGTAAAGCTAAAAGGGCAAATTAAGTACCGCTTCGAATACTTTTTCACATCGATTGTCGACTGTCGTCAATTCATAGATCAGAGTTAACGCATCAATTAAGGCAACTTTGGCGATGAATGACACTCGAGTCTTGACTTGTGAATCTAATTGAGCTGCTTGTCTCGATGAAAGCTTCTCAAGTGGCAGGCGAATACTTTGGCAAACTTTTCCTTTCGTTTTTCCTCATTTTGTTTAATTTTGATTGTTTTTTTTTTTTGCTCGTCTTGTTGCTTTTCATCGACGTCTTTTTCGTTTCTAATCAGCAACATTTGAAGTAGCAACACTGAGAGACTGAACAAATCGCTTTGAAATGAAAAGGATTAAACAAATAAATCACTTGGCTCTTGCTATTCAGGACATTTTTTGGCCTTCTGCTTTTTTTTCTTCGGTTTTTTTTTTGTGTTTTTTCGTTTTTGGCGCAGGATGCCGCCAAATGCGGCAAGCGAAAGGAGCGAACGAAAATAATGAAAAGGGTTTGCCCACACCAATTAATGAGTTAAAAATTGTGCTGCATTCATTCAATTGCGAATGGGGGAAAACCCACCCGAGAAAGGAACAAATACAACAAAATCAGTCCCACCAGCAGATGCAGCAGCAAAAGGCTGACCAAAATTAATGAAGATATTTTCTGTCGTCGTTGAGGGACAAAGCGATGGTGGGGTGGAGGAGGGGGGCAAGAAAAATCATTTGATTTTTAATTACGCTGATTTTTTCTCGGTTTTTTCGCTTTTTTTTGTTGGTGTGTGTGTGTGTTATATTAGAAGTGGAACAGCTTGGCATGGCAAACACCTTGGAAATTAATACACAAGCCACGCCCAGTTCGCCCGCAGCTGTGTCGAAGATGCAAGATATGAGGTGTGGGGGTGGCAGAAGGGAAAGGGGGTGGAATTGGGGCAACGGGTGCGACCCAAGTGACTCGCCGTCGGCTCTTTGCTTGGCCACTTGAGCCACTTGAAGGAAGGAAAATCGTTCTGGGCGAGGGGGGAGAGAGCGGAGCGGAGCGTCGTAGTACGCACGAAAGGGTTTCAACTTAATTAAACCGTTTCTTTCTTATGTTTTTTGCTCAGTCAATTTTTTTCGACTCTCGTTTTCTGTTTTTTTTCGTTGGCCGGTGTCCATTTGCCTTCGGTTCAGTTTGCTGGAAACTGGCAACTGTCATCGCATTGGCCGCGTCGAAAAGTGGGCACAAATTGACATCTAAAGTGCTTAAAATTTTCTTTAATTAAGTGTGACAAACTGTGGGCAACAACAACAACAACAGCATCCCCATCAAGGACTGAGAGACAGTCTGATGAATGCTGATGATGGCTTGATATATGTTTGAAACTGGAATCAGGTTGCGAGTTGCTAGCTGCGATCTGAGTAAAGTATTTCAATTGAGTAACACAGAAAAGCGAAGCATTTAAAACTTGAATTACAAATCTGACTCATCACACAGCACAGGAGCCAAGAGAAACGCCCACGCTTCAGACACACAACACAACACAACACAGCCTCAGTCCATTTCGGACTTCTTTCGAACTCAATGGAAGTCATTTGGAGCTCGTAAATAAGTAAAGTGCAGCATTAATAGTTGCTGATTAAGCAGCGCCTACGAGAAATTAAAATTAAGTAATTTAACTCAACGTCACATCGCGTAGGTGGGCAAGTAAATGCCTCAACCTCAACTTCAGCCTCAACCTCAGCCACAGCCTGGATTTCAAGCTCAACTCGAACTCGAACTTGAATCTGAATCTGAATCTGAACCGGTTTTTTTTTTGCCACCGTCGGATTTGAAATGAAATAAAAAGCGTCTCCTTTCGTTTGGTAATACATCAAGTTCAAGACAAAGCAAGTTTTTATATTAGCTTAAATGTTTATTGTTCCTTGTCAATTTGATTGGCAAAAACTTTTTGAACGAACAATCTCAATTTAAATATAACAAACTAGATATTGCAAATAAATCACTTATTTTCTCTAAATGTATATGCCTTTTATTTTATTTTATTTTAATTTGTAGAAAAAAGTATTCTAAATTAAATTTATTATTGTAAATATAAATTTCGATTGTTATATTTAAGAAGCTGCTGAAATTTAGTGAAACAAAAATAGTTGAACATAAATTTATTAAACATCAGCATTGAATTCACAATAATAGCTGATGTTTAATGAAATCATATAATTAACTAGTGCAATTTGTATGCTATTTTTGGTATTTTTAATAATAACTAGAGTATTTATCACAAGTTAGCGACCAGTAAAAAGTTTACATCTGTTGCTGAAGGCCTTGCTTTAGAATCCGCCATATATGATATTTTATGGTGTATTTATATACCCATTGGGTTGAAGGGTATTATAACTTTGTGCCTACAGGAAATGTATGTAACAGCTAGAAGGAGGCATCTCCGACCCTTAAAGTATTTACATATATTCGTGATCAGCGTCAACAGCCGAGACAATCTAGCCATGTCCGTCTGCCTGTCCGTCTGTCCCTATGAACACCTAGATCTCAGAGACTATAAGAGATAGAGCTATAATTTTTCCTTCGACTGCATTTGTTATGTTTGCACGAAGATTTTGTTTGTTTCAAATGTTTACCCATCTCCGTAAATCGATAAGAATTGAAAACAAGCGTTACTTTGAAGCTAGATCGGTTTTCGGTAGATGCAATAACAAATATAGTATTTAGTATATTTCTAAAACTTTGATTGTTATTTAAGAAATGTCAAAAAACACCGAATGCGTTAGATAGTTAGTTGTTTTAGCTGACTATATGGTATATTTTCAATCTAGTTCAATGCGAGTTATAGCCTTTAGTATATTCTAGTATTGGCGGCATATTTGAAGTATATTTTTATAATATGGTTTGAGGGTATCTCACACACTCGACTGTAGTCTTCTTTATTGAGGTTATTTTATTTAATTTGTATACTAATTAAGAGAGCAACAATAAAAAATCTAATATATCTTTAATGTTATCCATGATATGTACACATTTAATTGATTTATATTTAATATTTTGAAAAGTTCTACTTATTATCAGTATTATTCCTCATCATTGCTAAACCTTTGTTATATTATTAAAATGCAAATAATAATTCTTAGCAAGCCTTAAAGAGTATCGACATCTGATTTGAAGAGAAAACATTGTAACAGAAAGATGGGCAAACACAATTAGCAGAGTCGGAAAAGGGGGAGTGGCAAATGGTAAATGGGAAATAGCAAATGGCAAATGGCTGACATAAAATGGCATAAATAATAATCAATTTGAAATCAAATTGTCGCGCGGCGGCATCAATGGGGATGTCGAAAGGAGGACGACGAAGAAGTCTTGCCAAAAAATCAGAATTGATGATTATTGCTTCTTGACAGAGATTCGCCGGAGAGGCGACAATAAAAACAAGACACACACACACACAGAAGAGCAGGCAAAGGCAATGAAAGCGAATCGAAGAAGGGGAAGAGGCTCAGCTCCTTTTATGGCCCAACTCACGAGTGTGTCTATGTGTGTGTGTGTGAATGTGTGTGTGCGTTAGTATCAATAAAATAGCCACAGACGCTGGACCAGGCAAAAATATTTATGTGCATGTTATAGTAAGTGCAAAATAATAGCCGCCAGGGACGGGGAATGACAGCCGAACCATGGATGCTGCGGAGGGGTGGGGAGGGGTGGGGAGGGGAGAGCAAAGTTATACGGAGACAGAAGCAGGATGAGAACAAGGACATGGCACGTAACATGCGCTGGACGACAGGCGGTTGCCGCTAGTACTAAAATGGTTTCAACAATTACCCGGGAGTATCACACACACACTGCTAAACACACACACACACACACAGAGACAGAGATATAGACACACATACATGTGTGGGCAATAATGCACTCGACACTTTTATTTCTTTTTCATTAGCCAAAAAGCGACAACGACAATGCTTTGAACCACCCCAAGCCCATCCTCCAGCCTCTCTGATCAAGAGAAGCGGCTTTTCTTTTACATACATATATAACTTGACCTTCACATGTGCGGCTGCTGTCTTGAGCACAGCTCTGAAAAGAAAGTGGCAAAGAAACTCGAGAGGAAAGACAAAAACAAATATTGAAAAAGTGAAATAACCATTTGATGAATGAATCTTACAAAAAAATATTTTAATTAAGAAAGTTACTAAAAAGAAGTACAAAAAGCACTCAAAAATAAACATTAACATTAAGTATTTGGATCCGAATCTAATGAAGACAAGAAAACCTAAAAGATTTATTTTATCAATCACATGATATTGTGAGGACTCAAGAAAGATGCAACTAGAAAGATGCTAAAAGGCTGTAGCCGAGTGTGCTGAACTGGAAGATACCCATATACTGAAAATATACCAAATATATTAAACAAGTAAGACTCTGAGATAACTGCTATCCATTGTGAATGAACAAACTGTGCAAAACTGTGTAGTGTTAATATTAAAATATACCAAATTAATATACCGGAAAAATACTAAAAAATATATTATAACTATATTTGGTATATAGATATAGTACTACATTCAAAATATACCGAAGAGTACAAAATATTCAAGACTTAAGACGGACATCACTAGATCGTCTCGCCAGTTCTCGCTGATCACGAATATATATACTTTATAGGGTCGAAGATGTCTCCTTCTGCCGGCACAAAGTTATAATACCCTTCTACCCTATGGGTTACTGGTCTAACAATCCACAAATATTTCAAAATACTAAAATATATTAATATACTAATATCTTAATCCTAATCTTAAATATTGTTGTTGTTATTGAATATGTCCAATTCAATCCAGAAGGAGTAGAAATAGTAGCCCTGAAACAAAATATAATGGTTGAATTTATAACTTTAGTTTTTGGTACTTAACCGCATAATATGAAGTTTGTTTACCCGAATAAAAAGCGTAATTTTGTAGCTAAAGTTTCTGGTATAGGCAATAATAACTACGATTTCAGAGAATTTGATTACAATCGGAAGAAAATTGTAAAAGTTATTTCAGAAATACTTTAGTAATATCACTGATTTTCTTGACAATCTAAAATAATTTCCACTTTATGATATATTTTGAATTAAGTACTAAATTAATATAACAAATAGACTATTGTTTACGTTTTACATTTTTGCGGTATATATTAAGAATAAAACCGCTCTATTTTGGTTTTAATTACAATGGGTAGCGAGTATTTCACAGTCGAGCACTTTCGACTCGATCTTTGTTACTTGTTTTCAAATTGCTTTGCATTTTGAATTAAACACTTTCAAGCTTACTTTTGTATATAACATTTATTATTGGTTTCTATGGAGTATATACTTACATAATTCTTGAAATATTTTTTTTAATTCATAATGTTTAATAGACGTTTAAGATTTAAGTATGCGTCATATAATAAAAATTGTGAACCGAATTGGGATTGATTTAAAAACTTCTTTCAACAATAATTTAAAAGTAAATTTTTTGATTATGAATTGGCATCACAAATATTATATTATATTAACACAATTTCATAAGAATAACAAGTTTTTCGCAGTGCTGCTGAATACTGGAAAATCGGTGGGAATTCATTTGGCATATATGAAAATACTAAACACATTTAATGTCCCGTCTCGGAAACAAACGCACGCACTCAGAGCAATTCATATGACTTCTGCTCTATGTTTTTTTCTTATTTTTATTATTGTTTATGTACGAGACAACTGCTCCAATATGCTGGCATCGATGCCAGAGTCGAGTCTATGGAAACGAAAGAAAAGTTGTATAGAGAGACAGAGAGAGAGAGAGAGAGAGAGAGAGTGAGAGGAGGAGGGAGGAAATCTATAAATTCAAGGATTTACAACATTGATGCTCCCCAGTTAAGTTCTCGTTTAGTCCATTTCCTGTGCTCTCTGCTCTTCGCTCTCCGCTCTCTGCTCTCTGCTCTACTGTGTTGTGTTTGTGTGTCTGCCACTCACACAAAGAAAGTCTCACGCATCGCATTTTATTTGTTTGCAATCGTTTCTCGGCTCTTTCAGTCTCGTTTTTGTTTTTTTTTGTTTTTTCGTTCTTGTTGTTGGTTGCTTTGCTCGTTTGGCACAAATTGCTGGGGCTGTCATAAGTTCTAATACTTAACGGAACTGCAGATAGACGTCCGTTGCCATAACCCTAGTTTATTATATAATAATGTTGGAGCTGCGTATGTGAAGAGTGTATGTGTGTGTGTGTGTGTGTGTGCTTGGCATTTGGGGGCCAATAGTTTGCAATTAGCGAGCGCAGCCATAAAAATGGCAATCAACATAAAAATAATCGAGCAGAGAGCACAGAAATTCTCCTCACTCCCTGTCTGAATGTCTCTTAACATGCTTCTTCAGATTTCTATTTCCGAAATGATTAGCTCAGCCATTTTCCCCCTTCCCCACTTGCCACTTGCTGCGGGGCTACAAATGCAATGCTAAGTGTAAAATTTAATTGAACTCACAACTGTGGACCTAATCAAGCTGAACCCAGACTCCTTCCATCCTGTCCACAGCAACTGTGCACATTTCCCACCGCAGATACATAGAGAGAGAGAGAGAGGGAGAGAGAAAGGAAAAGACACAAAAAAGAAAAAAAAAACGCAAGAAAATCTATTAAAAAATGCCAGCGAAAGTAGCCCAAAAAATGTTTCGTGTACGCGTTGTAACGTACAAATTATGTAAACAAAGTGGTGAGAGAGAAAGAGAGAGGGGGAAAAGGAAGGTGGACTCGATGTAGGCAAGAAATTATGAACCTTATGGGTATATACCGTATATATATATATATATGTATATGCGAGGCAGCAGATGAAAAATGCGACCCTAGGCAATATTTACAATTAAAAAATTAACGTAAAACAGACGAGGAAGATGCCTGGCCGGAGGGGAGGAGGAGGAGGAGATGGTGGAGAGGGGGACGCTTGGCCAACAACTGTGAAAAAGCCCTAAAATCAATACGAACCAAAAAGCAGCAGCAGCAACAACAAAAAATTTGTGTAAAAACAGCAGAAAAAACACCAAAAAAAAAAACATGAGAAAAGTATGAATGTGGTTCGAGGGATTTTCCGCGAAGCCTAATGGAAATTGTATTTATCTCGTTTGAAGTTTTTTGTCGGGCATACTCATAAAAGCCACCACCGCACCACAGCACAGCATAGCATCGAGCATCGACCATCGGCGACACCACCGCATCAGCATCAGCATCAGATTCTCCTTCCCTTGATTCATTTGCCTCTACCCCGAGAGCGACACTTTGAATCACCTTTGCCCACGCCTCCAAGCCCCTTGGCCAGCCTTAAGCGTTTTTTATAAATTAACAACAGCAACAACAGCAACAACAACAACAGCAGCAACAGACACGAGAGCTAAGCACAAAAATTATCAGAAAAACGAAATGAATATTTTTTCGGTAATTTTTGGGAATATTTTTTTTAAAGGAAATAACAAGTCGACCTAAATACACTTTCTCCGACAAAAAAAAAAAAAAACCAAGAAATATTAAACAGTTTTATGTGAGTTGGAAATGTCTTTATTTGTAAAAATATGTACATTTAAAATATGTTTGGTCAAAATAGAATTTTAAATAATATTGTTGTGAACAAAAATATTCAGAAATTAAATATATTCTGTTTTGTTAAAATATTATTTAATAAAACTTATTAGTTTTTTTTTCTAAATCATAATTTTTTTAGATATATTTTCTATTTAATTAAGAAATAAATAATTTCTGTTTTGTTGAAACATTTTACCAACTTAATTAAATATATTTTTTTTTAAGAAATAAAGTGAAAAGACTTACAAAAATATTCATAAAATATTTGTTATTCATTTTTCTATTTGTTAAAATATTTTTTAATGAAAAATTACAATTTTAACTAAATAAGTTTTAAAAAAACAAATAATTTAATTGAAAAGGTTTACAAAAATATTTGAATATTATTCAACTATTAAATAATTACCTTATGTTTTGTTGATTCATTTTCTTATATCTCTAAATTAACTTAAAATTAGTAAGAAAAAAAAAATTGAATTGAAAAGTTTACAAAAATATTCTTATAATAACTAATTAAAAAATACTTTCTGCTTTACTTAAATAAATAATAAAAAAATAAAATGCAAAATTTCTTCAAATTTCAAACTTGACCAAAAAATTTCTTTAAAAATGCATTCAATTGAAATAGTTTTGAAAAGAATTCTTTAAATTTTGTATATTAAATTAATTTTTAATATAAATAACTTTATACTGTTGGTAGCAACGTGTTAACCAAGTCTCATTGATTATAAGTATAAATTTAAGTTAAATATTTTGTAGTCAGAAATAAAAGAAAGAGCATCCACTAGTCGCACTTTGCGAATGTGAAATGTTTTTCGTTTGATAATATGGATAAAAATGTGTTTAAAAAAAGTTCATAGGTAATTCGCTGGGCTGTTTGAGCTGCTTTTTTGAATAGAATGCTGTTGTATTCTCTATATGTTTGCCATTGCAGGTGGAGGTGAAAGTGAATGCGGTGTTTGCTGATGCTGCTGCTGTTGCTGATGCTGATGCCGATGCGGTGGTTGGTGGTGTTTTGGCTGATCGCTGGTGTGTGGCTCCAGGGCTAATTAAGGCGTTAAAGCGACCTGACTGACAATGGCAATCTCAATTTACAATTGGATTCCCCTCTATGCAAAGCCCAACTGTAAAATGAACAGTTGTTCAGCAAAAAAAAAAAACAACAACAAAAAACATTGCTCGGGCGGCTTACAAACAGAACAGACATCAAGTGTTGGCCCAGGTGCTAATTGTCAGCGGGGCAAAGTATTAAGATTAACAAAGATTCTCAGACTTACGAACTAAACTTAAATGGTTATCATTTATATTCCCCATTTTTAGAGTTCAGAATGCCTACAAATTGTTTGATATCAAAGTTAAAGTTTAAACTATAGATAATACGATCTTAAATCAAGTATTCCATTCTAGTTTATAAAACTCTTTTTTCTGTACAAAAAAAAAACAATCTTTAATTAAGATTTTAATCTTAATAAACGATGTTTTGAATATTAAAATGCAAATTTAGTAAAATCTTATTTCAAGCTTATTTTTTTTTAAGACTTTAAAATTCCTAAATTAAGCTTTTTAAATCCAGAATTTTTTTCTCAGCGTAATATAAATGTTGTTAACTGAATTCAATACAAGTTTTAATGAAACAATAGAGTAATAGTAGTAACAAATTTTAATATGCAATGTATTATTCATATATGTATAATCAAATGAATATATAATTTTAAGATAAAACAAACTAAAAATAAAATTTTGTATATTACAATAGAAACAGTATTTGTTAAGATGTAATAATAATATTAATCATTAGGAACAAACGCATATGCTAAAAGTAAGTATAAAGACTTCTCATATAAAATCACAATTAAGTTCTCTTCAATATTTCATATTCAATAACTTCGATAGTAATTATCAAGTGTCATAGAATAAAGTTTATGGGCTTCGCCATGAAATAATTGTGATGATGAAGCATGTTTACCATATAATCGTAGTCGTGCTGCAATAATGCAAATGTGCAAACAACAATAATAACAATTTCAAAGCGCACGTGAAAATTGCCAAAGCACTTTTCAAAAATTTGCCAATAAACATTTTGATGATGTTTTTGCTTTATTACTTGCACTCGCAACAACAACACTTTTCCACCATATGTGTGAATTGCTGTCCACATATCAAAGTGTGTGTGTGTGTGTGTGTGTGTGTGTGTGTGTGTGTGTGTGTGTGTGTGTGTGTATATGGATTCACACTCAACTGAAACACGTAGCGGCAACGTGCGTTGCTTTGCCAATTGCCGTTTGTGTTTCGATGATGGGAAAACTTTTTCGATAATACTCAAAAATAAGTGCGAAAATTGCTAAATATGTAAACGGACAGCTCACACACACACACACACACACACACACACACACACACACACATACACTCGCATAGCAAAAAGTAGTTCTTAGTTGCATGCTGCACCATTTGAATTTTATTGTTGCATACTTTTTGGGGCTTTGTTCGACTGCAATCGAAATGGCGATTTGCAAAATGTGTCTTTGTGTGTGTCTATGTGTGTTTATGTGTGTTGTTTCTTCTATTTGTTGTTCTTGCCACAATTGTTGTGTGTGGCTTTGCCAACTTGTAACACTTGCAGCAATCACCTGTTGGATATAAAGTGAAATAGTGACGTGTAAAATTTAGTGTATAGTATATTCATGACTTTGACTTTCGTCACTTCTAATATCATAATCACACAAGTAAACCCAAAATTCTCTTTTGTTTTATTTTTATCATATTTTTCTTAATATATTCTACTCAAAACAAAATGATGATAGGGAAGCATTCAAGGTGTTGTGAAGTAAATACGAAAAATTACCGCACAAAGGTTTTAAAACTAAAGTATTATTAAAGACCTTTGTTGAAAATATAGTTTTCTAAGTGGTTTGGCATGCTCTCTCACAATTATTCTATAAATTCGTCATAGAATTCGACTTCATTCGGCTTGAACTTGCTTTCAAAGGTTGTCTATGCATTACGATTGACCAATGATTTCAATTGACTTAAGATCAGGACTTTGTACTGAATACTCCAACAATCCAAAATGTTGCGTTGAGATTTTTGTTGTATGCTTCATTTTGTTGGACAAGTTCGTTTTCGGTTAAAGCATATTTCGCTTTTGTATGGCAAAAACGCCTGCTTACTATAGATACTAGACAGCTTCGGCTGACAATCTAGTATATTTTGCACTCCATGGTATTTTTGGAATGTAGTATTATATCAATTTACCAAAAATAGCCTTGTGGTTTATTTATTTTGTCTATTTTTAAATTGCTTTGACTGACAATCTGCAATATTATATAAATAAATGTATATTTAAATAACATTTGGTACATTTTTTGACGGATTTGTCCGATTTATTGTTGGGTTCCATGGTATATTTTATATGTGATACTATATCCATATACCAAATATACTACTTGGTATTTTATGCATTTTACGGTATGTTTATTTGGTATATTTGCACCCCATGATATATTTTGAATGTTTAACAATATACAAAATTTTAGTATTTTGTAGTATATTAATTTGATATATTTGATATATTTTAATACTCCACTGTCTTGCTTTCATTAAAAATGGTTTGCAGGTATCTTACAGTTGAGCACACTCGATCAGAGCTTTCTAACTTTTATGTTCTATATTTCATGTACCATATGTAGATTCTTTACAAAATTAACAAATTATAAACATAAATTAATGTATAAAAGTATAGAGATCAAATTTTGTAAATGAGTTATGTAAAAGTTTTTCTTATTTTTGGTATTTATTGTTACTCAGTAAACTATAGAAATAATTCTTATTTAGAACGATTAAAAACAAAAACATATAAAATGTTATATTCATGCAATATTTGTGTGTCAGTTTTTCAATATCAAAAAACAAGACCTGCTTAATCTCATTTGAATTCAAAAATAATGGAAATTCTCTATATTAAATGCAAAGCACATATTACAGACATTACGGAGATATTTACAATGCTTTTAAACTGACGCAAAGTGTGCATAAAAATGAATATAGTAATCTACATACATATATGTATGTGTGTATGGAATATAACTAATAATGTCGTATCTTGGCATATGTTGCGCAATCAGTGTTCAGAGTTTCTTTTTATTCCTTTTTTTTTTGTGTTGGTTGCCTTCCATCAGGCTTAACTGACGTCACTGATTTATATCTGTTAAGCGGCTCAGCTGCCAGCACTTTCACTCGATAAACACACACACACACACACACTTACTTTTGGAGTCAATCCTTTCGATTTCGTATTTGCCACGACTTTCTTAAATGTTTGCTTCCGCTTCCGCTTTCCACCCCCGCGCAGCGTCTGCTGGCTGTTCTCCTCGTCTTCATTTTCGCCCACGCGTCATGCATCCCCTTGGGGCTGCTTTTGTACTATATACAAGCATACGTGGAAGGAAGCACAGAACCCGAAATATATTTGCATATGGAGAAACTTCCAAACCAAACCAAACCAAACCAAACCGAACCGAACTGAATTGAAGCAAAGCCCCCTGCCAGCACTGTCAAATTTTATGATAGCGCCAAACATAACTCATTGACAGCTTTGCATTTTCACATGCTGCTCTGGCAAGGGATGAGATGGGGGTGGAGATGGGGATGGAGATGGGGGACAGCTGTCATGGGGGTGTCTCAGCTATTGTTGTTGTTGTTACTGTTGTTGCTGTTGCTTCTGCATATTGCACAAAGTTATGAGCCGCAAATGATAAACGGCTAATGGCAACAATCGTTGAGTTGAGATGGGAAAGTGAACTATTGATTTTTACTCTCGTTTCTATTGTAATTTTTCATTTTGTTTTTCCCTATTTATGTGTTTTATATTTCTCGTATGCTTTTTTTTTTTGATTCGTCAGCGCTCATCAACGACGCGCAGCGCAGCGCGTTTATTTTGTCATCAAGCTAATTAATTAATTAGAAACAAAAGCAGCCACAGCAACAGCAACAGCAACATCAACAGCAGCTAACATCGTGTGGATCGCATGGTGTGAAAAAGGCGCCAGGACACACCTAAAAAAATGGAAGAAAAAAAAGGGCGACTTTGGTGCAATAAAAAAGTGTCCCCAGTCTAATTAGATAGTTGACAATTGTTGCCCTTGTTGCTGTTGCTGTTGTTGCTGTTGTTGTTGTTTTTGGTACGCGTAATTCATCAAATGTCAAAGGCAACATCAGGCGGACATCGACTGCACCTCTGGGCGTGTTGAGTCCTGTCATAGGCCTGCCCCTGCCTTAAACTCAGACTCAAACTCAAACTCAAACGAAATGAGTTCGATTTGTCGCTTATGCTAATGACCATAAGGAATCATTTGTATTCCCAGAACTAAATGCTGTGCTAACATTCAACATTCGTAGGCAAAAGGTAAGCAATTACATTAGAAATGCATTAATCCATCTATTCTTCCAATTATTCTCTTCAACTAACAGCGCACTAACTACAAATACTACTGCCAACAAATTATGGACTAAAACAATTCCATATATTTGAATTTATTTTCCAACTATTCTATTAAATGAAATTTTGAATGAACTTAAACAAATTTCATTTATAGCGATTGCAAAATCAAAGCCAAGCTTTAAAATACAAATTCTTTTTTTTCTTCAAATTATGTACAAAATAAAAGAAATCAAATAAGTAAAAACTTCAACTTGAAAACTTTTTTTGACAGATCGCGAAAAAACATTTGCAAAGTGTCTATGCAATTAAACAGCTTTTAAAATAAGTTCACAACAAACTACCTTCAAGTTTTTCAAGAGTATCGAGTCTTATACGAAATTAGTAAGTATGTTACAAATATTACAAGACGAAATCGTATTATTTCTAGGCAATATTTGTTCAAAGAAAAATATCAACAGAACTGTAAAAACAGAAATTTCAAATTAAAAATATTTTTACCAATTAAAGAAAATCTATAAAACTGTCTAAAATTTGATTGGATTGAGTTAAGCTGAGTTGGTAAGCCAAATTACAGAGAAGTTGGCTAATGATTTGTTTAAGGTTCTAACCGGCAATTCTGTCAATTTAAATCCCAAGCAGAATATATTCATTTTGTTTAAAATTTTTTTATATTTATAAATTTACAATATTACATTTATTATTTTAATAACAACAAAGCAATTATCTTTCGTTAGTCACTGAAAGCCTACAGCAAATGCATGTAGAAGGTAAAAGAAGGCATCTCCGATCCCATAAATATATATAATAATAATATATATTCCTGATCAGCGTCAACAGCCGAGACGATCTAGCCATGTCCGTCTGTCCGTCTGTCTGTCCATATGAAACACTGGATCTTAGAGACTATAAGTGATAGAGCTCATATTTATTTTTGACAGCATTAATTATGTTTGCCACGCAGATCTAGTTTGATTTTGCCACGCCCAGTTCCAACCTCGAAAATGGACAAAAATTGAATAACAATAATATGTATATACAATAATAACTATAGTCTTTGTGATTCCTGGCAAAAATTGTTGAGGTTATCACCATATAAATCTACCAAATATACCACTTGGTATATTTTTGATATTTTTGTTGTATATAATTTTGGCATATTTTAAAATTAATACCACAATATTTTGCTTTTATTCAAAATGTGTAGCACGTTTTTCGCAGTCGAGCTCACTCTACTCTTTCTTGTTAATATATAGGTAAAATACTCAAAATATATCAAATCTGGTATGGTATCAATATAATGTCATCGTCATATTTTATTATTTAAATATAAAAATTTGTTAAACGTTTTTTTAACAATGTGGTTTGCTATATTTTGTATTCAATTAAAATTTTCTTTATTTATACGATTGATTTCAAAAACTTTGAATTTTCCTCTTCTTCTAATTAAATTTCACATTCGATTAATTTTATGATTAACTATTATTTTGAAATACTTTGTTTGCAACATTTTGATTTCACAACTCATTGAGTAATGTGGAGTGAATGTTTCTTAAAACACACTCAAAAACATCAACAAAATATTTATGCGAAATCAACGCAGAGTCGAGTCTGAAGTCATCTTTGCATATTTTTGAAGCTCATCCACTTCCTTCTGTTTATTTGCTGTATTCATATATTGGATATATGGATATTTGGCTAACATATTTTCATATATCCGGCTTTTGTCGCCAATTCGTTTTTATTGCCCTTTTTTATAGACGTTTATAGTTTTTTATGCCGCCGCGGGGCATAAATTTCAGCCGCAGACTTTTCTGCTTAACATATATAGAAGGGTAGTTCGATTTGTGAGTCTGTTCGCCTGAGGAGGAGGAGGGGAGGAGGGGGAGGAAGAAGTGGGAAATTCGCTGTTTTTATGAGACTTCTGTTCGACGGCATTTTGTCAATTTTAGTATTAGCGCGTGCGCCAAAAAAAAAAAAAAAAAAGAGAAATGAATATGAAAATGAAAAAGAATTATATATATAGTATATATGTATGTATGTATATGCAATAACAATTGTCATGCATGCAAATGACTTCATTTGCTCAGCTTTTCAAAATTTCGTCATTCTTTTCACTCACTCTTTGAATGGGGGGCACTTTGCATGATTGAATTGAATTATTGGCGCACCACCCAACCACTTGAGTTGAGTTGATTTCCTCTTTCCACCATGTGGTTAGATGCTTTATGAATTTTTTCCGCTTCTATTATATATTTTGTGTGTGTGTGTGTGTGTGTATGTCGCTAACATTGCATAGTTTCAGGCGAAAGCCAAAAGGCGAGTTCGAGAGTTGTATAGTTTTATATCGGACGGAGCATATCAAGGATTTTATGTATGCAGATTGCGTGGCGCACGTAAATCCATTTAATGGTGTTATTCGCAATGGAAAATGTCATGGAAATACACAATAAGTTTATCCACATACAAGCACGACACAAGCAGTCAATATCTTTAAGCGCAATTGACCCGATTTCCACTCCACAACTCACTCAACTCGAATAAAATTAAAAAATTTCAATAACCAAATCATTTGAGAATGCCTGAGGGCTAAGATACTCGTACTCCGTACTCATTACATTCGATCCCAGTCTATCCTTTGAATTCTTTATCCAATTAATAAGAAAGGGTGCCGTTTATAGAGCCTCCACAGAAAAAATCAGTTCTAAAATTCAGATTTTGTTCTCAAAAGTGCTTCAAGAACGTAAAAATAATAATGTTGGCAAACACATCTGGATTTCAAGAACATTTAGTATTAATAAAAAGAAAAAATCTTAAAGTTTTAAGACCAAAAATCTTTATATGAGATAAGCAAAATGTTAGCAAATAAAAACTGTATAGGAATTTCGTTGGATTACAGAATTTTGTAACCTAAATCTAGAATTTTTGGTCTTTGTTTGAAAGTTTAACATTTTTTAGGCTAATATTTTAATTTGTATAATATAGTCTAATTTCAAGAATACAATTTTAAAGACGAATGTTCTTGATTCTAGAACTTGGTCCTTTTTTCAGTACAGAGATCCGTATATCCTTTTATAAAGTAGAAATTTTAATGCATGTCTTAAAAGAATACAACTATTTATTTGCTTTTTATAACCTAACCTATATATGTTTAAATTGTTAATCTAATTTATTTCCGGTCTGAATTTCTTAGTTAACATTTTATTAGTTTTCTCCCTTTCGTGATTTATATGCTTTAACTGATTTTTATTTTTATCTAATTTTTAATTTGCAAATATTTCCCGCTTAAATGTCTTTTATAGAATTTTAAGAATTTTATCAATTTAATGCCTTTTGAATTGACACTGTGTTTGATAAGCAACTTTGAAACATGTATATCTATAAAAATTGATAATTTTCATGAATTCATTTCGTTTTTATGATCCTGAAACTCTTTTACATTTGTAGTTTGTATTCATTTCTCAGTCAATTTTTCACACTCATTGTTTTTCAAATAACTAATTTTGAATGTAATGGTAACTCAATATACCAAAAATATCCGTCGGAATCGTTTAGTATTTTTTCAGTATATTAGTTTGGCATATTTTTAGAATAATATCGCACTGTTTTGCTTTTTTTCGAAATTAGTAGCGGAATAGCAATCGACTGTAGCTTTCTTACTTGTGTTAGTATCTCGATATACCATCAGTATATTTATTAATTTGATATATCTTAACACACTTTTCAAGCATATACTTGTTTTCAGTATATTCAGTATTCAGTATATTCAGTATAGTATATGAAACCTTTCTTTTTAAAGTGTTTGCAAATTAATTTTCTTATGAAAATTTTATTTTAGGAACATAATGTAATTCTCTCATTGCATTTTTTTTTTTTTTAATCGCTTAGTAGAAAAAAAACAAATTGGCCAATTCTCTTTTTGTTTTTCTGAAAAACATTGAAAAATTAGCAACTTCAGTTATCTGAAATATTTCCCATCTTAATTCTGTAGATAGCATTTTATCTTCTGCTTTCCCCGCTCGACTCAAAGTGATTCATAAGGCATTGAGATTCGTGGTGAGTATTATATGCTATGCTTGTAGTAAGACAAACTGAATTATTGCTGCATTTATGCAAATATTGTTGTCTATCGGATCAAGATATGCGCTCCCAGGAGCAAGGTGAGAGGGGCAATTGCACTTACTCCCTTTGAAGAATAGGGGTAATGTTTTCAAATCAGAGTTTAACCCTTAATTTGCCAGCCAACTGAGTTGGGTTAGTTAGTTTGTTGGCCCATATCCATATCGCAAAGAAGGGGACTGTAGAATGGGGGAACAGAGGAAACACCTCCCGACTGCCCTCCCCCTGTCCATCGGGGTGGTTATAGCGTGGCTATCTAGGCCGTTTAATCGCTCGTCATTCATCATCCAAATCGAGTTGCGAGTAGCGTTTGGTTTTTGGTTTTTGGCGCGACTCAAAGGGACTCAAAGCGAGGCGACGCGACGCGCGATGCAAACTATCGATAAGAAAAGCCGCTGCTGGAATGTTTTCGGGGCGAAAGTTCACAAACTCAACTTAATGGCAATTTTATCGATAATGTTCGTGCTGAATTTTCGATTTTGTTTGCTTGCATGTCGCATGGCTGCGAATTATGAGCGATCGACACGCCAACAACTACCAAGAAATTGTGTGCAAATCGCCACCCCCCAGCCCCCAACCTCTTCACCCTCGACATCCCCTTTACTAGTCCGAGTCGGAATCAGAGTCCGAGTGCGGAGTTGGACCCGAGTTACGCTCGGCGCCAGTTCATCTCCATCCTCCATCCAGCCCCCGTCTATAGGCAAGTTGATTTAATAGTTTAGCACACAATGTGTTTGTAGATTTTTTTCGAGATACCACGCAATTTGCTGCTCGAAAGTAGAGTTGTCTGTGCTAATAGAAGTTTACAAAATGTTAATTCATATTTTATATAATTAACATCAATTTATATTAAGAGTTGTTGTTGTTCTAACACATAATTGGGAGACTAAAACATAAATTGTTTATATTATATTTATTAATTTTATATAAATACAAAAAAATTGCTCTTCACATCATTTCATAATTGGGGGACTTTTCTATTCAAGTTTTAGTTTGTTTTATAAACCCATAATAACTATAAAAAAAATAAAATGTTTGCTTAACATGTTAAAGAGTTCTTAAATATTAAATATTAACTTTCAACTTTTCCTTTCAAAGTCTTGACTTTATCTATGCAAAAAAAAAAAAAACATTCCAATACTAAATACTAATTTTCTCCACATTTAATACATTTTACTATTAAATATTAATTTCCATCTTTTCCTTATCAATACATTTGCCTTAACTATTCAAAATATCATTTTAACATTATGATGAATATCCTATTAGAAATGTCATTCTAATATTAAATATGAACTTTCCAACTTTTCCTTTTTAATATACTTGATAGTCTCTTTTTTATATAAACAGCTCCTTTACTTGACCTATTCAAATTATCATCCTAATATTAAACATTAACTTCACAACTTTTCCTTATAGATACATTTGTGAGTCTCTGTATTAAAAATGTCTCTTCAATATTAAATACTTACTTTCAAACTTTTCCATATTCGTTTATAATGATTCTCTGTGATTAAAATATCTTTCGAATATTAATTATTACATTTCCAACTTTTCCTTATAAATACTTTTGCCAGTCTCTTTTTAATTCTAACTCTAAATACTAACTTTAGAATCTCTCCTTATTCCGTACTCAATACATTTGCCAGCCTTAACTTACAGGGTATTTGTTAGTCGACCAACCAAGTAGTTGAACAGTTGAGAACTATTGAGCTTTTGGCTTTGGTTTTTGGGTTTTGGGTTTCGGTCGCAGCGCAAATTATGAGCACGCGAATATCGAACGCTGCCTCGGTGGGCGGCACTCTGGTGCTGCCGGTGGGCGTGGCCGCCCTATCAATTAGAACTGGCGGCCGAACATCTTGATAAGCATTGGCCAGCCCCATAACAATATGTAGCAAATACCAATTGCAATGGCAATCTGAATGGCAAAAGCAAAAGCAAACAAATCCGTATGCGACTAACTTGTATATGTATAGTATAAATAAATAAAAATAAAGTGCCAACAACGAAATGCGCTTTGAATGGTCATTAAAATGT
Organism: Drosophila niveifrons; assembly: GCA_035046325.1. Lineage (NCBI taxonomy): Eukaryota > Metazoa > Arthropoda > Insecta > Diptera > Drosophilidae > Drosophila > Drosophila niveifrons. The sequence continues at coordinate 11,299,820 of JAWNOC010000063.1, read as the reverse complement.
GGCTCGTCTACGAGTAGTGCCACATTGGGGCATGCAGCATGCTAATTGCCACATAAATAACCAGCCCAATGCCAAATATGCCAAATGCCCAGAGGGTGTTCGTTTTTCCTTCTTTTCTTCTACCATCGACTACGCCATCCATCAAAAGCAAAGCGCATTTTAATTTATTATTTTCCCATCATCGATTAGCAAATCTGAAAAAGTATTTAAACGAAAATTTAAATTTGTCATTTTTCAAATTAAAAAAAAAATAAATAAATAAATAATTGCATCATAACTTGATTGATTTTAGAATGCTTTATATAGTAGAAATAGTAATTAGAATTCAAGTTAATAAAAGTTATAAATTTCTCAATCATAGGAAAAACTTCTGGTTTTTGAATCCTATAACTTTCTGAATTTATAACAATTATTCTTAAATATGTTAAAATCTTAGTGAACTGTTAGGCGTTTTAAGTGAGAAATATTGTAATGTTTTTTATTTCAATACCCGATTAGGTAATTCAAGAAAAAGTTGATGAACTGATATGTTTTGGTATACCATGTTAAATATACCATGTCTGCATATAAATTTGGTATATTCAACAAATAATACCGCACTGTCTTGCACTCTATGAAATGATATAAATGTACAACTATACCAATATACCAAGTTGAAACTTTTATATATTTATTAGTATTTTAGCGTTACATTTATTTGGTATATTGTAAAAATAAAATCAATTAATAATTAAATGTAATACTATATTAATATACAAAATATATTCTTTGGTATATTTAAAGTATTTTTGCACTATATTTTACTTTTATAAATATAATATATAATATAAAAAAAGATGAATATTTTAATGAGAGCGGTTAAGTATTACAAAGTACGAATATTTTATTTAAGCATTTAATTAAAAGCAACCATTTTAATAAATTTGTAAGTTTAAAGAATTTTATTAGGAAAATTAAGTATATATTCTTAAGTGAGAAGTTTCATTTTGAGACTGTCCTTTTAAGATAAATAATTGTATCTGATTAATATTTATAAAAAATTCTCTTGCTATTATAAATAGCTTTAATTATTATTTGTAAATTTGAGAAAGGCAACGAACAATTAGTTATTAATATATCGAACTTAACCTCTAAGAAAAGGAATACGCCTCAACTTTGAAGAATATTAGAAGAAGTTAAATAGGAAGAAGATGTGAGAAGCTGAGACGTACAATATAGGATATGTGCTATATTCTATAGAGAAGGAAGTCTTTATATGTGATGTGGTGCGGCTTGTGTGTGAGTTGTGGAAGCATCGCATTAAGTTCAATTTCAGCTACTAGATCAGAATTTATGACATTGACGAAACGATAAAAATGTTGGCAGTGGTCGAGCCGAGACATGGACATAAATGTGCATTACGTAAGGTGGAAGGGTGGCAAAGAACTGTGGTTGTGGAGTTGGGAGGGGAGAGGAGGGGAAGTAAGTAGCAATATAACTGACCAGGCAGCATGAGAACATGAAAATGAAATGCGACGCGAGAGGCAAACGAAAGCGAAGAAGGCGAAAAAGTTACCGTGAACGAAAGCGTAAACGTAAACGAAAGCGAAGGCGAAGGCGAAAGCCTAAAACTATTAATTTCAACGTGGACGAATAATGGGAACAGCAAACGTAGCAAACAAATGGGAAGGGGAACAGAGGAACACAAAAACAGAGAAACAGGAACAGGGCTGAGCTGAGCTGGGGGGGGGGAACTGTAACAACGATGATGCTGGAGGCCTTTGGCCAGGGAGAAATCTATATTTACGATTATTGAAGTTTATGACGAAACGTTTTCGTATCATTTTGCGTCGCCTCATAAATGTTAAACGAGCGAGCGAGCAGCAGTCATAGAGAGTGAGATAGCGATATGGGGAGTGACTGACAGTGGACACTAGCGACCAAGAATGGACCACGAAGGTTGTGAAGAGGGGGGGATGAGAATTTCATAAATGCTTTTGCACGCAAGCTGCTAATAATGCCTGACAGACGACAGACGACCATCAGAGAGCGCATTGAGAGAGAGAGAGAGAGAGAGAGAGAGAGTAAGCACAGGTGCCAGGCTAAGGATCTATTCGGGTTCGGTTTTCGTTTTCGTTTCAGTTTCAGGTTTAGCGGCATCTCTTTCCGTTATTGTCGGGGGTTGCTGCTTGGCTTGGCTTGGCTTCGCTTGGCAACTGGGCATGAATGTTAGTTGTGATGTTGTTGTATGTTGGATGGCCACAAAAGTGCAATACGCTCGTAAAACCAATGGCCAAATAGCCAAACGAGAAATGTCTAAGTAAAAATGTTGTGTAATTACGCAGCGTTACGCACAGATAGAGATAGACACTGGACACTGGACACTGAACGATGGAGATAGAGAGATGGAAATGGAGTTAGTGCATAGCAACCCCAAGAGCAAAAATCCCATAACCCAATATAACCAAAACTACGACTTGACCATTGTCAGTTGGAAAAATCATAATTAGGCTTCGGTTTACCTACCCAACTCTCCTTCTGCCCCTCTCCCCCTCTCTCTATCTCACTCTTTCGCTCTCGTTCACTTTGTGCGTGTGCTGTTTTTATTGTTTTAATGAACACACGAGTGCAATTTTTGGGATCCCAGCAAGCAGGGAACAGTGGAAAGGGGGAAACATGGGAAGGGGGATGGGAAAAGGGCAATCCTGGACAGTAGTAATTGGTCTTGTTCAAATGTTTTTGTGGTCGATATGAAACAATTTCGGCAAACTTTACCCCCAAAAACTTATCGCAATCACACATTCAATTGCTACAAACATGTAAAAGAAACTGCTCCACATTCTACAAATCTCTATTTATCAAACCTTTTTGGCAGGGACAACAATTTCAAAAATTCAATTCAATATTTAAAGAAAACGTAAACGAGTATAGAAAGATCAAGTCGAGTGTAAGAAACCTGCTTCTTCTTTTCAAAAATCGAAACAGTTCGAAAATATTAAATTCATTCCGAAGACTGAATTTAGTATATTGAATAGTTTATCATTCGAAATATGCCATGGAGTATAAAACATATCACAGAGAATAAACTCTGACATCTATTACAAACACAACGAACATAGTTTTAGGACCTTCCTGAATTAAAACAACCAAAAACGAAGATAAAAGTCATTAAGGACCGTGTTGACGGTTAGGTTTGGTATTTTATTAAGATACCTTAGTTGATAACACTTTATAAACTGTTTGTTTGTTCCTTTCTTCATTGATAGTCTTGCAAAGAAAATGTATAGTATTAAATATGAAGCATACAGTGGATATATCAATCAACATTGTATTATTTTTATTTTAGCTATTTTCAATATAAAATAACTAATTAGCAACTCAGATCTCAAATATTTAGTATGAAATTGTGAAAAATTATATAAACATAATATATTTATTTAGTATTATACACAAAATGTATCCTTTTTTCTGTCCAAAAGAAATCGTATCGACATAAAGAACATAACATAAAAAAACATAATAAATACAATAATTAGATTAAACTAGTCAGCTATTAAAACCATTTTAAGAGAATGACTAATTTGTTTTAAAGATACAAATTATCATCTCATAAATTAAATTAAACAACAGAATCATTTATTTTAAGTGTACACAGTGTACAAAGACTTATCTTACTCTTTTTATACCCGCTACCCATAGGGTAGAAGGGTATTATAACTTTGTGCCGACAGGAAATGTATGTAACAGGTAGAAGGAGGCATCTCCGACCCTATAAGGTATATATATTCTTGATCAGCGTCAACAGCCGAGACGATCTAGCCATGTCCGTCTGTCCGTCTGTCTGTATGAAACACTGGATCTCAGAGACTATAAGAGATAGAGCTAAAATTTTTTTTCGATAGCATTTGTTATGTTTGCACGCAGATCAAGTTTGTTTTAAATTTTTGACACGCCCACTTCCGTCCCCGCAAATCAAATAAAACCGAATAACAAGCGTAATTTTAAATCTAAAGCTGCGAATTTTGGTGTATATAATAATAAGAATAGTATTTATGATTCCTAAAAATTTGGTTGCGATCAGATAAAAATTGTGAAAGTTATCTAAGAAATGATTTTGTATGGGTTTAAACGCCTACTTAGGGTCTCAGTTGCTTTGGCCGACAATCTGGTATATTATGCCGTCTATGGTATATTTTGAAAGTGGTACTATACTAAATACTAAAAATATACCAAATGATATATTTGGTATATTTTTAGTATTTTGAAGTATTTTCGGTATATTTTGAAAATAATACCGCAATGTTTTGCTTTTATTCAAAATGGGTAGCGGGTATCTCACAGTCGAGCACACTCGACTTTTCTTTTTTTCTTTCTTACTTGTTATTATTTAGTATTACATACATAAGGTAAAAGAGATCGTCTCTGATTTCGAGTATTATATGAAAAATCGCTAGGCAAAAAAGTATCATGAATACATTAAGCTGATTAAACTTATCCAAAATAAAAAGTATTTCAAAAAGTAAAATAATATTTAATCTAAATATGCAAATTATCATCTCGTATGTACTATTTATATTGATTGCTTGTATGGTTGGTGAACTGATTATAAACAAAAGAAATATATACAAAAGAATTCGCCTTTAATTCTAATTTTCGCAAGGCAAAAAAGTGCCATGAATACATGATGCTTATTAGCTGGATCAGCAGAAATAAGGTGTGCAGAAAGCATGAAACAAAAAAAGAACGTATTAAATGTAATGGGGGGCGGCGACTGACTGACTGACTGACTGACGTATGCAGCATGCCACATGCCACTTGCCACACAACACAACACAGGAGAGCAGAGAAGTCAGTTGATTGGGGGAAGCAATAACAAGGGCAGATAACATTTAAGCGAAATCGCTTTAAAATCAATTAACCGTAAAATCACTTGGCTATTTGCAACAACAATTGAGTCGAGTCGCGATTGTCCTGCCTCGCGGACATCAATGCTCCAACGGTTGTGGCAGCAACAACAACAACAACAGCAGCAGCAACAACAGCTGCGGCCAAACAATCAAATGTGGTGGCAATAACATTAGCTGCCCCAATGCGTATGAGTGTGTGTGCAACATGCAGACGGACAAACAATCCAGCAGGCATATCCTTATACACCCCACCCCACCCACCTCGACACATAGAGGATGTGGCAGCAGCCCTTTGCTGCTGCTGCTGCTGCACTTGACCGCGTCTCGCGCCTCATCGCAATTGTGAACGTGCTGCCAGGTATTAACCTCCATTTAATGTTCAACAAAGCCGCGTTACATGTGCAAGGGAGCAGCAGTAAAAAAAAATATATGTATGCACGTTGCTTTGGGGGGGGAGGGGGCTGTGCCACGCCCACGCCCACGCCAAACATTTCGATTAACATACGCAAACACACTCGCCTGAGAAAGCAATGGGTGTGGCTGCAAAAAATACAACAACGAAATGAATGGAAAAAATGATGAGAACATAACGTGCATGGGCAGCAGCAAATTGAATTGCTGGCAAACAAGGCAGGCTGGCTGGCAACAAGGACCTGCAGGAAGTGCCACAAAAAAAATGGCATCGCTGTGAACGAGCGGGAATGGTTGGCAAGAGGGGGAAGGGGGGGCAACTCGAGAGCTGTGCTAGGGGTAGCGATTGGAGCTCGACTCGCTGTAGAGGTCAGCTTCATCATCACCATCACCATCATCATCATCATCACCGTCGTCGCCGTCATCGTCATCAAAATCATTTTAAACAAAACGGACTAATTAAGCGCACGTTGGCCGCGTCGGTTCCTGCCCCGTCCCCGCCCCCTCCCCCTTCCACAGGTTGCAAGTATCAGTGTCATTTAATGGGTGTGAACACGACTGATTGCGCCACATGTCGATGAGAACTCTGCGCCACGCTGCAACTCCAAAGTTTTCCGCAAGTCGCAAAAAAAAAGAAAAACAGTAAGAAAGCTACAGTCGAGTCTTTAATAACTTCGACAATTTTTATCTGATCGCATCCAAATTTAAAAATCAGTAATCACTAAGACTATGGTTAGTATTGTATTAGTGTGTTCATCGCAAAAATTAGAAACAAACTTGATCTGTATGCAAACATACCATAACAAATGCTGTCGCAAACAAATAATATCTCTATCTCTTATAGTCTCAGAGATCTAGATGTTCATACGAACAGACGGACAGCCAGACATGGCTAGATCGTCTCGGCTGTTATATATATTCGAAAATGTCTCCTTTCATACATTTCCTGCCAGCATAAATCTACCATATGGATAGCGGGTTTAAGCAGAAGCTACTAATGCATGTAACAGAGGTTAAGATTAATCGATAGACCTTATCGGTGTCGATAGGCACTAAGCTATCGGTATCATCAGTCGTCAGGAGTAGTACACTGAGAGAAAACAATCGAGATTAAAATGTAGATTGCAAATCTCGATTTAAGATTTATTAATATTTTATTCTAACATTACATTGAGAAGAAGATAGCAAATCTTGGTTTAAGAACTTTTCGATCTGAAAAATTAAATCTTGTCACAACATTTGTCGATTGAAAAAGTTTGCCATAAGTCGTCAAACTAAATTACTTACCGGTGTATGTAACAGAGGTGAAGCTTAGTCGATTAACTTTATCGGTATCGGTTGACATTAGCAAGTCGATCGACACTAAGCTATCGGTATTTTAAAGCGTCAGAAGCAGTGCTGCTAGCTAAATTTAAAATACAAAGTTACTAAAAAGTATATGAAAATAGCCGAACAAAAAAAAAGCTTCATCAATAATTACAATAGAAACTTTTCCACTTTTTTATTTGATTCAATATGAATTTGTCCTCTTTAACTTATGTATTTTCTCTAAGGCATAGTCGAAATATTAAGCAGTTGAATTTTTCAAATCCATTTTCATATTGCAATAAGGTGCAACTGAAATCAAGCTAAATCTTTTTGCATTTCGCGTGAGCAAACTCTTTCAATTTGTCTATATATAACCGAATGACTGAGTTAAATATGTACATGTACTGATATTTTTGTCAACTACTAATAATCGGAATTTTCTCAAATGCAAATATATATTTATATATATTTTAAAAAATATGGGTATGCTTAATCAAACCAAAAAAAATTGATAAAAAAACAAAAATACATATTGCTATTAGTGGCTGAAAACATTTAGGAAAAAGTATTTACCAAATTTTTTTTAAAGTTGCTAGAGACAACAAATAAATTGCTAAAGTTGCAATTCAAAACCGAAGTCAGTTGTCAGCAGGATTCAGTTTTATTCAAGTTAGTCAAACTTTAACATTACACATATTATCAAATATCCCACATATTAATCAATCAAAGGCTATCTCTATAACCCCCATGAACATTGAAGCAATTAAAATAAAATAGTGACTACAGAAAACGATATCAATGGTAGAGTATAGAATAGATACATATATGAACAAAAAATATTTATAACAAAACAATAATTTAATCAACTCAATCATATTTATAGATGTATCATTTATACAGATTAAATTAACATAAATATATTAATAAATACTCACTTGCAAAACTTACAATAGCATCCATTTTTATTTCTAAATTTTGTTGTTGTTTTTTTTTTATTTTTATAACTAAAGATTCTTGTAGTATTTATTCCGAAACTAATTAATTGAACATATTTTAGTTATTTCGTTATGTAATAAAAATTAAAAGGGATGTTATGATCCATGATTTTTTTTTGTGAACCATGTTTAGTGAAAGTTCTTTCGAAAGGGTTTTATATTGAATTTCGCAGGTGTGCTTATTTAGAATTATATTTTATGCATATATATGTAATTTATGCAATTATATTAATATAGATCCAAGCATATTCTACGATGCAGACAGTAATTTTGGTTCAGTTCGCTTTAACCTGCAAACGGGGAGGAGGGAGATGAGCACAAAAAATCGCTTTTTGAGTAGTCCGTCACATCGGTCGGGGAGTTAAGGCGCTTTGATGTATGTGAGTCAGTTGCCCACACTCTTCACTACCGCATCGCCACACACCCACCACACACACACACATATTCAAGCAGAGTTTTTGGTGTATCGTCGCGTAAATCCGTCTTTGAATAATGATGCCGTTGATAGCTGGGATTATAACCCAGGCGCAGGCATCGCAATCGTTTCTCATATGTAACTCTCACTGCATGTGTGTATGTGTGTGTGGGTGTGCGACTGTGTGTGTGTGTTTGAGCCAGGCCATTTATTTATTATGCCACAATAATCAATGACCCTTAATGGCATTTCGTAATAAAAATATTGGATTAGTTTGTTAGTTTTGCGCCGGCATACGAATTCGAGTTCGGTCTGAGTTCGTTGTATCAACCACCGACTGAATTCCAGCGAAGAGCCACCCATCGACCCAGTGGGCACTTTATCAACTGGACTCTAGCATTACGTATTCCATTAAACGCCTAATGAGCCCATTGTGCGAGCCTGGTGTCATCAGGGGCCGATGCCGAGCGGCCAAGCGGAATTGGGCGTGGTCCCTTCGCCAGGTACTTAGACTTAGTTAGTGATCAAAGAGCAACAGACACAGCCAACATATTGCCACACCCCAACCCCACCTCCCACATTAGTTATTGCATATGGCACGCTTCATATTTATTACAATTATAATTGCGCTGCGAGTAATAGATCAAACATTCGATTCGTTGACGACATGGCCAATGTCCTGCCTCAAGGATGTGTTGGTATAACCACTCGAATTCAGTAATAGAAATCAAATGTAAAATAGAAGTAGATGAAAATAAGAAATTTTCAATTAATGATTTTTATATATTTACAATGCAAGTAGATGGATACAAAAGAACTTTAAAATGTATTGTTTTTACAATTATTGATATTGATAGGTGCGAAATGCAAGTAGAAATTTATCAAATACTAAATTATACAGAAAAGATTATTTGATATATTGATTTATTTTCAACGATTGAAATATAACAAATTATTATTATTTATTTTGTATATCTTTATATATGTTTCCGTCGTCAATAAACTTAGTTAATGTACAAAAACACTTTACTATCCGAAAAACTATAATTAGTATATATTTATGTTTGAAATATACCAAATAAATCTTTATAAATAAACTAAATTGCATCGAAAACTATACTTGATACATACTATATATACTTGATACATTTTTGCGTTTCAAATATACGAAAAAGTCCCAAATATACCACATTGCCACCCAAAGTAACAAAGACTCGACAGCAAAAGCCTTTTTCCCATATCAAGTATTCCTTAAATAACTTCTTCAGGATTAAAAAATAATAATAATAACTGCATTTTATGTATGTTCCAATGTATATACTATGTATTGAAAGTACATAATTGAGGTGGATGAAAATAAGAAATTTACAAATATTTCGATACTAGATTTATTGAACGTTGAAAGGATAGAATACTTTTTATTGAACAACATTTATAATGTAGAAATAAAATGTGTGTTGAGTAGGTGAAGATGCAAAATTTTTGAATTACTTTTTTGTTAAAGCATTATCTAACTGTTTTCGTTTGGTAATTTCTTCCTGTGCTTTGCGTATTATATTGAAATATAGAATTGAATCATTACAGTTGTCAGCTCCTCACTTTGATGGTGTCCTTTGGCAATTATATTTATTAGATGACAATAGCAAAATACACTGTCAATGCGTTGTGATGCCATAAGTGAATGAAAGAATGGAATGTGCACTTAGCAAATGTGTCGATTTTTGGGGGCAAAGGGGCTTATTGAACAATAAATGATTATTGTAATTTATTTGAGTTGAGTGCCAGCTCGGTCATTAGTATCATTGGCGAACTGAAAACTATTAAGGGCACAGGGGCAAAGGTCCTTCTTCGATGGTTAGCTTGACTGCCATTAGTCGTGGACTACACACACACACACACACATATGTCACACAGCCGCCCCCCAGCACGCGAAGAGGGAAAACAAACAAGGAGAAGCGAGCCAATGACACAAAAAGAATGAGAGAATGAGAGAAGACAATGAATGAAATGAAAATGAAAAATGATCTCATAGCCAAAGCAAAATTGCATGATGTTGGAAAGAGGTGTGGCGGCATTCATCCAATTGCCATAATTTATCTGTCACATGTCGAATGTGTGTCAACGTCAACGTGAACGTGAACGTCAACCCACCACCAATAAGGCAATCCATCTATCCACCTCCTCTCACTCCTCTCTCTCTCTCTTCTCATTTGGCATACATGCCGCCCACCCACTGGGCGCGGGGATCTATGGCAAGCAAATGCTGTCGGTCAGTTGTCATTAATATTTATTATGTCACATGCATGCAGTCGCAAAACATTTCGAGTTAAGGGTCCCGGAACCCGACTTCTGTATCCTGCATCCTGAATCCTCAATCCTGAATCCTGGGTCCACAGGTCCCGCCGAGTAACGACTCCAACTCCAACTCCATATCTAGTTTCAGCTTCAGCACCGGTTTCAACTACGTGCCGGGGCAGCAGGCGTTTGCTATTTTAATATGCTGCATGAATATGAAAGTAGCAAAGGATAAACATCCTCATACAGCTAAGCATATACATACCTTCATCTAAAACAGCAACCGGATGTTCGTTTTTAAACCAAATCAAACACGATCTATCACAACTCAACTCAAGCTGACTGCTGCTCAATATGCAGCTGTATTTACGAAAACTCAATAATGTTAATATGAAAAGTATGCAGTTTATTCTCATTTTGGATTCATACAATAATACCTACAGTATTTATGATATCTCAAAATGTTTGGTTGCGATTAGAACAGAGTTTTACTTCTACATTGATTCTTAGCTGCTTTGGCTGAAAATCTGGTATATTTGACCTTTATGGTATATTTCAAATGCAGTACTTCATTGATATACCAAATATGACCTTCATTATAGTTTAGTATTTTTTGGTGGTGTATCATTTGGTATTATTCAAAGTAATTCCGTGGTAGTTGGTATTTTAAATTCGAGCATAATCGATTGTAGCTTTCTTTCTTGTTTCCTTTAGTACAGTCATAACCTTCTACTCAATATTTGAAGTGAAACTGTTTTATCTGATATGGAAAAATCACAGAATGCAGAAAAACTATTGCCAGTTTTCTTTTAAATAGAGAAACACCTGGGAAACTATAAAGACAATAATAATTCTAGTTTTTCTGATGCAAACAGGCGAACTTTAATAAGACAAGCAACAAATTAACATGACTTATCTGACAAAATGAAAGAAAATTCTAGTAAAATGGGAGATAAGATAAATTATCGGTATTATCGATATTTAGCAGTTATTTGAAAATACTTAAGAGATGACAAAATATTTTTATGAGCAACTAGTTATTTTCTACTTTCTAATTCAAGATTGCACTCGTTGAAATAACACAAAAAACGGATGCAATTCTACAATTTGATTACTATTTATTGAAATTAACAAATAAAACTACTTACAATATATTTCACTTATAATGTTTATATATTCATTTCAAATTATTAAACAGAAATTAAAAAATTTGTTTTGCTGTTGACAGCTTCTAATTTTAAATGCGATACAATTAAATTTGCATTTTCATATTATCATTTATCCAAACAATTTTAGTAACTGCACTTTAAAGCCATACTTCAGCATATACATATCTTAGCAACCGCTTGATTGATGCGCATTCATCAACATATTAAGAAGTAAGCAAGTAAGAAAGCTACATTCGAGCGTACTCGACTGTGAGATACGCGCTATCTATTTTTAAATATAAGCAAAAAAGTTGAGAACGTAATGCACTATTAGTAAAATATACCAAAAATACTCAAATATGCCGAAAACTATATTTAAAATATACCATATTAATATACCAAAAATATAAAAAATTTACCGAAAACAATTTTTGGTATATTGATATTTTTAAATTTTGGATATATAATTTTGGTATACCAAAAATACTTAGTTATATCGGTAGCTACAATTGCTATATTAATATATACCAAAAATACTAAGTTATACCGAAACCCACAATTGGTATATTGATATATTTTTAAGTTTAAAATACACTATGTTAATATACCAAAAATACTAAATTATAACGAAAACTACAAATGGTATATCAATATATTTAGTATTATTTTGAAGGCTATGACAACCGCTTGATTGATGAGCGTTCATCAATATGCGATGACTGGGCAAATGTTATCGCCAGGTAGCAACGGGAGTGCTTCAATTTCTGTATTTATTTATTGAGTTTGCCGTGCCACAAATCTGTTGCTGTTGCTATTGCCGTTGATGCCTTTAAGTTGGACGCAGCGCATTGAAAGGCAGGATTACTGAAGAGACAACAACAAGCTTAAAGTCGAGCCGAAAACCGTATTCAAAAGAATGAAAGAAGCCAAACAAACAAACAACCAAACAACGAATAAACCAACAAACGACAACAACAACAACAACAACAACAAGTCTGCCCCCTGACCATGCCTCTGCCCCTGCCCCAAATGTGGTGGTGGTCGCTGTGGTGGAGGGTGGAGGCATTAATACACGCGCTTATATAAAGGAATCAAAAATCTAGATTTTGATTTCAGATACTCTTCGGACTGGCAGCTTTCACTGGGGTTGGGGTTGGGGTTGGGGTCGGAGGAGCTGGAGGTCAAATATTCGAGTGGTTGGTGAAAATACAAATACAATTTTTTTTTCGTAGCCAATTGGTTGCCCCCCCGCCTCCATCAGAAACTGTGTGGATCTCTATCTTTGGTGAGCTGTAAGCGAGTCGAGGGCCGTAAGTCAAGTGGCGCTTAGTTTATTGCACGCAGCGCTCGCGTTTCGCTCGCGACTAAAACCGCTCGAATTTCCAGACGCGTTTTTATCTGTTTTTGTTTTGGATTTTTTTTTGTTGCTTGACTCTTGTGTGCTATGGATTCCACTTCAATGAATTGAAAAATTGCCTTGAACAAATTTGACGTCGCGCTGCTGCTTTGCATTTTCTTGTCGCTTGTTTTGTTTTCTTTCTTTTTTCACGGAGGGTTCCGCTGGAGACGAGATGTGATGAGGAGGGGAGAGAGAGAGGGAGGGGAGTGCTCCAACAGCATTTTCCTAAACATGACATTTGACATTTGATAATGTCATTTGCCGCGTAATTGTTTTTTGATTTGATGCTCCGCTCTTGCCATTGCCGCATTTCAATCTTGTTATTGTTGTTTTTTATCTGCCACTTTGGCATTTCCCTTGGCGGTGGCATCTCGCAACCCAAATTGATTTGACTTGCGATGCGATGCGTCAAGCAAATGTCTTTGCAATTTAATTGGTAAATTGCTAAATGCGAATATTCCACACAGTTGTCCTCAATTTGTTGTTTCTAGATGAGCTTGTCATCGAAAAACTATTAGGTTATGGAATTATTTATACTATGCACAACACTTAATCGTGACGCACTTTACAACACTTGGCAAATGGAAATATCGATCATAAAAGAGGTGAAAAATCATTTCAAATGCATGTTTATCTTGTCGTTTCTAAATCGAAAAACTATTAATATATGAACTTGCTTTATACTCCACACAACACTGAATCATGACACACTACTCAACATTTAAGAAATGGAAATATTGATAAAGAAAAAGTTAGCAAATCGTTCAGAAAGCATCTTCAATTTATCCCTTCTTATTGAAAAATTATTGATTTGAGTTGCTTCGTTTATATGCTATGATGCATAAGCTACGCAACACTAAATCGTTACGCACTACTCAACACTTCAGAACTGGAAGTATCGATAAAAAAGGGAGTTAGATAATCGATTATAAACAGCTTTGACTACAGTGTAAAACATTGTAAACTAACGAAATGAAATAAAAAAATCAACTATTTGGCTTCAGATTTAAATTTTATTAACATAGATTGTTTCATGATAAGGTTTTTTCTGCATTTTTAATTTGATTCATGCAATGCTTCTTAGAGTTAAGAGTTAAGTATATGATAGAAAATATATAGAAATGCTGGAAGTGCATTAAATGTATGGGAATATTCTTCGGTCCCTTAGCTTATGAAAGTCTGAAAGAAAACGAAAGTAATCAAGATGTTTAATAAATTATAGAAACTGCAGATCGATAGAATTACTTAATGAACTTGACTAACTTATGTGCAAAATGTTGCTTCTAAACTAAACCTTTGATTTGATTTAATTGTTTTTTGAATGCATGCATACTTCAAATTCTTAACACAATACAGAACGAAACAATAATATATGTTTTATAAGAGAACAATATTTTCAAACGAAAATTAAACTTAAGCTTATTAAATTATTTTTTTTTAAGAATTCTTCATTCACTTTAAGTATAAAGTAGCATGTAATACAAATTAAAACAATTAGCAAAGACACTAAATAGTAATATTTACAAATATACTATTATATTAAAAATATACCATAAAACACTAAACATGAAAATACACTCAACTTTGAGATACCCGCTACTCATATTGATTACAATAAAAAATGTGCGGTATTATCTTACAATATACCGTATATACAAAAAAATTACTAAAATATACCAAAAAAAAAAAAAAAAAAAAAAAAAAAACAGCACTTCATTGAAAATACACAGTCAAAAATTAGCCATTTTTTGTCTACATTTAAACCCATTACTTAAATAACTTATATAATTTTTATCTGATCGAAACTAATCGGAAAAAATTGTGAGTAATTGAATTCAAAAGATCATACAATTTTGTTGAGAGTAACTTAATAGGATAAGATTATTTATAGACAATAAAAACAAAATGAAATTACACTCACTTGAAGGTTGAACAAGTTAAACTGAATGTTCTTTCCAGGCAAACAGGCGACTAATGATTCAGCGAGTTGTCATTGGGAAATGAGTTGATCAAAATGGGATAACATGATGATGTATCTGCATATGGGAACAGTTTAATAAGATAAGATTATTTATAGATAATAAAAAACAAAATTAAATTACACTCACTTGTAGGTCCAACAACTGGGAAGTCAGCGAACAAATTAAACTGAATGTTTATTCCAGGCGACAAATGATTGAACGAGTTGTCATTCGGAAGAGAATTGATCAAAATGGGAGGAGATGATGATGTTAAAGAGTTGATCAAAATGGGAAAAGATTATGATGTATCTGCATATTGGAACAGTTTAATAAGATAAGATTGTTTATAAATAATACAAAACAAAATGAAATTACACTCACTTGAAGGTCGAACGAGTTAAACTAAATGTTCTTTTCAGGCGAACAGGCGACAAATGATTCAGCGAGTTGTCATTGGGAAAAGAGTTGATCAAATTGGGAGAATATGATGATGTATCTGCATATTGTAACTGTTTAGTGTGTCAACTTAGTGCCAAAGTGATTGAACACTTACCATGTGCGTTCAAAATAACAAAAAACATTGAAATCAAAAATATATGGGAGATGCAATAGCAGCGAGAGAACTTAAATCAAAATCCATTAAACTAGTGAAAGTTACTTTCGATGTAACCATTAAGCTATCAAGTTTCGTTATTCATTTAGTTGGAATAGCGACCGAGTGACGGTTGCTTACTGATCATCTTGATAATCGAAGGAGTACGCGAGATGTAAAAGCGACCATCTTGCATTTGGTTGGCACCTCGTCGAACCCCAGACGAGGAGCTGGGCTGCATATCGAGAGTGCCATCGTCGGCCAGCACAGCCGGAGGCAGCGAATGCATTGGCTGCCCCTCGCTGGGAGTGCAGGGACGTGTCTCCGACTGCGAATAGCCCAGGGACAGTCCGTCTAGGGCATCAAGAAAATCGTCATCGAGCTTGAGAGTTGTCATCGACTTGCTCATCTTATTCTCCAATGCATTGGCAACTGCAATAGATAAGCAATGAGGAATTGACTTGACTTGACTGCTCCTCGTAATTTACTCATTGGCAGCGACTTCTTAACGGGAAATTCATTCGAGAGCCTTATTTGATTGGTCAAGCAAATGGGTGGGGCCAATGGATCCTCACGCACGGTCATCGCGCGAAACTTTTCTATGTTGTCCATGCCAAACTCGCAGTCAAGATCAATTGCCGGCTCCATATCTGGCCGCTGCGATATTTTCTTAAGTTTCTGTGCAACTGTGGAAAGGGAGAAAAATACAAAAATTTTTGGTTTTTAAAATTTTTTAGTTTCTCTCCCCCCTCCGACTTTCTGTTACTTTGCACAGGTTTCGATGAACTGTCAGCCTGTTTGTTGCTATCGTTGACAGTCAACACACATCGATTGATTTTTGATTTGGCCACAGCACCAGTTGACTTGATCGGAGTTGCCTCCTCATTTTTAATCAGCTCATTGCTCTTACGCTTCTTTGGAGGCGGCATAAGGAAACTCTCATTGCTTAAGAGACTCAGTCCCGGTTTAGCTACCAGATTGAAAAAGAAGAAAAGAGAAGATTACCGAGAGATATTGTACATAATTGCAGGTGCCATTACTTACGAGTATCTTGATGTTGGCGACTTTCTTTGTTGCGTTTGCGATCGGGTAAATCAGTATCGAGGCCCTCTTCCGGATGCGGTGCTCCATTGCAGCACCTTATGCCGGCCAGCTTAAAACTCCTGCGACGCTCTGGAAGGCAATAGCAAGGTTTAGCCAAAGATTTACAAGCGTTCTGAATCTCAATCGTGAGGGGGGGTACGATTGCCAGAGGTGGCTGTGGATTCAATTCCGACTGCTGAATGCGCCGACGTATCTGCTCTATTTTAAGCATGTCCTCAACCCGTTGCCGGGTTAATGAATCCATTTGCGTTCTACCCTGCTCGATCTTCGCGAAGAGTTCAGCCTCCCATGGAAACATGATGAACAGTCCCAATATCGTTTGCAGCATATAACCAAAAGTTCCGTTCAATTATGTTCGGTTGTAGCTCCACGGCTTAAGATGTATTTGATTTCTATCTCCAGCTCGTCACCCCTAGAAGGCAAGAAATGGGGAACGCCCAGTTAATTATCGGCCACCTATTGGTTATTGGTTATTGGTTATTCGATTTCGGCTATTGGCCATCGATAGACGCCACGAGCAGGCGCAGTAGCCAAGGCAGACAGCTTTTTCAATCAGCTCGGGCTGAGAGGGAGCTGACAGAGCCACACAGGGGCAGCAAATGGTAAAAAAATGTCCGAAGAAGAAAAAAAAAACCCTGAAAGAGAAGCAAATAGAGAGCGAAACACGGATGGAGAGAAAGAGGTGCAGACAGAGGAGGGAATAAAGAAGTGCAAAGCGTACCATGAAATTGGCAGTCGTTTTTGGCTGCGGAAAATTGGGAAACTGCAAAAATAGGGGAAAGCGTGAAAAAGGGGATAATTGGGAGACTCACTCTCGAGGAGCATTCAGCATACAGCAAATAGCGTGGTGGTCAGTCACTTCCGGGAGCTGCCCCCAAAAATGAACAATGCCAACCGTAAATTGCTCTCAATTTTTATATAGTTTTCACTCTTCCCCCAGGGGTGGAAAAGTGGTGTCAACTTTGCCAGGGAAAGCACCGATGGGGATGCCTAACTAATAGTTACTCCTTGTAACTCACTCAATCATCCGCTTCCAACTATGTTAATCATATTTGGTCAAACCTTTACAAAATTTGTTTTTATTTTAGGTATTTTTATTAACTTCAATTAAAAATCGACCGAGTGCAAAATGCAAAGTAGTTTCAAACTTTATTTTTAGAATATCAAATAACCTTTTAATGCAAATTTTATAAAGTTCTTGTGAGATGCATACAGATTATTTGCAAATACTGATTATGTACTGGAAAATATATCGAAAATAACGCCGCAAGTTTAAGAACACAATTAAATATGTTACAACGAGGGAAATGAGCAAAAACAGATAGAATAACAAAATGGCAATAACAATTTAAATTGAAAAACTCTTAAAATATTCGCTTGTTTATATAGAAATCGATGAATTAGAAAAATATCTTTTAAAGAAACATAAAACATAAAGCGTTGGAAAAAATTTGCTAGACATGTGTTGATTTATCCATGCATTGAATTGAGGCAAAAGTATATTACATAAATCTATAGCCTTAGAAATTTGTCAAAATTATTCTTTTAAGGAATAGTTCATTTGTAAGAAACTTAAGAAACCTACAGTCGAAAAACACGGCCTTATTATTCTTCTTCTTAGCGAAAATGTAATCAAACTAAACCGAAGGCTTCTTTGGGTATAACAATATACTATTTCATTCAAAATACACTATAGAATCAAAATTAGCTATTCAATAAAGGAATAATAAGGAATAGTAAAAAAGCTTTAGTCCACTGTGCTAAAAAAAACAACAAATTATTCTTGAAATATACCAAAATAATATAGCGAAAAATACAAAAATATGCCGATGCCCTTTTCAGTTATATTGCGATATACCAAATTAATATTGCTCAATATCAATATACTATTACATTCAAAATATATCATATAATACAATGTATGCCTGATTCTCAAATAAAATAGTAAGCAATCGAACAACAATTTATTTATTTTAACTTCAAAAATGTTGATCAGATCGAAACCAAATAAATAAATTACAATTTTGTTGCCTAAATTAGTTAAAATTGCAGTCGATTCCAATTATGCTTTAATAAGGAAATGGAAGTTCCTCTGCAATTGTTTTCGCTTTTATTCATAATGAAAGCAATTCCTTATATTTTTGTTTTTTAAAGAAAAAAACAAACCTTGATAAATTATCGAGCTGGGCTATTCTTCAGAGTTGGCGCAGTTATTTAATATGGTTAGCTCTAGGGAGCAGCATTTTATTTGTAGCTTCAACTGAATTCGGTTCGGTTTAAGAGTTGAGCTAGCGTTTTTTGTTCCCCTCTCTCCCTTCACCACCACCACTCTTCCTTCCAACTCCACGGTGCTCACTCACCCCTGTGGCAGACCCGACTAATAACTAACTCCCTACCCAAGCGCTTTCTTTCTCCATCTCTCTCTCTGTCTCTCGCTCGCTTATTCGCTGTCTCTATCTATGGAGCTGTTGCCTCTCTGGCTCTATCAAATTCTACAAAGTTAGTTTACGGCCAAAGTTCAGCTTGAAAAAATAGTACATAAAACTCATAAAAAATTGGCCAAAAAGCTAGTCACAAAAAAGTCACAACGTGTGAGAATCGTGAAAATGTTCTACAAAAAAAAAAGCAAACTAAAAAAAAGAAGCCAGACGAAAAAAATTGGTTTGTAACGCAATTTTTTTTACATATATATTTTTTACCATTCTGTTCTTGTTTTTTTTTTTTTGTGCCGTGTGCTTCGCTTTTCATTTGGCGTTGGCAGCCATTAGAGCAAAAATCAGCAGCATCAGCGGCTAAAGTGCAGGGTAGATGTTAAAAGGGGGGGAAAGGAGGTTGACCAGGGGCAGCTGCAGCCGCTGAGAGGTTGGTTGCTGTTGCTGTTGTTGTCGTTGCAGTTTCAGTTGTTGCCACACATGTGGAAATTGTGCGCGTTTTGCAGTTTTTTAATTGACCAACAAATTTATTTGATTCGTTAGCGACACGGCATTTTTCGCCGTTTCGCCGCGACTTTTATTTATTTTATTTCATACTATATACTATATGCATATACCGATATTTTGTTAGTTGTTCAAAAAGCCATCTAACACAAAAGTGCAATAAAAGTATAGAGAAATTTGTATTTATTCAAGTTTAAAGCTAGCCAAAGTCAATTAAGTTGGCAATTGCAATTCAAAGCGATTCAACATTTATTTAATTTATAGTGAATATTCTACTATGCTATACCAACTATACCATTTGTTTTAAAGTTATTCAGAAACCCATTAAAAATAAAACAAAAATATAGAAAATAATATTTATACAATTTTAAAGCTAGACAAAGTCAATTAAATAGTAAATAGTATACAGAATATACTGAATTCACTATGTATGGTATACCGATTTTTTGTCAGTGGTTTAAATACCAA
The DNA here is from genome assembly GCA_035046325.1 of Drosophila niveifrons. Classification (NCBI taxonomy): domain Eukaryota; kingdom Metazoa; phylum Arthropoda; class Insecta; order Diptera; family Drosophilidae; genus Drosophila; species Drosophila niveifrons. The sequence continues at coordinate 11,279,902 of JAWNOC010000063.1, read as the reverse complement.
TCTAACTCATAAAAAAGTAAAAGAAAAATATAGAGAAAAGTGTTTGTACAAGCTTAAAGTTAGTCCAAGTCAGATAAGTTGGCAATTGAACTTAAAAGCGATCCGAGACAGATTTCACATAATTTAATACTATATACAGTATACATCATTTACTACTAAACAATTCTATATATACTGACTGACAATAAGTTGGCAATTGAAATTCGATGCGATCCTACATTTGTGTATTATATTTTACACTTTATATAGTATACAGAATATACTACTATCCTAAATATACTGTGTATAGTATACCGATTTCCGGTTTGTTGTTGAAAACAGATCTATCCTAAATATCAAAAAAAAAAAAAAAAAATAGTAATTGTATTTATACTCAATATGGTATACAAAATATACTTTTACACTTAATATGTCACATATATTATATAGCATCAGTGGACAGTTGTTCAAAAACTGAAATAACACTAAGAAAGATATAGAAATTAGTATTTATAGAAGCTTTAAGTTAGTCCAAGTCAATTCCCCCTTTTTCGGACTCTAACTGACAATAAGTTGGCAATTGAAATTCAAAGCAAGCAACAACGCTCGGAGGGGTGCGTGGCGTAGTTGTTTCGTGTCTTGTTGTTTCTAAGGATTACATATTGGTAAACAACAGCAGCAGCAACAACAACAACAACAACTACAACTCATTGTGCTACAAATTTGTTTGCCCAATTCCAGAAGGGAGCTCTCGCCCAGGCTCAATTTGAGAACTCTCTCAGGAGGGGGGCTGTTTGATTTGGATTGTTGACTTTATTGGTCAAGCGGCCCTTTGGTGTTTGTTGCTTCTGTTGTAATCACACTGTTGTTCTTTGAGCTTCGTCTTGCCTACCAGCTCCCTTCCCCCTCTCCCTAACTGTGTGTGTGTTGTTTTAACGATATTTAATCTATGATTGAAATCGTTTCTGTTCTTTTTGTTTTTTTTTGGTTGTTGGTTGTTGTGGTTTGAGACCAGTAAAATCAATTAAACGCTACACTTGACTTAATTTATTGTCGCACTCGCTGAACACAAAAGACAAGTAGCCGCCAGTCAACTAGCTACTATACCCTGTAAATTTGACATGATTGCCAATGAGGTATGATTCCGCAAATGTCTTTTAGTTCCTTAATCTACAGTGGAGTGTGCTCGACTGTGAGATACCCGCTAATTGTTTTGAATAAAAGTAAAACAGTTCTGTTTTATTAATAAAATTGATATATTTTAAATTGGTATATTTAAAATACCACAAATATACTGAAATATTGAAAATTTTACGAGAGAAAGCAAAATATACCAAAAATATGTATAGATCAAATTGTATTTATAGAAAAAAATACTGAAATATACCAAAGACGATGTTTGTGTATATTGATATAGTTCCATTCAAAATATGTCATAGAGTGCAAAGTATACCAGAGGAGTATATACCAAAAATATAATGAAATATACACATACATATATATTCATATAGTACCATTCAAAATATACCATAGAAAGCAAAATATACCAAAAATTTGACGACCAAACGAAATGTTTTTCTTTTCGAATAAATATGTGAAACATTTTCATTCCAAAAAATCGTAATTAATTCGATGATTTAATAGAAAACCAAAAATGTTTACAATGTGTGTTACTCTCGCACAAAATAAATGTATTTGTTCATATATGAAATATTTATATCAGCCCCCTTTATTGGGTATGTTGTAGTCGAGCAGTGATTTAGTGCAAAACATTCTTAGCAAAGTATTTGAGTGTGCTTGTTATCTGGATCTGTATTTCGGGTATTTGAGCAACCGAATACAAAATCCGATGCAAAATGATATCATATGAACTGAAATGGTCGTAAAATCAAATTGGCCTCTCGCCGCTCCAAGTCGAATGCCAATAAAAATACGCCAAAAGCAACAAAATCTGAGCAGCAGCAGCAGCAGCGAGAACAACAAATAAGAGAAACAGAGAATCACTTTGTCGGTGGCTTCGCTCGCTTGTTTCGCATTTATCTTTATAGCTCGATCTCTCGTTTTCGTTGTTCCCTGAGCGATGCCGATGCCGATGACGATGACGATGACAACAACGATGCCGATGACGATGACAGCGCAAACGGCAACGACAAATGGTAAATGGCAAACATACAATAATTTGAGTGCTTTAAGGGCGTAGACAAAAATGAACATATTAGAAAAAATTCAATTGAATAATAAAGCATTCAAGTTCTAGCAATTCCAATTTCGTCTCTGATTTCCTCAGATTATCATCGCTCCAACCAATTATCCGCAATTCGCTATAAACTTTGCGAACTATGCACACAAAGACAAACACACAAAAACAGGTTCAATTTGATTCGTCGAAATTTATGACAAAACCAAAAAAATGCCAACAATTTTGATGAAGGCAATTTTGCAAGCGGCAAAGCGACTTTGACCTGCGCGCTTTTGGAAATCAAATCAGCGCGTTTTGAAATCGATCTATGTCTCGTACTATGCGAAACATTTCTGTCTCTCTGTGTGTGTGAGTGTGATTATTTCGCCATCAATTTTCGGAGAGGCAAATGCAAATTGAAGGGACAAAAAGTGAAGTGGCTGGAAGTGAGTGATTAAAAATTCCGTTTAATGATGCAATTCGAATTTGATGAGACTGGAGGAAAAGTGACTGACAAATCTGACAACAAAACCAAAGGTTGAATCCGATGCTGTTGCTGATGGCACGCAATCAATGCGTTGCCACTTTTGAATATCCCAGAGTGCTGCGAAGGGCAAGCGAACACGGAAGGTAAATTGCAACCAATAATAATGAATAATTGAAAATCCAATCAAACACCAAATGAAAACGGAGGCGCACACAACGTAGCCATTGCCATTGCCATATCCATATCCCATAACACACACACACACACAGAGAGAGAAACATACCCCGTTAGGTAGATTTCACAAGGCCGTGTGGACAGGCGGCTGGTGTTGATTTTGCCGGCTTTATCGAAGGACATTAGCAAACGGTCGTTGGATTCGGTGAAAATGCAATCAAAAGTGTGGGCCAACAACCAACAGACAACACAGCAGCAGCAGCAACAGCAACAACAACAACGGGAGCAAAGCGACCTGCATAGATGACACCCCAGGGACATGACCAAAGTCAATGAATGGTAATAGGTGTCGACATGGCGACAGGGCGTCAGGGCGTGGCAGCCTCATCTCATCTCACGTGTGTTGCCATTGTTGTTGTTGTTGCGGCTTTATTGGTGTTGTTCTTGCTGATTGCCACTTTCGGCCACGGATCGAATGTGCCACAGTCAACAGTGAACAGTCCACTTCCACTTCCAACTCCACTCTGGCCTTTGCTCTTTGCTTGGGGGCGTTCGTTGGACACGGACTCAGGTTGAGGCTCATGTTGAGGTTGAGATTCACAGCCAACATGCATTAATTGCCAGTTAAATTGACTTTGACTATGGCTAAGAGAGATGCTGCTGCTGCTGCTGTTTGTTGCTTCTGTGCATTGATTCCATTTGATAGATGAAACAACACACACACACACACACACAGCTCATAGCTCACAAATCCTTACACATGTTATGAGCTTGTAAGTCGCAGCTCAGAAACCAATTACAGATTACTCAATTTCACACATTTTTGCAGACAATTATGCCAAGGAAATGGACAAAACGGAGTGACTCAAATAAAAAAAACTTTCTTCAATGGCAAACAAACATTTTCAGAATAATTTAGAAATAGGAGGAAATAATTAGATCAGAATCAGCTTAATTCATTTAAGTTTTTTACTTTTAAATAAAATAAGATCAGTGCGGTATTGTTTTAAAAATAAACAAACGTTAAAGTATAACGAAGAGAGCTAATTTTTAATAAAAGCACATCAGAGCGGTATTATTTAAAAAATACCAAAAATAATACTGAATTATAGAGAATATAAGCTCCCGATACCACTTTTCAATGAAAACAAAACAGTGCGATATTATTCTGAAAATATACCGAAAGAAAATTTAAAAAAATACTGAAGAGCGACCCGCTTCCAATTTCTAATAAAAACAAAAATATACCAAAAATACTTAAGAAAGCTTTTTAATAAAAGCAAAACAGTGCAAAACTGAAAATGTACCAAATGAATATACTAAAAAATACTGAAATAAAGAAGAAAAACTATCGTTCCCACTATTTAATAAAAACATAAGAGCGCGGAATAGTATTATCTGCTAAATTAATAAACAAAAAATATACTAAAATACATTGAAGACCTCATTAAAAAAATGTATATATATTCTATATATATCACAGTCAAAAATTAAGAACGGAACTATAGAAAGCCATAATGTATATTAATCATATTTTAAGAATAAATCAATTATATTCTGCACTATTCAAAATTGAAGTCTTTTAAGGAACATTCTTTAGAAATTATTATTTAACAATTAACCAAAATAATGTTGCCAACAACAAATGCTTAAACAATTTGTGTATGTTTCACACAAAGCCACAAACCAATTTGTTGTTTGTTCAGCAACTTTCGGGCCATCAATTTTGTTGATTTTGTAAATTGGCGAAATTGCGGCGAAATTGAATCGCCAATTGTTGTGACGCGTGTTGATTTTCGTTCGCTTTGTCTCTTTTGTTGTTTTTGTGTGTGTGTGTTTGTTGAAAATATGTTTCATATTTTTATGTGCAAAAACAAACACAAATATTGTGTATTGAAAGTGCCGCCGGGCGATCGACGATGACGACGACGACGACGCATCTTTTCCCCTCGTCGCTCGTGGTAAATTGTTAGCCCTGGTATTGTTGCAGTGCGGCAACCCTCGCAACGAAAGCCGCAAAACGCATTGCAAATTGTCGCCTGCGGGCGTGGCAAGACAAAAGTTTGTGTTTATGCCCGCTGATGTGCGAGTGTATGTGTGTGTGTGTGTGTGTATTAATTTTTGATATAATTACACGCAAATATGCCGCTAACGTTGAAATTGAAATTGAGTTGAGCCCGAGCCAGAATCAGAGACAGAGCTGCGATTCTCAGTCTCCTTTTTGGGCCGTGTGTGTGTCTGCCTAATGTTGTTCAATTAACGTGGCGTGTTTTTGTTTTTGTTATCTGTTTGGTGAGTTTGCAGAACCCACAACATGAACACTGAACACAGAACACCGAATGCCAGCGAAATGACACCGCGAGCGCTTTGCCTTGGCCCAATATTGAGTTGAGTTTTCGCTGAGTTGCATCGCGTCGCGTTTGCGGCTCGAACGTGTGGCACCAACATGTTGCACAAATATAAACATAAATCAATTAACAATTTTTGCCAGCAAACTCTCCTCTCTCTCACTCTCTCTCTGCAGACGCTTGCGCTTGCCTGAGGGCCATCAATTTAAAATCGACAATTTGCGACAGCTGCTGCCGCTTGGCTGTCTGTCAAAATTGCGCGTTGCCTACTTTTAGGCGCTGCCTGAAAGTGCCAGCAAAACGCTGCATATATGTATGTGTGTGTTTGTGTTTGTATTTGAATGAAAGAGGAAGTGGAAGAGTGAGTGTACTACTCTAAAGCAGTTACATTGAAGTTGCGACAAGTTTGTTTAGATGCGTAGTTGCAGCTCAAAGCAGCAGGAAATCAATGGATGGATATTTGGTGGATCGATCACATTGCACTATGGTCCAGGAGACCACTTTTCTTGACGGAAATGAATAACTCCTAAACTATATAAGATTTTTTGATGCGGTTTTTTTATTTGAACTAAGGAAGGTCACTAGAATAATTTGTGAAAAGTGGGCGTGTCTACTCCTACTGGAAATATTTTTTTTTTTAATAATTTTTTTTTTTTTATATGGTGATGATTTCAAAAATTAGCAATTTTATAAATTTTGACCTAAATTTGGAGTATTATATCATTTAACTTTCATGAATTTCACTTCTGATCATAAGAAATTGAGCTTTTTGCTAGCTGAACGAAATTGGTTCTTCAAGTCGGCTTCATAATAATAAGGGATTAAGACTCAATGGAAAATAATTTTTTGCTATACGTTTACGTATAATTAAATCATATTCATCAATTATAAGACTAAACATATCTGTAAAATCAAAAATATTATAGTTTTCTGCAACACCTTGCTCAACAAAACTAAACATGTTCTCAGCGGTCGCCTAAAATCGTCTAAAAGCTTCTTATTAACTTTTAAATTTCACTTGACATATGTAATAACATTTGTTTTAGTATATAGTGCTCTCATTTAAGACCTGTAATATCAGCAGAGCAATATAATGTTCATTCAAACGGACTTAAAATATCTCACTTTTGTTGCACTTTATTGTCCGACTTCACCAATATTTTCCACTCTTGTTTTGGTAAAATTGCTCTTAAGTTACTCATATCAATTACTATTTACCGATATTTCATAAGAGTTAACAAAAAATATAAACTTTGCTATTTTTTCGCGCCATTGATTTTCATATAACCTAAAACCCTGCATTTTTGCAATTGAGGTTATGATATAAAAATGTAAAATTCAAAGAAAGTCGGCACTTGTCACATTTCAAACTATATACAATCGAACAGGAATTAATTTCTCTACGACACACAATTGGTCTCATGCCTGAACAACCTTGAACACAACTTCATAAGTCTATTTGAAAATGAGATTTATTTTCAAATTGGCCCATGTTAGACGACACACTTTAACATAAAATTACGAAGACATTACAACCATTTTATACGATACACATAACAAAGCACGTAGAACAAACCACAATCTTTATTATTCATCGCAAAAATTGAAATTTATTATCGTTTTATTTAGTTTTATACTAAATTTAAAATTGCACCAAATTCTGCACTTCTTCACAACACGTGCTATTGCATCAGATCAGCTGTGTTTGGCAGCTGATTTCGTGAAAGTGGCGCCCTCTATTGAAATTCTTGGTACGCAACATTAAAGGCTATTTATTTTTTGATCCAACGACACCAAAATCGCGGTCTTCTATTAACTTTCAAAAATTGGTTTTCCGACAAGAAAAGTGGTCGGCTGGACCATAGTGCATTGTGTGTAAATAGTACATTTAAAAAGAACACCATAAAAGCGATTTAGTATTTTCCCATTACTTTAACTAATCAATGCCATTACTAAAAGTGAGAGAAACAATATAAAAAGTGTGACCATGCAACATTTTATAATAATCCCGATTCATTCAAGGATAAGATTGTTATGATAATTGTGATGCATGTAATATGAGCACACTTACAACAGATCAGATAAGACGTATGTAGATAGACAGATGCATTTGGTATACAATATTAACTTTACGAACAGAATGTTTTTGGGCTGCTTCAAGTGTTAATAGTAAAGCCTTCGAGGCGATAGGAAGTCTTTCAATCAGATGAACGGATATTTAGACGGATAAATTCATATTCTTATATGTTAAAGTATAGTTAATCCATAAAAACATAAGCAATTGAATATGTTTAGATAACAATATTCAGTATCTAAATATATTCATTTCATATATCAATAAATAAATCTTTTCTATTTATACTGGCCAATATACTAAAACAAACAAAATATACTACCTAATACACTATAAGTATAGTTTTATTATATTTTACATATATCATTGCATTAGTATATTTGTATATGTTAGTATAACAGTTGGTATATTTTTAATATACATATTAACAAAATATACTATATTAGTTATTAAAATTATTAATTATTTGAAACAATTATATACTTAAAATATACTAACTAAAATACTAATATACAAAATATACTTAATAATATACTAAAAGATAAACATAGCTATAAGAAATGTTGTTGTATTTAATATTACAATTGTTAGCTAAGGCAGCAGCGACTTATAAACTTGATCTATCCCGTTCTATCTATAGTATATCTATCTCTGTCACGCTTGATGGGCAAAAACAGTTTGGTTTGCTTGTCAATTATTCAGTTGAATGCCATTGTGTCCCGTTCACATATTTTATGTGTGGTCTGATTCACATAACGTCAATGTACGTCGTGTCCCAGCCATTATGGCCAAAAAACAGACGCAACAATAAAAGGGGGCACATGAGAAGGAGGAACAAGAGCATCACAAGAGGGAGAGGGAGAGAGATATATGGAGGTAGGTAGACAGTTGGGCGATAGAACACACATGGCCACAATGGGGCAGAGAGCGTAACAAACTCGAACCGAACCGAACCGAACAGAACTGAACTGAAAATAGAACAGAACCGAACTCTCGAACCAAAACTGTAAGCTGAACAGAACAGAACAGAAACCGAAAAACTTGTTTCATAAATTTTCTATTCAAAATGTAATTAAACCCTTTCGCTGCCGCCGCTGTTGCTTTTGCTGCTGCTCATCTAATTACAACAAAAAGGCATCCTCGAGCACCCCAGGAGCACACACACACACACATAGACACACACATAGACACACACAGATACAGATACAGTGACAAGTCGCAGTACCAGCTCGAAGCAAATGGCCACATTCAAAGGGGGACAGCAGAAGCAGAGGGCAGAGTGTGGGGGCAATATACTCGATAATTGCAAACGAAATGACGCAACAACAACAACAAAAAGGATAATGCTGAAAATAAAGGGTAAAAAGGGAAGAGAGAGAGGAAGGGGGGAAAGAAACAGTATTTCCATAAATATCTTCAAAGTCATTAAATTTCACACATGTTGGAGGCAAAACGCCGAATGCTTTTAATTTTAAAATTATTGTCATTAATTGATTTTTGATTCAGAAGAAGTCGACCCATAAATCTGCATACATGTTTTTGCGGAGTAGGCGAACTTCTTTTTCAGCTGTGAAAAAGCAACAAAAACAGTTACAATTCATTCCATCCATTTTTGGATCGTAATAAACAAGGAGTTTCTCCGTTTCATAGACAAAACATTTACTTATTTAAATTAAAGAATACTGAAAATAACAATAGGATACACGATCATTGTCTTATTTGTATATAAATATACATTTTTACTCTAACTTTTATTTTAGGAAAAAACCGAAAAATTATTTTATTTTTTTGGTTTGAAAATGAAATACGTCATATGATTTGTTTATTAATAACAGATTTTTTAATTTAAAAAAATTCAGATTCTTAATTTGAGCAAAATTAAATAATAATAATATAAATTTATTTATAATTCTTGTTAAGAAAGAATTTTTAGGCTGATACTGACCTATACCTGAAGTCAAATAAAAAAAATTAATAATTGATTAACAAAAATATTGATGTACAAAAATAGAATACTTAGTCAGGCGCTCAAATTTAAATACAGTAAAATAATGAACAAATAAATTATGTAGAATATTCTGTTAAATAAACGTGAAACATTATAACAAATTTAAATATGCTAAGTGAACTTTCAGTATGCAGTAATAAATGTCTGAAGATTAAGTTTGGAGAAAGATCAAACAAGTGTAAATTTTATTTTCATGAATCTATTCAATAAAAATAAACATTCATCGTAGTTAATGCCATTTTATGGATTAATATACTATTGCAAAAAGTGAATCTTATTTTATTCATGTTTAGCTTCAGCTTCCCCTTTGACTTCATTCAACCCTTCCTCTATCAATTCCCATTTAATAGTTACAGGGTATGCAAATAATTAGAGACTCCTCCGAAAACGAAAGAAAAAAAAAAACCAAGGGGTTTTGCTTGGGTTACGGGCGGATGGCCATGAAATGGAATGGAAAGGGAATAGGAATGGGAATGGGAATGGGAAGGAGAGGTGAAAAGTGGAACTGGAACTGGAAGTGGAAACTGCTAGAGATTCTCAGCTGAGCTACGACTCTGAGATGTGACTCGAAATAGAGAAAGAGTTGGGGGTTGTTGTTTGGCCTTTTGGTCTGTCAGTCTGTCCGTCTGTCTGTTGGTCGTTTCGTTTCGTTTGGTTGTCTGTGTGCTGCACTTTACGGTTTTTGTGTGATTATTGAGACCATTATTTTTGTTTAATTACGTTACGGGCGTTAATGTGCGGAGACCAGAAGCCGAAGCAACTCTCTCTCTCTCTCTCGCTCTCTCTTTGAGTGTGTGTGCGGCAACTCCCCAAACTCAACCTGTTCGCATTAATTTCATTTTATATTTATATTCAACAACAACAACAGGAACAGAAGGACTGCGTAAACATTTTTGTTAAAAACCATTTTTTGGAATTTTCAATATATGGTTTTATTCGAGTCCCTTTGGTAGTTATACGCTCAGGGGTTCACTACCAGCTGCCGACTAGAGGGTTGACTCATAGATTTATTGTCCAGAAAGCAAAAGACACTTTGCTAGAACTCTGCTAATTCGAAATTTCATATTTCATAAGCCAGCTTTTTGAAAATATATTCAAACATATAACAATATTATTTTAGCACTGATCGATAAATATTCGATGAGAGTATTCAATCAATTTTTATTTAAGCGAGCGATAAATATGCAAATATACATATTTATAATTATCTAATCCACTACAGGCTTTTCAATCCAATTTCATTTAAACAGTGATCGATAAATATGTGAATATCTTTCAAAATGAACGTTCAATTCAATAGATTCTAGATCTGTGACAAATAAATTAAAAATGTTTGCCAAACAATAAGCTGAATTTAAATAAAGTTCTACTTGCATATGTTGTTAATTAGGATATGTCTTCACCTTTACTTGTTTAACGTACCTGCAATAAAAAGAGACAAAAATATGAAAAGATTAGTTTTCGATTAATCGATTGTAGTCGAATTTTAATTGCTAGAATTGCGACGCTTTTGTGTGGACAAATTATTAAGAAATATAATGAAGCACTTTGTAGGCGTCTTTTGATATATAAAATTATTCTTCAAATAACTCCTACAACATAATACTATTAATAAAATATTTTGTTAAAAATCCTTGAATATAATAAACAAGTGAGAAAGGTTCAGTTGAGTGATTGGGATTATGAGATACCCGATACCTTTAAGAAAAAGCAAATCAGTGCGGTGTTCTAAATTTAAATACCGCAAGAGTACTAAAACATACTGAACGTTATATTTGGTATCAATCATAATATACCAGATTATCAGTCAAAACAACTAATTAGTCGATTTACGCCATACAAAATAATTCCTTAAATAACTCCCACAATACTTTATTAATACATTTTTTTTTTTTAATATTTATAAAATATACAAGTCCGAATGGTTCAGGTTAGTGATCGCGATTTTGAGATACACGCTACTGTTTGATATATTTATTTGATGTAATATTTCTTTAAAAATATACCAGATTGTCAGCAACTAATTAGTTTTTTACCATATAAAATTATTCTTCTATAAAAGTTTTACAATATTAATTTGAGCGTAAGCAAATCTGTCAGTAATTATAAAGACCGTAGTTATAACTCAAGCTTTTTAACAAAATTCTACTCTACGGATATCGGGTATAAAAAGGATGACTAAAGTGCTCCTCAAAGTATGCTTTAAATATATATTCTTTCCATCCCTGGAGCTCAAAATTCGACACACTTCTCAGTTGAACAGGTTAAAATTCTTCACAACGTGAATACAAAATACGAAGATTACGTAGTATAAGTACAAATATTATAGTGTAGTATTACATATGTTATATATATCTTATAAATATATTATAGTATTAGATATAGGTGCCTTATTGACGCCTAATCATTATATTCACCTATATTGGCAAGACATTGTCAATCTCCATGAGCTATACTTAAAGTTTTGTTGAAGAGAGTAGTGACAAAACCAGAAAGAGAGATATATGTATGTAGATCTTGTGTAACTGTGACCTACCGCATCTGGGTGGCAAATAAGTTGGAATCAAAAGCTAATCCAGGCACACACAATACGAGGTCCATTTGCCTGCCTTGGCATGCGCCTGCCTGGCTTAGCTTTTTTGGGGGTAATCCCAAAAAGTGGGCAACATTTTGTGTTTTGTTTCGTTTCTTTTTCTTTTTTGGCTTTTTTGGTTTTATTCCAGCGTCGACAAATTTGTGACACGTTTCCGCCACGTTCGCCATGTCGATTTTTCTTAAGCAAAGCGTTTGTCGTTCGCCCAGCTCATATATATTTTATAACTGTAGACAACAGGGAACAAGAGATATGAGGAGTTGTGGGAGGGGTGCAGCAAATACCTGGGACTGAGGACAGAGAGTGGTGGTCTAGCTTCTGATCCTGGAGGTGGTTGAAAGATACGAGTAACCAGGCGTCAGTTGTATGTTGACTCATACGCAAATTTTTACTCATATGCCACACTGCGTGTTCCTCCTGGCCAGAAGTACAGCTATCGTACTCATTGTTGTTGTTGTTGTTGTTGCTGTTAATGGTTTGATGGGTTTAAAGTCACTTGGAGGGTGCGTCAATGTATCGCCTCCCTCTCTCTCTCTCACACACTCTCTGTCTATCTGTCGTGCACTCATAAAGTCGCATATATACATACATATTTTGCATATGGACGCACGCCTCGACAGGCTTTGGCTGTCAAAGCCAACCACCCAACCACCGAAGAAGCGAAAAGTAAGAAAAAATACCTAACCGCCCAACCGCTTGACTGTATCTTATGGCTTTAATAACTTTACTGCTGGTACGTGCCATTGATCCTTGATGTCAGTATGCGAGTGTGTGTGTGTGTGTGTGTGTACTTCAATATGCATAGGTATAGAAAGTATAATCTATACAAGAAGGTGTAATCCCATTCATTCACTGATTAAACCTTAACATCAGCACAGCACCAACGTTGAATGTTCAGAAGCTTCAATTGTTACTCGCAAAATCGTTAAATATATGGGAATATATCTACCATAACTATTGGTAATCATTGTACAAAATACTCTGATGAACACACTTTAAGATCAAGTGAATTCCACTTAAAATTTTATTATCTAAGTAAGACCACTGAAAGATGAAATTATTAAATCTGAGAATGTTAATCTTAACGAACAAGAAAGTTACAGCTGAGTGTGCTCGACTGTGAGATGCCCGGTACCCATTTTTATCGAATGCAAAACCGCACGGTATGAATTGTAAAATTTACCAGATAATATACCGCAAAAATACTAAAAATATTACAAATGATGTATTTAGTATATTGATGTAGTTCTACAAATAAAATATAGCATTTGGTACAAAACAGTATAAAAAATACCAAAATACACTGAATTTACATATAGCAAAAAATACAAAAATATACCGAAAGCTATATTTAGTATATTAATATAGTAAAACATGCAAAACCAGTGGCAACCAGTGCAAAATATAGCAGATTGCCAAACAAAGCAAATAAGATGTTACTCTTCTCGGCGTAGATATCATTTCTATCCGTATATCGTTAATCACTACAGTCGCCTAACTTTCAGTCTTTCAAACGAATAACTCAAAATCCCACAAATTACATTCCTCACTTAATTCAAATATATGTATGAATTGACTAGATTATTAGAAATGTCATAATAAATTTCAAATTCTGCCATAATTATTGTGCAATTCCATCTAAATTTTGAAGAGAAGTCTATAACAGCTAGTATGGGTTTTTAAAATGTTTGCGAATTACCGAAATACCAACCAACAGCAGAAAATGGATTAATTTTGCTTTAATAAGGCGCATTGTGATTTAGTAGATGATAACTCTTTCATCATATCAGAGCTTTTGCATATTCCTAATGTTTGCTCGTCCGCCATTTCACCTGATAAATTGATACTTTTAATTCGTAACCCACCACAAAGTAAACGAAAAACCAAGAGAAAATAATGGAATAAAGATCTCAGAGCGGTAGACAACATTTTTACCGATGTGGAAATGAAAAGTCAGCCAAAGAATTTTACTTCCTTGGTAATTACAATTAATATTATATTCTAGAGTATTTATTAGGATTATGTAATTGTTATTATGTCTATAATATTACAAAACAATTCAAAAACGATGTAAATCAGTGTGGTATTGATCTTAAAATATACAAAAAGATATAACAAAATTGTACAAAATTATATCGAAGGTATTTGGTATATCAAAATACTATAGTAATCAAACATCTGCTCATGAATATACTACATTTGTATATACTTTATGGGGTCAGAGATGAAGAGTATAAATAGAAATACTAATTTTAAAGTATACAAAAGTATAAAAGTACTAAAAACAAATTCTGAAGTATATCGAAAGCATTTGGTATATCAATATTGATACTAAAGTAATCAAATATCTGATAAATAGATAATATGAATATGAATAATATGAAAATATAATATGAATTCGTTATTTCCAACGTATTTCAAATTTGTTATTATTTTCTCTTGGCATAGTTCTAACTAATTTTGACTCGTTTTAATTAGTTTATTTTGCTGTTGCTTCGATCAAAATAATTTGCCAACAGAGCACGAAACTCTGGGCATGTATTCCTTTAGTTTTTTTTGTTTGTGAAGATGAAGAAATGTTCATCTCTTTGAGGAATTTTGTATTCAGCTTTGTTGTTGCTTTATCGCTTCTTTTATATTTGCGCGTTTTTTGATGGGCCATTCGCCTATTTGTGTTTGCTGCTTCTTTAGCCTCAATTCTTGTGCTTGTTTTGGCTTTTTGGCGGCTTTATGCATAAATTTCATTTTCTACTCGACGCTTATTGTTCATTTCTTTTGCATTTTGCATTTTGTATTTTCTTTTCGCTTATTTATTTACGAGCATGCGAGTGCTACTGTCTCTCTCTTTCTTTCTCTGTGTGTGTTATTAATCTTCGTGGGAGTTATTGCTATTTTCTCGTTGCTCTTGGAATTATTTGTAATTTTTTCATCGCTGAAGTTGTTGTTGTTGTTGTTGTATCCCCACCCACATCACATCAGCCAGCAGCATCGCACCGCAATGATTTGCGTTCATTTGTGTATGAAATTAAAATCACACCCATGAGATGCATTGGACTGTGCTTCAAGGGAGTGAAGAGAGAGAGAGGGGAGAACTCACTTCTAGACCTGGAATTGGACCTGATGTCTGCACTTGGCAGCTGATGAATATATACAAATATATATATACAAAAAGAGAGAGATGTATACTTTAATACATTTATATTTCTTCGTTTGTACTTTTCTTTTTTCATATTTTATTTGACTGGTGTTGTTGCTTTTCGGAATGGTCACCCCGTGGGCAATGGAATTCCGCGTCCGCCGCAACTGTAAATTGAGTTGTTGCCCTTTCGCACCAGCAGAAAGAGCAACAGCAGACGTTTGGACCAAACTTTGGCCGACGTCTAATTCATTCATGAAAACCGTTTGGAACTGGCCCCCATTCCTCTCTCTCTCTCTCTCTCAGACGCTTGCTCGCTTCTCTCTTTGCTGCTTAGCATACAATTGCCACATTAACTTGCCAGCCCCCAAAGATAAATCGCGCAGCTAGCTAGCTCCTCTTCCTTCTTCTCCACCTCCTCATCGTTGTTGCTGCTGCTGCTGCTGCAACTATTTCGCACTAAAGCCCGAAGCACAACACACACCAAAATCGAGACAAGTTTGGAGGAAATGCTTTTTTGCAAAGTGCATTTGAGGCCTCGAGCTACACAGCTCACACACACACACACACACACATATACACACACACACATATACACACACACACATACAATACCAACTACAAGTCGAAGGCTTAAATCAAATTGGCTTAAGCCGAACTTAAGATATTCTACCTATAGAAAACCGAATTCGCAATGCTTTTTATGCATTTTTCAAAAATATATTTTTTTGTACTAAAAGCGTACTTTAATTTAAAGGCAATGTAATAATTAACAATTTTAAAATAATCAATTTAATGCATTTCATAATTCAAAGTTTGAATACTAAACAAAAATTGGTTAAACTTTAATTCGATACAAAAAATAAAATTGATGCTAAAACGAAATTGTAAAAGTGATCAGCATTCAACTGTAAATAAAATCAAAGAATTTCCATTTAAATTATAATATTAACAAAAAAAACGACTACAATTTAAGAACTTTTTTTTAATTATTACACAACAAAATAAATATAACGATGAAAATATAATGCATATTTTGGTTTTATGTGTATATTTATTTTTTTAATTTTAAATAAATTTCAATATTTATGTATTTTTCACATTTTAAATATATGTACATTTTTTTATGTTAAATGAATTTAAATGCATATATTTTTTAAGACTTATTAGTGCCTTACACACAATTAGAATTTAAGTCAATTTAAGGATTAAAGAATAAAAAATTGAAATAGATTCAATTTACATGTTCGCAAAAAATACACATTAATTAAAGTAAGTCTTGGCTTACATAATTTGTTATAAAAATACGACACAATAATAATTTAAATTAAAGAATTTGCATTCAATTGCAGAAAAAAGTAAAAGATTAAAATGAAATTTAAGCAAATTTTGAATAATAAATTATAATTAAAGTACATCAAAATAAGATTGTCGATAAGTCGGAGAAGTATTAAAAAAAAGAGGTAATGCATTTCAACCTCAATTCATTTTTATTTTTTATTCTCTAAGTCAAAGAAATGAAACAAACATATTTGCGAAAATTCGTAAAATAAGTTAATTTTAATACTACTTACTATACTACGTATAGATTATAGAAAACATATTTTAAATAAACTTATTTTGCTGTATTTCTTAAGATATCAGTAACCCAATGCTTATGAATCAACAAATATAAATATAGTGGAAAAATCGAATAAATCGATTTAATATATTTAATAATGTTTTAATACTAAACAAAATACTAATTAAGAATTACGAATAAATCGGTTTAATGCATTATAATAATTAAATTTGTAAATACTAAAAAACTAAAAACTAGATGATACTTCAGTTAAAACGTAATTAAAGTTTTAAATGCTAAAAAATACTAAAAGCTTGATCATGCTTCAAATTATACGTAATGTTATAATTTACAAGTGCAAATAAATCGATTAAATACTAAAAACATACCAAAATACTAAAAGCTTGGTCATACTTTAATTCAAACGAATGTAATAATTAAAAATTGCGAATAAATCGATTGAACATGTTTTTAATGCATCGTAAATTGAAGTTTTAAATACTTAAATAATACTGAAAGCTTAGTCATATTTCAATTTAAACGGAAGATAATACTTATCGATTGCGAATAAATCAATTTAATACTAAAAAAAATACTATGAGCTTAGTCATACTTGAATTGGAAATGAGAGTAAAGCTAATTCGAGTCTGAGGATTGCATTTGGATGGGAATGGATGGCAGTAGAGAGTTGTGTGAAGTAGCATAGTGTAGAGTACTCTAATCGAG
Organism: Drosophila niveifrons; assembly: GCA_035046325.1. Taxonomy (NCBI): domain Eukaryota; kingdom Metazoa; phylum Arthropoda; class Insecta; order Diptera; family Drosophilidae; genus Drosophila; species Drosophila niveifrons. Next base: position 11,262,637 of record JAWNOC010000063.1, on the reverse strand, counting down.
TAACAACAATGTAAGAGGAGAGAGACATGGAGCATGGAGAAGCGAAGCATTTTTAATGTGTTTGCGCTTTAGCCAAAACTTGGCGTTGGGCCCATTTTTCTTAGGCTTGTTAGATGCGACTTGCTCTCAAGATTCGAAGCACTTTGCCAAAAGGTTCGTCGTCGTTCCTTCGTTCATTCGAGTCAGTCAGAGGCAAAGGTAGAGGGAGAGAGAAAGAGAGAGAGAGAGAGACAAGACAACTGGCAACAGACAATTTGTTGTTACTGTTGTTGTTTATGATACGTCAGTTGTTGCAGTTGTTGTTTGAAGAAGTTGTAAGAAATAGGCTTGCCAGGCGATGAGGCGGCCAATGCAGCCCCAAAGCTGAAGCCACAGCAGCAGACAAATGAGGCAGCCACCGCACTGAACACTGGGCAGCCACACTCTGTGCACAGTGGTGCACAGGCAAATGGAGTTTGAGACACTGTGGTGTCTGCCTGCCAAAATGAAGTAGTTAAAAATGCGCTAAAAAGTCGTAGCATCTATTACTGAAAATGCATTGACTCCGACTCTGACTTGGTTCGCACATGCAAATGCAGGAAGTTGCAACGTTGCAAGCAGCAAGCAGGCAGGCCCAGTGAACCAAGCCGTTGATGAATTAGACACAGCCTCGTGGGCAACCGACAACAGCAGACACTGTGGACACTGGACACACAGTTGGCAAGTGCAACTCAGCTCATTTCTTGCATGCAACATAGAGAGAAAAAGATGGGGAGAGAGACAATTCATTTATTAAACTGCACTTAACATCAACACCACATCATCATTAATATTGCCAGTCGAGGTGCATGCAACACGGCCATGCCACATTGGCCTCTTCAACGCCTCAGCAGCCAATGCCACATAACAACAGACAACATTCAACATACTAACAACGCGTTTTCAGGAATTTCCCTTTAAGCCTTTGACAGACGCTTCTCGCTCCATTAATAATCCACCTCAAAGCAGCAGAGCTTCAACTGAAATTTCCCCACCATTTTTGCCAATCAATTGACAATTTTCAACGACAAAGTTTGTGAGAACTGATAAAGTTATAATTCACCTTTTATTGAAAATCTCATATCAAAATTAATTTCATTAATTTCCCTTTAATCAGCAGCTTAATCCAACTTCCATTTTAATATTTTTCTTTTATAAATATCTAAATTTGTTAATTAAACAGTAATGAGTAATTATTTGTTTATTTACATCTTTGTATTTATTTGATCTATTTAATTTATTTAAGTCATTTTGTTAATTATATTTTTTTTTTGTATTTCTCTATATATTATTTAAATATTATCAATTTTTGTTATTTTTTGTATTTATTTATAACATTTTAATATTATTAATTTTAGCTATTTTATTCGTTTCAAATATATTACTTCATATTTAAGTAAATTCAATTATTTTATTTTATTTTGACTTATTTCAATTATGTTATTATTTTAGTTATTTTGTTTTCATTTACGTATTTCATTTATAAATCAAATATATTTTTTATAAATTTCTTAATTTATTTATTTATTTTATTTAAGTTATTTTACTTAATTATGCATTTAATTTTTCTTTTTCGTTTTGTATTTAATAATTTACTATTTTAATATTATTTATTATTACATTAATTAATTTATTTTATTAATATATTCATTTAAGTTTTTAATGTATGTCATTTATTCTATATATTTATTTTATTTACTTAATTTAGTAATATATATTATTTTTTGCGAATTTATATATTATTTAAAAGATATTTATTCTTTTATTTTTTTAAATTTTAATTATTTTATATTTAATAATTAAAAAATCTTTTTACATATAAAAATTTATAATAATTTTTTGAATTCGAATAAATGTATTTAATATTTTTTAAACTCAACTCAAAATGAATAATAATAAACTATGTCTGGTTATAAGAATTTATTCTTTAAATTATTAACTTTAAGTTAATTCAAATTAGCGACTTAGTTGATGCTTAATTTTTTCTTAGAGTAGTAAAGACTTGGCAGCTTAATATTTGCCGTGTGTTAAACTTAACTTTCTGTTTCAATGTTGATGCTTTGAATTTCAATATAAATGAAAGTGTTAATTCTCTAAAGCGATGTTGTCCCAAATATTTCGCAGCTTAAGATGTTTAACTCAGACAGCCAATTGCTGAGAAATGGATCAATGATGAGAATTTTGTGTTGGGATTTGGAACAGCTCAAAAAAAATAAAGAAAAATGCAAAAACAAAAGTCAATGTCAAAACTTGAAATGAAGTCGAAGATGAAGATGAAGTCGAAGTCAATGTGGAAGTCGAAGACAGAAATGCAGAGTCGACTTTGACTTCGACTTCGACTTTGACTTTGAGTTCGACTCCCGCGCGCCAAATGTCAAGAACTCATGTTCAAATGTCAAACGCAACCGACAAACCGTTAATTAGCAAATCAAAGATATGCCACGCCAAAGTCGGAGTTGGAGTTGGAGATGGAGTTGAAGTTGGAGCTGTGGCCACAACCACTGACAGAGGCAAGGCAGAAATCCGACAGTTGCGCACATTCGAAAAAGATCAATGAGAATTGTGAAAGAAGCTGAAGACATACAGCAGACGACGGCGAGCAATTAAAAGCCTGCTAGCCACAAAGAGAGAAGAGAGTGGAGAGCAAAGAGACAGAGAGAGAAGCGGCCAAAAGCAAAACGTTTAAAGCGCCCAAAGCACGTCAAGTTGTCAGTGCGGATGGATGTGATCGCAGCACTGGAGGATCGCAATGCGCTACGATGAGAATGCCTCATCCAGTCCAGTCTCCAGTCTTCAGTCCAGTCTTGAGACCAGGAAGATGCGTATGGTGGATGCAAGGCTGCAGCTCAATTCAGATGTTGTCAATCATAAGCTTTGGCTTTGGCTCTCTCTCTGGCGGCTTTGGCTGGAAGTGTATCTGCATCTTTCAGTACGTGTATCTGCATCTAAGCGCGCTTCTAACGCACTGGCGCAGCTGTCGGATTTGCATTACTGCGTCGACTTGCCTTGAAATTATGTGAAATTGATCAATTTCAACGCTCTGCCTCTCTCCCTCCCTCTCTTTTCCTATATATATTTGGTATCTCCTGTTTTATTTTTGCTGCCTCTTCTGCGACGCCTCTCGAGTCAACGACGACGACGACGACGAGTACGTTTAATGTAAAATGTCAATCAAAAATTGCATTTTGCACTGCAACAGCAACAAATACGTTGAGAATTTAATTAGAATCGTGGCGATCGCGGCGCTTTTCCTGGGAAAATGCAAAATATATTCGGCTCAAAACTGATTGGTCAATTGAAGCCATGAGAGCTTTTCAACTTCAACGTCATTTGATGGCACAAAAAAAGTGTGGAAAAGTGTTGCAAGTCTTCAGATGATATTGATAAAATAGAAATAGCTTGGTCAATTCGAAAATATACCGAAAGGTATATATGATATATCGATGAACTATTGCATTCAAAATATACCGTGTACACAATAGACCAACAGACGTTTTTTGCTTTACAAAAATATTTTAGGAATTCAGAAATCATAAAGGCTGTAAAAAATGAAAATATATGTTTGTCTTAAAACTTATTTATGAATTGAAGCCTTGAGAAGCTTTTCAACTTTATTTGATGGCCCCCAGTTCAGCCAAAAGAAATAGCTAATAAAGATTATTAATAGTAAAAAAATAAATAGTGGGAGCGAAAGTGTGAAATTCAGCAGATGATAAAGTAGATGATGATGATATTAAAGTAGATTTGGGTGAATTGAGGCTTTCAATTAGTCAAATCTAAAATATACCAAAGGCTTAATTTGTTATATCAATGAAATATTGCATACAAAATAAACCTAGTACAGAATCTACCAACAGACGATATTTTTCATTACAAAAATATTTCGAGAATTCAGGAATCATAAAGACTGCCGAAAATGGAAAATATATGTTTGTCTTAAAACTTATTCAACATTCGAAGCCTCGAGACCTTTTCAACTTCATTGGAGCCAGCCGAAAGAAAGGGAGATGATATTTTAATAAAGTATAAAGAGCTGAGTTTAATTTGTGATTAGTCAATTTCAAGGATATCTTTATTATATCGATATACTATTACATTCAAAATATACCGAGTACGAAATATACCAGATTTTGTTTATGTTTTGCTGTACATGTATGTTGTTAGTATGAATTCGGTATGTTTTAGTATTTAGCACATTTTTGTTATATTTGAGTTTTAGTATATGTATTCGGTATATTTTAGTTTTAAGTATGCTTCGGCATATTTTAGTTTTTAAAGATATTTTTTTGTTTATTTAAGAGTTAGTATATATATTCGGTATATTTTTAGTATTAAATCGCATTTTGTTGTTTTTATTGAAAATTTCTATCGCGGTTATCTCGAGTCCACTCGAATATGGGTTTCTTACTTGCTATTTTGCTCAATTTTAAGTAAGCTGAAATATGCGATAAATAAAATATATTGAAAGGAGCTTCATTTTTAACAAATCCAGTGGAAAATTGATAAAAATGCCAAAATTGATGAATGGAAATTCGAAGACTCACCTTTTGATTGTGGATCGATGTAGATTCAAAGATATTCCAGCTAGCTACACGTGCCTGTAAATAGAAGAAGTTGCAGCAAAGTTGAGTTAAGAATTGAGTTGAGTATGGGGCAATCTGAAATTCTCAGTTTATAAAGACATAACTCAAAACCGAAATGATTGTAATAATGTTTGTGTTGTGTCGTCGGACAAAGTTTTAGTGCTCGATTCGCTGGAAAGTGTAAAATAAGGTAACAACATTCAGTCAACACCAAAACGAAAGAAAAAAAAGAAAAGAAAAAAAAAAACAACGGTGAGAAAATGCTCGGACCATCAAATTATGGCGTTTCTATATTGTCGTTGCTGCTCTCTTTTGTTGTTGTTAATTGTTACTGTTTTAGGTTTTTATAGCACTTCCAATTCGAAAGGGGTGAAGAGGGAGCTGGCAAGAGGAGGATGGGGGGGCAACTGCAAGCGGTTCCACATTAGAAATTCAAGTCCAGGCAATCGCAGGCGACGCGTCGGTCAACATCAAACACAACCGAAAAACCAATTGACAGTCTCACAAAACTGAGAGAGCGCAGTTTTGTGTATTAATTTGTCAACCGATTTGACAATGCAAAAATGCAAATAAAAAATAAAACAAAAAGCTAAAGCTAAAACGAAAACGAATTTTATATACTCTTTGCGCCATAAATCTGTCAACGCCGGAGTTTAGAATCATTTGAAGGAAGTACTCGTAGAATATATTTTGTGTAAATTTTCATGAGCTCAATGCACTCGAATGCAGTATAGCTTTTGGAATTATTTACGATCCATTTTGTATTCTGTATATTCAACTGATATTAACGACCTCGCACCGTTTAAGTGTGCAATTATTTTGGCACTTTAATTTTGTTAAATCGCTTTAAGTTTATTACTGATCAATTTCAACTGATGTCAAATATAAATATCCAAATTATAAGTTTGATTGCATAGTTGAAAAATTTAGGATTTCATTCTGAATATATTTTTCAAGTTTGAACATAAGAGGAAATGGAATAAAAAGACAATCTTACATTTAACTGGAAATAATTAAGTACAAAATTCAGTTGAAAGTGAACCACGACGCATTAAAATTTGAAATAACTTTGAATCAAATTCTAATATTTGGATGAAAAACATGAAAAACTCCAAGCAAGTAACTTATTATTAAAATAGTTGTTATAATTATTTTTGAAATAAATAAAGTTTATTTAAAAAAGAAACTACAAATTAATGCGATTTATATTTTTTAACGAATTTGCCACAGTTTGAAGTCTGAATTAACTAAAATGTATACATTTTTATGTAATTAAAATTCGAGAATGGTTTTTGCAAAAGAAATCACTTTAATTATTGAAATATATTCGATTGAATACTTTTAATATTGATTTTGCAATTGTGTAAAACCGTTTAGCTGAAATAATTACGAGCGCCAAATTGATTGCAACTCATTTAGATAAAAAGGATTTAAGCATTTAAAAGGGCGAAGAAAAATCATTTTTTTAATTGAGAGATTTCAATTTCCTTTCGATAGATTTGAGATTCAATTACAATATTAACTTCCAATGAAAAACAAGATAGAATTTTTGGTACAGACAACAATAGTTATGGTAATTACGATTCCGGAGAATTTAATTGCGATCGGATAAAAATTGTTGAAGTTATTGTTGAAATACTTCAGTATTTTAGTTGCTTTGGCTGACAATCTGGTACATTTAGTATGTAGTACTTCATGAATATACCAAATATGTAATTTGGTATATTCTCGGTGTGTTATTTAGTATATTTTTGTAATAACACCGCAGTGTTCTGGTTATATTCAAATGGGTAGCGGATATCAAACAGTCAAGCATACTCAACTATAGTTTTCTTACTTGCAAAAGAAATAATTTCAATTATTGAAAGATTTTCGAAAAACATGTTTTAATTTAATGGATATAATTTTTATTTTGCAATTATAAAAGTGATTGCTACTATGTATTTTTGGATAAAACTTTACGAATCTAGATCGAGATCGACAAATGCCGTGACACACTTGTAAATTTGGTTTTTGTTGGCTAAGAAGGTCGAAGTCGAAGCCAAGTTTGTTGGCTGCGCATCAATGGACTCCCATGCTAATTTAGTTACAACAGGCATCAAATGAATAAGTGTGAGTGCGAGTGTGAGTGTGAGTGTGAGTGTGAGTATGAGTACTCGCATGAATGCGAGTATCTATAACATTTTTTAATATGCTTCATTTCTTTGAATTTCATAATTACACGGCTTTGACCGCTCAACGACTCTTTGTCTTCAGTTTCAGTCTTGTTAATATAATTTTTGTGTTATTTTTTTTTTTTGTTGGTTGGTTTGAGTTTGGATTTGGGTTTGGGTCGTCTTCAGTTATGAGCACTCATATATGCGACGAGTACAGGTAAATATATATTTAGTCTTGTTGTCCACCCCAACTACTCCCCTCTCTCTCTATGGAGCTGTGCTGCCTGCTAACTGTTTTTGTCGTCATTCTCAGCTTTTTAGTGTCTGTGTGTTTTCTTGAATGAAGTGGCAACTGGTTGACTGCTAGCCTCTTGCTTGACTTGGCTTGGCTTAATTAATTACGAGTATTGTTGTATAATTTGTAGTTGTTTAAGCATAATTCACAAGAAGCTCATGAATGGCTCGCTTTACACATTTCCGGTGGTACAGTTGTGCCCGCCACACAAAATAATATAGTAAAATAAGTAAAAAAGATAGGTACAGTCGAGTTTGCTCGACTGTGAGATACCCGCTAGCCATTGTGAATAAAAGCGAAAGAGTGCGATATAATTCTCTAAATATACCAAAGTAATATACCGATAAAATACTACAAAAATATATATAATACCAAAAAACATATACCCTATACATATACTAAAAACATACGAAATGCTATTTTTTATATATTCAGATAGTGCTTTGCTCAAAATATACCATAAAGTGCAAAATGTACTGTCAGCCGAAACAGTCCATAAAAATACCTACTTGATATACCATAAAAATAACAAAAATATATCAAATGCTACAATTGTTATATTCGTTAAATTATCACAATTGAATACAAAATCGCCCAATTGTCAGTCAACACAGTCCATAAATATGGCAAATTAATAAGCCGCAAAAATAGTGAAAAATATACCAAATGATATATTGTGTATATTCAAATGTTGAGATATTTGGTATACTCAAAACATACCATAGTGTGAAATTTACACCAGATTGTCAGCCGAAGTTGTCTAAAAATATATCAAATTAATATACTGCGAAAATACATAAGACATGCCAAATGTTATATTTGCTATATCGATGAATTACCACATTTAAAATATACCATAGAGGTGGAAATATACCAGTTTATCAGAGGACATGTAGTTAGTATGCGTTTCTCCCCTCACAAAAGAAAATGAAATAAATTCTATATTTTTTAACTGATCTTAATCATAGACACTATTGTGTAGCAAAACTCGCAACTTTAAAGAATCAAATGAGTTTCTCAGAGATCTAGGTGTTAATGCAGACAGGCAGACGGACAGGGCTATATCGTCTCGCTGATCAAGAATATATATACTTCATATGATTGGAGTTGCCCCCTTTTGCCTTTCACATACATTTCTTGGAGACACATAGTTATAATACCCCTCTGCCTCAAAGGTGGCTGGTATAAAAATGCGCTCGCTCTTCTGCTGCCCGTTGCCTGCTGTCCAATGGGCCATGGTCCGCCCAGTTAACTGAAACTGAAACTCTGCTCTGCTCTTGTTGTTGTACTTGCTCTACTACAACAACAACTACCTACATACTGCGACGGCATACTTTATATAGTATGTGGCTAAGGCTAAGAAAAGGGCGTTGTGGGCAATGTCAATCAATTGGTTGGCTGACTGGCTCTTTGGCTCGGTGGCTCTTGGCTGGTTGGCTACTCTCTGGGCCCAAAAGCAATGCGAACCTGTGGCCCAAGCGAAAAAATGGCAGCTGACTGACAGACAGATCGAAAATGTTGCCACAGCCAGCAGCAGCAGCAGCAACTGAAATTGTGCCGAGGACTGGTCGAGACTTGACTTGACAGGCGGTGGCATGGCACGGCCACGACTTGCAGCCACCTCGGGGAGAGAGAGCGAGAGAGAGCGCAAATCGATTGAACTGCCTTCATTAAACACAGCTCCCTCTCTCTCTCTCTCTCTCTTTCTGACTATCTCTTTTATTCTGCGATGCTGCTGTCTTTGTCTGGCACAAGCGCCAAGACTTTAATAACTCCTTTCCTGCCGCCGATTTGTGGCAAGCCACAGTCGAAGTCGAAGTCGAAGTTGCAGCCGCCACAAGTTTCAAATCGAGATCACGGCTGCTGCTGCTGTTGTTGCTGTTGTTGTTGTTGTTGCAGCTTCGATCAGGCAGCAAGCAAATGGACGAGAGCTCCACTAATTTCCATGTTGGCCACAATTTGACTTCTGTTCGCTGCTGCTGCTTTGGCCACATTTTGCCACAATTTGCGCGCCGTGATTGCGGCCTCAGCTTCAGCTTCGACTTCAGCTTCGACTTCGACTGACTGCCTGGCACGCAATTTGCAAAAAGCACAAAACAAAAGCAAAAAGAAAACGAAAGAAAGAAAAAGAAAAAATCGGAGCAAGACACATCTGCAACAAATTGGAAGCCAATAATCAAATGTCAGTCAGAGTTCTTCTGACTTTCTGTCTGTCTCTCTGTCCGTCTGTCTGGCTGTCTTTTTATCTGACAGTCAGTCAGTTCAGCGTATTCGCGATCCGGCCACGTAGTAAATCAGTTTTACCCCCAGTGCCTCATTATTCAAACTTGGCTCACTGTTTCCCCCCCCTTCCTTCCACGCCTTTCGGTTCTTGTCTCTATCTTAGCAATCTCTGTTTTGTTTTCCTTCTCTTTTTTTTGGTTTGGTTTGTGGAATTCTTGTGGCGTGTCCGATCTGCATGTCTATTCATTTAAAAGTTTTCGATTTTGATTTCATTTCATTTTGGCATTTGGCATTTTGCCTTCACGCTTTGTTGCTTCTCGACGGGCGGAGTTGAAACTCTCGGGGCGGAGACGCAACGGGATGAGATGGGACTCGGACTATGGACTGGGGACTGAGTTTAGTTTATAAGGTAGATCGTTTTTTTTTTTAGTTTTAATTTTCGTATTTTCTGCTGTGGTAGATCTACAGTGACTTACTCAGCTCTGGTCTTAATTGTTCCGTCGATGTCGATCGCTTCTGTTTTCTTAGTATCGGAATAATTATCAGTGTCTTGAGAACTTGGTTGGTTGCCTAGAACAGAGAAGATGAGAAGATCCATTGATGGATCAAATACATGATTAGTTGCAGCTCATTAACCTGGCAACATTCAAATTCCTAGAAAATTATGCATAAACTCTATTATATAAACTTTCAAATATTTCATTCCCTAATCTCAAATTAATTTGAACAAATTGCTTTCGGTTTTATTTGTTATTTGAGCAAAAGCTTCTCACAACACATTTGTATAATTCAATTTGCAAATAGATACTTTAGTAGCTTTATAGACTTTGTCGCTGTTAAGATCAAAGAGCAAACTCTGATTGCGATCCATTATCAAAGATCATTGATCCCAAATGCTTTCCCATACGTAACTACGCTTGTTAGCTAAATGTGAACTTTCAAAGATCAGCAGCGATCATAAACTAATTGCATATTTAGAAAAAAAAACCAGCAAAGTGAATACTTTAATCACTGTTTGAGCTTAACTGCCAAGATCAATGATCTTAAAGATTGTGTATAATAAAAAGATAACAACAACAAACGAATAAAAACTAATTCATTAATATGTGAATTGAACTTTCAATTGAAATAACTTTTGTATTAAATCATTTTCGGAAATATTTGTAAATGATTCAATTGGAGGAGTCTTGCTTAATTGATTTTCCGCTTTTCAAGCATCAACTAAATTTGTGATTTCACATTCAACTCACTTCCACGTGAATTAAAAACCAATGACATTTCATTATCTCTCTCTCAGATCGATACACATGTGTTTTTTTTTTGTTTTCTTTGTGTCTTGTCTCCATTGTCGTATTGCTTTGCTTTGTTGTACATACAATATTATATGCAGTATATAAATTCTGGGCCATTGGCGTGTTTCGGGCATTATTTTGATTGGTTCCACATAACGCGCGCTTCTCGAATAATTAACAATAAAAAATTTCAAACACATTTTGACACAATTTTAATAGTCAATAAAAGTTGAGGAGAGCGTTAAATGAACAGGAGCGCCGTCAAAAGTGCTCCAAGTGCTCCACCAACAACAACAACAACACAACAACAACAACACAACAACAATCGACATCAACAACAACAATAACAACAACTTGTTGCTGTTAATGTGGCCATTGTTCGAGTTTTTTGTTGCCTGTTCTCGCTGCTGTTATTGCTGTTGTTCTTTTTGTTGTTGTTGTTGACAAATCGATAAACAGCTCAATTAGCATTTTTGATCTTAAAACGTTCCGAATGTTACGCCGCCCAACCCAAGCCCAAGCCCCAAGCCCATTGCTTACCCCTGCCCCTTCCTTCTTTCCCTTCTCTTCCCTTCCCGTTCACTGTGGTAAAACGCGCATAAAAAGTCATTCATTTGACTGGCCAGAAGTGATGGTGGAAAGGGGCTGGCTGCAAGGGGGGAAGGGGGAAGGGGGGGTTAAATGGTAATCATATATCAAAGCATAAAAAATTGAGTTCAATAATAAATTTGTATGCTCTTGTCGTACGCCACACAATTATGCAAAATGAGCTGTCAAACTTGGCAATTGACAGCTCAAAGTTTCAAATTCAAAGTTTCAACTTGCCCGCAAAATTTGTGACTCTCTCGGCCAAGCTAAGCGCACAAGGGCAAGGGTGACCCCCCAAGAGGGGGGGATCAAGTGCGGGAAATTTTATGAATCGACTCTGAAGATGACAGCCAGACAACCAAACAGATGTCACGTCAATTGTGACGCCCTCTCACTTCCACTTCCCCTCTCACTCACTCTCGTTTGCCCCTATTTGGTAGTGAAATACATTTGGAACGTTGTGCAACACTAACTAGTGCGCTTAACAACACTATTGTTAAATAATAATGAAATTCAACTTTTCTATATTGAAATTTTAAATTTGAAAATTGTGAAACTTTAAGAAACGAAAGATTTTTATACCCGTTACCCATAGTGTAGAAGGGTATTATAACGTTGTGCTTCCACGAAGTTGTTGCACAGCAAAAGGTGACATCTCAGATATTATGTACTCTATGGTATACATATGTTAAATGTAGTACCACATTGATATACTAAATATAGCCTTAAGTATTTTGCGGTATATTATTTCGGTATTACTTGGACTGTTTTAACTGACAATCTGGTATATTTTGTACTCTATGGTATATATTATGAATGTATAACATTTGGTACATTTTGTAATATACTGATTTGGTATATTTTAAAAATAATACCGCATTGTTTTGCATATATTTTTTGCATATTTTCTATAGATAAATCTATGGTTATAATTAAAGAAGTTTAATGCCTACCAAACAATACAATTTTATTGTGATTGCGCAGTTTTGTTTCTTTAATTTTGGGTTTCAATTGCTTTGGATGGCAAACTGGTATAAGAAAGTAGTGGTATATTCATTTAGCATATTGTAAAATAAAACTGAATTGTCGTATGCAGATTTCAAATTTAACTTTATTAAAATTTTAAACTTTTAGAAACGAAACTTCTATTTTGCGGTAAATAATATAAATCATTTTATTATAGTTGAAATGCATTAAGTTTACAAATATGAAATATACGATTAACGATAACGATTTTAATTTGTATTGATATGATATATTGACATCATAAGTATAATTTGCTTCAAATTTGTATTGCACTTTATTATTCATATTTGTTTTAATCGGTAGATGAACTAAACAATAAATACTAGAATTTCAAATTAAGTTATATTGATTATTATACTTCAAAAATGAATGTCTTTCTGTTGATTCTATGTTTCTTTCAATGAAAAAACAAAAAAAAAGGGTTTAGTTGACACAACTTATAATTTTAAATTTTTACAGTATGATTTCTTACTATAATTTTAAATGGTATTTTGATTTACATACATTAATATACTTCAAAAACTTTATCTTAAGACGTAATATACAAAATTTTCTGTTGATTTGATTGTATATTTCAAAAAAAAAAAAAAAAAAAAAAGAAACGTCTTGAATTTTCACTACTGACTCCCATTCTCTCTCTCTATCAACTGACATAAAATAATGTACTATTTGGAATAATTCTTAGTTCAATTTTCGGGATCATCTATTTGCGCTTCAACGTTCTTCCGCTTCGCTCTTCCGCTGGGCATCACCCTTGCCCTCATCATTATCGTTGATGTGTCCCTGCATACACTTGCGATAGCAGTCGAGATTCATTTGCTGCAGACCCTTGACTGCCTCAACCGCCGTGGTGGCCGTGTTTAGGCTCTTCAGAAATTCCTGAACTGACGTGAAGCGGATGCCACAGCGTCGTGATGGATTCTCCTCCTCCTCCTCCTCCTCCTCCTCCGGTAAATCTCGCTCGTCTTCGAAGCTGCTTTTCGATTCCCCCGAACTCTGCTTTTTATCCATTTCCACAATAAATAGAGAGTTACATTCTATTTATTATGATAAACTAATAAACAAAAAGAGTTTGACATTCGGGTCAAGGGTTGCCAATCATTTCCAGTTGCTTCGATTAAGCGATGCAAGCGAAGTTGAAGGTGCGGTGCAGTGCAGTCAGGTTTTGAGTTAAAGTCACTTATTTCAATAATTCAATCACGTGTTATCGAATAATTGAATAAGTCATCGTGTCGAGCGACACAAATTTAATTTCAATACGCAGAACGTTCATCGTTTAACGTTTAACGAACGGACGACAGCGTCAAAGACGATTGCCGATTGGCGCACCACAAACCGAAGAGAGAAAGAGAGCGAGAGGAAGAGAGACAGCAAATCAGATAGAGAGAGAGAGAGAAGAGACGTAGACGGAACCACAACAACGCGTGAGTGATTGTCGCAAAAGCTCAAAGGCAACGACAACTCTTCGAATTGTACTGATTTTTATTTATTTTATGTTTGAACCGAAACGTTCATGGAATTCCAAATGATCTCCGACTGATGTTTTGCCTGAATCTCCTCCGACAGTCGGACGACTGCGCCCCGTAGTAATAGGGAGCCCCTTCTTACCGATAAAGCCATATGCTGCGTTATTTGAAGTACAGTGAAAACACTCTTTGACGGAAACTTGCATTTAAAAGTTACCAAACTGTTTACATTGCGCTACCTTTTAACGACGTTTTGTGCGTCTCATAAATATTGGAGTATTTACGATTCCTGAAGAAATAAATTTTAATCGCAGAAACCGGATCGTAATTGCTTTGTTTAATAATCGTGTATATTTTTCATATACCATATATATGATCTATCAATATTTTTTTTTTAGTATCTTTCTAATGTCATATATCGATGTGCTAAATATCGTTTTTCATATATCTTAGTATTTTGTCGGTTTATTTATGAGGTAGATTTTCAATATGCCATATTTGGTATTTCGATATTCCAAAATATAATTTTTGGTATGTTTTAGTATATTATCGGTATATGGTTATTCGTATTTTTTTTAGTATTTTGTCGATATATTTCGGAATTTTGTTAATTATTTCGTATATTTTATAAATATTGGTATTATATTCAAAATATACCTAATACACAAGCTGGCTGAATAATACTAACTATACAACTAACTATATATGTACTAACAAAATACTAAAACTTCACACTCGTATCTTTTATTAAAACTATGTAGGGCAATAATTTTGTACTTGTTTTTTTTTTATATATAGTATAGAATACAAAAAAAAGTTAAAATAAAAAAGCTACAATAAAAATTATATCGTTCGATAACATATTTTTTCTAATAATATTTACACAATTGTGAACCATCTATAATTCTGCATTTGAAGATTTGTCATGTGCTTTACCCAAAATTTGTTCATCATAAGACCAAGAGGCTTAGTTCGCATTTTGTTAGAAATAATTTCATATAATGATCGTCATAGAAGCGTTTGTTGAGCGAGGTATCACTGTACTACGCGCACTTACAGTAGTACTTTACTTGTAGCCCAGTTACTTGGCAGTTACTTTGCCAATTGCTGTGGGAAAAAGTTGTCGAATTGGATTTGGGACCGGGCGTGTCGAATTTCCATTAACATCATGTTCAGCTGCTCCACCTCGTCGGCGATAGCAAACACAGTTAACAGCAAAGAGCAAACAGCGATTGTGATTGCGATTGTGATTGCGGATCGCGTCGAATCGCATTTTAAGTGTGCCCGTATTAAGGGCTACCTTGAACTTCAAATTCCGTTCAATTACTCGATGTTGACATTGATGGCTTTCTCACTTAATCGCCATAAATAACTCAATAAATACGACCATAACACGATTTACGACCTGGCTATTTAATGCTTCCTATAAAATTGAGGGAGTGCCTCAGTCCCACTTTAAATTCACAAATATTGCCCTGTATAGAATTATCTATGCGTTGTGCAGGGTATTTGGTAGTCGATGTATGAAGGTTAAGAGAATCCCAATAAATTAATATCGCTTAGGATTAATCAATCATTGATATTTGATTGAATAAAAATTTAAAAGATATCGATATCTACAACAATGAGATCACATTATATTGAAAACCAAAAAATAATAGTGATAAAATACAATCTAATTAAATTTACATATTCATGAATTCTATGGATTGAAAAAACTTGTTTTACTGTAAGTTTTTTGAATGTTCTGATCGGAAAACAATTAATGTGAAACACAATAATTTAACATCGCTAAAATAATGTTCAATGACGTTTTTTAATAATTGCGATATTAACTGAATAAAACTTGAGAACGTGTAAAAATCGATTTGAATGAATGAAAAGTAGTTTCCAACTTGTTTCATTATAATGACCAAGTATTCTTAATACTGAGTTAACTGGGAAAAATGCCAGATTAACACCGTTTAAAAAATATTTAATAATAATAACTAAATCCAAAATTGTTTTTACATTATCAAAGGATTACAAATTTATAATTACGATCATAATCGAATTTGAATAAAAAGAAAGCTGTAGAACATTTATGTAAATGAAGATCTATCATATGTTTAAAGACGATCAACATTTAAAAACGAATAAAAAACCATCATTGACTAAAAATAGAAAATGTTGAATTGTGTTTTCTTAATTTAATTGGATTTTAAAAAATGCATTTTACAAATCTATTTACGCAGTTTCATCGTGTGTCAACTCACATGCCATAATTGCTAGGTACACAAAATGGAAAATTGAAAACGCAAAATGGAAAAAGGTAAAAATAGAATCTTGCGTGCAACGAACAACAAACAACGAATCTTATTTGATTCCCATTTAAATGATACGTGAAATAAGAAAGCGAAATCAAGTTTTGTCACACGGCCAACTGGATGTCATAATTAGCATGTAGCATGAGAAAGCAAAACAAATGAAAACAGAAACAACTATAATTCCATTGTGTAAACATTGGAGTCCAACAAAAACTCAGCAAAAAACTATAATCAGCAAATGAACAGCAATCAATGCTTTATCGACTGGATGCCCCAAGGCATCGAAATATCCGCACGTAAACTGGGTCGATAACTGACCTACAGCAAAGGTGTGAATCAATCGACGGCGAATCCTGCTGTCTGTCTGTCTGTTTGTTCAGTTCAATGCAGTTCAGTTCAATGATCGGTCCGAAGAGGAGATTCGATAGATTTTTGACATACTCAACTCAATGGTGGATGTGGTGGATTTTCTCATTCACACGCTTGAGGTCCGTGGGAGAAAAATGCGTGAGTTGTGTGTTTTGTAGCTCACAAAACGTATTGTTGAATGCTTTGTGCGGCTTTTTGGGGCCAAAATTTGCGCTGATTGGGTTCGTGGCTGAGTGCGTGGCAACTTAAACTTAAACAAATCAATACGAAAACGATGCAAATGGCAAAAGGTATGTCAACAATGCTGCCGAGTAATTGGCAGTGTGCTCCAAGGAGACAATCAGCAGCAACAGTGCCTCCTGAGGCTGAAGGAGCTCAACTCCAGCGGCTGATGACGTTGGCTCTGATGTTGATGATTGCGTTATGTATGTCTGTCTCATTCTCAGTCTCTGTCGCAGTCGCAGTCTCTGTCGCCGATTGCGATCGCTCTCTCGCAGCTTTGCCGCCAAAGTGCAGCTAAACATCTGGAGCAGCAGCATTGAGCAACATCACTTGTCCCACTCTCCGCAAAAAGGCAGGTGATCACTGATCTTTGCCGACTCATTCGTCGCCCAGCCAAGAAGGCTTTGATCTGTCACCGCTGCTGCTGACCCACCATAGTCCAACTCCAAGTCGGAGTGTCCAAGCTTTTGCCAATCGAATCAGAGCCTGGCGCGCGCACCAGCAGATAAAATTATTGAAATTACATTGGCAAGACGCCAAAGACGTGAACGAAGTCGCAGTCGAAGTCGAGTCGAGTCGATCAGCTGCAACACACACAGCTGCCACAAACACAAGTGCTGCGATTTCTTTTGAGCTTTTGCGCGCGACACGATCGCCAACACTTTGGCGCAACAGAATTAAAGATCCGGCAATAATTATCGCTTTTAGTTTCAACTTGGCCTGTCAATGTAATTCCAAATATGTCGTCAGTGTCGCGTTGTACTTGTGTAGTAGCTCATCAGGTCGCTCAGCTCCACGTTCTTATCCCAGGCCAAAACTCCAGTTGTGTGGAGTGGAATCTTCTTCATTTGATCGGCTCGACTCACTGTGATTTTCATTCGATCTTTCCCTCTCCATCTCCTACTCCCTACTCCGTACTCCGTACTCCCTCTTTCCGTTTTTAAAATGTAATCATCATTAAAATATTTATGGGCCATCTCTCGCTCTAACCAACGCAACAAGGCAAACCCAAAGCACCCAATCGAGGCAGTTAGTTGGACAAAACTGTGGACGGCTTGTAATGACCATACATAGCAATTGGTTCTCACGTTTCGTAAGAAACGCTGCCAATTTGGCGTCATCGTTGTCACAGTTGGACGACTTGCACTTGGACCATCTCAAGCTCGAATCAACTTTGAATCGACTCGAGACGAGTTGCTGCATCGCTTGAATCACACCAAACAGATTGAGAGTTGTCCGCTGTCATTGTCATTGCCACCTCGCAAAGCAACAAAAAATAAAACGCGAAAATATCTCAAATATTTCTTAACAAATCGATTTGTTAGACCTGATCCAAGTAAACTTGGCAAAGCACATTTTCAGCTCTAGCGCTAATCGAATTAAAACGTTTTATTTAGAATGTTACAATTAAAATTGCAATAAGTAGGAAGTGACTTCAATGCAATTATATTATCAAATGATTTCCCAATATAATGATCTTGCGCTTTATCAAACGCTAATCATTCTTTACCTAAGTATTTTTATGGTATATTAATCTGGTGTAATTAGCAAAATATGGTATATTTTCAAATATATCATGTGGTATACTTCTTGTATTTTTGTGATTTATTATTTTGGTGTATTTTGAAAGTAATACCAGAAGGTAACGGATATCTCACAGTCGAGCACACTCAACTGCAGCTTTCTTACTTGTTTAATGTAAGCTACACAGTATTTTTTAAGTGTAAGTAACTGTATTTTCTTAATTTTTCAACTCTAACAAGTTTAAGCTTTAAAGTAATATAGCTCAATTTATTAAATAAAAATAAAGCTTACTACTATTTGAAACATTTAATTTGATATTTCTGTTTTTTTAACCGGAAGCCTTCAAGCACATGTGAAAGCCTTCTAATTTTCTTTATTTACATATGTTTATCATCTTTTGCTGAAATTTAAAGTTTTGTGCATGCAATAAATGTACTTTTAATGAGGTATGATCTTTGACACATGCCAGCTTTGGCTGATTATGCAATCGAGCTTCCAAGTTTCTTTAAATCTTCATTGAATTTGATTTTGTAATCGTATTTTGCTTTAAATTCTCTTATTACTCAGCAAATTATAAAAGCTTATGTGAATTGTCTGAACGAAGCTTTTAGGCTTCTTAATATTTTAGTTTTCACGTCTACTTTTTGTAATTAGCTAATTTTTCTCCTGCTTCAAATTACTCAAAGTGTAAGTACTGTAAATAAAAGTGTATTGTAATTAGATCTTAGCGAACCCTAAAAACCCAAGCAATCTTGGAGTTTTTTTCATCTTGAACTTATTTTTGTAATGTTAATGTATGATCTAACGCGTCTTAAGCTTTTAAGTTAAGTTATATCTTGCATGAGTTTATTTATGTGTTGTTTTTTCTAATTAATTTAATTTAAGCTTACATTTTGTATATTGTGGCGTGTTTTACTCTATTTCGAGCTAAGCTTGATAAAACCCCTATTTGTTATTAATTTCTTCTCAAATTAATCACAATTGTAAAATAAGCTAGTGTCATTGATATATCTGGACATAAAATGTATGCGCTTTTATTGTTATTATGTTAGCTCTGAAACATTCTTCATATTACCTTTTAAGTTAATTTTTATTTATTTTCATGTTGTTTTTTTTCCGATGAACTGCAAGTTTCAATTTAGCTTACATTTTATTGTATTGCCAACTAAGTTTGATAAACCCCTTTTTGTAATGTTCTTCTCAGACTAAGCTAGTGTCATTGGCAGAGCACTTAGATATGTTGGACAGCTTTGACGCCACTTGCCTCACTTTGTTGCTGCTGCTTCGATTTGTCTGGCCATCGAGGCGTTTCACTGTCATTGCCATTGCCAGCCAATGGCTCTCGCACTTGGTCTGTGGGGTCTGATGAGGTCTGTCGTCTGCATCGAAGTCGTTTGACTGACTTGTCATATGTGGCATATGTAGCCTTAAATGTTGTTGCTGCTGCTGCTGTTGTGGCAGCTGTTGTCGTTTATCAATTATGACAAATCTTTGCGCATGCGTGGCCAGCGTCGTCAGTCGAAGTCGAAGTCGCAGTCGAAGCCGCAGTCGAAGTCGAAGCCATCGCAGCTATTTTTATAAAACTTTTGCCAGCTCCCCTCTCTCTCCCTCCCTCCATCCTTCACCCAGTGCAGTGTCGCACTGTGAGTCGGGGCCCCGCCCCTGCCTATAACCATTCGCGTTTCATTTTAATTTGTAATTATTTCTTGAGCGTTTTTGCTGTTTGTCTTCGTCTGCTGCTTTTTTTCTTTGCCTTCTTACGTACGTAGTGTGTACTTCTGTCTGCTTCTTCGTCTTCGTCTTCATCATCATCAGCATCAGCAGCAGCGTTGAGGGGTCTTCATACTTAGAGTTTTGCTTCTTCCTTCACATCGCGCGCGTTCATTATCGTCTTGTATAATTTCAAACGATTCCGTAGTTATTGCTATTGTTGTTCCTGTTTGCTCTTCACAACAGTTTGCATGTTTGCCTTTTTTCGAACTTCATTTGCGCTTCGGTTCGGTGACAAATAAATTAAGTAGCCAAGCGCAAAAAAATACAACAACTAAAAAAGTTGCCCGGCTGCTTTGGCCATCACATCACAAGAACAACAACTATAACAACTAGCTGCAATTAAGAGGAGTTGTTGTTGTCGTCGTCTCCATCGTCGTCGCTCTACTGGAGTTGTCATTGTCGTCGGGCCTCAGTGCTCAGCGTTCTTCGCACTTTTGAGAACGCCCCTTTTTAAGATTTATTAAATGTTCGGTGATTGGAAGCGGTTATTGCCGCTTTCCCCTCCCCCTCCCTCTCTCATTCACTCTCTTCAACTTCTCAGAATGGCGACTTCAGAATGTAGACACACCTAGATAAAATACAATACAGCTTATGCATTGATCTCGCAAAAAGTCGCTCTTTATTTAGTGCTGACGAATTTGTCAATCGCATAGATCAATAATATCAAGTTATCTTTCATTGGATGCTCTAAAAACTTCGGTCTGACAAAATCGTTTTCTCTATATTGATATGTATTTAAAACATTCAACTTATTGAATTCTAGGTGGGCTTTCATATTTTACTTTACTTTTTAATAAATTCATTACTTCTTTTGATTGCTTTGGTATATTATGAACGTAATGGTATATTTAAAGAAGAACATTGTATGGTATAGTATAAACGTTATACTATAATTCAGTATTTTCGGTATATTTATTATATTTATTTTTTATATTTTATGAATAATACTGTACAACGCTTATGCATTGATCAGGCAAAAAGTTGCTCTTTAGTGCTGACCAAAATTTGTATCTCATAGATCAATAATATATGGCTGTTCTTATTTTACTTTACTTTTTAATAAATCCATTTAATATGGTATATTGTGAACGTAAAGTATATTTTAGTATTTGGTATACTTATGCGGTATATTTTAAGAATAAGTCTGCATGCTCTATTATGATTGTAATAGTATGTTTTAGTAGTTTTGGTAAATATTAAGAATAATACTGCACTGTTTTAGATTTATTATCGCGTATTTCAAAGTCGAGCACACTTGAATATAGCTTTCTTTCTCATTAACTTTTGTGACTAAAGTCTTGCTTTCTTCATTTCTGCTTTTTATTCTTTAACTTTTTGTTTGGCTTCTAATCTCTGCAAACTACTTCGCAGAAATTACCTTAAAAGTGCTCGTTGAAAGTATAATTACAAAAAATATATAACTAAGGAGAATGTTTCACTTATTTGAAATGCGGTAAACCAATAAAATAAATTTGGTATATCCTAAACATGTTTTAATATTTTTTAGACTTATACTGCACTTTTTGCTTCTTCTGTAGTTTACAGTTGCATTTAGTTAATTTAAGTAATTGAATTTATTTTTCTTTCTTTTGACAGAAAATAAAAAATCGAAAATATTGAAATCATTTTCTAGTATATTACAATATGTGAATGAATTTCGCATTTTTTTTTTCCATTTATTGTGACTACTTCATGTTTGTTTGTGGAGAGTAAACTAATAATAATAATAACTATCTTTGACAGCATCACAGATGTATAACATACAAACTAAAATACCAAAACTAAATTAATATACCAAGTTTCCGAGATTCAAATAACAATGAATTCCGTTACTTTTGCCAATATTTGATGCACAATTGGAATTGCATGCTTGCAATGCTTGATGCGAAATGATGTTGAATCTTAAGCAGAAATACGCAAGCTGAGGATGCCACATAATGTGACCAGATGCTGCCCACACGTTGCCACAGACATCAGAAGACAGCAGACACTCAATCAGCGCTCAGTCTGTTGCCAACTTGAAGCCAAATCAGCTGCTACTGTGCAGAGACCAAAAAGAAATGAAAAGCAAAAGAGACAGAGGGAAGAGTTTGAACCTGAACCTGAGCCTGAGCTTCAATGCCTTTTGAGGTGGAAGCGAAGTCCGAGTCCGAGTCCGAATCCGAGTCGTTTATTAATTTGGCATATGACAAATTATGCGTTGGCCAGCAATTAGAACTGAAATCAACAGACAACAGACAACTGCTGGAACTTCTCTGTGGCTCACAGTCAAAGTCAGAATCGGAGTCAGAGAGTTCTCTCTGCTGGGCTTTTAGTAGCGATTTAGCGCTGATTTAACAAAATTTTGTGCAAGACACACAAAGGCTTCGTTCGATCTGGCGGCGAGGACAGCCGCCCAGAAGGCCCAGAAGAGGTGAATGAAGCTGACTGAGGACTGAGAACTGAGGACTGAGGACGAGGTGCGTCAACAGACGACAAGTGGCACTTTGGCGCATTAAGAAAATCTCTACAAGTGTCACTTTGGCAGAGAGTCCGACTCCGACTCTGACTCCACCGATGAAGGAGGAGGGGATGGAGGTAGGGAGTGAGTCTGAGTCGAGTAGAATTATAACGCCAACGTTGACCAGCAAAACCAAATGCAATTTCACTGCACAACGAGGATTATAAATCTCGGCTTCAGCTTCAGCTTGAGCTTCAGCCTCGTCCCTGTGACTGTGACTGTGGCATGTTTAATCACTTTTCATTTAAGCAACAGCAGCAGCAGCAGCGGCAGAAAAAGAGAATATATATTCATATACGTATATGTATACTTGTAGTATAGCTGAAAATTTGTCCAGTCATCGGCATTATTTAATGAGTTGCCAACAGGTTGCACAGGCCAAGGCGAAGAAGCCAAGCAGAAAATCGAAGCCGCTGTTGCAGCAGCCTCAGCCGCAGCCTCAGCAGCTCCGTCCTGCTTCAGTTTCAGCAGTTGCAATTTGCTGAGTCAGTGCCGCAAACAGAAGCCAAACAGCAGTCGCAGCAGTCGGCGCATCAGTCAGTGCAACTTGCAGCTTGCAGCAAGTCCGGGTGCAACCTACGCCTGCTCAACTCGCTTCCTTGTGAGCCTGCCTCTGACTCGAAATCTCTGCGGCTCAGTCTCAACCTGCGCCTGCCAGAAGTGTCATGTAAATGCAACTTGTTGGGCGCTGCCATCGCCACCGTCGACGTCGCTGCACTTGACATTGCCACTGCCTTTTGCCACTGCCACTGTTGCTGTTGCTGCCCCCGCCATCTGTGTTGCCCCCTTCGCAACGTGTAATGTCAATTTGACAGACAAACTGTCGACCGTTTGAAGCATATTCAGCTACTGTCTACTGTTGCCCATCCACCGATTATGATTTGTTTGATTATGCTACCCTACGCGCCACCAAATGTGGCATATTCGCTGTCTACTAATGTTGAAAAAAAAAACAAAATAATTGATAATGAATAACGTTTCCTTTTTAAAACAGCATTTGAATACTATTGATTTAAGGAAACATTATATTCCAATCGAACAACTTTTAACTTCAAAACTAAATCGCAAACAAATAAACTTTATATTTGGTATTTCAGTTCGAAATTAAACAACAAGCAGACAAAATAAATTTGATTAGTATCTAAAAACAAGAAGCTATTCTTAAAAAATACCAAGACAAACATTTGGTATATCCATTTAAAATATGTCAGATTGTCAACAGAAAGATGTAATTGTCTGTTACATCTTTTGCTACATTTCCTTTACAATCCAATTAAACCTAGAAACTAAATGAAAATGATAAACAAAATTCTAAATAATTGTTGATGAGGTTCATATTTCAGTTGTAGTTGGTATTCGGTTTAAAAATTAAACAAGCATATAAAATTGTGTTGCTTACTATATAGAAACAACTAAAAAGCCATTCCTAAAATACAACAAATTAAGATACCACAAATATGAAATATAAATTTGGTATATCAAAGTAATATTACATTCAAAATATACAAAAATAATACTGATGAATTCCGAAGTTTATATCTGGTATATCAATAACTATTGCATTCAAAATATTCCAAATTAATACTAAGGAAAAATACCTAAACATACCAAACGTTTTATCTGGTATATCGCTATATTATAACATTAAAACAATGTCAAATTAATACATACCGAAGGTAATATCGATATCAAGAAAAATACTGAAATATACCGAAGGTTATACATGGTATATCGATAGACTACAGCACCGAAAACATATCAAACAATATTTAAGCTTATAAAAGATGGTGCTGATCAAGAAAAGTGAACTTTAATATATTTTTAATGTGCTCTTTTCAATTAATGTTTAACTCTTTTATTTCAATTGCAATTACTTGTTACTAAATGATGCCTTTCTTTATTTCGACAACAAGAATATTTACGCATTTAAAAATATAAGTTTTTAGTTTTTTTTTAAACAAATAAAATAAATGTGATTTTAAGGCGAAAGCTTATGGAGTCTGAGTTTTATTTTGTGGTTGTGGTAGCGCCGCAAAGTGTTATTGCCGCCGGCTCAAACTGAAGCCACAGTCGATGGCATGTGGTAAAATCTGCTGCTTGCAGAGCAGCCTAGAGCGAGAGAGAGAGAGAAGAGTGAAGAGGAGAAGTGAGGAGGGAGAAGGAGGTAGGCTGACTTTGGGTAAGGGCACCTCGACCAGTGGCTGCCACAGCTACTTCAACTTGAGGCGCAGACAAAGTGCTACTTCACATGCTTAGAGGCACGCAGATTACACTTGTACACACACACCAACACACACACAGACACACGAGTGTGTGTATGTATGACCGCCTGGCGTTGGCATCTACAGCATTCAATAAAGAATTTTTGCGATTTTTATCTGTATGCCGCGTCACCCGAATCCAAATCCGAATCTGAATCTGAGTCCCAATACAAATACAACAAACTACATAAATAATCGTATGAATACTCATACTCGCACTCGTACGAATCGGAATGAATACCCGTTTAGCTGGACAGAGACAGAGACAGAGAAGAAGTGATGTTAGTGCTCAGAGAGAGAGAGAGGAGAGTTTTTGCCCCTTTGCTTAATACTCATAATTGATTAAAAAGAAAATTTCCATGGCATTTATGCGTACCACGCCACTCATACACACAATGTCGACTTGTTGACAGCCTCAGAACGAAGACAGAGCGAGAGAGAAGAGTACGAGAGTGAAAGAGAGAGACGGAGACTGGGTCTGGAGATTGTTCTTTGGAAGTAGTTGTCGAAATGTTTTTATTTGTTATCGATTAATCGCTTGAATCAACAGCCAGCAGTCAGCAGACGTACAGTGGCAGTTGTCTGTCTGTTACCCCTCCCCACCCCACCCCACACCCCTTGCCCACCTCTCTCTCTTGTTGTATCTTCAAGATACGCATTCACAATCTGTGTATCTTTTGCATGCCGCTCTGCCAGTGGCACAACTTCAGATTCAGCTTCAGCTTCGGCTTCGGCTTCGGCTTCTCCTTGCTTCGAAATGTTGCTGTGTAATTGTTTTGAAGTTTGACTCAAAGATTGGTAGCAAACAGCAGGCCAACTGCTTGTCAGCCAGTTCCTTCTCTCTCCCTCTCTCTCTCTCTCGCTTTTTCTCTCAATCAGACTGTCCCGCTTTGGCAGAGATTTGCGCGCCTGTCAAATTGCTGATTGATCGATTGTTTGCACACGTTTTTATGAGCTTTCTTCTCGAGCGCATTTATTGAGTATTTTATTAATTTCAACTGATCGATGGGACTGCCTTCCCCTTCACCCTTCCCTTCCCTTACCACTTGCCCCTTTGGCTGACCCTTTCCTTTTAATTATCAACGGACCTGCTGCATTTCGATAGCATTCGCGGGGGCGGCAAATGCTTCAAAGCCCTCAAGCTGAAAGCGTTGCAAATCCAAGCGACAAGCTAAGTGCTTTTCGCTGAATGACGGATTAAGGCCATAAAATTTAACTTCGACTTCGATTTAATGGCAAATCCAAATTGAAGTTAACTTCATTTAAGTTGCCTTTCAAGTACAATATAACTCTTTAACCACACGCTTTATTGCAAAAATAAATTAGAAACCGATAATACTTTGTTAAAAAGCTGCTAAAAGTTTTGCGTCAAACAAAGCTTAAAAGCTGCTTGAAGCATGTTCGATTTACCATTGAGTTGATTACAAAAATGGAATATAAAAATATATTAGTTTGTCAAAAAGCTACTAAAAGCTCTGCTTCAAACAATGAAACGAGCTTAAAAGCTACTTGAAGCATGTTCGATTTACTATTGATTTGCAAGTACAACATAACCTTTCATCTTTACATTTGATTGAACAAATTTAATATAAACCTATAATACTTTCTTCAAAATCTGTTAAAAGCTCAGCGACATCGAATAAAACAAGCTTAAAAGCTGCTTAAAGCATGTTCGATTTACTTTATATTTGCAAGAACAATATAACCCTTAATCCTCTCATTTGATTGCAAAAATGAAATAGAAAACAAAAAACACTTTGTTAAAAAGCTACTAGAAACTCTGTGGCAATAAATCAAGCAAGCTTTTAAAGCTACTTAAAGCATGTTGCCGATAATGTCAAGCTCGTTTCTACAAACGAACTTTCAATTCTGCTAAATGCTCTGTTTCCAATCTGTTTTTGTGTATCTCTTTAGCTGAAGTTCATCGGAATGAAATCTTTGTAAGTATTAATCATTGTTTAATGATTCTCGACTTCCTAACTTTTTACAGTCACTTAATAGGAGCAGGAGGAGGAGGAGGAGGAGGAGGGAATCTCTGGGGTCTTCTGCGAACTGATTGATTTTGATTCTACGAAGTTTAGCTACCAGTTCAGTTGGCACTACTATTTTGTAAGTCGACCCACTTGTCTCACGTGTCGATGGCCGCACAGATAAACTGCAGGCTCCTCTCTACAGTGGGCTTCAATATCAGGTTTACCAGAAGTTGAAGAAGAAGCGTATTTCATTTGAATGCTGTCGTTACCACTGTAATGCGTTAGGGCGACAATGTCGCGAGAGAGAGCACCCGAAACGCTACAGAAACGCGGAAAAAACGTATTAAATACAAATTTCCTGGTAATAAAACAGAGAGACACATCGCAACGTAAGAGTGAAGAGTGAGAAATGAGGAGTGAGGAGAGGAGTGAAGAGTCAACTCCAAGTGGCTGCCAAATAAAGAAATAAATCTTTACACCCAATGTGGCTAAAGGGCAGAGAAAGGTAGCCTCAACAGGGTGCGGGGGATCTGTGAGAAAGAGAGCGAACAACAGAGAGAGACAGAGAGAAAGAGAGAGAGAGTGACTAACTGCTGCGGCCATCGACAACCGAAGGCACATTGTTGCCTTTTTTTTTTTGGTTTTTGTTTTTAATACACATAACATTTGTTGCTGCTGCTGCTGCTGCTGCCTTTTGCCTGGCTTTATTGTTATTTTTGTGTATTTCTTATATCAACGTGTAAATCTCGCTCACACACACACACACAGAGAGATGAAACACTGAGCTGAGCTCAGACTCAACTCTGACTTAACTCAAAACTTAACTTAACTCATCGCAACTCGAGAGACAGACAGAATTTTTATTGGAAATCTGTACGTAGAAGTAGTCACAATCATCATCATTATCATCATCATCGCCAACGTCATTATTATCATCTGCATCATCATTATTGCGATCATCTTTAACAGCAGCCGCTGCGCTCGCTGTTCCTTTTTTTCTGTTTTGTTTTTGTTTTTTTTTTTTTCGTTTTTGTGTTCGGTTCGGTTTTTTACTCGTTTCTGTTTCAGATGCATATCTCACTGAGCGCGTTGGCAATAAAAATATATATGAGCTGTTGATGACTGCATATAAAAATAATTCGAAACAGGCATAAGACTACAAACAGCAATAATAAAGAAACCCTTGACTTGCCTGATATATACAATATATATGTTATATCTTTTGGCATGATGCGATATGCGATTTGTTGTTCCCACAATGCTGCATTCGCTTTTCGACTGCAGCGATGATCCTCATGATTACAAATATCTCGCTCTTCAATCTATAAATGATCTATCAATAATATATTCAAATCCTATAATTTGTAAATGGTTTATATTTTATATGGTATTTAGCTTTAGATTTAGAAAATCAAATTCGTTTAGTGTTATACTTGATTAATTTAGAAGTGATCTATTGAAAATATTTGACTAATTCCAAAATTTGAACATTTTTTAACAATTTCATTTATAAACTGTGACTACTACAATCTTATTATGTTATCTGTTTATAAATATTGCATTCATTCTCAATGTATACAATTAATTGAATGAAATGATTAATTTTAAAAATGATCTGTTCATAATATTTGCACAGTTCCAAATTCAAAATTCTTAAAACGATTATTGCAATCGGTTTTTATATGCTGAAAATATTAATTAGCTAGAATTATTAAATGATTTATTATTTTTATTGCATTAATCTTAAATGTTAAACATTTTAATATTTAGAAAAGGAAATTTAGTCAGAATTATACATGATTTATTTCTGAGAGATCCATTAATAAAGATTGTCTAATTTTAAAGTTTTTAAAGACCCTTGAAACCTTATTTATGAGTTGCAACTTATAAAAATTACATAACTAACATGATTTTGAATTGCTTTGTTATTAATATTGGATTATTCTTAATTTTATTGAATTTGTATTGTTCAAAATGAATATTAAGAATAAATTCAACGTGTGGTTTCAAGCTTTAGTAAATATTGGATATATATAGTATTTTTTTTTATATATTTTATTATTTTTTTTTAACAATAGGTAAACAAGTAATAATTGAAAATATTAAATATTTTATAAGGACTTTTATAAGATTATGGATGTGTTTTACATTCTGTTTTTCGTTGTATAACTAACTTTAATGAAATGTATAGACATAACAACGTAGGGTGAAAATAGCTAAATTACATTGAATTTGATTCCGTTTAAAAGCTAAAATTAGCACATCAAATCTGCTGCGTCAACTAGATAGATGTTTGTGTGTGTGTGTGTGTGTAGTTAAAGATGCAGTACTCGGGTATCATTAGCCTTAACTAAATGAAATCTATGAGAAGAGGGTTAACAAAAGCTGGCCACGATGTACAGAATTTAATACCATGGTGGGCAACTAAACGATCTGAGTCTTGGCTATCAATTGACAGCCATAAGCGTGAACAGAGTTAAGAGTGGAGAGAGGGGGAAAGGTGGGGGGCGTAGACCAATGTAGAATGCATTTAATTGCTATAATTTTTCAATTGTAACAAAAGACATCAACAAACGGACGGCATTCAGACAATGCAACAAATCACACAAAAGGCAAATGCGAATCCGAAATCTGAATGCGAATGCTGAAGCGAATGTGATTGTGAATGTGATTGTGATTGTGAATGTGCATGCGAATGCAACGAGCCATTCAGCCAGGTGAATGAGTATGTCTCTCCCTCTCTCTCTCTCTCTGCCTGTTAGTCCATGTGTGTGTATGTGGGAAGAGAGAGAAAGATTTCCTGAAATCAAATCTAGCAAATCAGACCAAACACTAAAAGCCAAAAGCCAAAAACTAAACTCCAACTGATGACTGACTAAAAACTAAATTGGCTACATTTGAATTGCTCTTTTTTTTTTTGGAAGGGGCGGGGGCGTGGCACTTGTAGGCGCTAGAGCGTGCCGTCAATATGTCGACGACAAACGCAATACTTAGAAAACGACGCGCGGCATTGAACAGAAGCTGAACTAAAGCCACAAAACCGAAAACCGAATACCTAAAACTAAAGCCAAAGCTAAAGATACAAATAGTAGATACAGATAGAGAGATACAACACAACGACAACGGAGACGAAGACGAAGGCGGAGACGGAGACGGAGATGCAAAGCGTATTTTATAGTCTAGTATAAATGGGTCGGCCTTGCCTTTGCCTTTAGCTTTAGCTTTTGCTTGACTGTGCGAGGTGTACAATTACCTTAACGCATCGACAATTATACGAATGGTTGGTCGCCCCACAATGGGGCACACACTCAGTGTGGCAGAGCAAGGGCCATCCCCTCATCCTATTCCCCATCATCATCATCAGGTGCGATATGCGATACGCAGTTGGGCGGCTAAGACAATTGCGCCACGCTACGACTGGGCGCCCAAGAAGATTGTCAGTCAGTCAGTCAGTCAGCAGTTGAGCTCGTCAATCGTTCAGCTTGTCAATGCCGACAACGACAACAAGAGAGCTACAAAAAACAACAGCAGAAAGAGCAGAAAAGAAAACAGAAAACAGAAAACGGCAAACGGCAAACTGAACGCCCCAAAAACACTTTGGCCTGCTGGGCACGGGACATGTGTAAGCGCTCTTTTCCCGCCTCTTCCTCGCCCTCTCTTTCGCTCGCTCTCCCACACACTTTCTTTGGGTGGTGTGTGTGTGCCATAAGCAATTTGCGGGGCGTTGTGAAGGTATTGACACCGCCAATAATGACTACAACAACGACAACGTTGGCAACGCATCTTCTTATTGCCTTGCGGTTTTAATTGTGTGCGCACAGTGGAGCAAATGGCAGGCAAAGTTACTTGCCAAAGCTATACAGTAGTTGTCCAAATCCTTACTTTTCCTATTTCTAATGCAACCAATTTCACATCTGCACAACACTTTCATTAAAATTGCAATTAATAAAGATCCTTTAACGATTATTGATACGTTTCTGAACCACAAAACTATGTTAGTAATTAACTCATATGAAATATTTTATAATAAGTATTGAGAGAACACATTTCTTGTATATTTAATAAGCTACGTAATCAAAATAAAAATGTTAGTAATGGCTTACAATTCCTTTCAAATATTTTACTCAAGATATTACAATATACAAATCAAACAGTAATAAAATTAACTTCTAAATGTTATTAAAATATCTGTTAACTTAATTTCAATAGATGTTTCAAAACTTAATTATTTTTCAAGAAAACGTAAATTTCAAGTACATTTTCCTTTACTCATGTTTCAGTTATTTAATCGTATATATATTTTTTAAAGAAATACTTCCCTTAAATTATTTTTAAATTCATTTACGTGTTAAAAAAAATAAATGGCCATAGAAATTTAAATTAATGAAAGTGTTTAAAAATTGAAAACTGTGTAATTTGAATTATTTATAATTTATAGAAAATTATCCTTTAATTTAAAAAATTAAATTGTTTCCGAATATTTTTCCTATTGATCCGTGTGATCTTTTACTCTGACTATACAATAGATTTTATTTTATGTTCAATAATTCAATTATTTATAAGAACGAGTTTCTAAAATGCAAAATAAAACCTCAATAAATTTCAATTCAATTGTAATCTACATATAATATATAAAATACCTCTAACTTCACAAAAGATTCTTGCTATCGATCCTTGTGATCTTCTGCGTTAACTATACAAGGGATTTTATTTTATGTTCAGTACCACTGTGTACCGTGCTTTTTCACTGGCAATTGCAATGATTTGTGTGGCCTGCTAGCTAGCGTTCTTAACGGGACTTCACTCTTCCTCTCTCGCTCTATGTCTCTTTTACGTCCGCTTGCTGCTCTCCGAGTGATTGACATACGCGGCGCCCAGGCAACGAACGAAGCTGCTGCTCTAAATGTGAAGTTGTAAAACAGATGTGTGTGTGTATGTGTGTGTGTGTGCAGATTGGATTAAATTGTATTGAAAAGTTTTGCACGCCCAAAAAGTAGCGTTCCAGTCAATGGAATATGGAATGAGAATGGTAAAGGGAAAAGGGAAAAGAGCTGAAGCTGAAGCTGCGAAGCTTTGGGGGCGGATGCATGTTTGTTTTTCTTGTGCCTGTGAGTGTGTGTGGCAAAGGATGCAGGCTCTATTTACTTTTTAATTGGCAAAATTAATGCAATGCAATGAAATGAAGCCCATTGAGGTCGTTGATTGCGTGGGCGGAGAAGGAAGAGGGAGCAGGCAATTGGATGAGAGGGGGGCGACGTTGGTCCAAAATGTGAAAACTGAAGCCGATGAAGAACTTTGCGGTGGTTGGCTCAACGCTCAACTCTCCAACTCCAACTTCTGCTGCTGCTGCTGCTTCCATGCCAACGACGCACTGAGAGTTCTTCCTCCTCTGGGTTCGCAGTTGTTGATATTGCTCTTCGGTTTCGCAGTTGTTGTTAATATTATTGCTGTAGTTGTTTTTTGTTTTTGTAATTCTAAGAAATTCAATTTTCAACTTAAAACCGCCGCCAGCCGATGCTCTCGCTCTCTCTCTCTCTTTCTACAAGTGATTAAGCGAAAAGAACAACAACAAGAACAACCCCAAAGAAGCACATGCAAAAAAAAAACAAAAACAACAAAAAAAATGAACTGAGACGCAGACATTTGCTTGGCGGCTTCACGGTTTTGATCCATTCGCATAATAATGATGATCATGACGATCATGAAGAGACACAACGATGCCATTGGCATTGCGTTCCCCCACCACACAAACACACACACACACACACACATGTGAACACACTCTGCTTCCCTTTTTGCTGCTGCTGCCAGTCCGTCAGCCAAACTCAGTCACACATATTGAAATAATTATTATCTGCATTTTGAGATCAACACGCCAAACGAAGCCGAACCAGCCCAAGCAAGCCCAAAAGAGAGTCCAACTGAAAGAGAGAGAAAGAGAGAGGAAGATGTTCGACTCCAACAGCGACTTCGACTTTGACTCCATTTCAACCCAACAGCTTCAAATTGAAGGCCATAAAAAATCAACGCATATTGCACACTGTCAAAGTCATCACGAATGAGAAGAGAGAGATAGAGAGAGAGAGAGAGCGGAAAAGCGATCCACAATGCACAGCTCATTAGCAGAGCAAAAGCAGAGCAAGCCAAAGCTCAGCTGTTGCCTCTGCTCATCCTGCCAGCAACAGCAAAATATGCCAAGTGATAATCCTTTGACAAAGACTTCTCACACAGAATAAGAACAACAACAACAACTAAAAAGAAGATGAAGAAGAAAAGACTTGAGAGATTTCGCGCATTTCGGCACACGCAATAAAGGCGAAGAAAGCAGCACATAACAACAAAGCTGACGATGACGATGATGACGATGATGATGAGGAGCCTGAACCGGCCTCTGGTTAAACGCTGAACGTAATTCCCCCAGGAGAGTACGACCCCCTCCCCCGTCCGCTCTACGTCCCTGCCCTTGCTGTCTGTCTAGCACGCCTCTGTCACCGTGTAATGCGACGTGTTTGCCTCAATTCGAGCATATGAAAACGGTTTATTTTGCTCGATTAAGTCGCCCGTTTTTGCTTTTGCTTTTGCCTTTGAAATGCGAGTGCAGTGCACAAAAAATACATATAATAAAAAAAAGAAAGAAAAGAGAGCAGATGAGTGGAGCGGAGTGGAGAGGAGCCCAACCCAATGCACCAATGGCGTATAATCGCGCGGGGAATTGGGTTTGTGGTACGGGAAGAGGAAGGAGAACAATACAGGAACGAGGTTTGTCGCACAGGAAACTGGCGAGCGACAGGAAGCAATAAAAATCCAAATTGGATGCCAACTATTGAAAACCGTTTGCCTGCCAATTCCTTTTGAACTGGGGATGACAATAGATTAACGATTTAAGCTCTGCCAAAGATGAGGCATCTGAGACGACTACGAATACTAAAGCCGAGAAGTTGGGCTAAGTAGCTGCCCACAAGAAAATGAAAGGAAGTAAGGACTAAGAGCACAATGCCGCAGACGACAGCAGGTTAGACTTAATGCTCGTCCTTACATTGCGTTACAGTAAAATCGCGAAGGAAGCAATGCATTAAGCCCTTGAAGACTCGGTTATTAAGAAATACCCAAGCATACAAAATTGTATAATATTTAAAAAATAACTAATCTCCTATGGATACAATTAAGAGATTCCACGAAGAAGTTCTTTAGGATGGGAGCAAAATCAACAAAGCTACAGTATAATTCTTAAAATATATTATCATATTATATTTGTAAATATATTACCGTATTATAAACCAAAGCACCTAAAGCCAAACTGCATCAGCCCTTATTTGCAATATATCGAGTAATATATATTTACGTTAGAAAGAATTATGATTTGAAAAAGATATCGTCAAATAAAAGTATTTAACTAAATCAATAAGTTCAAAATATAAAAACACCTTTTCCTTTCATTTTATTATATATTTATTTTTTTTATAAAAACAAAACGGGATTTTTTAAGCACGCAATAACTAAAATTATGTAGTATCTATTTGTAGAGAAAGCAAATCAGGTTTGTTTGGTTAAGAATAAGATGATTTGTGATATTTTTGTTCAAAATAAGTTCTTTTATAATGATATCCTTTTTGTAATAATTAGATAACTGTTTTAATAATCAGAGAATAATTACAAGTATTTTTTGAGTGCTTTCTCCTCAGTTTTAAGCCAGACAAATATTCCTAATTAAAATGATGAGACTTAAAGATTAACAAAATCCATACATCAAGTTCCTCCTCCTTGAGTTACTACTATATATGTATATATTTTGATGTCTATATTTTTATAGGATTCGATTGGTTTCCTGCGCACTTTGGAGAACTCGGCTCTCACGCCCTAGTCAGGTGAATGAGCGATTCCGAAACTCGATAACTGGCAAAAAAGAGCCGTAAAACTTGAGGGCTTGCCAGTTGCTGGCTGCCTGTAACGAGCGTAACGACATGTCGTAAAACTTTCACCGATGAACCGATAAACATCAATGACCGAACTGCACTGCATTTCACTGAATGGACCAGACCGACCAGCAAATCGCCGAAGAAGTTCACAAAATGGCAATTAAACAGCCGCCCGATCCCGATTACAGGTAGCACCACTCAAGAATTCCCAAACAATCGGACAGTAGCTGAAGGCCATAGTTTTACGATCGTCATAAAGCCGACGAAGCAAAGGTTTCAATTACACCCGGAGGCACAGAGATCCTATCAATCCAACCAACTACAATAACTACTAGTAGAAGTAGTCGTAGTCTAAACTAAGTCTTAAGCAACGCGGTAGCTGAAGAGTTTTTTCTGTGACAGGAAAAGTCATAAAAACAACGCGGAGGTCGCTTGCTGCTCATAAATCCGGACTTCGGACTTCGGACTCCGGATCTACAAAAGCAAATCTTTATGACTTTATTAGTTGTCATCCGAAAATATTGTATGTCGAAAGTACAGGAATATCGCATGCAGTTTTTGATCGAAGATAGCATTTATTTTATTGACATAAAATACCTTGTAATTATTTTCATTTTATATCGCAATAAACCATGTGAACTACAATATGAAAAATCAAAATGATCGCTTCTTACCTTTCAAAGAGAGTTTAGATTTCTGTGGATAAAAAGATGAAAACAATTTAATAGTTATTTGCATAAAACATAAAGTAGGTGTACATAAAACACTATATTTTGTAAAAACTTTATTAGCAAACTAATAACAAGAATATAATATAATTATAGGAGTAAGAAATATATAAATAATATAAAAATGGATTTTCTTTGTTAAATATCAAACAAACTCAATCTCAATTAGATTAACATTTAACTTTTTTTTAATTTCAAATAATTCTTTACTAAGAATAGATCCATCAAATATATTTATTTTCTTTTTATTCTTTATAGTTCTGTTTAATACTATATGATCAGCTTATTGACTGATCATCAGCTTAACATTAAAGCAAATAGAATTAGCTTGGAAATATGATCATTATAAATTAATTTTATAATCGATGAAGATTATTTTTGATATTTTTCATTTCCTATATTCCAAGTTTGAAGAGAGAAAATAAAATGTTTCAGAACTTCAAAAATTATTCCATAGATCGATGGCAAATTATAAGCACAAATTTAAGTATTTAGCAAAACAAATTGTAATTCAATATCTGGATTATACAATAACAATGTATGACGTAGTCGGGTATTAGTTGCTTTGCTTTCCAGTCTGATTTATTTTGTACTATATCAAAATACCAAATATAGCTTTCGGTATTCTTTGTCTCTTGGCTATATCAATATTCCGAGTAAAGCATTCAGTATATTTTTGTATTTTTCCATATATTGGAAGAATCGCTAGTAGCTTTCTTGTTTCGATTTTCCATTGGTGATCGAGATAAATTTCAAGTCAAATCGTTGAGAACTTCAAAAACTTCACTTAAGATCGATTGCAAAAATGCAGGCACAAGTTTTTTTTTGTTTTTTGGTATTTAGCAAAACAAAAATTGTGATTCAATTTGTGGGCCTTGTAAGTTGTTGTATGCTTCGATTTTGTGGCATGCAAGTGGGCCTGCATCAAGCGTGACGCCCACACAGACAGACAGACGTAGAGGGAGAGAGGGATAGAAAGACAGAGAGAGAGAGAGAGAATGCAAGGAACTGAGATGGGACTAACGCCCCAACCAGGCGACAATATTTATAACTCTGTGGCGCGTCTCAATTCATTTGGTTCTATATGATTATGCGACTGCAAAGGAGCGAAGCAAGACATAAAGAGAGCGGATGGGGAGAGTGTGAGGGGGGCTGGGGTTGTGTCTGCTTGGTTGCTTGCCTGCCTGCCTGAGTGTCTGCCACCTACGTAAGCGTATAATTCGTTTAGCGTCAGCAGCAGCAGCAGCAGCAGCAGCCAAAGCGAGAGTCTCGACAACAACAACAACGAAGAACGCAGAACGCAGAACTTAATCAGTCACTTTAACACCAAGCAGGCAGTTGGGGCAAAGCAAAGTTGCCACAGTTGCCACTTACAACGCGCGCTGCGATCTACAACGAGTGCGTGAGCGTTGTTGGGGCATGCAACCGAAGAGCGCAAAACTGGAAAAGAGCAACGTCGTTGATCGCCGCCTGGCGCTGCCTGTCATGGTCGATATTGCGTTGACACCAAATTTGCATTAAAATGCAATTCGCTCAGGCCCGGAGATCGTAATGCATCTTTAGTGTCTATTGAGTGGTGCATTAGTCATATACAACATGCATGCGAGGTGCTGCAAGGCGGCAGACACAACGGTGCAACAAGCTATGTGTGTATGTGTGTGCAACAACAAAAAAGAAGTATCAATTAAAGCGCAGAAAATAGAAACGAAAGCACTCAAAAAGCACTTTGATCTTGCCAACTTTACGATCACTTGCAGATCTTTCACTTTCTTCGGCTGCCTGCTATTGCTGCTGTTGCACTTGGCTCAGGTCAGACAAGACGGACAGACAGACGGACAGACGGACAGACGGACAAAAGTCTCGGGCATTCCAATTAAAAATAGTTTTGACACGTCGCGAGAGTTTGCGACAATTTCTTGATGCCGCCTGGGGCAATAAATTAATTACAAAATTGCCAACGTGGCAGCCACGCTGAGGACGCTAAGAGAAGAGGCTGAGGCTGAGGCAACTGCGAACATTTTATGGCCATGGCTAAAAATCAAATGCAACAACAAGTCCTCTCCTCATGTGGGCGTGAGCTAAGGCTGAGACTGAGGCTGAGGGCAAATCTCCCTCTCTTACTTTTGAAGTGTGTGGGCGACTACAACGAAATTGAATTCTATGCGAAAGGGCACTTGGAGATAGTTTGCCTGGTCTCCCAGTTTTTGTCAGCCTTTCTCTCATCTCTTTCTCAGCTACCTGCTGCTGCTGCACCCGGAGTTGCTGCTCTTGATCTTGGCGCGCCTCTTCAGCGCTAGACGATGCCCAGAGTCTAGTGTTTGCTTGCCTGTTGTTTGTAGACAACTTTGAGGCAGCTTCAGCTTTAGCTTTAGCTTCAGCCTTAACCTCAGTCCTC
Organism: Drosophila niveifrons; assembly: GCA_035046325.1. NCBI lineage: Eukaryota > Metazoa > Arthropoda > Insecta > Diptera > Drosophilidae > Drosophila > Drosophila niveifrons. Next base: position 11,225,023 of record JAWNOC010000063.1, on the reverse strand, counting down.
ACAGCCTTCACCTCACGCTTAGGTCGGTCCTCGCGTCTTCTGCTGCAGTCTTCAGGCTCTACGCCCCCGGCTTGCAAACTTTCAATTATTCACACTTCATCGAATGGCGCAAGGCTGACTTTGAGTTGAGTTCAACTGAGGTGAGGCAGCCTCTTCTCTCTCTCTTTGTGTGAGCAGATGTATCTGCGTATTGTTTCGTTCATGTCAAATTATTGACCCGCGCCAGGCACTTTGAAATGTTTATGCCTTTTCATGACTGAGATGAGCAATTGATAAATCCAACTCGAAATTATGAATATGCAAACGTGCCTCGACCAAAAACCAGACAACAAGCAACTGGCAACTGGCAACCGGCAGCCAAGAGAGAGAGAGACAACGGAGACAACCACCCGCTGTTTTGTGGGCCTGGTCAGTAGCCGTCACTAGGCGGCACAATCTTCGTTTACACGTTCTCGATTTTACGATCGCTTTTACGAGCCACTTCGGCATGTCGAAACGATTCCGAAACCCTATCGATCTTCAACATCGCATCACTTTTTTAGAGTAATAAAATATATAGAAAAACCTTAGAAAGAAGTATTATTATTTGAAAGAGATATCTTTGATTAAAAACATTTACCTAAATAATAATAATAATAATATATATATATATATATATATATACCTAAATAATAATAATAATAATAATAATATATATATAGAACAAATCACGCCACCAACTAAAATGATGTAGTATCTATTGGTAAGGAAAAGTAAGAAATCAAATCATGTATTTTGCTAAGAAAATCGATGATTTGTGATAATGCTGTTCAACAATAATAATGTAATAACTAAATTGTTACGTTTTCGAAGCAAACAGTTTTCCAACCCTCTAGAGTTTTCAATAGTTTTGCAAGTTAAAATGTTAAATATAAATTAAACTAATATTCCATTCCATAAATATTGTTTGAGAGAAGAACATTTTCGGAGCTTAATAAGAACAATTTGTGAGTATACATTTTTTAATTCAGGATGAACAATGTGCAGATCTGTAAAAATGTTGTAAAACAGTGACAGTTGTAAAGTTTCAAAGAATTTATTAAAAATCAAAATTAATGAGAAGCAATTTATAGTTTCACCAAGCTCTTCAAGCCAATTTTAAACTATTTGCAACTATTTTTTCAGCTAATTTTAAAATTTTTCAAAAATTTTTATATTTATAAGTGATAACAGCTTATACTAATTAAAAAGATTGGCAATTTTAACTTTAAAATTAGACACTAAAATGATTTCCGATAGACCATTGATAGTCATACACTTATTTTAAAATAGCACTACATTCGAAAATTCTTTCGCTAAATGTAATGTAATTTCAATTAAACTTGTATTATTATGTTAATATTTATTAAGTACTAGCTTCTAGTATTAGTTATGATCTAGAAACCAAAATTGGTGCTATTTGCCCAGTTGTTAATATTGTTTGAAAGGTAGATTTAAACAATATCCTTTTAATAACAATGAATTAATCAGTATATTTGCATATACAAATAATGCAAAAAGTCTAAATTTCGAAGCATTCATTATAATTATTCATCTATGGATTGCAATGTCGATATACTATATACTGTCTTTGATATAATTTAGTATTTTACGATGTAATAATTTGGTATGATTTAGCAATAAATCATAATAGTAATATTCATAATAATGATAATAACAATGATAATGGTAATAATAATAATGATACTTATAATGATTATAATAATGATAATAACAAATTCCTTTTAGTCCACTCAGTCTGATATGTTTAATGATAAGATATTGTGTTAATTTAATAATTTGATTTGCCAGTTTCATCATCTTTAACAATTTGTTTGTGCAATTGAATAAAGCACTTAAAATGAAGTTATCATAATAGTTTTCTCTTCAGAATGCCATTTTGAATATATTTCAAATATGCAAGAAAAAGCATAATATAATTCTGCTGATCGCGTTAAGCACTCGGCGTGGAAACAAGTGTTTGTAATTCGTGGAGAAGATTTCTGCGGCAGCTCATCATCATAAAGCAAAGAGCGAAAGGTGTATGCAACATCTCCGCTGTGTGTGAAGCATCCAACTGTGTGTGCTGCATGCCCCGGCCATTTGTTGTTTATCAGCAACAAGCGATCAATACAGCAGCAATCAATATGGTCAATAAAGTTCGGCCCCGTTGCTGCTGCTGCTGACTCGCTATAGGGAGTCAAAGTCACAGTCACAGTTCGAGTCCAAGACAAAGTCACAAAAGATGTGCACTTGGATTTGGCGACAGAGACAGAAGCAGAGACATGGACAGAGACAGACTGAGAGAGCTGGATCTGCGTGCAGAGTCCGTGTTGCACTTGGGTTCGATACAAGGCAACGTGATGTACAGCGTTGAAACCCAAGAAGGCTCCACAGTGGAGCTGAGCTGAGCTTGCTTGCAGTTCACAGCTTGCTCAAAGAGGAGGGGAGTCTGAGAGAAGGAGAGATTGGACAGCGGTCGTCACTGGCTCATGTTGTCACTGTTGTTGTCGCTTGATCGCAAATTTGCCATGGCAAGCTTGACAACTTGCAACGAAGCTGCTGCTGCTGCTGTTGCTGCTGCAGCTCAGCTCAGACCCGAAGCCGGCACCTTAAAATAATGTTACAAACTTTTTGGCATGTATCCCAAGTACGGCGGGAATCCAAGATCAGGCCCTGTAAGCGTTTCAATTCGTTTCTGGCAACGCGATGCGATTTAACTCGACTCGACTCGACTGCAGTCAACGAACACACACATATACACACACACACACATGCCACACTCCTCTCAAGTTGAACAACAACAAATTGGAGATCACGGTTTTCATGTACTACATGCAAATCCATTGCTACTGTTGTTGCTCTGCTCTCTGCTGCCCAGTGGCAACCACTGAGCTCCAACTCTTCGACTTCTTTTGGTCTTGGTCTCTGTTTTCGGCTACTGTTTCTCTACGTGTGTGTGTGAGTGTGAGTGTGTGTGTGTGTGTGTCTCTGTATCTGTATCTGCATCCATAACCATAAAGCCAACTAAAATAAACAATCCGAAACAACAAACTAGCCACAGTCTGGACTTCACTGCATTGCAACTCAAGAAAACAGAATACACACACTCGCACTCGCGAATCGCACTCACACTCACACTCACGAATACATTGCAAAGTCATTCACAAATGCAGCAACAAGCAACCCGAATACCCTACGCTAAACATAAAGAGCATCTTGAATTGAAAGATCAGCACAAATCAAACAATTCAAATTCGTTTGAGAATTGAGTTAAAGAATCAACAAGAAATATTAAACATTATTATTAACTATAAATCATAATTAAATAAAATAAAAAAACAATAAAATCAAAAAGTTGATTCCAAATCCGGCAAATTTAAACAACTCAAAATCGTTTCAGCATCATTTTGAATGTATTACAAAGTTGTAAAATTATTATCAACTAGAAATCATAACTGAATTAAAAAGTAATAAACCTTTAACTCAAAATAAAAAAATCGATTGCCAAATGCCAAATAAAAAGCAATTTTAAATTCAAAATTATAACAATAAAATTTCGTTTTGAGCATTCTTTTGAGTACATTGCAAAGTTGCTAATTATTATTAACTATAAATCATAATTGAATTAAAGAGTCAATAATGAACATTAAACTCAAAATAAATGCCAAGTGCAAAATAGTTGTAATCATAAAATTAAAATTCGAATTCAATTTCCTTTGAGAATCATTTTGAATGCATTGCAAAATTTCTAATTATTATTATCATAATTCAATTAAAGCAGCAACAAGAAATATTAAACTCAAAATAAAGTGCAAAGTACGTAAAAACAAATCAAAATTTAATTAGAGTTGTCTATCAAAATGAATAAACAAATGCAAATTTCTCAATAATGCAAATCGATGTCGCGCAATTTGAAATAAATATTTCGAAATTTTTGAATTTTTCATTAATTTACTTTTTAACTTAATCCAAGGCAATCTGATAACTAATGGACTCGCTTCTCTTTGGTGTTTGGCATTTGACTCGCTTCTGTTGGGTTTTATGCAAAACAGCTCTGAACTGTTTGATCAGCTTGTCGTCCACCTATCGAGTATTCGTCGCCTTTTTGGGTGCCTCTATCCCAACCCCCCTATCTTCAGCCCCCCTCCCCATGCAATCTGCTGCGACCGTTTAGCAAATTGGCGACAGGAAGCCACCAACAACAATAACAACAACAACACCTTATCCCGATTCCCTCTCTCTCTCTATCTCTGTCTCTCTTTCACTCATGTATTGCAAGCGCACGTGGCTAGCAAATGCTGACAGGGGACAAGGCACAGCTACTGAGACTGAGACTGAAACTCTGACTAAGATTGGGATTGCAGTTGTAAGACGAAGACTGAGATCGGAGTCTGTTACAGCACACGACGCCTTTGTAATTTGTGGCGCCATTCAGTGGGCGTTCAACTGGCCAACAAACAAACAAACAAACACTCTGAGAACCCAAAACGGAAGCATAAATATTAAAAAGAGAATATACATACATATATACACATAATATGTACATTCCTGAAATCTAAATTTGATTAGCTCTTCCAAATCTCATCGATTGACATTCGTTCGCTCACAAATGCAAACTGCGTCACACGGCGCCAAAGCGCAACGACGCCGCACAGTGGAGCAAATGTGATGAAACTTATTGAACACAAATTTATATGAACAAAAAGAAGTTGCTTATTGAGATTATAGTATATTGAATTCCTCCTAGTTAAACTTGATTATCCTTTCTTTTTATTATCTGTATCATTAATTCACATTTGTTTGCTCAGAATATCTTTCACATGAAGGCAGAGTGCAACGACGCCGCACAGTGGAGCAAATATGATGGAACGTATTGTTCACAAATGTGTATTAACACAAACATTTGGCTTATTGATATTATATTATTATATTATATTATTATTATACTTCCATTTAAACTATCTTATTGCTTGTTTAAAATCCTGAAATCATTTTAAATCTCGTCGATTGACATCGCTCATATGTAAATGCAAAATGCGTCACACGGCGCCAAAGCGCAACGACGCCGCACAGTGGAGCAAATATGATGAAACGTATTCTTCACAAATGTGTATTAACACAAACATTTGGCCTATTGATATTACATTATTATATTATATTAATTTTATGCTTCCATTTAAACTATCTTATTGCTTGTTTAAAATCTTGAAATCATTTTAAATCTCGTCGATTGACATCGCTCATAAATGCAAAATGCGTCACACGGCGCCAAAGCGCAACGACGCCGCACAGTGGCGCAAATATGATGAAACTTAATACACACAACAAACGTATTTTAACACAAAAAAAAAAAACATTTTGCTTTTTGAGAGTATAGCATATAAAATTCCTGTTAGTGGATGGCTACTTCTCCAAAATTTCTAAATCAATTTAAATCTCGTCTATTCACATTTGTTTTTCCAAGAAAAAAGTCTTCCACATGGCGCCAGGGTGCAACGACGCAATACAGTGTACAAAACTTGTTGTACACAAAATTCAATTGAACAAAAAAATTTTTGTTTGTTAAGTTATGAATAAAGTTTTGGTAAGATTCTAGTCATTTGACCTACCTGTCAATTCGTGTAAACAACTTTTTTTGCAATGATCTAATTTCACAACAACTTTACAATCACTTTTTGACGAATCAATCACTTTGAGCCGCGTCGCAACTTCCACCAAACTGTTCAAAGCTATGGGATAGTGGTGATAAAACGATTAGGCGTCGCTTTATTGTCGATATTATGTTCATATCGATGTTAAGCGAATAATCGATGCTAATAATATTGCCTATGTAGATCGGTATTGGATTGATTTGAAATTACTAAAATTATTTTGAAATGCCGTAGTAATATTTTAAGGAGAAAAATAAACAGAATACAAATTACAATGCTTAAGTTATATTCTAAGCCGAAAAAGAAGGTGAATAAGACCAGATCGCCTGAATAGCTTTTTATTTTTGAAAAGCAATCAGAAAATATATTTTTAGTCTAAAACTAATTTTAATGATCAAAATTCACAAAAAAATAAAATAAAATAAAAAAAATTTTATGAAATCTGGTGTGACATCAATAGTGTTATAATTTGAAGTTATTGTTACTATTAATAATATTAAATCAAAAGACTTCTATGGAATACTGTTTGAGGTTTAAACTCTTGATTAATCAAAAAATTCAAGGAAAAAAATTACATTTTTAACCATAGTCATCAAGTTAATAAAATGAAGATTTTCTAAATTTTAATTTATTATAAGATTCATGAATGAATAGATAATCGATTTTACACCATATTTTCCGGTGCTTTCGATGTTCTATATTGAAAAATTTAACCGATAGCAACATCCACGTTTTCAGGAAAACTTGCAACACTACTATGGGTCTTTGCAGACTGAGTAAAGGTCGTGATAAATAGAGAAATTATGGAATTAGAACGATTTTCAAACAAATACACATAATTATATTCCATAACATACATATATGTAAATATTTGCCATAGAAAAAATTAGGGTTTTTTAAATTAAAATAAATATATTCTAAGACTTTTAACATTTTAAAACTGTATATTAGGAATAATTTACCAAAAATATGAAATAAATTTAATATCTAAATAATATTTTACTTTCAATTTTTGAAATATTAAAATACAAAAATTGTAGAAAATACTTTATTTTAAAAATGTTTAAAAATTCCAAAAATAATAAACTAGATAATAAAGAACAACAATTATTTAGTTTGATCTGAGAAAATCAAATTGAAATTAAGTTTTACCATTTTATTTAATAGTTGTTTAATAATATTATTAGCTCCATGGATGTAACGAATATTATTTAACATCCAAGTAGAGATTTTTTTTAATGATACATATATATACAACAAAAATGGATTACAAAAGATTTTAAGTTGTTGAAATTTTGATTATTTGCATTAATAATTATTTATTTTATGACTTAAGCAGATTTCAAGTTTCAGTTTGCTTCTGGCAGTGAAATAATGAAAGGTTCTGCAACTAGAGAATTGAGCTTTGCTGACGTCACAAAATTGCGAAGGAACAACCTCTTGAAGCGAGCACGTCCATGTTTTGTTATTGAATATCGATGGGAGCAATAAACAATTAGATAATTGCAAATTATTTAATAATTCTGCAGCGATATGAATGAATGGAATGAAATGGGTGGAAATCGCTGATGAGTAACCACAACTCGAATAAACTGTCAACGACTTGAAAGCATCTTCACAAAGAGAAAGAGAGAGACGAACAATTTGTGTGAAATTAATTTGCGTGTTGTAGGCCATAAATTCGAGTTGACCATTTGAGCTGAGTTGAACAGTCCCGGTTACAATGAATGAAGAAGAGCCCCGAAGAGCGGCCCGGAAACGCGGCTCGAGAAATTTGTAACAGAGAACAGAAGAAGAAACATTTCCTGTGGGTCGCCGTCTTGTTTCATCGTCAGGTACGCATAGCTTTAGCTTTGGCTTTGGCTCACCTCTCATGAGATTGGCCTCAAAAATTATTTATTTTTTTATTTTATTTGTGTGTTTTGGGCTTTTATTATTATGATTTTTGTCGCTCGTCGCTGGCATTGTTTTTGAGTTTGTTAGAAAATCAAACAATTAACCTCGAACTTGCGCCTTGTTGTTGCTTCTGTTGCCGCCGCTGTTGCCACCGCTGTGGATGTTGCTGCCGCTAAGCGCGCTTACAACATGTTTGAGACATAAAAATTTCCAATTAATTTTTGTTTTTGGTTTTCGGTTTTAGTGGCGACCCGGCTACAAACTTCCACGGAACGCCAACAAGAGCCACAAAATACAAAATACTACAACAAGCAGCCAACAGCAAAAAAAAAAACAGTAGAGAAAGAAAAAAATTGTCACAGCCGCCGTTTACAAATAATTTTTGTTTCTTTCGGCTCTTTGGGGTTTTCAATGGAAACGAAACACATAAAACATGGCCAACAAGCCGGCCAAGCGGCCGCCACACAAAAATACAATAAAAATCCACACACACACTCACATTTACACATACAGAGACACTACACTAAATGTTTTAGCCTGGCCCATTCCCCGATAGCCGAAGCCGAAACAGAAACCGAAACCGAAACTGAAACCTCACTTCGCCCCCTCGAGACACCCGCGTTTAACTCTGACAACTTCAAACGGGAGCAATTAAAAATTGCTACGTTCATTTGTTTCTTCATTGTGGTTATTGTTATTGTTGTTGTTGCTCAATTGCCAAAGTTGTTGTCGTTGTTGTTGTTGTTGTTGTTGTTGTAGTTGCTGATGATGAACACTTGACCAGTCAATGCTCTTAACTCGAATATCCCTCTCTTGGTGTCCTTGCAGCTCCAACACGATGAAGTCTCCTTAAATGGTGGATGAAGATCTCAGTCGAAGAGAATTTATAGTGATCGCGTTGATGTCACCAAGAATCGATCAAGTTGAGATTATTGTCAATAAAAATAAATTATAATACTTTACTCTATTTTTATCGAAATCATGGAAATTTTGTAACTTGTTTATTTTTATTTTTTTTATTATCAGAAACGATTGATATTAATGATTAATTTCAATTATAATTCTTGTCATCATCTACTATCTACGTAAATCTATTTAGTTCAAATTTATTCTTCTTTAAGTTCAAGATATTTATAGAAACTTAAGATCGAAAATTTATGAAATGCTTACTATTTTTAAAATAATTCTTAATTAGAATCTATTAAATATATTAATAGCGAACAAGCTTTAATGATTAAATTAACTCAAACTATAATTGATATTAACTGAGTAAACCTATATAGAAACTTAATTTCAGATTATTTTTATAAATCTTAGAAATTTTATAACTTGTTGTGCATTTTTTGAATTATCTATAATCAAAATCCATCATAGACAAATTATTACTATTTACTACATATATATGTAAATCTATTTAGTTCAAATTTAAGATTTTTTGGAAGTCTATGTAGTTTTAAAACTTAATTTCTATTTTTTTGAATAATATATAATCGGAATCTATAAAAAATAGATAATTGCCAATAATCTCTTATTGTACTTATTATTATGAGCTTTCCATTACAATAATTTACTTCATATGTGAATAATATATACATACTATATTCCATATAACCGTATAAATCTAGTTAGTTAAAAATTTAAGACTTTTTTATTCTTTGCAATTTAAAGAAATAGTTGAAAATGTATAACTCTTGTAGATTAAAAAACAGAATGAAGGAGCAAATATTCATAAATAGGGACAATGTTAAAAGAAAATGCAGTTCAAAATATAGTTTATTTATTTTTATAAATATATTTTAATATAAGACTAACTTTAGAAAAATTTAAGAAACCCAAGTAAATTTAATATTGAAATCAAAAGGAAGGAGATAATAATACTATTTTAACTACTATTTGTTATATCTCTAGATTAATAAACATAATGAAGCAAACAATATTTCCATTTATAGAATCAATTGAAGTGTTGTAATCTAATTGTAAAATTCGGTACTTAAATGAAATATTTGAAGCAAGAGGAACGTACTTTAATCGACTCAAACTATATGCACACAATTTTAAGCAGTTGCTAATTCAATTAGATTCCGACATTTATGAGCAGCAAGCATTATTAATCCAGTGCCGATGTGAACTTATTGAAGATGCGCTTTATTAAAAGTGCTTAGTTTCGAGAGTTCAATAATCATGATATAAGAGGGTCACATGTGTGTGTGTTTGCTACTTATAAGTAGTTCTCCCTCCCCCATTTAGTGATTCCCCTTCTCCCATCCTCTTCGTTCGTTCTGTGTGTGTGTGAGTGTCTGGCTCATCAAGCTGATGATAAAAGTTCATTAGCGACGCTTCAGTGCGTCAAGTTCTGCAACAGCACGAAGAAGAGTGGGAAGAACTATGAGAAGAGGGAAATAAGGAGGAGGAGGAGGATGGGAGGCGAGGGTTGGTTAGTTGGTCAGTCGTTGGTCGTCGCCTGCTTGCTTTTATTGCTAATAAATATTGGATCATAAATTCATAATTAATATTTGTGGTTGATGGCGAGTCAAGGCGAGGCACGACTGTATCTCTCTGCCACATGCTACAGCTGTCTCCGCAGGTTGCATGAATACATAGAACACACACACACACATAGAGCAACCACACACACAGATACACATAATTTAGGCAAATATTTTAATTGTCTTTTCTTTTTTGCCCCATTGTCATTTTCATTCCCATTTTCATTGTGATGACATTGCCACGCCCACCTGCCCACCACACATGAGAGCGAAATCCTTTGGCCCATTTGGCGCTCTATGCTAAAATTTTATCGCTTGGAAATTTTTCAATTTTCCGAAAGACGAAAAAGAGACAGAGACGGGAGCCAAGACTTGAAGAAATCTCCGCTGAGCCTGAAGACGACGATGACAACGAAGATGACAATGATGATGAGAAGGAACACAATAATGATGACGATGTTGATGATGATGATTATGATGAGAGTGAGCTGCAGTGCTGCATTCGGCAAAGTTATCGCTGTCGCTTGTCAGAAGCCAGAGGAAAGCAACAAAATGTTGATGCCCCTTATTAAGGATAACAACCCGCAACAGGACAAACAAGTTGCTGTTACCCTCGGTGGTACTAAAAAAAGAAGAAGAAGGGAAGCACAAGAACGGAGAGCGGAGAGCGGAGAAGTAAAGGACATGTTCCACTTGAAAAATAACAATTTCATTCAATTTTTGATCATTTGCTACCAGAAATGGCAAATCAAAAAGCTATAAAAACCGACAAACGACAAAAGCCAAGCGACCATCGACGTCAGACGGCCAACAAGGACATAAGGACCGGCAAACAGCCGACCCAAAAGCAGCGACAGGACACTTCTTAAGCGGTTTGAGGGCGGGTTTTCTTTTTTTTTTTTCTTTCTGCCTGCTTGTTTGTTTTTTTTTTGTGTCGTTTTGTTGGTACTTTTGTGTCGAAAGTCCTTGTGAAAGGGCCGCTCGTTGGCTTTAAAATTGAAATGACACTCGCACCCCACACACCTCCCCCCTCCCACTCACGCTCCTTGCAGGACAACAAACTGTGTGTGATTGAGTCCTCTCTCTCCCTCTCTCTCTCTCTCTCTGTCGGCCAGGAGTTTCCAAATCCAAATCCTGCACGCAAAATTTATGTTGCATAAAATTTTTCAATGAATTTTATACAAGGAATTTGACTTGGTTTTTACATTTGTCCGTTGCTCTGCGTTGCGTTGCGTTGTGTGTGGCAACTCCCCCGCCCCTCTGGCAACGCTCCCCGCTCTTCGCCTGCCTGGGCGATGTCTTTCAATTTTTAAATGACTTTCGTCTACGCACGTGGCATATGGAGCGTAAAGCATTCGCATTGAGATTGAGATTGGCATTGGGATTGCCACATGCCGCATGCCGGCCGCATGCTACATACCACACACCGATCCACACCCACCCAAGGAGCAACCACCACGAAAGGCAGCCGCATCGAAATGTAAGCCAAACAGGTCATTCGCTATTGGGATTTAAGGTTTGAGGTTGAGGTTTCGTTCATGAACTTTGCGTTGGGTTTGGGCTTAAGTTTCAATAACGCTGCATGTTGCAATTGCCGTTTGCCACTTGCCACTTGCCACTGTGAAATAAATTCAATTCTATTCATTGCAGCTCAATAATTTTACTTTGAATTTGAAATTTAGCGACATTTATTTCAAGTTGGTGAGGAAATAAATTCCAATTTCCCATTACTTGAATTTATAAATAACTTATATTACGAATTTTATTGTAAATGTGTCTAATATTTTATTTTATAACTTTGTGGCTGTAGGAAATGTAAAAGGCGGCATATTATTAAAAATTGTGCTTAATGAATGACAAACTTAATTCACTTTTGATACATCGATAATATTGTTGAGAAGTGCAATTTCATTAGAATATCGATATATCCATTTAAAATTGTTCATGTGTGCGTTACTGCAATTTTCATAAAATTAAATGTAATTATAAAATATTCAATTTGAGTTTTGTTTGGAATAAGCTTAATATATTTAAAATTAATCAAATGAAGCCCAGTTTACAGCCATTGACTGCTCTTACCTTTTGCTGTGTATGATTCACTTTTTATACATCAATTATATTGCTAGAATATCGATATAACATTGTTGCGTTGTTGCAAATTTCATATTATAAATTGTAATTGCGAAATAATGTGCAATTTAAATAATATTAAGATTAAGATTTCTATATAATGAATACCATGAATTGTAAGTTGCAGTCAGTCCTTATTTCTATATTTTGCATTGTGTAATTATCCGATTGCTTATCGCTACCAGTGTTGAGAAATGCAGTTTAATTAGAATGCTGATACATCGATATTTAAATTTATTGTTGCAGATAATTTGCAATTGTGAAATCTTCAATTAGAATGTTTTTGAGATTAAGATTTATATATATTTAATATTTATAGTATGAAGACCAGTTTACAGTCAGTTACTGCTTCTATCTTTTGCAGTGTATGATTTTCACAATTCGCTTTTCATAAAACGATAATATTGTTAGAATATCGATAAAAAATTGTTGCGTTGTTGCAAATTTCATATTATAAATTATAATTGCGAAATAATGCTCAATTTGAATGACATACATTTTAAGATTTATATATATAATGAATACCATGAATTGTAAGTTGCAGTTAGTCCTTATTTCTATATTTTGCATTGTGTAATTATCCGATTGCTTATCTCGAATAGTGTTGAAAAATGTTGTTTAATTAGAATACTGATGTATCGCTAGATATATTTATCGTTGCAGATAAATTGCAATTGTGAAAATTTTCAATTAGAATATTATTGAGATTAAGATTTATATATAGTTAACATTTATAGTATGAAGCCCAGTTTACAGTATAGTATGCAAAATATATAATGCAGTGTATGATTATCCCACGCAACCGCATTTGGTTGGTGATCAGAGGCAGCTGCCACAGGATTGCTGGCTCGGACACGAGAATGTTGCATCTAAACAGTTGATTGTTGTCAATACAAAACAAGCGAATCTCGACACCAGCTTCGACTGCGAATCCCCAGCTTCAGTTTCATCTGCGAGTGCATCTCCTGTTGAAGACAGAGAGAGAGAGAGAGGAGAGGAGAGGAGGCGGAGGATTACGTACAATTATTGCATTTTGCTGTTAAACAATGCAAAGGTGTTGCAATGTTGCAATGTGGCAAGGCATGGTAAGGTAAGGTAAGGTAAGAGAAGTGCCACGCCGGGGGGCATGTAACGAATTTGTCGCTGTCGCAGTCGCTGTGTCGCTCTTTAGCTGCGGCCAGCGAGGTGTGAACAACGACGCAACTGCGGCCGCTAAATTTAGACGGTGCTGCAGCGTGGCAATGTGGCAGCAACAGCAAAAGGTGCATTCGGATAAAATAAATCAAAATTTGGATGCAATGTGGATGGGACCACCAGCGTCAGATAAACAACAACCATGAAGGAGAGAGACGGTGAGAGAGAAGGAAGAGGGAGGGAGTGCAACTAGCATCAACTGTGGATGCAACCTGCTGCGCATTTTGACTGCTGTGTTAAACGCCTCAAACACAGTCGCAGAGGCTGAGAGTTTTTAGTCCCGACTCCAATCCATTGTAATTTGATGAGGTTAGAGCTCTTGAGCTCGTTACTCATTTGCACTACACACACAAAGTGGCGTGCCACAAACTCCTTAATGCGGCATTGTTGTGGTGCATCTCTCTCCTGCACTCTCTCTCTCATCGATATCAAATCGATTTGCCCTCAGATTTCCCACTAATTTGTTGCTCTTGCATTGTAAATAGGACAGGTAAAGGATCTCATTAGGAGGGAGACGGAGAAAAGTGAAAGTGCCGCCGCTTAGTTTACAGTTGTTTACAGTTTGACAGCAGCCACAAAAGAGCCTTGAAATGCCTTGAAATGGGAAAAGGTTCAGGAAAAATGCAGTCCCTAGGCTAGTTTTTTGACTTATTACCAGCGATTTGTCAACATTGGACATGCTCCTCTCTCTCACTCTCTCTGTCTGTCTATCTATCTATCTATAAGAATTCTATGAAAATAATCTGGGAAATCTAACAACAATTCCTCTAATAAGTGGTGAACATGAACATGAAGATGAACGTGATCGAACAGCCTCCATCAGTGGAATTTTCGTTGTAGTCATTGTTTTTGGGGGCACGTTTTTGGAGCTTCTCTGAAATTAATCAATTGCCATTGATAATGCTTTGATAATGGGGAGAAAAGTCATCAAATTAATCATACGAATGTTAAGTTCAGATATGTAGAATGTATATGATTTGTGGGTTAAGATATGACAAAGCGTTGAGTATATATTTAAAAAAGGAATACTCTAGCTCTAATAGAGAAATGTATATTCATTGTTGTGTTGATCCAATTTCTAAACTTATATTGTAATACAACCTAAAAATTACAATTAAACCACTTGGGCCATTAAACCAAACCACTTAAATCTTGTCGAGTTAGACACTTTTTCATTTATGGCCAGCTACTGTAGCTCGAACCTCGACTTAATGAAAGTATTTAACACTAAAAAACGACTCGTACAATAAAAACAAGACTTTGTACGATTTATGTATACTATATACATATGTAGCTAAAATAAAGTTCAACTTTATATGGAGTGAGATCAACGTAATCATTGAATATGATTCTCAGTTCTGAATTAGAAATGCTAAAATATTTGATTTATTTATTGAAACAAAAAGGAAATCATGCCTTTTGCATCCATATACAAAATTTAACTTCTATTACTTAAACGAGTTAAATTAGTTTACTATTCTATGCATGTATAATATTATAAAAACATTTAATATACCTAAATGTCAACCTAATCAACACAGATTTGACAGCAGCAGCCGTTTTTTTCCTTTTACCTTATGAAATTATTTCTTGAACTAAAAATTCTATAAATTATAGACTGTAGTTATTACTGTATTAAACTACATTTGTTATTCTATTAAATCTATATGTTCCTACGGGCAGACGGACATAGCTAGTCTTGCTTGTTGCCTTCGATTAAGAATATATATATTTATTCTTCTTATGTTCTGTTATAATTCCCAAATCATATAATTCTTTTATATAAATGGGTGCGAAACTATATATAGTAAAACATTTTTTTATTTTAAATGAAGACGAATCTTATAGCTCTTGATTAGGACTTTCATTAGAGTTAAGAATGATTTTGGAATTACTTATTTGTAAATATTAAACATTTGCATAGAACATATTTCTCGACTTCTTACTTGTATTTATTCCATTTATTTCTTTTCTTTCTTTTTAATAACAATAAAATTAATTTTGATTTAGATACATTTCAGGAATGCTTTGAAACATAGAAGATTTTTTTGTAATTCACGCTAGTACTTATTCATTTAAACTGTTCTATTCTTTGACATTTATTTCTTCATGAATGATCTAATATTTAACTACACGTTAATTTCGATTTAAAGTACATTTAAATTTAGCTTGTCGAGTTCGAAGATTTTTCTATTGATTGTACTTCTATTTATTCATTTCTTTATATGATCATTCATTATATTGAAACATATTTCTTAGGGCTTTTCGATTCAAAATTCATACCATATAAGCGTACTTCTTTCTTTTTAAAACTTTTATTATTAACTTAATTTCTTAAATATAATAAATATTATCAAATACTTCTTAAAAGTGATTTAGTAAATTTAAAAGATACGAGTACGTATCAATAATGCATTGGATACTCGAAGTAAATGAAACTTGATTTCAATCTGACACGCACTAAATTTGGCGCCTGCAACAAGCATTCACATAACATATACCCCATATATCTGCTCGAACATATGTATATTCGTATAGTATTACAATATATTTTTGGAGTTCTGTGGGTGGGGGGATGGCTAAGGGGAAGGAGATATATGTACATATATATGGGGCTTTCACTGCTGCTTACTCATTTTATTGCCGTGGGCCAAATAAACAAATTACTTGCCGCGTTCTGTTTGATTTCTTTTGAACGGGCCCCGAATATTTACCACAGCCTCAATAAATTGTGCAGCGTTGAACGTTGAACGTTGCAACGTGCGGCATTCATTGAAACGTTGCGCGCGCCGCTTGCGTCTTGTTTAGACAACAATTTTCATTGTTGACTTTACTTGTTATGTTAATGAGAGGCCCCGCGACCAACAAGATCTCACTCTCTTCGACTCTCCCGTTTCGGATCGGGATCTGGGTCTTGGTCTTGGCTCTGACAGTGACTCTGACTCTGGATACCAATGATGATAATGCCGATTATTGCTGCGGGCGGCGATAAAGACAGTACCGAGAGAGAGAGGCAAAGAAAATGGGAGAGGGGAGGGAGAAAGAGTCTGGTTGACGCGTGGCGATGACGACGCCGCCTGTTGACATTCTGTTTGACATTATTGACACACGAGTCAAGCAGTCAACCAGTCATTCATTCATTCAACACTGCGACACATTGCGAGGCAATCAAGCAACTTTCTCTCTCTCTCTCATTTTGGGGCGCGCGATGCTCGCTTTGAGATAGAGGCGTCATAGCAGCCAGCTTTTGATTGCCAAGCCAATTAGCCATAAATCCGACTAATTTTCATCAGCTTCTCACACGAAACTCATGCGACAACAACATCACGATATTCAATAAGTTTATGACAACACACACACACACCACACACACACACACACACACACACACACACACACACACACACAAGGTAAAGGGCGATAGCAAATGAAATAAGAACTTGATCAAGTCGCTGGTTGATGAACTGACCTATACCCTGTCATTTACAAGCTTGACTTATAATTTAAATTTATTATATTACAAATTGTAGCTTATGAATTTTATTCACCTTACCACAGTTGAACAGCAAATGAATAGAAACTTTCAAAGATTTATTTTTACACTTAATTTGATCAAAGGTGTTTTTTGCGTGCGCGATTAATCAGAATTTGCACCAACGAACGACTATGAAATACCCATTCAATAATTATTGATATATTCAAAATTCCATTGATAATTTTGCATTACAATTTATTCATTATTTTTCATTCATTGTATTTTCATTAGCTTGAGCTATTTTTCTGTATCTTTGTTTTTTAATAAGTTCACAATTAAATTTCTTTTTCAGTGTTTTTACTTTGACACCACTTTACTTAATTTAAATTAATGTTTTATTACTACTACTCTTTTTCTTCACTTTTAAAAATTCCTTCACATTTCCTAATTAAATGTTTTAAGTATCATCATTATAATGAAGTTAGTTTTACTTTAGCTTTACTTTTATTGATAATGGCATTTCTTGTTTTCAAAGACAATAATTCATGCTTCCATTCGATTCTCTCACTCTCTCTCTGAAGTTTTTACAGGGTATGCAATAATTTGGCGGCTTGGGTCTCTGGAGTTGGAGTTTGGGACGCGAGCAGCTTATCTGCAATTTGGCGATCGTAACAGTTTTGACAAATCACACACGCACTCTCGCATGGCTGAGTGAAAGAGATGCCGCTATTGCGGAGGTGATTCGCCAGTGATTGCGTAGAGAGAGAGAGAGAGGGAGAGACCCAAGGGGTACCTGCCAGGGCTCGGTTGTCGGCGGCTTTTGAGCTTTATTTTGATTTCAATCTAAAACACACAAATCGTTCATTCTGCCGCTGACGAGAAACTTCGACTGCGACAGCGACTGCGCTGCGACGGCGACTGCGCACAGTGGGACAAAGCGAAAAGGACGCGCAGCCCTTGCCATTGACTGACATTTTTATGATGCTGACGCGCGTTGCTCAACACGAGCCGAGAAAGAGAAAGAGAACGAGAATGGGAACGAGAACGAGGCAGAGCAATGACAACTGCAGCTGAGCGTGTTTCGCATGCATAAATAGTTTGTAATGTTGCGAGAAGAAGAGACGCAAAGTGCGGGGGCGGAGGGTCTTGCTTACCTGGTAATCAGGGAAAAGAGCGAGGAAACAGACGAACAGCTTGGTTGAGTTCAAAGATTTGCTGGATAACATAATAAGCGAATATTCAAATTTTGCAGTTTTACTTTCAGACTCACAATTTAATTGGCTGCAATAGATTTTTCAACCAGTTCAAGGATCGAATTGCTGAAATGCTGAACTATGCCTGACTGGATGGCTGGTTGGCTGGCTGTCTGACCTGGCATACAGAATTGATTTGTCACATGGATTTGGATTCGAAGTGGCCCATTGAACTGGTCACAGATTTGCCATAGTCAAATCAATCAAAGACCATCACTCTGAGGATGAGGCTGAGGCTGAGGTGCTGCTTTTGCTGTTTGCAACGACGCGTTAAGCCGCAGGCAAATCAAATTGCAAAGAACATAAGCAAACAGAGAACTGCGATCGTGTCACGTACGTGGAATTGGGTTGGCTTCAACCACAGACTTCGACTTTGACTTTGACTTCGACTTCGACTTGGGCAAGGTGCCGTTGAAGATCGACTTGAGGTGACCGAACTGTCCGTCAATGGCATCGACATCGTCATCGTCATTGGCTTCGTCATCGACAACATTTCGACAGCTCGACGACGAACGTTTACTAGAACGAATTTGGTTAATTTTTATTGTGATTTCCTAGAACCAAACCGAGCACTGAAACAACGTTCAGGTAAGTCACGAAAAAGTGTCGGCGGACACGCGCCTCAACGGGACAACAACAACAATGCAACCAACAAAGCCAACGAAGAACGTTCCAATCGAATCGAAATGCAAATTATGCAACGCCGCAACAACGTTCATCTCTCTCTCTCTCTGCTTGCCTTCCTCGAGAGATGAAAGATGGAAGGAAGAGTTTTGCCAGCGATTCGCATTCGCATTCGGATTTGGATTCGGATTTGCTCTTGTCTCTGTGCTGTGGCCGCAGTTAAAGTTAATTTTTAACGACGCAAAATTTGTGCATTCAGGCGCTACAAATTGTTTATTGTAGGCCCCATGGCCCACAAACAAAAAAAAAAAACATAAAATAAAACAAAACTGTATGCACAGGTAATTCCCTTAGACCCGCCGACGACTCATTTCCAAATAAAATTTGCTGTGGTCAGTCCTCAGCTCAGAGTGAGTGAATGAGTGCAAGCGCGGGTGTGAGTATGAGTGTGAGTACTCGTTCACTTTTGGGGCGGTCATTCAATCACGTGACAGTGTCACAACTCGCATTTGTTCGGCCTTCATTCGATGCGCACTTTACAGTTACACGCTTCGACATTCTCAGTTTCAGCTTCAGCTGATCATTATACTATAAAATATATTTAATACAGATTCCAACTTAAGAACATTCTAAAATCATTTTTATAAAACGCTTAATGAAATCTTATTCAATTCAGTTCTTCTGCATTTCAATGTCTATATATAGTATAAAAAACATTGTATATATTGTAATAAAAGTGGCAAATTTTGGAAAATGATTAATTCACTTGCAATCAATTCCTTTCTTCTTAGCTTCAGCTGGTCAAGAGCAGCACATTATTTTATAAAATATATTAAATAAAGACACAGACTTAAGAACATTCTAAAATCATTTATAAGTACGAATATTGTAATAAAAGTGAATAATTCTATAAAACTCTTATGAATTTCACTTCCACCAACTTAATGCCCATATATGAAAAATGTTCTAAAATTTAAGGAAATTTTGTAAAATTTTTAAATTAACTCGTATTCAATTCCGATTTTCTTAGCTTCAGCTGGTCAAGAGCAGAGTATTATAATACTTGAAGTTTTTATAAAAAATGTTCTGAAATATTTTTAAAATTATTGTAATCTTATAAAATGCTCTTTTCTTTCAGTTAATTAACTTCAGTATTTATTATTATAGTATTATATATTACATTAGTATTATATTATATAGTATTATAATATTCTCTTCCCAGCTTCAGCTTTAAATTAAAACCCCAACTTAAAATTCTTTATATTGTTCTGAAATCGTTTATGATATTTTCAATAATAAAAATATTGTAATAGAAATTAGTGAAGAATTTTATAACTTGCACTAACTAATTTATTTATTCTTCTCTATTTGTTTAGTCCCTTTGTCTTTTTAAAATATTTATATGCATCAACTTAAGGCATTTACTAATCATATATGATGTTTCCATTTAATAATTGTGTTGTAATGCAAATTAGAGATGAATTAAGTAATTTATTTAAAATTGTTTAGAATGCTATTTTCTTTAACTGAATAAACTTATCCCAAATCACAATACTATATTTGTCAAATATCAATAGAGTACGTAATACCCCAGATTACCAACCAAAAGCAACTAAGACCTGTAATAACTTGGCGCTATTTAACATACAAAAGTATGTCTTAAATAACTTTAACTAAAAAAAATGTTTTTTTTTGGCCATACAAAAGTATTTCCCAAATACCTCTTGACCTCAGTTCGCTCTCAAAATGTATTTCCTTAAAAATGTCTCTATTTTCCTGATTCCCATGTTTCCTTTCTTAATTTCATATTATCATGGCATTCTTTGTTTGATTAAAAAGCTGTTCTCTCTTACATGTATATGTAATAATTGTGATGCATTATCTGACTTGTTTCTTCTCGCAGCCTGTTTCTGTCTCCCTCTCTCGAAATGAAAAATGCCTTAGATCGGAAATCGGAGATCTGAAAGCCGAGTTTACAAATGAAAGTACAGCGATTGAAGTTCCGGTTTTATATTGTTTTTTTTTGGCCAAGGTCAATGCACTGTTGATGTCAAAAATCGAGTTAACATAAACGAAACGAAACGAAAAATTGAATAACGACAACTCTAAATAAAAAAGAGACTTTACTTATGCAGTACGAATAAATGGAAAGACATTTTTGGTGGTCCAATCGTTTGGGCAATTTGTCGAAATTAATTGAGTTATCGGCTAATAAGCCGTTGGGCCCAAAAGACGCGCGCGATGCCATCATTAATAATGCTCAAAGCGATTTTGTTTTTGCCACCCCAAAAATAGCCGTGGCATGCCGCATGCCGCATGCATGCACACACAACATGCAACATGGGGGAGTCCCATCCACAGTCGCAGTCGAAGACGCAGACTCGATCGGGATCGCATTGAACAGATCAATTATCGTCGGGGCATGCCACGCGGGTCCCAAGTGGATGCTGTTTGGCAACAGCATCAGCAACAGCAGCTATATAATTTGGTTTCTCTCTTTTTTGGATAAATCACGCAAAGGCAAAGACTGCGACTGCGATTGAGACTGAGGCAGCAGCAATAATCTATCACCTGTCAGCACCTGTCATTCAAGCGTCGCAGTTGCGATTGGCAGCCAGAGTCCAGCAACACGATGCATGTTGTGTGTGTGTGATGCTGTTGCTGCCACACTGGGGCACGGTTTCACGTTCGCTTCATTTCTTTGTGCGCTGTGCGCTGGCAAACAAGCAACCAGTCAGTCAGTCAGCCAGCCAGCTAGCTAGCGAGCTGGGCAGCCATCCAGGCGTCGTTCGATGTTGCTGCCTCAAGTGTCAGTTTGACATCATTAATCATGCGATTAGTTAAGTGGGTGTTCGCTTCACACACACACACACACACTAAGACTCACATTCGTGTTGCTCCCACTCTTTGCTACTTATGTAAAATCAGTTCCGAGCTGTTTAATTTGACGTTTGAACGCATGATTGCATTTTCAATTTGACAACTACACACAGCACGCATGCTGACACTCCCCCCCCCCCCCCCTCTTTCCACTCTTTTGGATGCTTACCTCCTGCCGTTTCGGCCGTGGCTATTGGCACTTCCGTCAGCGTTGCTTCTGCTGCTGCCTCTTCTGCTGCTGCTGTCAAAATAATCACACGTACAATTAGCATGACGACAAGCTCATCAATTTGTTTGGCCATCCTTTTGAGGGACAAAAAGGCAGCAGGGGCAACAACAACAACAGCATCAGTTGTGTGTGTGGCAGACAGTTTGGGGCACACAGGTAACGAGACAACGATGGAATGCCAACAAATTCTTTATGGCTATTAGCTCAAATCGGTGAACGATGCGACAACTAATTAAATGTTGCCACAATTAGCACACAATACATGTTGAGCTATTGAAATTTGAAAATTCTAATTTTGAAATTCAAATATTTATGAAGAAATTGTTAAGAAAGCAGTAGTCGAGTGTGCTCGATTGTGAGATACCTGATATCCATTTTTAATAAAAAATCTACAAATATACCGAAAATGTACTACACAATTTATTAAATATACTGAAGGGATAGTATAAATATATAGTACAACATTGAAAATATACCATATACAGATTAAAATATGCCTTACAGAAGTATTTCTTAAATAATTTATACAATTTCGATCTGATCCCAACCACATTTTCGGGAATATTAAATCCAATATTTTAAATATTGCATGCCTCAAAAATACGCGTTTTACTCAATTTTTGTCAGTTTGAGGTGAAATAAGATTCATCTGCATCCAAACATATACAAGTAAGAAAGCTACAGTCGAGTGTGCTCGACTGTGAGATACCCGCTACCCATTTTGAATAAAAGCAAAATATTGCGATATTATTTTCTAAATATACCAAAAAATACTACAAAATACTAAAAATATACCAAATGATATATTTGGTATATTTTTGGTATTCAGTATAGTACCACTTTCAAAATATACCATAGACGGCATAATATACCAGATTGTCGGCCAAAGCAAATGAGACCCCTAGTAAGTAGGCGTTTTAGCCCATACAAAAGTATTTCTTTAATAACTTCCACAATTTTGATCCGATCGCAACCAAATTTTCAGAAGTCACAAGGACTATAGTTTCTAATGTATATCCCAAAATTCGGGACTCCAGCTTTATTATTACTCTTGTTATTCGATTTTTTCTGATTTGCGGGGGCGGAAGTGGGCGTGGCAAAAATTTAAAACAAACTTGATCTGCGTGCAATCATAACAAATGCTGTCGAAAAAAAATTATAGCTCTATCTCTTATAGTCTCTGAGATCTAGGTGTTCATACAGACGGACGGACAGACGGACAGACGGACAGACGGACATGGCTATATCGTCTCGGCTGTTGACGCTGATCAAGAATATATATACTTTATAGGGTCGGAGATGCCTCCTTCTACCTGTTACATACATTTCCTGCCGGCACAAAGTTATAATACCCTTCTACCCTATGGGTAGCGGGTATAAAAATGCTGTTCAAAAGAAATTATAGCTTTATCTGTTGTCGCTGATCAAGAATATATATACTATATAGGTTCGGAGATGCCTTCACCTGTCTGTTACATACATTTCCTGCAGACACAAAGTTAGGATACCTTTCTACCCCATGAGTATCGGGTATAAAAACAAATAATACTCATTCATTTGCTATGAGATATTTTATAAATTGTAACGATATCTAAGTTACTTATTTGCGTTAGGATATTTTGTAATTTTTATATAATTTATTGACATCTGTATTTTTTTTTATTGATTTATTTTATTGTATTAAATCTATTATTAAATACAAAATTCAATTACACAGCATAATGAATGTACAGGCTGCTGAGATTATTAAATCATTAATATGCACATCTTTGGATCACAATTTAACATTTATTTTTACTTTTAGCGTAGCTAACTAAATTTGACAGTAGTTTATTGTACCCATTATCCAAAAGGTATAAGAGATTCATAATTTTATGGCTTCAACAAATGTATGTTATAGTTAGAAGACGGACCTCCGATTTACTGTCAGCGTATTAATTCGATACCGAAGAAGAATACCACATTATTTTAGTTTTATTGTGGGTATCGGTTATCTCACAGTCGAACCTTCTCTGCTTAAACTTTGTTACTTGTTTTATTTTTTATATGTTTTTATAATTACAAATATATATTTAACTCATTTTTATAATTTCTAAAATGTAATGGAAGAAATTGTGCATCCTTCACTTCTTCTTTTAACACTAACTTCAAATTGGTCTTAGCTAATAATTGGTGTTAATGTAATTCTTTTGTTTTTATTTATTAAGTGAAGAATCTGTACAACTTAATAAGTACCTTTACTAACCTTTTTATTATGAACGCATTAAATGGGATATGAAAATAGTTTGTTTATTAAAAATTATTTTAGGAGGAAGTTGAATTCTTTTAGACTGTACATAGTTTGATTTCAATTCGTCAGTCAAAACAAATTTCTTTATTAATATAGATAGGTTATGGTTATTAGCAAAAAGTGCATTACTTGTTTAGAGTATAATAAAAATATTTGTTAATTTTCCATAATAAAACATGCTATGTTCTTTTAAAGTTCCAATCTTATTGTTCCATAAAGTTTGCTCTACGCTACTTTTAATCGATGTAAGCTCTCGATAGCGATCTCCAATTTTGTCAGCCACGCAATAAAGCTAGAGGTGGGGAGTTATCGATAGTCAATCTTGAGCAATCGATAGTGCCATCTATTGGTCTCCACCTCTAATATAACTCCCAACTGTTTATGAATTTTATTAGGAACAATACAAAAATAAACAAACCTTAAAAAAAAACAGTTTTATTATTTTTCAGGTAAATATTAAGAGACTGTCAGAAACGCGATTGCAATTAATTTGTGTTATCGCAAGAGAAATGCGCCTTCAATTTGTATTAATACAATGTTGTGTTAATGTTTGTTAACTTCTAGCTTGCTTCTTTCTCCAGTGTGAGTGGAAAAGGAAGCACAAGTGTCTGGGAAATATGCAGAGTAGAGTTAAAGGCTGTGGGGTATCACACTTGCATCTGCTGTCACTTTGGTGCCGTCTCGTCATTCATTCATTGCAAGACTGTTCATCGCACCGCATCGCACATCAATTTTGCGCATCGTCATCTAACGTGTGGACCACCAGGCAAGCAACAAGCGGCATGCGGCATGCGGCAAGCGGCAGGCAACACCTACAACGACACCTCATAGACAGGCAGACAGCGAGGCTAGAAGCTGTGGAAGCAACTGTTGCGGTCTCTGGGTATCAAGTGTGTAATTAATGTTTTATTAATACAAGCGACAAGCGATCGCGGTTCGAGGATGTCCAGCACACACACAGGATGAGGAGGGAGGAGAGGCGGAGGCAACACAGCAGGCTGCAGGCTGAAGCTCAGGTAACGACAACATTCGCCTATAGAGTTCAAGATGAACAGCAGTCGAATTGCAATCGATGCAGCAACAGGAACCAGGCAACGGCAACAGCAGCGGCAGCGGCAGCTTCTCGACTAAGATTCATATGGACAAAGCCCATAAAATATATATGTGTCCAAGGGGCAAAGAGAGAGGAGCGAGGACTTGGCTCAGTTTCGTGCGCTTAAATGAATTACCAGATTAATGGACAGCATAAATCACATTATCGCTTCGGCTTGTGGCCCCAAAACACACGCAGGCCGCATTTAGAAGCCGATGCCCGATGTCCGATGCCTGATGCTTGCTCGGTACACAGACTGTTTGCAGTCACTGTAAGGATGACGACGACGACGACGATGAGGCGGCCTTTGTGGGCGGCCGACAGAGTTCTCTTGCGGATTGCGGATGGTGGATTGTGGTGTCTGTGGTGCCTCGGTTAATGATGCTGCAGCATCTGGGTAGAATTTATTGAACCATTGCCTAAAAGTCGCCGAGTCTCCGCTGATTCACTCAATACAAAAAGAGACCGAGAGAGAGAGAGAGAGAGAGCGGGAGAGCGAGATGCGATCGGTACAAAGACAAATCACACCTTCTGCATTTGTTGAACAAAATAAATCTCGTAATGAGTTACGATAAGACGACGATTTCGACAGCTAAACAAATCACCTGCAATTGATCTTACGTACGCAAATCGCAACGGGGCAACACACAACTCGACTGCAGAGAGGAGAGGACAGGAGAGAACAGGAGAGAAGAGCAACAACAACTTGTGTGCATAATGCGCTTTAAGAGGAATGCCTGCGATTTCGAATACTGGAGCAGACTTGAACAGTCTTCGAACCCGAAAGTATCGTTGCTGTTTTTTTTTTTTTGTTTTTTTCTCGCTTTGTTTTGCGCTGCTTTTGGTGTGGACAATCAACAACCAAACATGACATTTATTGACTGCATTGCTCGAAAGTATAAATTACGAATGAGAGTGGATACACTCGCTCTGCTCTGGCCGGTGAGTGAGATATGGCCCCGAAAGAGTTTTGCAGCTCAGCTTCGACACCAGGCACCGCAGGACATTGGCCCACTAGCTACGACTTCTACTTCTACTTCGACTCCCGCTCCCTTTCTCTATCTCTGTGTCTTTGAGGTCGACAGGTAGCAGAGGCAAAAGGGCGCAAGACCAACCACAGCGGTGGCAACTTGGATTACAGCCAAGAACGAAAGAGAGAGAGAGAAGATATGCGTATTGTGGATTGTGATAATGATCATGACAGTCTATATAGTCGCTCGAATGCTGCCAAATGACATTTGTCTCCTCACACACACACACACACGCACACACACACACGACACGCAGCTAAAGCGACGACCACTTGCTGTGTTTTTATGCCTGGCAAAATCAAAACCAGTGGCTAAATTGCAATAATAAGCCACCTTTATAAATCGACCAGAGAATGACCACAACAACAACAGCAACAACAACAACAACGTTGCAATGGCTCTTTTTACGCCACATATATATGCGACTATTTGTCTATTGCAAAGCTCGCTCGCGGGCGGCCTGCGGTGTGCGATGCGGTGTCCTCCTCCTCCTCCTCCTCCTGAGCTATTCGTTTTTCTCCTTTTTTTTTTGTGTTGTCTGCTGCTATACCCGAGGAACGCCCTCAGTAGGTGGGCGATGCCAACGGCAGCAGCCGCTGCAGCAGTCGACTACCGATGGCCACACTCCCTCCGATCGAGCGATGCGACATGACATGGACAACGGAGCGGAGTCGCGGGCACCGAAAGGCGCCCAAAACCAGGGCGCTTAAATTGGACACACAATTGAGCGAAAAATCAAAACTATGAAATTTAATTTAAACATCAATTTCCCGGGAAAAAACATATTGAGAAATATGTTTAAATCAATATATTATTATTTTCGTGAGTACAATTCAATAATTAACTTTACGTTTTATAAAAATGCGAAGAAATCAAAATTTACAAATTTCAGATTAACTTTGTCGTAAGCTAAAATGAATTCCCTGGGATAAATTTTAATAAAAAATAGTTTGATTTTATCTTATTAACAATTTATTTCGTGTGTAATCCCTTTGATGAATAAATGCGCCTCATGGAATTTTTCTTTGATCGAAGCACTTTTAATACGTTTTGTTTACGACTGTATTACAAATGTATTTATACTAAAGTATGGGAGTGCCATTTCTGTCAGTTCTTTCAACTTCATTATTTGTACATATTTACTATAATAAAGTAGTCTGTCAATTTCGCAAACTCAAGCTGAATAAAAAATGCAATATTTTCTAAAGTATATATTATGAAAAATAAAATTAATAAATAAATATTTTAATATAAATTGAATTTTTCAAAAATAATATAAATTCATATAATATAAAATTAATGAAAATTATTGTATTTCGAATTAAATACTTTAAAAATAATATAAATTTATTTCAGTTTCTGGACTCTTGCTAAATTTTTTGTAAACGGGTTGAGTATCAAAAAAGTGATTTAATTAATTATTAATTATATTCAATGAGTGGTAGAAGTATTATTTTTAAGTGTGTGTATATTTAAAGTAGTCTTTCAATTTCTGGAACTCAAAAAAAAAAAATATATATATAATAGATTTTAGAAAATAAATAAATATAATACGATAAAGTTCAAGTTTAATTCAAATTGAATAGTTAAAAAATAATATAAATTTATATTAGTTCCTGGACTCTTGGTAAATTTTGTAGATGGCCCCCACTGACCTGAACCGCTCCTGAGTGTAGCACTAGACGTTGCGCTCGCACTATAAATTTTTGACAGTTTGAAAAAATTGCGATTCATTGTGACCCCTATTGTGTGCCGTGTGGCAGCCACTGTCTGCTGATCAGCGATCATAGAGCTGACTCTGAGTTGGAGTGGGAGACTGGAGGACCCCAGAGAGAGAAACAGAGAGAGATAGAGAGAGAGAGAGTGTCGCGGGGTTGTGTAACACGAGCCAAACAAACGGCGGAGCGAACACTGATATAATGGCACCACTTCTGGTGGGCTTCAGGGCCAACGTTGAGCTTGAGATCGTTGTTGTTGTTCAATAGAATTGTTTGCCAAGAATTATGCTTTATTGATGATGATAATGATGTCCTTGTGGCCAGAAGAAGAAACCACACACCACACACCAGATTCTCGCGTGTAAGCATGAAAAATTCTCGGAATGCGACAAAGCTTCGTGCCACACTGTTGTCTGTTGCACAGTTGCTGCCGCTCTGGCTGCTTGCTGCTTGAAGTGTCGCCTCGCCATTGTGTGTCGCATAATAAAAATGCCATAAGTCAATATCAGGAACCAGAATCCCCTTTCGATTCCCTCCATCTCCTTCTCCTTTTCCAGCAGCTGTTGTTGGCTCGCGACACTTGCTTAATGAGTGCGACTTGCGAGTTGTTGCAAAGTTGCAAGTTGCAAGGGGTCAACTTCAACATCAACTGCAGCTGCTGCAGAGCCGCGACGATAATGTGCCAATGCGGACACTTCACATTTTGATATCATCAATTAATGCAGACCAAGATCGAGGGGGAGTTGAAATTCGACTGATCGACGCATGAATTACGACTCTCTGTGTGTGTGTGTGTGTGTGTGTGTTGTATTTGCTCAGCAGTTAGTTTTAATTGAATGTGACATTTCAATAAATTGATAAGCCCCCCTCTCATCTCTCTCATCTTCCTCTGATGTGATGATCATTAATGCCAATGGTATCTCGTGCCGTATTCCGTACTCAAACAAACTTCCATCCAGCAGCATCTCTTCCATCTTCCATCTTCCATCCGCTTTGGGTGTTAATATGATCAACGGCAGCTCATCAGCATCTCAACTTTGCTTCGCTTCGTTTTCAATTATCGTTTTTGTCTTTCTCCTCCTCCATCTCTTTTGTTTCTCTCCGTCTGTTCTTTTTGTTTTTTTTTGTGTTGTCTTCGTTGTCGCTGTCAATGTGAATGGCGCTGATCATCGCTGATCGCATGGCAAAAGAGCGTGTGAATATGAATATGAATACGATTATGAGTTCGAATGCGAATGCGAGTGTGAGTGTGTGCTTCAATTGCAGACGGTCCAACTGTTAATTGAAAGTGCTGGCGTTTTATTTTTGTCATCATTTTAATTTCCGTTACAAAGTCAAGTGGATGCATGTTAAACATTTCGAATGATCATCGCTCGATCACTCGAATGGAGATGGGGAATGGGAATGGGAAAGGGAAGAGGAGGGTGATAGGTCGATACATTTTAATACCAATTTAATTGAAGAATGCGGCACATTGAACTGCAATATCAATTGCTATTTATAGTTCATAGATTTTCTCATTCCAATATACATATTGTTGTGTACTATAACATATAATAATGTATTACGTTTTGAGTGCAATTTAATATAATTCAATAAATACACAATATATTTTAAAGCTAGACAGTTAAGTATTTAACTTTTAGTCACTGAGTCAGGCAAAGAATTTGATATGTGAGCTGCTGGTAATCACTTAATAATCGATTGGCGTGAATGTTTCTTGCTGTTGTTCTAATCATCAGCTTTGTTTGCTTGTCCTCGATTCTTTAAGTTGCCTACAATTTTTTTATTTACCTTGCCTATCAATTAATTTTTATTTCCTTTTTGGCTCTTACTACAATTTGTTAGTGTAATCTGCAGTCTCTGAAATAAGAAATCTAAGAAAAGTTACATAATTAGGCGTGTTCCGGATTTCACTTTTCGTTTTCGTTTTGGGACCAATACCGATATTTTCGTTAGTTTCTCATAATATCTTACTACCGACAAACATTTGATCTGTGTTTTATCAGAAGTCAACAACGTGAAAAATGTATTTTTATTTTCAATTGCTTGTTTCGAAGTCAAAAATTTATTGATATAAGAATATTTAAGAATTTGATATTCAATACATGTGTTTTTAAAATGTCTGATAAGTCACATTTACAGCATTGATAATTCCGCCACCAATTTATAATTTTTGCAGGATTGTCAAAAAGTAATCATATTCTCACACTCAATGGTGTTGGTTGCTGTATTGCGATACTTTGCTTCTGGCTGTTATCAACTTTCAGTCGCCAAGGACCATCACATAAACATTGGACGAAACACATTCGGATAGATTCTGTACATATTCATTCCGTAGCTGGACAATCTTCTATGTCAGAATATGATTTCTCTCCAGATGTCTACTCAGCAAATTGCAGAAATATTGTAGGTACTTTACTTACTTAAGTAACTTTATATATATATTAATATATTTATTTATATTATATATATATAACTTTATAATATATTACAAATAAATATATGTATGAAATTAGTTGTGTAGCATTTATTTATCTATCTGCATTAATTCAACATAAGAAATTTTGTTATTTGACTTTTTAATCACGCTATTGAATTACACAATAACAAACCGACAAAACTTCAACTTAAAATGCATAAATTATTAACATACTTTTAAAAATTACATTTAAAATATTACAAATATAGTTTAAGTTTTCAAGTCTTAGTGGCTTTGGTTGTTAATCTGATATAATAAGTACTGTATAGTATATGTTGAATTTAATAGTATATGGATAGGCGAAATATTCAGTATATTTTGAGACTAATAGTGTATGGATACACTATTTATTTAGCATATTCAATTTTCTATGGTATATTTTGAATTGAATATTATATCGGTACACTATATACTCAGTATATTTTAAATCTAATGTGTAGTATACCGATACACATTAAGTATTTAGTATATATTATTTTTTATGGTATATTTTGAATCTAATCGTATATAAATTTTTAGTTCGTATATTAATTTGCTATATTTTAAGAATACTATCGCAATGCTTACGGATAGCAGATATCTCTTCTTAAAATGCTACAATTATAATATTATTCAAATTTCAACAACAATTCACATCGAATAAGAAGTAGTAAGTTTCACTTATTCAAAGTGTTTACTAAGGCAATTGCACAACTCAAATTGCATTGCGATAGCGAGCGAGTTCGTTGCCGGTGTTTTTCCCCAAAAATAGTACAGAGGAAGCTGAGAGAGAGGGGAAATTGGGTTCGGGTGTTCGAGTCAGAGTTCGGCAAATGCTATTGGGATTGAAGAAGCTAATGAAATGGGAACAGCGAAACGGGGAACGGAGATCGGAGAACGGAAAACAGAGAACGGGCAACGATCAAGGTGGTCCAAGCTGGGTACCGGGTGCATTGCGGTCGTGTCGGCTGCAATTTTTATGATTTTTGTTCATTTTTATATGTATGTTTATTTGTTGGGTCCCCCGCCCCTCGCGCCGTTCGTGTGAGTGAGGGAGACAGCATGCCGTCAGCTAAAGAATGCTAGACAGAGAGAGAGGACTAGCCATCATTAACCCATTAAACTTCCGATTTGCCGACAGCGATAAACGATGCCCGACGGCGACGTCTTCAAGCAGTTCTTCTTCTTGCCGATCTTCTTTCTCTCTCTCTCTCTCGGTGTGTGTGTTTTTTCTTTTCGGTTTTTTTGTTTTTTGTGTTATTTTAATGACATATCGTAAAGATTTGTTAAAAGCCGGCGCAAAGATCTTTGAAATGCGCTACGCTTCCTGCGCGTCCATGGGCTAATTTCGTTGATGCGTGAAAATGTAACGACATGACAGAGAGTGAAAGAGATAGATAGAGAGAAAGAAGAAAAGGGAGGCAATCGATGGTAATGGTAATTGTAATTGAATTGAAGCCAAAGCCCACCCAACTGGTCAATGCGAATTGACCAAATCATTTTGCTATAAATTACGGACCACAAAATGCACAAAATGCGAAAAGCCTCAAAATATTGAAACGTGTTCGACTTATTTTCTTCTTTCCATTTGTTTGTTTACTGCTGTTGTTGTTGCTGTTGTTGTTGTTGGCCCACCCCAGAGCTGCTGAAGAGTTTCCTTTAACCGCAAAATAACTGAGAAGCGAGTCAGAATGCAAACAAAGCTAATCAATTTTTTGTTATGGCCACGACTTTTGCAGCGTTTTGCATCATTTTGCGGCGCTTTGCTCGCGTTTTTGATTGAAAATTGCAAATAAATTGTATAAACGTCATCCAACTCGTAAATGCAAAATATGCGATGGTGGTCCACTCTGTCAGTGGTCAGTGGAATCTCTTCTCAGTCTCAGTCTCAGTCTCCGTCTCAATCCGAGTCGAGCACAATTGAGCAATTTGTGAGAGATGACGCATAATTGTGGCACGTTCGCATTTAATGTTGCATCTAAGGTGGAGCTTACGGCATTCGAGAGTCTTCTGAAGATCACTCTGTTTCAACCTCTCATCTTCGTCTTCTTCTTCTTTTCTGAATGTTGTTTTGGGATCAGCCTCATTTCGGAAGCCGCGTGGAAAACCGCAGAACATCGTGCCACAATATTATTATGATTATTATTATATTTACTTTACTCACTGTCTTCACTGTCTCGACAATTGTCTTTATGATTTACTTCTCTTTCTTCCCCCACCCCTCCCCCCACATTCTCCACCCTTTTGTGTGCCTTATTATAAGCCATAATGATCGCTACTGGTCTTGGGTGTTGCTTAGCTCGGTTCGGTTCAAAGATCGTTACACTTTTCCTTCCCGGCTTTCTGGCTAAATGATTTGACCAGTTTATTCGTTGGTGGTCCAGATGTTTTCATTAGAAAACATTTGCACAAAAGGTGAAATGTGGTTGTTAACCATATTAATTGTTCGGGGAAAGCTTCGCAGCATAATGATCTTCAACTTTGAACTCAAAGTTTCTCTGGGCATAAAGATTAACCATTGGCAACTGTAACCATCAGGCAAAAGTAGTTAAGAAACAAAAAAAAAAGAAGTTGCTTACTGATGGACACTTGAAAATGATCTTGCTGTCTTTTGCTTAAAAGTTTCAATTGCATTTAAATAAAAGAACAACATTTAAATGTCAAGCTTACAAATTAAATATATGGAATCTTCCTTGACTTACAACTATTCTAATCATGTAACTTATAATAAATTCTATGGTAGATAGAAACACTAAAATGATCTTGCTCGACTTTAAATTGTTTTCCAGAGTAAAACATGATTTGTATGGTAAATATATAGAATGGCTACAGAAGTACTTTTAAGTTGAACGCATTTTTAATTTATTCGCATTATTTGCTGTTATTTTTTTTATAGATTTATGAATACCTAGATCTCAGAGACTATAAAAGATATAGCTATAATTGTTTTCAACAGAATTTGTAATATTTGCACGTATATTAAGATCAAGTTTGT
The DNA here is from genome assembly GCA_035046325.1 of Drosophila niveifrons. Lineage (NCBI taxonomy): Eukaryota > Metazoa > Arthropoda > Insecta > Diptera > Drosophilidae > Drosophila > Drosophila niveifrons. The sequence continues at coordinate 11,191,596 of JAWNOC010000063.1, read as the reverse complement.
TTCAAATTTCTGCCAAGCGCTCTTCTACCCCCGCAAATGAACAAAAATTTAGTTAAAATCCTAATTTTGGTATGGATGATAATAACTATGTTATTTATGATTTCTAAGTATTATTATTTAGAATATACTTTTGAATGCCAAATGAACTCAATTGGTATTTTTCACCTTGTTGACCATCAGTATATTTTTGCATTTCTGCGGTATATTTAATCTACTTTTATTTACAATGGGTAACGGGTATCTCACAGTCGAGCACATTCGTCGGTAGCTTTCCTATTTGTTTTTAATATTTCAATTATGCATGATAGAAGGAATCTTTAGAGTTACCTCGTTGGTTTTTCTTGAATTTATTGAACTTGAAATTGCATTCAGGAGTAGAAAATTCTTAATTAAGCTTTTTTTCACGAAAGTATAAAGACTCAAAAAATCTTCCCAATTTGCTGTGAAGTAACGTATTTTTAAATGTTCATCTGAACACATTTAAAGTTAATACTTAAATATTTGCTGCATTTTGAATTTCTTAAATAGATAAAATTGAAATCAAGTTAGCGAGTTCAATGCTGAATAGCTGTAGAAATAAGTTCAAGTCAAGTTGAACCCTCTTTGGAAACCGCAGTCGAAGTTGTGCATCTATAAATTGTATAACAAGTGGCCTCTATCAGCGATCTGTTGGGCAAAAAGGCGCCATTGAGGGCAAGTTTTATGTGATTTTTTACACACAAAAGTTGTTAAGCGATTTTGCGATCTGCGATCGTTCGGTTGATCGTTGGGCAGCAGCAAACAGCAGCACCCCAAGTGAGCAAACAAAACGAACAATGGCAAGGCGAAAAAGAATCAACAAAACGTGAATGAAAATTAAATTAAAATGCTTTTGAAATGCTGCAAATGGAAATGGGAAATGGAAAATGGAAAAATTGTAGCAGGGCAGGTGACGTTGTCTGACTATGACAATGACGATGACGATCAAAATGACGATCAGAGAGTGACGATGACACACAGAAGGCACAAGAAATGAGAAGAAGGAGGGGTTGAATGTTCGAAACTTGGAACTTAAAACTTGGAAGGTGGCAGCCAAAAAGGAAACCGCGTCGCATGCGAAAAACAACAACAACAAGAAAACAAAAGACGTCGCCACGTTGAGCGATCATCATCATCAGCGACAACAACAACAAACGGTAGCTGAAGCGGGAATTTAGACATGAGCTCTACATATATAGAGGTCTCTATAGTAGAGAGTTTGGCTGTGGAGTCAAGTGTGGTTCGGTCTTTTTGCAGAGCTTCAGTAGTTCCCTCATTTGATGTTGTCTATTGTGTGGGATCTGGGACCTTCCCCTATACAGCTCCGTCTCTCTTTCTCTTTCTCTGTCTCTCTCTCTCTTTCTCTCTGTTTGGCCTGTAGGCATTGCGTTGATAGCTCGTATGTAACAGGAGACATGCTCTACTGAACATGAGGTTCGATTAAATGTTAATGTTGGTTAACTTTGGGGTTTTTCTTTGGCTTGTTTTTTTATTGTCTGTCTGTCTGTCTGACTGTCTGTGCAGTTTTCAACGTGTGAGTGTGCATCTATTTAACTACCAAAACTTGTCTACGTTCACACATAAAAATCGCATACATATCGGTGGCAAGCAAGAGGGAGACAGGGCGAGTGGAAGAGGGAGAGAGAGAGAGGGGGAAGGGGGGGGGAAGTTAGGGTTTGCTGCTTGGTTGGTTGACGCGCTCAAACGTAATGGACGACGCTTCTAACTTGGCTCTAAGTCGCTGTCTCTGATTTTGTTGCGTAGCACAGACACTTGCTTCGACTAATGCTGTCTCTCTTCAACACCCACACACACACACACACACATGCGTGTTGCTCTTGTATTTTGTTTTTCGGCTGCGCTTGCGCTTTTGTGGGCCTAACCTCAAGCCAAAGCCCGACAACTGCTCCGGACAGGTGTTTGGGAGCTCGTCTCGTTTTTGAACTCAAAGTCAAGTCATTGTTATTGCTGCTGTTGTTGCTGTTGTTGTTGTTTGTCTTTTGCACTTCACTTCACTTGAATTTTTGCATCGCTTGGATGCTTCTTCGCTTTAGCTCGACTCAGTCAGACTCAGAGTCAGAGTCAGAGACTCAGGCTCAGTTCAAGTTGGTTTGCTTCGGGTTTCTGTTTCTTTTTTTTTTTTTCGTTATACATTTATTTTTGGAGGGGAGACCGGGTCGTAAATTTCTTTAGGCCTCGTCTAGTTGTTGTTGCTGCTGCTGCTGTTGCCTATTAAAGTGCGATTTGTTTAATGATTTTCTACAACTTGACTGTATAAATTTTCCATTTGGAAATTACCTACATGCGAGACGAAACTGAGAAACTGAGACTCAGACACGGGCTTCAGTTCAGTTCAGTTCATTTTTCAGTTGAGCTGAGTTTTAGGAGTTTTGGAAATGCGCATGAAAATTAAGTGTTTTATTATGCAAAAATCATTCGTTGGCAACACACACACACACACACACACACACAACCGAAACAGAAACAGCGAAAAAAACCAAAAAACAAATACAAAAAAAAGAAGTAAATACAACAAAATAAATAGTATGGCCAATGCGCTGATTGCGCTTTGAGACCTCAGCGTAACCACCTCCCATTCCTCCCCCTCCGCTTTGCACCTGCTGTAACCTTCCTGTGTAACTGCCTCTCTTTCTCTCGCTGTCTGCGCCTCTCTCTCTCTCTCTCTCTCACTCTCTCCCTCTGCATATATAACCAACTGAGTTACGCCGTTTGCTTTTGTTTGAACTTTGCTGCGCTTTGAATTCCATTTGGCGGTTGCTTTAGTTAGTTAGTTAGTTAGTTAGTTGGTAATATTAGTAGCTTTAATTAATGGTTCACTTGCCCATCTCCTAACTCTCTCTCTCTCTCTCACTCGCTCGCTGTTGCTCTGTCTCTGTTGAGCAATGAACTGATTTGCATTCAGACAACTTCCAGCAGAGCCATGAGAAAACAAACGAATTGAGACAAAGAGCATTACCAATTGCTGAGAACTCTTTTCGTTTTCGTGTCTATCCTACTTTCCCCTTGGACCAAGCGATGCCATCAAAAGCGCATTTCAGCAACTTACGAAAGCTTATTGAAAGAGCTTTCGATTGGGGCACTTTGAAAACAGTCCAAAGTGCACACAAATAGCAGATGAACATGTATTAACTAATTTACTTATAGTTATTATAGTTGAAGGCCATCTGATCGATCAATATTGCAGCTATCCTTATTAATCAAATGTGTGTATTCTTAAATGGCACACTTTTTGTTTAATTCTCTTGCAATATGAATTTTGGATTGATCTTTAATAGTGTTATTAGCTAGATTAAATTATTATTGTATATTTAAAACAATATCTAATAATCACTTTAATATTAGAACAAAATAAGAAAGGTTAACTTTAGAAAAAGTTAAATTTAAAAGACGTAAAAAACAATATACTATATAAATATACCAAACAAATACTATTACATAAATGCGAATTTATTTTGAAGATATGCCGATTGAAAATACCGAAAAATGCATCATTTTACCTAAGCTTATATTTTATAAATCGATTTTATTGTCAAAATATACCAAATTAATATATAACAGAGCTTAAAATTGGTATATTGATATACTACTAGTTTCTACATTTTCTGAAGATTTGAAAATATACCAGATTGTCAATTAAAGCAAACCCCGATAGTAGCTGCCTTTATTTCGTGTATAAAATCGTTTCTCAAATAACTTCAGCAATTTTTAGTAGCTTCAAAATTACGCTGGCTATTTCGATAAAGGCTTTCGACGCTGGTCAAGAATAAATGTACTTCATATTCGTAGGGTTGCTTATTACAAAAATTCCCTGTAGGCACAAAGTTATGAAATCCTTTACCTTATGGGGAGCGGGTTTAAACAAGATTAAATATAAATATTTCAAATGTATATTGCAGCTTAAAAAATGTATTGTATCTTTTGTACTTATTGAGAATAACACATAAACTGTTTAGTATTAAAATACAAAGAATTAGAAATATCTTTACTAAAAGTTATCCGGATTGTGTTATGGAAAAATCTACTCTACTTGAGTAGCTGTTGGGCAAGTGATGGCATCAAACTTGTACTCCATTATTAAAGTAAACTTGTGTGCACTGATTTGATATCTTTTTATGGTTATGCGGGGTATGCGGAGCTGATCTCTTTGTTTGACAACAGAACAGCACTAAGGGAAAACTAATAATTTACCTAGGCAAACCTCTCAGTTTGAATGTGAGCGTGAGTGTGAGTGTGAGGGCAATCAGTCAATGCCCTAATTGAAGAGCTAATTGAGACTGGAAGACACAGGAGAAAAAAACTTTCGAGACTTTGTTGGCCATGTGGAGCTGTGTAGACTGCAGAGCAGACTAAAGAGCTGAAGAGCCGAAGAGAGTTGCGCCAATTGCCGCTATTTACCACACACATTACACGATGTGAGCAAACCAAACAACGCCAATCTATAAACCCCAAAGACGACGACGACGGCGATGATGACGAAGACGACAACGATATATGGCGCTTGCCACAAGAGGTGGCAAGTGTGGCAGAAGCAGCAGCAGTGGCAGCAATCGGCGGGCCAACAACTAATAATTCAAATTGTAACACATGCGACGCGCGCGAGTGAGATAGCGATAGCGTGGAGTGAAGGAGATAGCAACAGGGAATACTAGCTGAGGTTCAGCTTGAGGTTTGCCACAGAAGGTGAAGCACTCAGGTGGTGGCATGATAAAGGGAGGCGGTGCAAAGGAGAAGGGAGGAGGGAGGAGGGAGAGTAGACCACTTCTTAGACCTCAGCCAGCGGCGTTGGCTTCGGCTGGCATTGCCGTCATCATTTTTCTGCTACTGATTTATGCCCAGAGCCATAATGACTGGAAGCAATGGAGTATGCATTACATACAACTTCGACTCCAGCTCCAGCTGCAAGGTGATGGGGATGGGGATTGGGATTGGAGACGAACTGAGAGCCTTAAGAGCCAAGAGCGAAGAGAGAAGAGCGGAGAACAGCGAGAAGAGAATGGAGAATCGGCTATACTCAGACTGTGGAGGCCCATTCATCAAGGAAGCCGTGAACGCGAACGCGAAGCGGGCGATTCGCGTGATAGAACAATGTAAAAATTATGAACGTGTAAAATATGGGCAAAAGTTTTCTATTTCTTTTTTTCCATTTTCTATTTTCCTTGCTGCCGCCCATAAATATGCATGTGCGGGAGGTGGAAGAGAGGAGGAGGAGAGGAAGGAGAGAGGGAAATAAAATCTATGTATAAGAAATAATTGATAAAGCGAAGCGAGCCATCGACCCATCCAATGAGTTCCCTCCAATCCAGACCGGCATCAACTAGATCCAGATTCACAGACAGTTTATACCTCTATATTATACCTCTATAGTTATAGATTAATGTATTAAGTCAAGGTTAATAAGGGAGCAGATGATTTGACTCAGTGGGGATATAAATATAGATATAGATATAGATATAGATATAGATATAGATATAGATATAGATATAGATATAGATATAGATACAGAAATAGATATAGTTATAGATATAGATATAGATATAGATATAGATATAGATATAGATATAGATATAGATATAGATATAGATATAGATATAGATATAGATATAGATATAGATATAGATATAGATATAGATATAGATATAGATATAGATATAGATATAGATATAGATATAGATATAGATATAGATATAGATATAGATATAGATATAGATATAGATATAGATATAGATATAGATATAGATATAGATATAGATATAGATATAGATATAGATATAGATATAGATATAGATATAGATATAGATATAGATATAGATATAGATATAGATATAGATATAGATATAGATATAGATATAGATATAGATATAGATATAGATATAGATATAGATATAGATATAGATATAGATATAGATATAGATATAGATATAGATATAGATATAGATATAGATATAGATATAGATATAGATATAGATATAGATATAGATATAGATATAGATATAGATATAGATATAGATATAGATATAGATATAGATATAGATATAGATATAGATATAGATATAGATATAGATATAGATATAGATATAGATATAGATATAGATATAGATATAGATATAGATATAGATATAGATATAGATATAGATATAGATATAGATATAGATATAGATATAGATATAGATATAGGTATAGGTATAGGTATAGGTATAGATATAGATATAGATATAGGTATAGGTATAGGTATAGATATAGATATAGATATAGATATAGATATAGGTATAGATATAGATATAGATATAGATATAGATATAGATATAGATATAGATATAGATATAGATATAGATATAGATATAGATATAGATATAGATATAGATATAGATATAGATATAGATATAGATATAGATATAGATATAGATATAGATATAGATATAGATATAGATATAGATATAGATATAGATATAGATATAGATATAGATATAGATATAGATATAGATATAGATATAGATATAGATATAGATATAGATATAGATATAGATATAGATATAGATATAGATATAGATATAGATATAGATATAGATATAGATATAGATATAGATATAGATATAGATATAGATATAGATATAGATATAGATATAGATATAGATATAGATATAGATATAGATATAGATATAGATATAGATATAGATATAGATATAGATATAGGTATAGGTATAGGTATAGGTATAGATATAGATATAGATATAGGTATAGGTATAGGTATAGATATAGATATAGATATAGATATAGATATAGATATAGGTATAGATATAGATATAGATATAGATATAGATATAGATATAGATATAGATATAGATATAGATATAGATATAGATATAGATATAGATATAGATATAGATATAGATATAGATATAGATATAGATATAGATATAGATATAGATATAGATATAGATATAGATATAGATATAGATATAGATATAGATATAGATATAGATATAGATATAGATATAGATATAGATATAGATATAGATATAGATATAGATATAGATATAGATATAGATATAGATATAGATATAGATATAGATATAGATATAGATATAGATATAGATATAGATATAGATATAGATATAGATATAGATATAGATATAGATATAGATATAGATATAGATATAGATATAGATATAGATATAGATATAGACAAAGATATAGATATAGATATAGAAGTACAGATATATCTTAACTCTCTCTTTTCTCCATCTGATTCGCTATCTCACACTATTCTCTTCCAGACCCAGACCCAGACCCAAATCCAAGGCATTTGACAAAAGAAATTCGTCCAAGCGACAACCAATGGAAAGCGACTTCCGAAACGCGGCCAGAACAATGGGTCATAGATCAAGTTTTAATGACGACTCCAACAACGCAGTACCGTACAATGAACTTTCAATACAAGTTCCTAAACCGCTCCCAGAAGCAGCAGCGACAAGAACAATAACAATAACACTAACAACAGCAACAGGCAGCAACATTTTCACAATTTTGTTAACTTTGTTCGTTATTTTATTCTTTCTTAAAGCGTTACCCAATTTTTGATATACACATTTCCATTTTGCGTCAAATGCTCAAATCGTTCCTCACCTTGTCGCTTCTACACACTCATGTGTGTGTGTGTGAATGTATTTTTTTAATAATTCCTTGTTGTTGGTGCTGTTTTTATGACAACAACAGCAACAACAACAATGAAGACGACGACGTCGACGGCGCGTCTTTTGATTGGTTCAAGTTGAGACTTTTTTTTAACGAGCTCTGATTTTGGGTCGTTGTTGCTGTTGTTGTTGTTGTTGCTGCTGCTGTTTATCGCGAGCGCGATCAGCGAGTGGGGCAGAGCTATATTTTTTTTATGGCTTCTATATAATAATTCACCTATACGTTGACGCGAGGCAATTAGCTTGCCTAGTTTGCCAGATAGGTTCATAGAAAGAAGCAGCCCAAAAGTCAACCTCTTCAGTGCGTGGTCGTTGTTGTTTGTTGTTTTCTTGGACGCCGCCTCAAAATCGCAAAGAGTAGATAGACAGAGAGACAGAGAGAGAGCGAGACCCGAATACAACCAACCCAGAGAGAAGAACAACGACGATGACACAACGTGACTGCGATGCTTGTCTTAAGATTAGCAACAAACGAAAGAGTTGAATTCAAAGAAAGAGTCATAGACACAGAGAGAGAGAGAGAGAGAGAGCTTTGAGTCTCGTATATCATCTGGGCTTTGCGACAGTCGTCAGGATGGGCTCCAAAGATGGCGCATCATCTGTGCAAATCGTAATTCTCTAAGGATGTCTTGCGCACAGATCCAAGCAGCTGATACAACTGGCCACGCTAATGAAGATCTTTTGGCCCTGGGAAAAAGTTGCAAGCCAAGCACAACGAAATAGAAAAACACACACGAAATAAAAAAAAAATGCACATCATCATGAATACTATATGTCGCCAACTAGACGTCGAGTCGAGTCTATTCTCTCAGCTTGAGCAGCTGCTGCTTTGTTAGTATGACTTTATTTGCTGCTAGACGAGAAGAAATAAAAACGGGAAGAACATCATTTAAATTTGAAGGGACAATCGAACGAACGATCGATCGATTGACCCTCACATAACTTCCTAATTACATGACACGACCGCAGTGGTAAAACAGGGCTAGGGCTAGGGGTAGGGGTAGGGGCAACGCTCTGTTGCTGCCGTTGCTGTGGCAGGTCAGGAACTGCTGAGAAAATCGCACCTGTAGCTCGCGCGCGCCTTTTACAACGACCAGCGAGCGGGGGAAGAAGCGACTTGTGACTTGGCGACTTTCGTGGTGGTGGCAACGGCAACGTTGGTATTTTAATTGAAATTGCTTGTGATGTCTTCTCGTTGTTGTTATTTTCGGGCATTTGTTGCGCTTGATTGATTTAGAGCGAGCCGATGAAGAGCGACCCGCACTAAATGCGACCCTAACAACCACCAGAACGTGCTGCAAGCGGTACACCTGCCTGCCCGCTGGCTGACTACTGAAGAGCGACTAGCTAAAGAACTAGCTGAAGTGACTCCCTGATCGCTTGCCTCAACTGACACTCGCGTAATGAAATTCCAAGCGACGTGCGGCTTGCGGCATGCAATGCGATCCACTTTACCCCCTGCGCTTGACCCTCACACTCAAACTCACAGTCAGAGTCAAAGTCAACCCCTCAAGTTCCCAGCACAGAAAGAGAGAGAGAGAGAGAGTTCCCCGTTGTTTGCCGATCTTGTCCGTTGATCTTTTTGGTGCATTGGCTAAGTTAATTGGTTGTAAAACAATTTTTTCGAATTAACATAAAAATGTTTCATTGGAAAAAATATTGCAGACACAATTAACATTTACATTGCACTCTGCGGTTCAGCATGTCGATATGCGGGCGACCAGCGAGAGAAGACTGAAGTTTCGATCAAAAAATGTGCTTATCGATATGCTTCACTTCTTCAATAATTACAATGCAAATGTAAAAAGAATGTAAAAAACTAGCTGAGCTAAAGTTAAATCAAAAGCAGTTAAATTAAATTGATGCCTGTCACTTGCCTTGTCAATCGTCATCGTAATACGCTATCGATAACAAACTGCTGAAGAGTATTTATCGATATGCTGCACTTCTTCAATAAATGCAATACAAATGTAAAAAGAAAGTAATGAACTTGTTATGGTTAATGGAAAACAGCATTGATTATCGATAAGACTATCGATAAGAAGCTATTACAGAGTATTTATCGATATGCTGTACTTTTTGAATAATTGCATTATAAATGGGAAAAGAATGTAAAGAACTTGCTAAGGTAAAAACAGAAGCAGCTTCGATTAGATCAATAAACTTGTTGCCTGTCACTCGCAATGACATTGTCAATGCTATTGTCACCGTGAATCGTCACCGTCATCGTCATCGTCATCGAATTCGTCACATCGCTAATGTGTGAGCTGCAATGTAGCGCAACTGACAGCAAGAGCAAAAGCAAAAAAAAGCAGAAACAAAAGGCAGGCAACACGAAATTCAACACCAAATAACTAACCAGCCGGACAATTGAATTGTTTTGCTTATGCGAGTGCGAGTGTGAGTACACTCACAATCACACTCACACCCGCACTCATTGTGGCTGCAGCAGCAGCACCCGCAAGACCATTGAAGCATTGAGACACACACACACACATTGACCCGAGACTGGCCAACAAAATGCAAATTGAATGAAATGCTAATGGAAATGAGTGCGAGTGTGAGTGTGAGTGTGAGTGCGAGTGCGAGTATGGGTACTCGTACAGGCGCGACCCGCGCAAATAAAGACAATGAAGGCAACTTTTATTGGTTCCATTCGATGATCAGCCAAACTGAGGGCCAACTCACACCGAACATTGTGGCATGCCTCTCCAACCGCTGCGTCCGGTTGCATGCAGTAGTCTCTGTCTGTCTCCGGACTTGGCTTCGCTCTGGTTGGGTTTACGCTTTTTCGGCTCTTGTGTCTCATAGCTGTCTGTTTTGCGGCGTACTTAGTGACACCATTAACAGTAGTCCCTCTCTCTCTCTCTTTCGCTCTCTCTCTCTCTTTTTGCCACTAAACACATTCACATCCGGCGTGCGCGCATGCGCAGATGTCGACAGCGAGGGCGAGGGCGATGGCGAAGTTTGGCGGAATCGGAGACGGGACGGGAGAGCGGCGGACTCACGATCATCGTCTCTGCAACCGTTTGATTGATTCTGTTTCAATGTAGCGCCTTTCTCTTGCCGCAGCTCGCAGCTCGTTTTATTGTGTTGCTCGTCGCGCCGGCTTTGAATTTTTATTGCAATCGGTGTGAAATTTCACACCGCAATGCTTAAATGATTCCGGCCTCCCTTCTCCCTTCTTCCTTCTAGCCGTTTTCACACTTTTCTCACATCTTTTTTCCCCCCTTTTTTTTTTTGGCTCGCGAACGAAGCGAGCAACAATCAGCCAAAAACCAAAGGGAATTGCATAGACCATCGAAAATTAATTATAATAAATAGACTTTATTCTTTACTAGGAACAACATGTTTTCTTCACAAATCAATTTAGTTTAACTAAAAATATATTTTAAAATAATAAAAATATTTGTGGATATACTGACTAAAATAATTAAACATAAAATATATATATAAATTACCTGAAAATGAAATATTTTCTTCACAACTTAAAAGAATAATTTGTATTACAATATTCTTAAAATTTTCCAATTATTTTTACTAATATATTTAATAAATTGGCTAAAGCTTTATAGATTAATTTGAACTTATCTTAATCTAAAATATTTTCCTCACATTTAAAATTTGTTGTGACAAAAACTTTGTATAAATATAAATGCATAGTTTAGGTATAAAAATATATGTATATATATATATTTGGTATATGTTATATGTATGTTTGGTATAAAATCTATTGCTGAAAACTCTTCAACATGTCAAATAACTTTTATGCTTATTATAAAAAAGAAATTCTTCAGTTTTTAATAAAATTAACTTTGGATCTTTAAATTTACATTGAATCTGTAGAAGCATTATTTCGAACTTTCAGCAGGCATTTGCTTTAGAGTTTAATTTTGTTAAAAGTATTATTCGTGGCTGTGACATTGGTTATCACATCACACTTTCAGTTAAGTCAGAAATCAAATTAAAATTTTTGCATGTTACCTTAAGAATAGTTGATGCTGTTTTCAGTGGTTTTTTTCTTTGGTTTTTTGGTATCAGATCAGACAGATTGAATGACAAAGTTGAATATGAACAACGAAATATGGAACTCATCGAAAATGGGAGGCAGTGGCGGCGCGCTGAAAGCGTTGACCAAGAATCTGGCCAATCAATTGAATCTGAATCGCACCGATTTGAAGCGAGTTGTGGCCCGTGTGATATCCGAGCGACATGGACACGGCGATGTGGGTGACTACAATGGACATATGTTCTTTGTGCGGCCCGAGCGCATCGATTTGACTGAGCAGATCACACACTCGAAGGAAGCCTTCGATGAGATGATCAATCAAAAGAAATTGAAACTGAAACTGAAGCAATCGACAATCGGCAACAATCGATTGCCCAGCTCGCGATCGCAGTCTCGCATTGAATCTAATGCTAATACGAAGAACATTAAGCAGAAGCAGAAGCAGAAAAAAGTGGAACAACAAAGTGTCAACGATCCATCCGAGATTGTGCTGGTGTTGTCCAAGTCCAAGTCCAAGTCCAAGTTGAAGTCAATGTTGAAGCAGCCAAAGGCATCGGTGGCAGCCAGTTCAAAGCAAGCAACAGCTGCCACTTCGGCTCGCACTCCAGCTTCAGCTACAATTGAATCAGCTGCTCCCTCAGCTGGTCGAAAGGCCAGCAACAAACCGAAAGCAAAGCCAGAGACAGCAAGTCGATGTCCTAGACGCAGACTGATGTTGGACAAGCAACCACAAGCAGCAGCAGCAACACAACGTCAGCAGAAGTCAGCAAAGCCAAGCAAAGTGCAGCGTCTGAATGCGGGCAAAGTGATGTGGCAGGAGCAACCCAAGACTCAGTCCCAGCCCCAGCCCCAGCCACAAGTGGACCAACCCCAAGCCCAGCCACAGCCAGTTGTGCAGCCAAAGTCAGTGCTGAAGAAGCGCAAGAGTGTGAAGCAGCTGCCGCAGCAAACGAAGGGCAGAATAATGAAGCAGAAAGTGTGGCTGGAGCCGTGGCAGAATCCCAAGCGTCTCCCATCGAAACGCCTCAATGCAGGCGGGATGGCAACAACCAGAGCAACAACCGGAGCTGTATACGGAGCAGCTCATCGCAATGTGGCCTTTGCCTGGCATCATCCATATCAGTTTCAAGGCGGCGCTGGCGCCACACAGCGTCACAATATCGATCACGGGGTTAAGTTGAGCGCCAGATCAAAGCTCAAGCCGGGGATCAATCGAGGAGGAAAGAAAGTGCTAACGCGAACATCACTCAAGGAGCAGCGCTTGCGGAATATGCGCTCCCAGCTGCAGTTGGCAAAGGAACTGGAGTTCGAGGAAGCCATCGATGATCCGGAACGACTCGAGGCTGGCACCATTCTGGACTACGGACTAACGAGAACCCACAGCTACATCTACCAGAAGCGTGGCAAGCAGCTGAGACGCTACAAGCTGAGTCCGCGCCTGGAGCAACTGGCCCGGCCTGTCATCCATGGCAAACCCAATCCCAATTCCAATCCCAGTCCACAGGCGACGACAACGCCATCCAAACCAAAGAAGCTGAGATGGCAACGTCGTCGTCGTCGTCAAAGCCGCGTTGTCGTCGACAGCAGCCTGGGCAGCATTGCCGGACTGAAGGCATCCTCACGCTCAGGCCTGACGCCGGCCAAGCGCCATTTGACGCTGGCCTTCATGAACAAGGACGGAGGACGGAGTCCACAACGATCGCGCAGTGTCATGTGGCGATAGTTCATTTTGTGTTCACTCTGTTCGATCTGAATGTGCTCTTATTTTGATCAACCATCATTTGGTCTCTGCAGCAGTCAGCAGTCGATTCCTGTACTAGAAATTCACAGGTGCATAAATAAATTACAAAATTATAACTAAGACAAATGTTTCTCTGTTTAGGACACCAAAACTAATAAAGCCATCGAATCAGTAGCTGGCACCAATTTTTAATAAAAGCAATACTGTGCAATATTATTCTTAAGGCAATTCAAATGAATATATTGAAATTTGGTATAATTGGTATTGGGTCTATTTGGTATATTGATATACTATTGTATTTAAAATGAATCCAAAAGAATATACCAACAAAGTACTAAAATAATCCAAAGGGTATATTAAAATACAACGACGTATTATTCTTAAGACAAACCAAATTAAGATTCCAAAAATAATCAAAAATATAAGGGGTATATTTGGTACATCGATATACTAGTACATTTAAAATACACCACACTGACAATCAGCGAAACCCTTAAGTTCACTAGGCCATTTATGCCATTTAAAATGTTTCTTTAATATATTTCACAATTTGTATCTGAGTCAAATTTAGAATTTGTAGTTTATTTTTTATTTAAATACTTGAAGTTATTATTGTATATGTCGAAATCGATCCTCTCTAGCTTCAAAACTATGGTTATTATTATATCGAATGCTAGCATAGTCTTGGAGATTTAGGTGTTCATATGGATAGACGGATATGACTCTAATGTATCGGCTGTTTATATTAATCAAGTATATATGTACTTTAAGAGGTCCGAAATATCAACTTTTGCCTCTGTGATTATAAAAATAATTTCTAGTTTCTCATGCATATTCTTTAAATAAATTCTATAAAATAAATAAATTCTAACTGAATTAATGCATTTTCTAATCCTTTATGACTTTAATTAACGAATCTCAGAATTATTAGCACAAATTAATTATATATTATTAAAATATAGTAATGATAATGTAAGAAGTCTGTCCTTTTCCCATTATATTAAATTGAATTGAATTAAATAACTAGTTAATCTCAATTGCAGAATTTATTTGCAGCATAGAAAATACTGTTTCATATTCAATATCCGTTTTCAAATAAAATGCGCAACATCGAATAGTTTTAAAGAACTTGTTTAGTGAATCGAATCACATCGAAGGTACAGACTAAAAGAGAGATCAAGAGATCAAGTGTGACCGTACAACAAAGTAGAGGATATTTAGACGTTTGATGTGCATATATAATATAGTTATATGTATATACAACAAATACTTCTCAGTTTTTTATTGTTTCATTAATTTATTTATTATAAAGCTTGAATTATAAATTCATTTACAACCAAACTTAGAAACATTGTTTTAAAATATGTTTTATTAAGGCATCCGCAGGTTTCATAACTTTGAAATATTTATGGGAATACATATGACGGACAATTGAGTTTTGCAGGCGAGATCGGTCGGTCGAGTTAACAAGCTGACCAAAATTGTAAGAGGAGGGTGAGAGGGAGGGAGAGAGAGAGAGAGGAAGAGAGAACACAGTAGCCAATTGACCAGTCAAAGGTTCTTTTGTTCTCTCTACTCGATGCAATACAAACATTATTATGTAGGTGGTATATATAACATGCATACACATACATACATATATTGCTACTCATCCTGCCAGCAGTTTGTCAGTGTGTGTGTTGTGTTGTGTGCTTGCCACGGCTGCAACAATTGGCGTCACGCTTCGTTGAATGACACACAACGAACGAACGAAGGAGGAGGATGATGACGATGTTGTTGTTGTTGTTGTTGTTGTTATTGTTGTTATAGGGCTGATTGAAAGATTATTTTGCACTGATAACGCTAAAAATGTATGGTTGGATGGTTGACCACAAACCACCACCAAGTGCAACAGCAACATCAACAGCAGCAACAACAACAAAAGTCAAATAGAGCGAAGCAAACGCGGCAAACGCTGCACAAAAATTGCAGTTCGAAAATTGTTGCGCTTTCGGTTTGCGTGTTTGCATTTTGCATTTTTGCATTTAGCATTTTATATTCATTGCTGTGTTGTCCGCTGTCCGCTGTCGGTTGTCGGTTGTCTGCAGCGTTGCCGCTGGGGTCGTCATCAATTCGCAATGCATTTCCCACATTTTCAACGGCAAGGCGACCGACCATCATCATTAATAATATTGAAAAGCCCTAATTACGCTTAAGTGGCCCAAACAAGACAGACTCGAATACACTCACACACTCGCACATTCACATTGATATTCAAACTTATTTGGAGTGGAGTATTTCTTGTATCATTTGATGTTCGAAGTATCGAACACACAAATTTCGAGTCACATTCACCTTTGACTAACATTTCATTGCGTAAATCATTCTTCCCACCCCTAACTACATACACTCAAACACACACTCAAACACACACTCACACCTGCTCGGGTGCTAGGTGCCACAGGTTGTGCAGGTTGCGCAGGTGCATGGCCAACAACAACTTGGCAGCCCCTGACCCAGAGAGCGGCCAAGACACGAAGACACGAAGCCGATGATGACCCTCATCGTAAGTAGTATAATGAAATCATTTATAACTTTTCCTCTTCCCTATGACCAATTCAGTTTCTTTCTTTCTCAACATTTTTTGTGTAGTTTGTAGTTTTCTTGCCGGGTGCTCGCTACTTGATCAACCTGCCATCGGTATTGCCATTGATAAGCGAGAGAAAGAGAGTCGAGGACATGCCACCGCACGTGGCTGCATGCAACGCAGCTGCGACTGCGGCAGCTGAGGCAAGCAGGAGCCTGGCTTCCACTCTGCTACTTTAATGATCCCGGCCATTCGATTAATCAAGCTAGCGGCACCTGAATTCGCCTGCAACTACATTATCATTGGTTTTCCCGCTAGCTGTTGCGGCTTAAAATGCGAGAGAAGGTCATGGACTCAACTCTATCTACAGACTAAATGTGTCATTACACAGTTACATTTATATACATTTTATCAGTGTGTTTTGCTAATTATACAATTATTGCTTCTTATCCATTTAAACATTTTTTCATTCAAATACAACTAGATTAAATTAAATTATTATTTAAATATTTTAATTTGTTTTTTAATTTGTTTATCTTGAAATAGAAAAAAATATATTGATTCCTACATATATCTAGATCGAAGTATTATATTTAACTAATTTTTGTATTCAATGCAACTCACGTTCAAATTTTATAATTTTCTTATTTGTCCTAAGTAGTATTAAACAGGTAGCATTGAACAATTTTAGCAAGTCATAACTATGAAATTTCATTAAAAACTATAAATGAAATTTCGGTAATTTCAGTCTTTAAATTCAAATATTTATTTCTGTTTGAAATTTAATTTAATAAACTATTTCAATGTCAATAATGAAAATGCATTTTAAAATTAGATAATGCCAAAGCTTGTATTCGAACTTATGCATTTTATAATATTTCTTCTTGATAAAATTTGCTTTTATTGGCACTTTTAAAGAAATGAATTTTTAGTCAATTTGTCAATTTTAAGAATTGAAATCAAATTCAATAAAATTATATTTTGTGTTAAAATTGTAACTAATATTACTATACAAAAACGCCATCTTTTTTGTTGTTTGTTTTATTTAAGCAATCGATATTTAAAATTGATTGATCATGATTTAAGATTTTGCTTTAAGATTTATCCATTCTTGAATTGATTAACCTAGACTTTGTGTAGAATTTCGATTGTGATTTAAGGATAAACCATCTTGGTTAAATGTTCACATATAATATTGATTCAAGATTTTATTCTTGATTTCAGCACGTTTTTTCATTCGGTGCGTTATTTAATAACTTAATAAAACCAAATCACTGTCGATAAAATGCTCTTGTTTCATATAAATATGAGTAAATCAGAGTAGCACAACAAAATGCGATGCCTGTGGCACACAAACTTAAACCCAAAACGTGGCATGTGCTTAACTTAAAGCCCTGTTAAGTTATCAATACCAATATTGTTGAGGAGGGAGCAGTTTCGCCCCTCACTTGCCTTTGGTTACACTTGTCGTCGTCATCGTTCTCATCCTTCTCATCCTTGACGCAATTCGAGCACAGAGAATTTTTCATGCATGCAACAAAACAACAGCGTTAAATTCCATGGGGAGTCAAAAGTCAGGCAGCAGTAGCAACAAGAAAAAATTGAATGAAGGAAGACAAAAAAAAAAGAAAAAAAGAAAAGAGTAACAGAAGCAGCAGAAACAACCTCATAATTTAACTCGGTAAACTTTTGCGCCTTTTGTTCGGCTGCTTTCACTACAAGTTATTGAAAATCGCGCAAGGGTTGTCAGTTCACCTCCCCTCCCATCCCCTCCCCTCCCCAGCCTGCCACGCTCATAAGTCGAAAGTCGAAAGGGTTCGAAATTGAAAAAGAAAGCGCTCGCTTGTGTCAGGTGGCTCCGCCATCGAAAGGGTGAAGTGCGCACTCTATGGGTATGTGGGGAGGGGGAGGGGGATGGGGAGGGCGGTGGTGGCGTCTCATTTGTGCACTCGGGGTGTGGGTGATTTAGTGTTAAATAAAAACTTTTAAATTGCCATTTGATCGTTTGTTTAGCGACAATAATGTCGTCGTTGTCGTTGTCGTTGTCATCGCTGCCTCCTCCTCTCCCCTCTCTCTCTCTCTCTTTGCCACAGTCCCTGGGAACCACTGAGGTCGACCCAGGCGGGCCAAGCTCTGCGCCCTGTGACAGGTTTATAGGTCGCTCACTCCAAGACAGTCAGCCAAAGACAGTCAGACAGTCAGCGCCGTGACAATGACATTGTTTCGCCTGACAGTTGTAGCAAATTTATTGAAAAGGTGTTGTTCCTACCTCCAGTTCACTTCGGTTCGGCTCGGTTCGGTTTCTTTCCATCTTCCATCGTCTGCCGGCTGGGGGTATAAACTTACAGAAAATTGTCAAAAATTTATTGATATGTTGAAATTGCTTCTCCTTGCCGCTCCACCATAAAAACACTGACAGCTCAATTTTTTCCATCGAATAAGTTTATTTTTTTCTCGTTGTATGTTTTTTTTTTGGTTGTTCATCTCACTTCCTTTTGGGCCTCTTGCCTCAGCGCCCGCCCGCTCGCTCATTGTACTAAATTTGACAGCAATTGTTTTGTTTGACAGTTTGTCGTCTCGGCAAAATGATGATGTCAATATGCAAAGCAGAGCCAGAGCCACAGCCAGAGTCAAAGTTAGCGTCAGAGTTTTAAGCCAAAAACTGGGGAGCTCAGCGAGCGTGGCCAGCTGAATTTGCATTTGGTATGCGGCACATTGAAAGGGGTGAACACTTTTAGATGAGTTATTGAAGCGTTCCTCATTGTTGACAGTTGACAGGCAAATTTTCGACATGTGTCAATGCATTTGTCAGCGTGATGCATGGCATCCACTTGGCCTCCACACAAGTCATGCCCATGCACACAGATTTGGCAGTAGCCAACTAATACAGAGTTATTTGCAAACCAAAACACAAAGAGTATGTCAAGTATTTATTTATATCCTTTTGAAGGTTTTCAATAAATTTCAAACGGCTTCCACATAGCATCCACATATAATGGACATCACTCTACAATTTCTTAACTTTTTATAGCCAACATGCAATTTCAGATAAATCTCAACTTACAATCCACATACGATCCACCGATGTCAAACAGCTTCCACATGACACCCACACGCAAACTAACCTTCCTCCCATTTTTTTCAATATTCAGATTCGAGAAATATTCAGCTTGCAATCCACATACGATCCACATGCAATCCACATACAATTTTCTGTTGTATCATGTGCAAATCGTTTCCCCTTTGATTTGACATCAGCAAACATTCCTCTAACGGATGTTAGCCACCTTGCATAGCATCCGCAATTGGCATCCACAACCGCAATTAAGCACGACAACGATCTGAACTGAACTGAACTGAACTGAACCGATCGAAGTGCCGCGATCGCAAAGAACATGCAACATAATTCGAATTAGATCTAGAAGAGGCAGTAGCAGAAGTCATGCGGCAGCTGATCACGCAATGCCAAACACATGCAATCCACAAGCGCAATTTGCCATTGAACTTTGCAATACATAGTTACAAAACTTACACATATACACACACACACACACACATACCAGGTAACTTCAATTTGCTTTGAAGATCTGGGCCCAAAGACTAACGACAACGCAATAACAGCCACCATTTTTATTTTTTTGTGCTGCCTTTTTTAATTTTTATGTATGTGCTGAGCTGAGCTTTGATTGTTATCCAAGCAAGCAAATACAAATACAAATACAAATTCAAAATACAAATACACAGAAGCAGAGCAAAGCTGAGACAGGCGCTGAGCCACAGCGATATTTTTTATGAGACTGTTTCGTTTTTCGCTTAATCGCACTAGAAAATCTCTAGAAATGGTAGAAGGAAGCAGCAACAAAATAACACAAACAACAACAACAGAGAAAAAAAATTGCCGAGCGTTCAACTTGAAAATATGCCAAAAGACAATTGGTTGTCGGTTGTTGTTGTTGTTGTTGTTTCTGTTGGTTGTTGGTTGTCGGTCGCCACGTTAAGGGCATGGCCCAGACCCAGGCCTATTTACTACACATTCAGTCAGAGTCAGAGTCTCAGTCTCAGTCCCAGACTCAGACTTAGTGTTAGTTCTAGTTTCAGTTAAAGCCGCGCGCAGTTGCAAGAAGAGTCTTTAAGTTTTCTTCAATGTTTAGCGAAGCGTGAATATTATTAGAGAGCGGAGCGACTGCAGAGGGAACAGCAGCAGCAGCAGCATTTATTAATAATTACCACACAGAACTCTGACAAGGGGTTTGGGGAATACCAAGAGTACTACTACTATATGTATAGTAAAGTATATGTAGTAGTAATACTCGTAAGAAATTTATTTGTTATTTATCTTTTTGGCATTATGCATGAATAACAATAAAAATATAAGTGAATGCTATTGTTGTTGTTGCTGCTGCTGTTGTTGCTGCTGGCATAAATAGTTAGCCAGAAATGCGGCAGCAAAAAGCGTCATAAAAATTATAACAAGCCATTCGCTTGTTGCCAGGTTCTCAGGTGGCAGCGACTCCATCTTCAACATTGACTTCCCAACTCCTCTAGGCAGGGCTTGGCTTGGCTTCGCTAGGCGAAGATTCTCTGGGAGTTCAGTCAATAGATTTAGATCACTTTTGGCTAGAAGCGCTGGGCACAAAGAGCCATAAAAATAATGAGCCAAGCACGACGATGGCGACAATCATGAGTAAATACGGCAACAGGGCAAAAACAACAACAAAATACAAAAACACAGAGACTGACACAGCAATAGGCTAAATAAGTTGGTAGCAAAAAGCAAACAGACAAATAAAGACTGAGATGTGTTTTGAAGAGGCAAATGCTAAGTAATACGTAAGTGGCAGAACTACCAATCTGACTGCAGATAAAGATACAAATACACAGGCACTATGATGCAGATACAGATATACGGCAAAAGTTATAGATACAGATACTGATGAGGCGACAGGTATGAAGCACTAAGAGAACAAATAGCTACCAGTTTTTTAGTTGCAAAGAGTCTATGAATACTTTTAGATGCAGTTAGTTATTTAGGCCAGATACATACTGCAGGTATTTACAAGATAGTTGCAGCAATTGACATCTATAGATACATTTTAAGTCGCACAACTGAAGAAACTCTTAACCATAGTTAGGATTTTAGATATCATTTATACATGGCAACTGAGAGATACCCGGTATTATTCTTAAAATATATCAAAATAAATATACTGAAAAATACTAAAATATGTTAAAGGGTATATTTGGTGTATCGATATATTATACTACTAGAATTTAATTATTCTTAAAATATATCCGAAGATAATATACTGAAAAGACAAAATATACAGAAGAGTTCATTTGGCATATCGATATTGGAATACCCGCTGCCCATGTTCAATAGGAACTTCAAAGTGTGATTTTATTCTTAAAATATACCAAATAAATATACTAAAATATACCGAAGTGTATATTTGGTATATCGATAATAGAATGCCCTCCACACATTTTTTATAATAGCCAAACAGTGCAGTAATATTCTTTAAATATACTAACTATGTACAAAAAATACTAAAATATACCGCAGCGTATCTTTAGTATATCAATTTTTAATACCCGCATTTTCAATAACAGTTTAAAAGTGCGGCATACCAAATTAATATACCAAAAAATATACCGAAAAGTATATTTGGTATATCGTTATACTATACTGCTAGTGTTTTATTTATTCGTAAGATATACCAAATTAATATACCAAAAATACAGAAGAATGTATTTGGTATACTAATATACTATAAGTCTTGTCAGCATTTATTTAATTTACCAAAAGTATCTGTCTGGCATCGCATATTTGGTTCGTCAAAATTATTATCTCGCAGGTAGGGAAGTAAATATAAACCTAGCAACAGCTATTGTATCAACTGCACTTGCTACACATTCAGATAGCTAATTAAATTTGTAGATACAATTCATTATAGACGATGCTGATGCTGTTGCAGTTGCTGTCGTAGTCGTAGTCGCTGTTGCCTCTCTCTCTCTCGCTCTCACTTGCCGCACAATCTTATTGACTTTATGGTACATGGCTTTCGTTGGGCTCGACGTTTGACGGGACAGTTATCAGCGTGCAAACAATGAGGAGGTTTTCTTTTTGAATACGAGTATCATTTGACTGCGATTGCAGTTACTACGTTCAAGATATTTGTTATTTGTTTGTTGGACCAACTAACCGCAGCGACTATTTGAACGAAATCAGAATGTATTCTTGGAAATCGGGCTCATTACTTTGGCATGCAGTGTCACACCAGCCACTGACACTGACACTGACTCCCAATCTGTGTCTCTATGTGGCTGAGCCTCTTTCTCTGCACAATACTATCTTATCGTCACACACACACACACTTGTACACTCTCGCACACATCAGCCCACATCAAAGACAGAAATCTTTAACAAAACAACATAAAATACACACACCGCCTGCGCTTGCGCCCCTGTCTCCTTAGTCTCAGCCTCTGTTGTTGCCTTCTTTCTATGCACGCAAACTCTGCCTGATAAAGTTCAAGCAAATGATTCGAGAAACAAAACAAAACAACAACAACGAAATAATAGAGGAGTACAACAAAAAACGTGAAAAAGTGGAAACAAAATACAGACGCTCGCTTATCAAAGCGAACATGTGTACTTGTGTCTAACTGAGAGTGTGGATTTTGTAAGGGATCTTATTGTTCAACGTTGGTGAACTATTTGATATTTGCACAAGATCAACAGGTGCCACTCTGCCTCCCCCCCTCTGCCACACATCTTCCCTTCTCAAAAACTTTGAGCAATGTGACAACATCAGCATCCACATTCACATCAGCATCTAAAAGCGTCAGCAATTGCGCAATGCTGCGAGGAATGCACATAGCGAGCACCGAGTATAGATCATTTTTTTATTATATTTAGTTTATCATAGTACTCACACACCACACACACTTATACACTCATACACTGATACACAATCACACTCATAATCGCACTCATACACAACTAATAAATGCCCATTGTGCCTGACATAGCCACATGCCGAATTTGGACTTGAGCTACTTACAAACACAATGGAATTTTTATACTACCTTTACTTGCTCATACTCTCAACACAGTATGACACATTTATCTTTTAGTTATTTACATAATATTCAACTTGTACACGACACGAGCTCCACATTTGCCTTTTGCCGCAAACTGTACTAATTGTCTATCAAATGGATAAGTTACATTTGATATTGCATAGATTAGGGATTTAACTTAGTCAGAAACTGTACCAATTACTTTAATATTACACGTTCGTTGACTTTCACAGAATTCCGCTTACGTTCCACTTAGCATCCACAAACGACACGAGCTACAGATTTCCCTTTGGCAGAAATAGTATTAATTATGCAGTAGAAATACCAATACTTTACTTAAAGTTTAATATGATATTACACGATTGTTGTTTTTCATAGAATTCCGCTTACGTTCCACTTAGCATCCACAAACGACACGAGCTACAGATTTCGCTTTGGCAGAAACTGTACCAATTATCCAATGAAATTGCCAATACTTTACTTAAAGTTATTTCTTTTTTCAACAGAATTTCGCTTGCGTTCCACTTAGCATCCACAAGTGAGACGGATTCCACACTTACGGTTGCCAGAAACTGAAGCGATTATAGAATGGAAATACCAATTCTTTACTTTACCCATAGAATCCACGAGCGAAAAAAGTTTTTTAGTATTTAGTTTAGTATTCAATACGGTTCACACGAAAATTACTTCAAACACATACACACATACACAGATATTAATAGGCAATCCACATGCAATCCACTGGTTAATAAATCATGTAAGGAAGTTAATTTTCGTACAGCACCGTTGCATTTCAGAAATTTCAATAATTGCCGCTCATTAAAAATACTCGGTAATAGCAGAAATACCAAAAAAAAAAAGAGACAAACGAAGTAACACTTCCGATTATGAAATTTCGTTTGACAAAATGCCAGAAAAGTGTCGTTAGTGGGAAACAACAACAACAACAACAACAACAACAACAGCAAGAAGAAGACGAAACAACTTGCAAACGGTAATCATAACATGGAAATACGTACGTACTCATATCTATAATGTAATTACTGGCAGATCGAGGTGACTGCGGTAAAATTAACTGAACATCGCAGTCGTCATAGTCGTCAACTTGACGTCGTTGTTATTGTTGTTGCTGGAAAAATCAGGTAAAAATCCAAAACGATCGCAGCGCCAGCAGTCGAAGAAGTCGACGCGATGAAGATGGCGATGGCGACGACTCATTAAAACAATTTTAAAAAATAATACAAAATAATTACAATAAATTATGATTACGCTTGACAGTGACAGTGGCCACGAATGCTGATGGCTCTTTGGCTTCTCTCTCTCTCTCTTTTTCTCTCTGTCTTTGTCTCACTTTGGTTTGGTTGCAAGTGGATGGAAGTGAAGTTGGGCATGGCAAGCCACAACAACAGCAACAGCAACAACAACTTGGGAAAAGATACTTAGGCGACGTTGACGTTGACTTCGTCTCGTCATCGTCATCGCCATCGCCATCGCCTTCGTCGTCATTGTGGTGCAGGTGCAAGTGAGTCGCCGCGGCTTCACTGACTAGTGACGATGAGCACAAAACACAGTAACAACAACAACAGCCACAATGGGAGCAATAAGACATTGCCGCGACAGCGACAACGACAACGACACCCAAGAATCGCTCAACTATGGCCAAAAAGTTCGTTGCTTTGGCTTCTCTTCTTTCTACTCTACACATAGAGTGTGTACATTTCCTCCCAACTTTTGTGTTGCTGTTTCGTCTTCGTCTTCTTCATCATCGTGTACTTAACATCCACAATTTAATTCAATTCAATTTGGCCACAAAAATAATTACGACCTGTCCATGCTGACGCGCAGCGTGTGAGCGACGTTGCAGCGCCACCCATCGGCGCTGACATGTACTAAACCACACACTCACTCGCTCTCCCTCTCTCTCTCACTTAGTGATGAACTTGTTGTGGGCGTTTGCATTGACGAACTGACATTAAAAGAACGCTATCGAATCGGTAAAGAAAATTAAAGCAAAAAGCCAAAAGAGAATTTATCAAAAGGCCATCAAAATCAAATTGAGTCAACAGACGACAAACAAGACAAATTAATATTATACAGACGTGTGGAATGGATCATCTGGGCAATACATCAGCAGCAGCAGCAGCAGCATTGACATTCACTCACTCAGTCAGTCCATCAGGTTGTGTCTGTGCCCTGTCGAATCTTGTCAAATGCATGACATAAAATTCTTCTCGAATCGTTAAAAATGCATCATCATCAATTTTTGATGCATATTTAATGTAAGTGGCGCATCGCACTGGACACAGTTCCCTCTCTCTCCCCCCCCCCCTCTCTCTCTCTCTCTGTGCTCCATGAAGTGCTCTTGGCGCTCCACATTAACTGCAAAGTGCGACATAAAAATTGATTTAGTCGCATCGCATCGCTTCGCTTCGGGGTCGGAGTCGGGGTCGGGTTCGGCAAATGCCAAAGTAATGCAGCGTCGCGTTCTCCTTTTTCTCTTCATCTTCTTCATCTTGATTTGTAGCAGCGCATTATGGCTCAATTAGAGGCGTTAAGATGCTCTCTCGTTCTCTATAGCGGGGGCGAACATCGTTTTGAAGCAATGCACCTCAACACATACACTGAAGAAAAAGACAAAGTTCTAAACTCAAGAACATTCCTAACAAATTTTGTTCTTAAAATTGGACCAGTTTAAGAAAAAATCCTTATAACTAAGAACATTGGTCAAAATAAGACCAAAAATTCTTGATTTGGGTTACAAAATTTTGTAATCCACCGAAATTCCTATAAAGTGGTTTATATAGACTTGATTGTTTTCTATCATAGCTCAGTTAGTTGAGCTGTCTCAAATCATTCCCAATTTCGATCTTAGACAGACCTAAGTCCTAAGTTCTTCAAGTGCTGCGCAAATCGATGGTAAAAGTTTCATAAGTAAAATTGAAAACATATAACTGAATAACCGATCAATAAAAGAACATATTAAAAAGATAGATAGAATTGGCAAACAAATTATAAATTTATAATATAACATTGTTTATCTCTTAATAGTATTTATTTTTGTCTTTAAACTATAAGATTTGTTCTTTTTATCAATAAGAAATGGACTCTTATATAAAATATTTTTAAAATCCAAATGTGTTGTCTATTATTACCATGTAAATGTTCTTCAAGTGCGCGAAGAATTAAATACTAAGAAAATGAAGAAATTAATACTAAGAATTTTAACCTCAAAAAGACCAATATCTTGATTTTATAACTTTATTTTTTTCTGTGTACAAACATAGTCACAAATATAGACACACACACAGGATATCCTGGAGCGGCTGATTAGCGTCCTGGTTAGCCGCAATAACAACAGGTAACAAACCATTGAAAAGGAAAACGACAAACGAAAGGCGGCAACAGGTGAGCGCGAAATTTCACATGTCAACATGAAAATTGTTATTTGCAGCTCGCGGTATTTGGGTTTGGGCAGCGAGCAGATAAGAAAATTGCCCGGAAAAGTCTTTGTCTTGTTGTTGTCCTTTTGCGGCTTCCTTTTGTTTCGCCATTTGACTGGTAAACTTCACTTTTGGATACATTTTCTGTGTATCTAGTTGTGTTATTTTTTTTTTTGGGTTTTCAATTGAAGTTTGATATTTGCTGAAGCGTGGCTGCGGCTCAGCGGCTGAATCTGAATTTCCGGCTGAGGTCCAATAAAAGCCAAGTCAGGCTAACTTTCATAAATTAGTCATTGAACCCGGCCAGCCTAGTCAAATGGCAACAATAATGGCTAAGTGCGAGCACAACACCACCACCGCCAACAACCACAACAACAACAACAACAATAGACAGAGATTACTAATTTTTTTTTATAGTGTGAACCTCGCGCTAAAGCTTAAAACAATATAGGTCTATCTGCATAATCATAATAGTCTCGAATTTACGCTTTAATAACTTTGGGCATGCGCTACACTTACCTTAATATAGGGTATATCGATGCAGTCTGTGAGCAGGCCACATTCAAAAATACTCTTCAAAAACTCCTAAGAGTGAGAAATGTAACGTAAAAGTAAAGTTGATGGTATTTATTTGGTTTTCAATTTTCATACAATTCTTAATGTTCTATATTTAACATTAATGTTATGCTACTACATGCTAAACTATAAAAGGAAACCTTAAATAAAAGTATTTTAAATTTCCTTGAAGCCTTATCATATTATATTTTTGAATGCATTTTTACAGCATTTTTACAGCAAACACTCCATATTTGAAATTCCTATTTAATTTTATATTCGAAGTTTTCCATATCTGAATATCATTTTTGTTTTTAATTTCTATATCTTAAATGTATGTTATGGTACTATGTTACTTATCTTATATACTTATTAAATTTCCTTAAAGTATTATCATATTAAATTTTTGTTGGCATTTTCAGGGCAAAATTAAATTTAATATACAATAGAATATTTTCAATATATAAAATTATGTATTTCTAATTTCTAATATATGTATATTGAATTAATTTAAAGTGTTTTCTTATGTACAACACAGTCTCAATTGCTTAACAAATCTATAAATCTAAGAAGAAAGTATTGTAATAGAATCTATTATTGTACTCAAATGTATTTAAAGTTCAAAATACACTTTTATTTTTAATTATCTGAGTATCTTAGTCAAATTTCTTTCTTCAAATTTCTAATATTACGTTTTTAAGCAGCTTTGAAATTGATTTCAAATCGTAAGTACATATATATATTTTAATATCTTTAACTTTGAAATTTTGTATCGAAATTTTATGGAGTTTCGTAAAAGTATTGCCATATGATCATTTCATATTTATTACAGCAATGGGAAATATATTTGATATCTAATTAAAATTTTTAGATAAATCATTGGGCAGTTTGGAGTTGAAGTAACCATTTCAAAAGTCTCCCACAACTTGAGCTACTTAACTCGGCCATAACAATTTCGAGCCCTCGAGAAACGCATCTCTGTTGATCAACAGAAACATATTTAATTTATGCAAAAAAAAAAAGAAGAAGAAGCAGAAAAGTAATAATAATATGAATAAGCAGCGTCGCATTATAAATGCTTGAAAAGAAATTCAGGTTATGGATCTGCGGGTGGAAGAGCATTTCCCCATGTGTTTCCCATGGGCCACGCTAATTAGCCAAATACAAAAACCATAGAAAAAACAAAAAAACAAAATGATAAAACTGCCCCCGAAAATATTACTCGCAACTATTCGTACAATCTAACAATGAGCATAACATTTCGAATTCTATTTCTTTGTGTGTGTGAGTGTGTGTGTGTGTTGTTTTATGCTTATTTTTGGTTAATTCATATTAGAGGCATTCGTCCAGAAAACGAAATTCCAAAATGGCGCTGCACCCCCCGCCCCCAACATTCAAATACTGAAAAAAGCAGGTGGAACACTTGAGTGATGAGAGAGGGGGAAGGGGGCAGGGGGCAGCAACAACTACCATGACTTGTGCACCAGCAGCACCTACTAGATAAGACCCGAAAAACGAAAAGAGAGGAACAAAAAATGATACTCAAAGACTCGTGCGCGTTTAATGCGTAGCCGAGGGGAGGAACCCAGGCCCAATGGGCATTGACTGAAGACTGGAGAGAAGAAGCGAGCGAAAGCGGTAGAGAGGGGGAGGGGAGACCTACGCGCTTCGCTGACTGTTTGACTGACTCAACTCAGCTCAGCTCAGCTTATCCGACTGCGAGCGCAACTGTACGACGAGTCTCGAAATGTCTACGGCTTCGGTTTTTGGCATATTTAAATATTAAGCGAACGCAACAACTTCGACTTTGACTTCGGCTTCGACTTCGACTCCGACTCCGAGTCTAGACTCAACTGAGCCGAACTCTGCTTTACTGTAGCTGTGCTGTGATCCATGACCAGCAGAAGAAGATGATGCCGCACTCTGCTGACGGTTGCTTCTCCTCTTCTCTTCTCCTCTCTTCTCTTTTCTTCTCTGCTTTTTTTGGCGTTGGTGGCGCCATTTTTGATAGTCGCGTTTATGATTTGCCAAAAACACAAACAATAACAACAACAAAAACATAAACCATAAAACGAGGCATAGAAAAAACTTTCTAAAGAGCGACCGACACACGGCAAGTCAAAGATCAGGTTCAAGAGCCGAACAATTTGCAAAGTCATTTGCATGCGCGGTTTCTGCTAGATCGCCCAACACAACACAACACAACTCGAACACAACAGAAGCTATAGCTGGGGTTAAGAAAATCATATTCTACAAAGTGAAAGCTAATCTACCTAATAAGCAATGTTGGAACAAAATATTTGAAGATCACTTTAAGTGGATATATACTATATTAATATAACAAAAAAAATTCAAAAATATACCGAAGGTTGTATTTTGTATATCGATGTATTTTGAATCATATTATATTAAATAAGTACTTCCCGGTATTAGAATATATAGATGTACTCAAATTCATATTCTATTAAATAAGCATTTAAACATCAAAAAATTTGTTAATATCAATTTCCATAATCAATGTATTTCTATAGCGGAATATTGCAATAATTTTCATAAGAAGGGAAAAGTTAGGAGTTCAGTTTATTTATTTCTTAAGTAAACTAAAGTAAACTTTAAGTAAACTAAAAAAAAAACAATTTAAATTTATAAAATAAAAATAAAATTGACATTCAAAAATAAATTTACCAATTTCAGTCAAAACTATGGAGGATCAGAGGTACTCGATATTGTCTATAGAACAAAATGTAAATTAAAGTTACTTTTGAGAAAAACTCACAATGACAAATAAATATGAGTAACGCAATGTTATGCAAATTATGCAATTTCTATGCTATTTTATTCTTGGAACATATACCAAAATTAATATTCCGAAAAAAGGTACAAGAAATATACCGTTGGTTATGTTTGATCGATATCGATATATTCTTACATTTAAAATATACCAAATATTGTCAACTAAAATATTTTACAACCAAGGAAGAAGAAAATGCAAAACAATGCGATTTTATTCTTTGAACATATACTAAAATTAATATACCAACAGAAATGCAAAAATATACCAAAAGTTATAGCTGATATACTATTATATTCAAAATATGTCAACTAGAGCAGCTACAAACCGACTGCAGCAACCGTTTATTAACAAAAACAATTTTCCCTAAATAACACTCAATGTTGATTTCTAAAAACTTAGTTGTAAGTTCACCGAAATTAAATAAATAACATATGTAAAAGTCCAGGAATAGATATTTAGAAGCGAATGCGCCTAAAAGTAATACAAAATAGAGTATTTTAATTTAGATTTGCTTGTTGAACTAGATTTCATTGAGCATTCTTTGGACAGTCGGATAGTTGCGAGTTAAATTGATGATCTCACGTGCAACGTGAAAATCAGTTGCAACTAGTATGAAAATAGTAGACAACTATATATACATACATATATTCCAAGTGATGGAAAAATGGGTCTGAGAGACATTTACAGGATGTCATCAATAAGCATTGCGATCAGCAGTTAAAATGAGCAACTGCAACTGCAACTGCAATGATGATGATGATGATGATAATGATGATGATCAAACAAATGTATTATCATGATCCACGATGTGTGTGCATTTTTAGTGTAAGCAATAAAATTTAGTTTTATTAAAGAAAAACGAAACAAATTCAAAAGAATTTTTTGCGAGTTGTTTCGTCGTCGTCGTCGGCGACAACGGCGACATAAATTTAAAACCACCTACACATAAATTTTTTCTGCGAGCGGCTGGCAGCAATACAGCAACGAACAAAAAAAAAAAAAATGCAGAAAAATAAAAAAGAAGGCAAATAATAAACTGCAATAATCACAACAGCAACAACAGCAACAACAACATGAGCAAGTGCAACTGTCAACTATTAAATGACATTTAACATGCCTACGAGAGGGATCTCTGGCATCGTTTTTAGAAGAGAGGGGAGGGAAGGAGATGATAAAGGAGGGAAGTATTGCAGTGACTCTGTGTCGTCGGCATTAGTTTCTTAAAATATCATTTCAAATTTCAAATCAAGTCAGCAGCAGCAGCAGCAGAAGCAGATCCAGAAGGGGACAACGACGACAGCAACATCAACTACGCTTTTTATCAGTTGTTGTTGCTGTTGCACACAAGTTGACACACGTATATGGATATTTTCAATTATAATTTATATGCGATCATATTCGTATTTTTAGACAACATGAAATCAGTTTCATTCCACTCTCGACTCAACTTGATCGTCATCGTCCAGCTTTATCGTTATCCGAATTCTTCTTCGCTGATGCCCAAAAACAAAAGACTTGCCAAACAATTTCCATTTGAGCTGTAAGCAATGAATAATAAATAAATAAGTAGTAATAAGTAACTAAATTGCATTTGTAAGTGCTAAATAAGTAAATACTAACTACGAAATGCTAAAACAAAAGAAATAATAATAATAATAAATAATAAGAAGTAAATAACTAAATTGCAAATACCAAATACTAAATAAGTCAATACTGAATACTAAATAAGTAATTACTAAATACTAAACACTAAATACGTAATTACTAAATACGCAATTATAAAACTAAAAACTAAAAACAATTTTCATTTGATCTGTTAACAATGAATTCGAAATAAGTAAATACTGAGTACTGAATGAGTAAACACTAAATACTAAGTAAGTATATACTAAATAAGTAAATACTAAATAAGTAAATAAACACTAAATATGTAATTACTAAACAAAAGACTGACCAAACAATTTTTATTTGACCTGTAAATAATAAATAACAAATAATTAATAATAAAGACCAAAATTGCCTTTGTAAATTCTAAATAAGTAAATACCATATACTAAATAAGTATTTAACAAATACTAAATAAGTAAATACTAAGTTAAAAAGTACATACTAAATATACTAAACATACTAAATACTAAATACAAAATATACTTATTACACTAAATGTGCTATATGTATATATTATATACTAAATATAAATACTAAATACTAAATAAGTATATACTCTATCCTAAATAAGAATTTACTAAATACTAAATATACTAAACATACTAAATACTAAATACAAAATATATCAATTACACTAAATAAAAATACAAGATAATGAAACGTAAGTACAAAATAATACAAAATAATAATAAATTATCAATATACTCACTTTGACTTTATTTATCTTAATCTTTCTCTCGCATTTTCTGCTCCATCTGCTGCAAATTTTCGAGCATCTTCTCGCTCTTGCGCTTCTCAGCGTTCAGCTTCCCCGTTAGCTTGACCAGCTCATGGGCGAGTTTTTCAGGATTGTCGGTCAGCCGGAGGACGTCCTCAGCACTGGTGCAAGTGCGCAATGATTGCCTGAAATCGGTTTTGGACTCGGGCTGCTTGAAGGGCAGCCGCTGATCCAGCGTGTAGGTGCTGGGCGGCTTGATGATCAGTTCGTTAAGGACCTGAGCGTATTCCTTGTGTCGCAGCTTGCGTTGATCCAATTCATTAATGCGTGAGCGCACATGCTCCAGATTCACAATCAGTCGCACATCCTCCGGTGCCTCCAAAGGTTTCGTTTTGCCACCAACTTGACCTTCACCCTTGCCGCATCCGCTGCCAGCGACTTGTGCCACAGCCGATTGTTGCACGTGACACTTTGAGGGTTTTTCGACCCCATCATCGTGATCGCAATCGCTGAATGCGCGAAATCGAAGGCGACTGATCGCAATGTAAGACAAACCGACAAGTGTCTGCTGAAACTTATTGAAACACATCATATTGATTCAAGAGAGAAATACGAATGGCAATTTAGATCACGGTGCAAAATTTGTCACTTGCCGAATTTGGGTTTAATGCTAAAAACTAAAATTATTGCCTATTTACAGTCCAATTGTTAAATGAAAAAATACTAAATAAAAAATTATTAAAATTTTGTTGTGTGCTTGCCAAGCGTTAGCTTAAAACTGAGAATATTCCTGAGGCGAATGCTAAATAATGACTGCTGCAACAAGCTCGATGCCTACTGAGATCTATATTCAAGGCTAACTGGATGGTAAGAGAATTTAAAAGCAGCCAATAAATGCGATTTTCTTTTATATGCACAACTTTCAATGAATCATATATTTTTGAAATCTAAATGCTTCTGGTGTAAACTCATTCATTTAAGAGGAATTGGAATTCGATTTTTATTTTTCCAATTTTTTTTTTATAAAAATCAACTCTAATATATATATTTATTTATTTATTCATTTTTTTTTTTGAGGAATATTGGAATAAAAGTATAAGTAAAATAATTATATATGATTTTTATGTTTTGCAATATTTTTAAAAATTCAAACTTTTCATAATTTGTATATTTTTGATCAGCGTCAACAGCCGAGAGATTATTTTGTATGAAGAAAAAGGCTGCTCCAGTCGGAACTTTGGTTGACAATGTGGTATGTGATTCAATCTAATAAAAGTATATCAATAAACCAAATATAATATTTGGTATATTGCTATATTTTTAGTATGTTAATTTGGAACATTGAAAAAAACTACCGAACCTTTTTACTTGTATTAAAAATGAAACTCGGGTAGCTTTGTTTTTTTGCTATGCGATAGTTTAGTCAATTTATAAAATACACTTATCTTTGGGTTTCCCTATTTTCTTTAAGAATAATGGATTTGTTAGAGATAAGATAAGTATTACTTTTAAAATATAACAAAAATATGTAAATTAAAATATTTTTAATAGTTTCAGTTGTAAATAATAAATAAAAATATATCGTTATTATCTTACATTTTATAAGAGTATTTGGCGATTAAAAATGAGACAACATTTAAAAATTTAATTTCAGGAATTTTTGGAAGTCTAATAGAACTTTATAAAAAACAATATTTAAATTCAAAATATATTTAATAATTTTATTTTTAATACATCCCAACTGAAGTTGTAAACTGTTTCAGAGAAAGAAGGAAAAGGAAAACGTGTTAAACTTGGAGGATAAAGCAGTCTCTTAGATTGGTAGCATCCAGAATAATATATTATTGATCATTAACTGAAGTTGCGCTGCCATATGGTCCAAAACAAAAGGCAGACAGGAGGCAGGAGGAGCGGAGGTGGAAGTTGTTCGTGCACGCCATATGAACATTATCCCCGCAAAGGCGAACGCGAAGGCGAACGCGAAGGCGATGGTGAAGGTGAGGGTGAGGGTGAAGGGAACACAACCCCGCAAGAACGTTTGGCACCAGCGACCCAGTCGCATTATTCATCATACATCAGCTGTGGAGGGAGATGTTGAGCAGAGTATGAATTGCTTGAGAGAGAGGATAGGAGAGGGAGGGGGAGATGAGGTGCTTTGGAACAACTTCATCAGCATGCAGCACATTTTCGCTATATTTTCACATATTCGATGAAACATTATTTATTTTCCCCCCTCTCTCAACATTGTTTTGCATAAATGTGTGTGTGTGTGTGTGAGTAACGCAGTGACGGAGCGAAGCGAGGATGGGCGAGGGGGGAGGGAGGCAGGTCCATTGCTCGGGCGGGCTGCCAATTCGTTTTAACAGTTAGAAGTCGTCGTCGTCGTCGTCGTCGTCGTCGTCGTCGTCGTCGTCGTCGTCGTCGTCGTCGTTGTTGTATTTTGATTGATTTGAATGTTACGTTGAGTGCGCGACGCTGGCAGCGACGTCGGCAGCGCTGCTTTCAATGTGACTGATGATTGATGGACTTAAGACCAAGTCACAGTCGCTCTCCCTCCTCCTCCACCCTCTCCTGTTCCGGTGGGCAGCCAGCGCGACCCTCGAACTCAACAAAATACAAAAAAACAAAAACAAAACGCAACAAAAAACCAGAAAAAAAAATGAAACACATTTCATATATGAACGACAAAAACGAAAAAAAATACAAAACAAAGGAAAATGTTATGCAAGCAACGCGAATAAAAATGTGCCGTACTCGTATTATTATATTAGCAGCGACTAATACAACTGAGAAAAAAAAAGAAAACAGTAAGAAAAAACAAAGTAATTTCCAGAAACTGACAGGCGTATGTCAAATTCGACGACATGCGAATTTTAATAAACAACTGTCGAGGCTTTTGCACCTCCCCCTAAACTCAAAAAAAAAAAAAAAAAAAATACAACAAATTCACAAAATAAAAAAGACGCCCAATATTAGAAGCAAGACAATGGGGACTACTGCGGATATGTAATAGTGTAGTATTAATGCGAACGTGAAGGACGCGAGACTGACAATTGACGACCGAACACGATGACGAAAACAAAAATGGAGAAGAGCTCAGAGGTCATTGAGAACTGTTGATTGCTGCTGCCAGATATCGGCAGCAACAACATGTTCTCAAAAATTATTGATGATGAAAATACCAATTGAATATGAGAAAATCGTTGGGGCTACAAATGAACTAAAAAAGGTTAACTCTTTTAGGTGATTTTTAAAGTTGTAGTAATAAACCCTGTCATGCCCACTGTTGCCTATATATATTATACTATATTATATAAAACATTTACTTTACATTTTACGTTCTTATTTATATATATGGATGGACAAATGTTGCCTATAAGCAACATTGCACTAAAGACATGCCAAAGGACTTAGAGTATTGAGAATCGGAATGTACGTTACTTGGGTGTTAAGTATTTTTAGAGTGTCCCCAGTTTAATTTGGTCAAAAAAAGTTAATTTTTAAAGTCGATAATGAAAGCATAACAGTGCGGTATTATGCTTAAAAAATATCAAATTAATATACTAAAAAACGACAAACATATACCGAATCTATTACACTCAACTTATACCATAGAGTATAAAATACACTAGATTGCCAATAAGAGCAACTGAGACTCGAATGCAGCAGCTATTTTTTACCATATCAAAATATTTCCTAATTCTTATCTGCTCGCAATCAAAGATTTTTAATTTTTTAAAAATGTAAGAACTGAAAAAAAAAAACAAATACTTATACGATCAACTACAAAATTTAAAGGAAAATTAAGATTGGAACGTATCAAATATCAATTCGTAACTCCCTATAAACGTTATAAATGGTATTTGAAGGAACTATTTCTTATCATGTTATTTGCAAAATTTTCATATACAATATATGAAAAGCAATGAATTAGTTCAAAAAATAAAAATTTTAACTATAAAAAAATGAAATTCTAAATGAAATATAGCAAATTATTATACCGACAAAGTACAATAATATACCGAAGGTTCTATTTGGTATTTCGAGTAAGTATAGTACAATAAGTTATCAATCAAAGCAACTAAGTAGCAGTTTAAATGCAATAGCTGTTCTTTATTACTACATTATTATTATACAGTTATTTTCTGAATGACTTCTAACATTTTACCTAGTATATTACACATTCAAGCAGGAAATATACTAAATTAATTAATCGAAAAAATACCAAAATAAAGCTAAGGCTATATTAGCTATACACCCAAAATGTACCAAATAGTATGCAATAAACTAGATTGAATCCACAGAAGCAATCTTATTTGCCATATTAATTTATTT
This sequence comes from Drosophila niveifrons, assembly GCA_035046325.1. Taxonomy (NCBI): domain Eukaryota; kingdom Metazoa; phylum Arthropoda; class Insecta; order Diptera; family Drosophilidae; genus Drosophila; species Drosophila niveifrons. The sequence continues at coordinate 11,154,957 of JAWNOC010000063.1, read as the reverse complement.
CTTAAATATTTTATATACTTTTGAAGGCATAGAAATAAAACTACTGCAGTCATGTGAATTATTGAATAAATATCAAGTATTATAGGATGATTATTAAGCGAAAAAGCTAGCAGGCAAGCAAATACTTAGGACAGCCACTTTAGTGTTTTGTTTAGCATTCGAAGTTCATTTCTATTGTGAGCAGAGTGAGGCAGCTTCCGAGTTTGTTGAAGAGTGCGCTGTGTGCGTTGGTGTTAATGGCAAGTGAATGTGCCAAGTTGTGTAGTGTTATACTTTTAGCCACTTGACTTGGAAGGCATCCAAATAGTGGACAGCTGAGCATTAACGCAATCACAGGACAGCAGCAACTACCAACCACAATTTGCTGGTTGACCCACTGAACTTTCTCGCGCTCTCCCAGTCTCGGTCAGAGTTGGATTTTCGAATTGGAACTAGAGTTAGAGTTGGAGTCGGAGTTGGAGTTGGAGTCGGAATTGGAGTTGGCGTTTCACGTGTGGGAGCGCAAGTCCAACAAACACTCACACACAAAATGCCGGATGTGGTTGCGTAGAAAGGTGGCAGCTTCCACTTCCCCTCCTCTCAGTTTTCCCCCCCAGAGTCTCTGCATCAAGCTGCTTCCCTTCCCTTGAAGCGTGCAACTTTCTGTTTGTTTAAAGCGCCGCCACAGCGACAGCAACTAAAAATAATAACAATAATAATAGTACATAATACTAAGTAAAAATGCCAACTTCCGAAAGCCGAAGCTACAAACGAAAAGACGAAGACAAAGTCGGAGTCGAAGTCGAAGTCAAAGTCGATGTTGAAGCAGCTGCTGCTTGCCGCTTGCTGCGTCCAATGTTGCCCATCATTACTCCATTTTTACCACAATTAAAAGCACGAAACTCTTGAGTTGTTGTTCAACGCATGACGACTAGCAAATGCTCTATATATCAACAAGATTTTTTAGTTGATAATCACTTGTAATTCTTAAATTTCAATTATTTTCTATTAATGTACATATTTTGTACATATGATTGCAGCCTTTAATTCTATATTTATAAAAGTTAACGTTTTTAATATATGAATTGCACTAAAAGCTTTATAGTTAACTTAAACGAACTAACAGGCTTATAGTATACTTTAACTTTGTATTTTAACGAAGTATAAAGCTTATGGAACACTTTAGCTAAATATGAAAAATACTGACATTAAGTTAACAGTATATTCAAACATTTTTAGTATTTATTTTAAAATAAAGATAAGTTATTTATTTCTCAATCTCAATTTAGTTACAGTGTACTATAATTATTAAACTTGAACGAAGTATAAAGCTTATAGTAGACTTTATCTAAATACAAAGAATTCTGACAATAGTTTCATATAATATTTATTTAAGGTTTTTTAATGTATATTTTAAAACCAAGATAAGTTATATATTTTATTTTAAAGTGAAATAAATTTGTTTCATAGTAAAGTAAAACTTATTGTGCACAAATTTTGAGTACATGGGCTTAGCTGACTTAACATAGCTAAAGCTCCTCAATGGGTTTAGGGTATGTTGATAAAGCGACAGGTCTCTGGCTTTGTCTCAAAATGGTATCGTATGCAATGGAGAGGCATATCATGGTCGGGTCTCTTTCGAGATTGTGCGGTGAATGTCTTTTCTATCTTTTCTGTCTTTCTCACTTTATTTAATTTTATTTATTTTTGTTTTTTTTTTTTGTGCTGTTGTTGTATTGTGCGTTTGTTTTCTTTGTTGTATTTCTCGTTCGCTTTTTGACTTTTGTTTAATGTCAACTTCCGCAGCATTTGGCTGTAGTTGCTGAGATTATACGAGCTATTCAATAAGCAGCAATCCACGAAGTGAGAGTGAGGGGGAAATAAACACTGATAGAAAGAGAGAGAGAGAGAGTGAGAGCAACAGCAAGAGGTATTCAATATGACCAAGTGCTTATTTGAGCCGAGTGTATTGCATCATGTAATTACATTTGACCATTTTCTCAGTTGCAGTTTGCTCAGTTGGCTGGGAACCAAAAGCCCCATTCCATTCGTATTGTGTTTCGTATCATCGCTTAACCGACAATTTAAGTAGAAGAGGAAGACACAAATATGTACAAACAACACGCAATGCAGCCCCAAACTCCCCCCTCCCCCCTCCCATTCCCATTCCCACTCCCTTCAACAATATGCCAGACGTCAGCTGACGTCTCAGATCCAAGGCAGTCTATAAAAAGGATTCAATATAGAAATTAATGCCGACCGCCTTTGCAACTTAAAGAAAAATTGCGAGCAAAAAAAAAAAACAAAAAAACAAAATGCCAAGAAAAACGTTAAGAAAACAACGTCAAATGAATTACGATAAGCTGCAGGCAGCTAAAGCTATAAACAACAACAACAGCAGAGCAGAAGGATAAAAGGGGCGAAAAATTGCACCAGAAATTAATAAGGAAAAAAATGCGAGACGCGAGTAACGAAATCTTAGACAAGTTAACGAAAATAAAGCGACAGGCATAGACGACAGCCAAAGGCGCTGAAGGAACTAAACCCTTTTTAGTATAAGCAAAACAGAGCGGTATTATTCTCATAATACGCAAAATCAATATAAATATAAAAATACTAAAACATACAGAATGATTTTTTTAGTAGAATCAAAACAGTGCGGTATTATTCTTAAAATATACCAAATAAATCATCTGAAAAATACTAAAACACCCCCAATGATATACTTTGTATATATATGTAAATATGAATATACTATTACATTCAAAATATACCATATCAATATACAACTGAAAATATTATAATATTATTGGATGGTGGCATATGATATATGATATTTGGCTTGAAAGATTTTGATTAGTCAACTTAAAAACGCTGACTATTTTCCGATCATGTTTAAGTAATTCTATGATGATGAAAAATTAAATAACAATAATATCAAGAGGTAAATTTCACAAAAGTGCTGTACAAATTATCGAACTTTGTTGAAAATTGATTACTAAATACAACGAATAGTGAAATAAAATACAGCAGTATGTAGAGTATAATACATAATAGTAAAATGAACTTTGACTGAAATAAACAAATATCGTAATATTTTATTCGTACTATACATTTCATTAGTTTCTTCGCACTTTCAATGCATTTAAATGCTCTACACTTTGCCGTGTAGCGCCACAAGCCAATGGGCAAAAGTAAAATATATTGAAAGTTTATGAAAATCCGAAACGAAAAAAAAGCAAAGAAGAAGTAGAAGAAAGAAGTACAGTAAATTGTTGGCGGTTGGTGTTTGGCTGCGGCCGCAGCAGACGCTAAAGGCAAAAGGCATCGAAGGACGACGCCGTTGCAGCCTTTGATTTTCCTATGTCTTGGGACAACAAATTCACCAAAAAAAAAACAAAAAAAGAAAACAGAAATTGAGGCAAAAAAAAAGGATACAACAATTTTATTGTTACACCAGAAAAATAACAACAGCTCATTGAGAACACAATGGGGAAAGGGGTCGGAGGTGGGGATGAGGATGGATGTCAGGCGCCGATGACGAGGTTGGAGGGCGTCGCATTTTGGCTACGTTTCCGTTTCCGTCGAAGTTGAAGTCAGTCGCCGTCGTCGAAGTCGCAAGTCGACGGCATATCGAAGGCGATTACTGTGTAAAGTCAAAGGCGTAAGTAACGGGTCGATTCAGAAACTGAAACAGCAACAGCGACAGAAAAAAATGAAAATGAAACCCAAAACTGGTAACAGCCAGAAGGAAATTATAATAATTTTTGCGTGCTGGACACAACAGCAGCTGGCGGCAGTCCAATCCAATCCAAGGGAATGGGGCAAGAGAAAAGCGGCAAACTGGCCTTGTTTAAAAATTAACAAATAAAAAAACAAAAAAATATGAAGAAAAAAGCGTCGCTGTTTACTTTTTTATTGTTATTGTGAATTGTGAAAAAAGCTGAAAAAAAAACTGGAATACCAAGGCAAAGGCAAAGAAATCGACGGCAAAAAAAATACAAATTAAAATTAAACATTGAACAGTAGATGAAAGAGATGCAGCTAGTCGAGCCAGAGCGAGCGAGAGAGCAACAATGCAGGAGCACAAAAAAAAAAAAGAAAAAGAAAAAGAAAAAGAAAAAGAAAAAAGGGTGCAAAAGGCAAATCAAACAAAAGATGGCAACTGTTTTCTTTACGCTTTTCTTTATGTATCGCATACCCTGTTAACAGGTGACAAAGGGTATACACGACTCCAAGTGGTGTTCAGTAAGAAATCATGAATGTTTCCTTGACTATAAACATTTTATGTATTACATTTATGCAGAAGAAGGTATCTCCGACCTTAGAAAGTATATTCTTGATCAGCATCAACAGCTGAGACGATATAGTCCTGATCTTTCCGCCTGTTTGTATGAGTACGAAAAACATAGCCTTTGGTATATTTTCGTATTTTTGTGGTATATTCATTTGGTACATTTTAGAAATAATAGTATTCTTCTGTAGTTTTCTTACCTGCTTAAATATTTGTAAATATTTTATTTGCTTTCTTTTTAAAAAATTTAATTCGATAAAATGGATTAATAACTTCTAAACTATTTAATTTTAAAAATGGTATTTATTTTACTTTACTTTTTTCATTATTTTAAAAGATTATATTTGATTCCTTCGGGAGAATTAGGTATCAATATATTTTCCTTATAAATGTTGTGTTATGTTTTTAATTTGATTTATTTTATAGACTGCATTAATTATTAATTACATTAAGCAACAAATGAACAATTTTGTTCAAATTTAATTAATTTCAATTATAAATACTATCTTGTATTTTCATTTCTTAGCTTTACATTCTTCACATTCCTTTAAAGTTGTAATAGTAAAGAATACCATCTAAATAAATTCACAAGACTTAAATGGCTTATTTAGCTTATGTTTAAGGAACACAACTTTCAGGTGATAACTTTTATTCATTCTTCCTGCTTAATTAATAGCGGAGTATTTTTTAGTACAACTCCAAAGTATTTTCTAGTCGATGCAACTCTTCAGTTGCTGTCGCTTTCTTTGCCTTGTGGCTGACCAGGGTATCGACTAGCGCATTGTACGGTTGTTGAAAGGGAGGAGTGACAAAGGGGGCGTGGGCTGCTGTTGCTGCTGCTGTTGCTGCTGCTGTTGCTACAATTTACAATTTTTATTACCCAATTTCTGCGAGTCAAATTAAAAATTAATTATATACACGACAGGCAAAAAAAAAAAAATATAAAATATACGAAAAAAAGCAAACACTGAGCAAAAAATCTTTTGATTTCTTGACGACGCTTTTTCCATTGCTTCATTTTTTTGTTGTTGTTGTAGTCATCGTTGTTGTTGTTGTTGTTCTTATTATTATAGTCGTTCGAAATAATTCAATTAAATGACGCCACACGCAGAGGGGAGGAGTGTAGAGGAGAATGGGTTGACTTTCGGGCGGGTTTTCGATGGGGTTTTATTCTAGCTGAAGATGGGATGTCGATGGAAGGAGGGGAGGAGCAGAAGCTAAGGGGAAGCGGAAGAAGCAGGAGGAGGAGAAGGGGAAGGGGCTATGATATGGTTAGCTGGCAGTTGAAACATACGACGCAATTAAAAACTTCCTGATTAAAACGCAAAACAAACAGAACGCAGCTCTGAATCGTTGTCGAATTGTACGCGAGACGATGATTTTTTGAAAGGCAAGATCACAAAATTTCAATTAAGATCAGTCCGAGCACGATTCCGTTTGCGTTTGAGTTTGCGTTTGCGTTTGTATGCGGATGAGTAAGTGAATGTGAATTCAACTTTATTTGAATTGAATTTATGATGCAATTTGGAAACATACTCATTGTCATGCCCTCCCCTCAATAACTAAATAAAGATACAAATTAAACACCGAAAAAAATAAAGAGAGACACAGAGAGCCTGAATCCCGCATTCCTTGCAAGACTAATTGAAATTACAGGGAAAAACATCCACAATACGAGTACTCGAAATGCATCTCTATGCACATCGTATTAATCGTATTATCAGATGATCCATTGAGGAACTCGAGTTGTATAATTTAATTCGTTGTCGCTTAATGAAGCATCACTAAAGCTCACTCTCGAAAGATGATTAAATTATTGAGTGAAAACTATGGAAGAGGAAATCTTTGTACTACTCGTATTCAGAAGCTGACGTTTAATTGATTATTGAAGATGTTAAATGTTATACAAGAAATTAAAGTTAATTCACCAGTCAGTACTCTCTATATATAAAATGAAATGCCAATTGAGTATCAATTCACACAACAAAACTAAATTCATTTAGGTTTATTCAAAGTTTTGCATTACAAATATAATTACAATACTTTATTTGTAACCAAAAGATAATGAAATTTTAACCTAAAACTGTAAAAAAATCCATGATGATTATTTTAAATTAACATATGGTATACCAAATAAAAAAATTGTAGCAAATCAATATACCAAAAAATACTGAAATATATCATATATTTGGTATATCGAGATATATTATATTGAAAATATACCATTAAGTATAAAATATACCTTTGTTCCATAAAACTTAATAATAACAATATTAATGAATTTATAATCCTAGAAATATTAATATAATTTAAATACCTTATTTGTACTAAAATAAGAAGGTATGGAGTATTCACAAAACTGAAATTTAATTGATGATTAATATTAAATAATATATATAATACATTAAAATTGTACTAAATTCAAACGTCAATATTGCCTTCACATGATATAAAATGTTAATTCAATATCTCAAGAAAGAAAACTAGAGTAAAATGCCAAAGTAATATACCAAAGAAATACAAACGTATATTATTGACTATGTTTGATATAATGATATTCTATGATGTTTAAAATATACCATTGAGTCTAAAATATACCGTTTCTTAAACATAAAAACATATTTCTTAAATAATATAATAAATGAATTTATAATTATAGAAAGTTTTGCATTCCAAATACGTAATATATACTTTATATATGTTATTGCTTGTCGAGAATATATATAAAGAGAGAGAGAGAGAGAGAGAGAGAGATTCGAGTGCAGATATTGTCCATAATGTTATATTAAGTCGACTTTCAAACGTGTCTAAATATCATAAATTAGTATATTATTGTCATCCCGGTCTCACAATGTGTCGTTGTCTCTCTCTCTTGCTCTCACTCGGTTAGCACTTGAGTCTTTTTCATTGTGTGTATTTGTGAAACTGAAGCAAGCGTCAAGATTAATCATTACCAAGTAATGCAATAATAATAAAATATTATTATTAACAACCAGTTTTCAGTTATTATTATGATTACTGTTTTGTTAGCTGTCAACTTTAGTATTGTTATTATTATTATTATTACTCTTGTTGTTGTTATTTTTGTTGTTGTTGATGTTTACGTTGTTTTTGTGGTTGCTTCTTCTTAGTTTATTTTTTTGGTATTTTTCTTTCACTATGGGCCTGAGACTTGAACTTCAGCGTATGGCTGCAAAAGTACAGTGCGTGCCAAAGGTTTGCAACTGGCTGCTATAATTATCTTTCCATATTTAAAGTAGGCAATACATGAATATTTATTTATATTAAAACAAAAGTCATAAATGATTAAATATTATAACGAAAGCTCTGTGGAAACTTATTGCAGGTGCTGTAGTATTTATTTTTATATTTTAATTAGGAAATACATAAAGAATAAAACCTAAATAATTTATTATTAAATTTTAGTTTCAAAGTAAGGCAAAAACTGATCGCAGCAACTGTAATGATTTTTTATTTAGGTGTATATTTAAAATTGATTTGCATTAAAGATTTAGTTAATTCCTAAAATATAAATTCTTAAATACTATTTTGGATGTTGTCAAAATGATTTCTTCATTAATTTTTATATTTACAATATACATAAGGATAATACTTAGGACACTATGAAATACAGAAGAAAGTTTAGTCCCAAATTATAATTTTTTCAATACTATTTCGTATGCAAGGAAACAACTGATGGCAGTCACTGTTGCGAGTGCGCTTAGCCACTTAAACTTCAACTTCAGTCAGCGTCGTCGGACACAGTTTATGACAACAATTAAGTAATTTTTTAAATACTCTCCGAGCTGGCTGTGGCTGTGGCTGACTGACTAACGCTTGGCAACATCAAATAAAACAAATACAGCGGCTAAATATGAATCTTATGTGCTCGTTTATATACTTGTTTGTATGTTTGTATGTATGCTTGCTTAGTTGTCTTATTACTCAACCAATGCAAGGCGAGAAAACAAAAATTAAAAATTAACAAAACGACAGACAGACTGAGAGTACCAGAAAAATGAAATAAAATGAAATAAAGAAACAGTCAGCAGCGGCAAGAGCAGCAAAACATGCAATAAAACTGCCAAAAATATACGTTAATTACCTTTAAAGGTTTTTCAAATTAAACTCGTTAAATTATTAATGTTGTGTGTTGAAGCGGGACGGCAATAGCCAGCCGCTAACCGTTCACAGCTATGGCCATATCAAACCTGGCCCATACCCCTCCCCTATCCCCCTTCTCTACCTCTACCTCGGGCCCTCCGCATAGGGTCTGCGCTATTTTTTTGGGGCCATTGCATATATAACGTGTGAAGTTAATTAAACCTGTGTACAACTTTATTACAAAATATTATATTTGTTCACACACTGCCACTGCCACTGTCTTTGAGGTGGACAGAAACACTAAAACTACATATGACCAAAAGAAACCAACATATGACATATTATTATATATGATATGATTATATGTATGTCTGCTTCGTACCTGTTTCGAAGACGAAATGCAATTCAAACGAATCGAAAGCAATTATATCTAAAATATTGCTGATCTCACTTCGAGATTTCTTCAGTTTTGATTATGCACTTAAAAGTTGATTGAATACCATAGAGTTTTTTTTTTCATTTTATTGCTCATTTTATTACATTTTCAAACACAATTTCAACTCTAATTAAGCCTTCTTACAATATGAGTGACATATTTTATACAATTTTTTTCATTTTATTGCCCTGTGTGAATTGTGGAAATCATACATCATATTCCGAGTAAAATTTTGTATTCTGAAATATTTTTCAAGTTCAAATTTCGTGTCTCAATATTTAACAATGCTTTTTAACTTAAAAATTCAACATAAACTGCAATGCACAGTAATGTTCTTAAAACTTAAAGAAATATATATTTTAAAAATAGATAATTAGTTGAAGGTTCAAAACTAACGTAAATAAAATTCAATTCAATTAAAATGGAATATTTGAAAACATTAATAATTTATAAATTTATAAATGTCTTAATTGTAGAACTCATATTATAATAATTATGACATTTAGGAAATTCAGATAATCCTTTTATAAACTAAAATATTTTGATAAATTTGAGCTTGCTGGAAGAGTTCCCAATAAAGTTTATATATTCTTGAGCAGCGTCAACAGTGCACACTAAATAAAGATATCCGTCTGTCAGTCCAACTCAGATACTGTAAGGGTAAGAGATATAATAATAATAGACAAAAATCGAATACAATAATATTTAGTGTTTTTATTATACATTTGGTTTGGGATGAAATAAAAATTGTAGAAATTATGAAAGAAATACAATTGTATAGACAAATTACGTCTACTTTTTAGTCTTTAGTGTTTTTGCTGTATTTTAAAATGGTATATTTTAGGAATAATACCGCAATGTTTTGTTTATACTAAAAATGAATAGCTTTTTACTTCACAGTGTAGTTTTCTTACTTGTTAATTTTCAATTTATTTTAAGTAGGTTTACAAATTGAATTTTTCTTATTTTCATTTAATTTGCTTACATTGTGAGCATAATATTTTTATGTAATTAAACATTTCTAGCTTAACAAATGAATTTGTTATTGGTAAAATATTCTATTATTTTACATTTTATAATGAAAAAAATATATTTCAAGTTTTGATTTTAGAGAAAATTTATAAATTTACCTCAATTAAACTCATTTTATTTCTCTTTTATGCATTCTATTTATTTTTATTAAAATATTTAACTTGCTCGATACGTGCTGCAAATCTTTGGCAGACTTTGATTGATAAGTCAGCAGCACACACTTTACTTACATTTTAATATCCTTTTACATGGCTAAAGAGCTCTAAGGACTTTAAAATGCAAAGCGAAATACTTGTATTAAACCATGGCAAAGTCCGAAACTGGCCAACAAGGACAACCCTCCGTAATTACGGTCGAATACAATCAGCAGTTAAGCGGGAAGAGTGGAAAGAGGGATGGGGAAGGGAGAGGGGAGAGGGGAGGCAGTTGGGTGGTTTACACATGCACCACTGACATATGAATATTATTAATAAATGAATTGCATGTTAACAATAAAAGTTAAGAGCGCGCGCTGCCTGTGAAAGGAGCCCAAAACAAAAGGAAAAGCCTTTTGCCATGAAAATGAAAAGCAGCTGAAAACTCGTGAAAATGTCGACGGCTGCACGTGTATGTGTGTGTGTGTGAGTGTGTGAGTGTGTGTGTGTTTTCTGTTCCGTTCAGTTTTCGGTTTCGGTATCAGGTTAAAGGCAACAGCAAGAACAACCGCGAATATAGTTGGCAATAATAATGAACGAAACGAATGAATCGCTTTTGGCTTCAGCTTCAGCTTCGGCTTCAACTTCAGCTTTTTGGCCATGGCTATTGCTTTGACTTCGCTTTAGCTTTGGCTTTCGCTTTGGCTGTTTGCTGGCGCGTACCAAAAAGAACGAAGGAATAAAAAAAAAAAAACTAGATTAATATCTCCCTCGAGTCCTTTTAGTCAAGTTTATACCATATACAAAGTTATACATTCGCGTGTATATACATCCATACATGGTATGTGTGCACATATATTTACGTTCATCAACATATGTAGATACATACATACATACATATGTCCCATGAGTGTCTGTGTAGCTTTGCATATGAATTGTATGCGTTTCACATGCCGTTGCCCAGCGCCACCGTCGCACAGTGGTTTTGCTTTGACTGACAATCTGGTATATTTTTCTGCACACTTTAGTATATTTTGAATGTAGTAGAATGTCGTTAATACTAGTTTAGTTTTATTTGTAAAATATATCGTATCAATATACCATAAAATACTAAAAATATACCGAATACTATATTTGGCTTATAAGTAATGCAATCAAAACTGATCTTAGAGTACCAAATATACCAGATTGTCAGCAAAAGCAAATAAGAACTGCCCATACAAAAGTATTTTTTTCACAACTTTCACAATTTTTTACCTGATCGCAACCAAATTTTTAAGGAATCTTAAATACTATAATTATTATTGTATGTTCGCGTTTCTAGCTATAAAATTGCACTTGTTATTACATTTTTCCATATTTGCGGCAGCGAAAGTGGGCGTGGCAAACATTTGAAACAAACTTGAACTGCGTTTAAACATTACAAGTACTACCGAAAAAGAATTATATATCTATCTCTTATTGTTTCTGAGATATACGTGCTCATACAGACAGACGGACAGACAGACGGACAATAATATATATACCTTATGGGGTCGTAGATAACTCCTTCCTGCCTGTACAAACTAATAATACCCTTCAACCCCATGGGTTGCGGGTTTAACAAGTTGTCTAGAAATTGTTTTAATACAAAAGGATTTTTAACCATATTGATAATTAATAACTTTTTTTTATATTTTACTGTTTTATTACTCAAATGTTATTAAAATGTTGTAAGTTATAGTAGTTATAGTTATTACCAGAATACTATTGCTCCATTGAGAAAAGACTAGTTTCTAAACTCAAGAATTGTTAAATTAAAAAAATTAAAATAAGACTTGTTTAGGATCAAAAAACCAAAGGCATCGGTCAGAAAAATGTGAAATTCTCAAAATACCAGATTTAGGTTACAAATATCTGTAATCCACAGAAAATCTTATAAATTTTTTATTTAGTTTTGAATGTTTTCATTCATAGTTTTGTTAATCGAGCTGTCGCGAAAAAATCCTTAAGCCATTCTAAGATATGGAATTTACTAAGTTTATATACATATATTACAAGTATTTGGTAGGCAGATTGTATGTTAATCCATCTGAATAAAGTGAATGCGCTTACTAAATAAAGGAATAAATAAGGAAAATAATTAACTATTGTTTAATACGTATATTGAAATAAATAAACTTCGAAAGCTCCCCTCCTAATATTCTCTCATTACATTCACCAATACAATATAACTTTATAACCTCTGGCAGCACTGTAAACACCAAGCACTTATACATATTTTAATAAAGATCAGTTCTTAAGCACACATTATGAAATGCACATGCTAACGCTCTCACTTAAACACAACAACTACATATATTGTACAATTTTGTTTTTATTTTATAAAATTCTTGTTCTTAAAACTTTAAGATTAGTTCATCTTATTAATAAGTACTCAAGTCTTAGATAAAAGTTTCTTGAATTCAAGATGTGTTTTCTAACAATGTGCGCTGCTGTTTTGCCCCACTGTGCGTTGGCAGCTCCGTTGTCGCTGTCGCCGCAAAATTTGGCCTTTTTAACAAAGGTAACGAATGAGTTTTCACATGCAATGCGCGACGCCGGCGACGACGACGTCGGAGGCGCTTTCGTCATATATTGGCGCTATATGCAAACACGATGTGTGAGCCAGTCAGTGTGTGTGTGTGTGTGTGTGTGTGTTGCTATGTACCTGCCCATTATCGTTAGTATTTGTTGTTGTTGTTGTTGTTGCTGCGAGCAGCGAGTATAAAAATGCCGCACAGCCGTCGTTGACTTTATTCGTTCGTATTCGCATTCGTTTTCGTTTTAAATGAAAATTAATTTATGCGAATCGATAAGCGCACACACACACTCATAGAGAGAGTAACACACTCCCTATGAGTTTAGTTTTAGTGTCCCCTAGCTGTTCAGCCCATGCCCGCTAGATGGCGCTTGTGTCAACCCCTTTGCAGCCGATCACACATACACAAAGAGAAAGAGAGAGGGAGAGGGAGAGGGAGAGAGAGAACCCCTGACCCAATCGACCCTGCAACCCTGCGAGACCCGTTGCGTGTCCTAGAACGTTGTTTTTGGTTAGTCACTGAACAACAACAGTTAATTGAAGTCATTTTTCTAGCGCTCGTTTTCGGTCAAGTCAAGTCAAGTCAAGTCGAACTCAACTGACTTGAGTTGACTTGGTCAACTCCAGCAATTGGTCATGTGCATTTTTATTATTGAAAGGTGATAACTGGCCCAAACCCTCCCCTTCATGGCGGGGGTGTTGCCGACACACACACACACACACACACACATAAGTGTTAAATGGGGTTAAGTTGACGGTGCGTTCGTTGTGCGTTGTTCATGTTGCCAGTTGTTGTTATTGACTTTATTGTCGTTGTGCTCATGCCACGAATTTCGAGCGATAATAGTACAAGGCAACGTTAGACATTTATAAAACGAAATACATATACACACACTAATGCATATGTATGTTGTTTGTTCCCAAAACAGAAGTATTGCTCAGAAAATGGTCTTAAAATTTGAATTTTAATAATACTTTAATATCTCGCTTTATATTTAGAAAACCTTTTAGATGTACAAAGAATTTTGTAGGAAATACTAAAATTATTTTCATGTTAAGCTATACTTTCTTTAACTTTATATACAATCAAAAATAAAACATTCACTGAAAAGTTTCACATTAAGTTACAACTAACAGAAAATAAATACATACATATTTGATACATTATGCTAGCTAAAGGAAATGTTGATTAAAATACCTCAAACTTAGAAGCTTCGAAAAAAAAAACAAATTAATGAATAATAATTAATGTGTAAGTAATAATTTCATTATTATCTTGAACATAAAGGAGAATCTAATATAATTCATAACTATAAAATAGCATCATAATAAATAAAATCAATAACTTTCAATATTGAAAATTAGTCGAATTTAAATAACTCGTATTGATATTTTTTGACAAATGATTTGAATACTATATTTATGTATAAGTTTCATAAAGAATTCACAAATGTGTATCGAAGATAATTATTCATAATAACGAGTCAAATAAAATTTAAAGTAAACAAATGAATACAAAGCACTTCTTATAAACAACTTAATTTGTATTTTTTTTCGAAATAGTATAAACAATATTTCAGGGGTCATATTAAGCTTATACAGAGAGAAACAAATCAAGATTTTTTTGATCCTAAAAAAAAGAATCTTGGAATAAGATTTTTAGTTTCAAACAAATTTTAAATCAAAATTATTATGCTAATTTTGCATTTAATTATTTAAATAATTTTAATTAGATTGGGAAAAAATGTAGCAAATTTTGATTTAAGAATTTTTTTATTTTTTCTTGGTTCAACTTTGAGATTCTTGAAACAAGATAATAATATTGAGTTTCAAGATTGGTCAATCTAGATTTTTTGTATAATTTCAATGTTGACATCAAACAATCTTGATTCGAGAGTTTATTCTTGATTTTGGCACGTTCTTTCTTTCTGCATATGAAAGTAAATAAAAAAATAATACTTTTTAATTGCGTGTCAAATTTATAAATAATAATTTCATCGCTACCTTTTATTCTCTATAATTTATAAGTGAACTAAAGACATAAAGTATTAGTAAAAAAATGAAATAAATCTCATTTAATATACGATGTTCGTATATGGCGATTTTTAATTGGTCACAAATAAATAAATACAAATTTCAGGTAGAATTTGAACTTGGAATTGAGAAGAACAAATGAAAAAGTAATAAACTTGAATCTATTATTATTCATAAGTACACTAAAATTGTAATTTATAAGTCGCAAAACAATTACACAACTTGATTTGGACGTGTAAAGATCAGGGTACTTCAGATTTATATAGTAATATAACTACAAAATCGCTAAAGAGATAAATCTTCAATAATGCTTGTAGTATAAAGGGAGTTCTTCCGCACTCAGACTCTGAGGAGGAAAACAATAAAAAGCTAAAGCCATAAAAATGGTTGAACTGCGTTAAGGAGACCTTGAAATTGATTTAGGTTTAATTACTTCGACTTGGACTTGTGTTCACAATGTAAAGGAGTGAGACCGTGTGTTAAGAGCTCGTTTTCATCTTAAAACGAAACAGAAAAACAAAAAACGAAAAGCAAAAAGCAAAAAAAAAAAGAATTATTGTGTCGCTAGTGGAGCAAAAAGTTGAGACGTTATCGGGAGCACGTTGATCGCAAAAGTTGGATGAGCACATGGACTCCAATCGATAGCCAAACAATGATGACGACGATGTCGACGATGACGACGATGACAACAAAATGCCGACACGTGCCTTGTTGTCGCCAAAGCTTGTGGCAGCAACAGCAGCAGCAGCAGCATCAACTGAAACTGGAGTTCAAAATTGAAATTGAAGTTGTTGTTGTTGCTGTTGCTTGCTTGTGAGGAGGACTGAAGTCAGAAATTCTGCGTAAAGATTCTCATCGTCATCTGTACACGAAATGCAGCGCACGCATAAGTCATAAGGCGGCCTCCGAGGCAGGGATCGAGAGCAGAAGCAGAAGTGAACTTAATAAAAATTATTACACCTTTATGGGTGATCACGTAGCTGGCGAACAAGTCGCAGTCAGAGTCGGAGTCGGAGCAAACCAATAAATTTCACTAGAAGACGCACAACAAATGATCTGAGGCAGCTGAAAAGATGACAAAGATGCAAAGCGAGTGATAAGCCCAAGCGGGAAGAGGGAATTGAAAATGAAATCAACAGAGAGAGAGAGAGAGAGCAAGAGTGAGAGAGAGAGTGGAAGCCAAGCCCAGCGATGGCAATTATTGTAAAAATTGTTGTTTGCCATAGGAACAAGGAGTAAAAAATACAAATAGAAAACTAAAAGAACTGTAAATGTGGCGCAGAACGTGCGCTAATCATGTAATAAATATTCAAATTACAGTCGGCCCATGAAACACATATTCAATGCACTGAAAGAAAAGAACAGGCTCAAAAATCAGAAAAAAAAAAAAACATCTATGATACTTAATTTAAAAAAAGGAAATTCGGTATTATTCTTAAAATATAACAAAATATACCAGAGAACATTCAGTGCTTTCAATAATTTATTATTATTCTTTATTGACGTTCGAAAATAAGTCCTGGCTTCAAATGCTGCGCGAGTCCATCGATATTAACTCTATTTGGTAAGAGCATATAATAAGTACAAATTGAATAAATATCAAAATTATGAATATAATTACAGATACAAAATACTAGATTTAGTTTCAGGTATTCGAGAATTCATCAAAATTTCCACAGAGTGAGAAAATTGCAGTCGAGCGTGCTGGAAGTATGCTGTATTAATCTAAAAATATACCAAACTACAATACTAAAATATACCAAAAGCTATATTTGGTATATTTAGTGCTTTCTTTCATAACTCAGTTAGTTGTGAACCATTCTTTATTGTATTCTTTGATAAAACGTCCTAGGTTCAAATGCTGCTCGATACCATTGATAATTATATCTGTTAATTATTAGTACAAGTACAAACTGAATAACATAATGCGCGTTTTTAATAATAAAACAGTAAAATATTAAGCAAAAAAATGAAATATAATGTAAGATTTGTAAAATTAACAGTATCCGTATTGTCCTTTTACTAATGAAAACTTGGTATTCTAGAAATAAAAATGTGTTTTCTTAAAATTGACTAACAGAATGTTAAATAATAAAAAGTAAAATACCACATATGAAAATAAAGAAAAAAATATATACAATGTATTTTTTTTTATATTATTTTTCTTAGTTGTTCCTCTTACTAATAAGAACTTGATATTATATAAAATATTTTTGTAATCAAAATGCGCATTCTCACTTCAAACTAAATAACAGAATGAGCGTTTAAAGTAATAAAATAGTAAAATAATAGATATGAATGAAAAAAATAATAATATGTAATTAAATTTGTGGTTTTAAAAGTTTGTTCTTCGTGGTATTTTATAAAATGTTCTTGAAATCAAAATGTGTGTTTCTTTCTTTGAATTGACTAACAGAATGTTGAAATAATAAAATAGTAAAATACCACATTTAAAAAGAGAAATACTATATATAATGTATTATTTTCTCTCTTACTTTTTGGGAGAAAATTCTTTGTGCTAGAATTAATTGCTAGAACATTTTTTTTGTTCAGTGTACGATTTGCTAGCTCCATTTCAATTTCTATTGGCATTTCCACCTGGCCAAGTGGCGAGTGGAGAGTGGCGAGAGGCGAATGAGGCACTCACTTACCGCAGTTCATGGCTCAAACAAATAACCGAACGTCAACATTTACACTAATAAAATACGCTTAATGTGTATATCAGGCAATGTCAACTGGTCAACTGCCAACTGAACTGAACTGAAGCGAGTCGAGTGGAGTCGAGTCGAAGCGAGGGGAATGTGGCAATGGCTATTGGTAAAAATAAGCTATAGCACGTTTATAGTTGCATTATGCTAATCAAATGACACCCAATGGTGGCATTGCCTGGAACTCTCACTGGGACTGAGACTGCGACTTGGCCAGCAAAATTGAACTCGGCTCGCGGCAACTGGCCATGAATTCGTTTTCGTTTTGAGGGTTGGTCGCGTTTATTTTGACATTTCAAGTTAATAGATCGGTTTTAGTTATAAATTAGCATTTTATATGAACAGCCAAGGAGTGTGTGTGTGTCCCTGTGTGTGTGTGTTAGCCCTCCATTCGACCTGAAACTGGCGTGGTCAAGTGTGGCCAACAAAAAAGTGACTCGGTGGCGGTTTTTTTTTTCAGCAAGTTATACAGCAACTTTGCCCTTTTGGGGGTGACTCAAATAAGTCGATTGGCTAATGAAAACAGTTAATATATATTACAGTTAATACGAAAAGTTAATATACATATCATTAAAATAACATTTCACATGCGCTCGCTTATCGCAAAGATTACATAAATTACATTTCTTAATGCATTTCCCATTTGCCCATCGTGTATTTCTCTCTTTCTCTCTCTCTCTCTCGCTCTCTCTCTCTCTAAGCTCATGGGAAATTCTAAAACCATTTATGAAACTACAGAAAATTTGCTTAATTTTTTGGAAACATGCTTGCGTTAATTTATATATTCAAATTCTAAATTCAATTATAATAAAAAACATTTCAAATACAAACATAAATATATAATGCATAATATATAATATATAATCTCAAGACTTAAAAAAATACTTTTATAGCATTTGCAAACATTCTTTTAATGTGTAATTCAAAAAGTTGTCTATATATCTAATTTCAATTATAATTATAATAATTAAAGATACTCTTAAATTCTCTTTTAACTCAAATTCCAAAAATAATAATAATATTTTTTTGAAATTTGCCGGGCAATTAAGGCTAACATTCAATACGAAATATACAATGCATAATATATTATAAGAAATATATAAAATAATGCATTAAGTTAAACAAGCGAAATGCTTTTAAAGCATTTTAAAATGTTCTTAATTTTTAGAAATAGTTGTGAAGTATTTAAACTTTAATTTTAGCGTCATCCCAACTTTAAATTCTTCATTTTCTTTGTGAATTAAATTTTAATGAAAAATGTAGAATTTGAGACATATTTGTAATAAACATTTGAGATCCAAATGAAAAATTGCATATTCTTTTGTGAATAATATTTTAATAAAAATCTAGAATTACAGAAATATTTGTAATAATTGTTTATTGGGATTTGGCTGACCATATATCAAATTTTTCAATTGAACTAAAATATATATGCAATAATTATCACAAAATGGAATTTTAATCATGATTTATATGTTATTCATGTTAAGTTGCAGTTTTAAAGTAAATTGAAGTCTGTATAAAAATATTGAAATATTTTTAAGCGTTTATTGAGATTAACTTGAAAATAAAATGTTTCAGATAACAACTAGACTTAGTACTAAGAATTTTTATTTTTTAATTGTGTAAAGAAGATTAAATTTTTCAATGATTTCAAGCACATTTAATATAAAACTCAAGTTCTCAAGTAAAAAGAAACAAAATCTTATTATTAGATACCAAAAAAATAATATTAATATTCTTTTATTGCTCGACTAACTGAGCTATAAACGAAAACACTCAAATCTAGATAAAAACTTTATAAAAAGTTCGATGGATTACAGAATTTTGTAATCTAGAATTTTTAGACTTTCGTTCCTAATTTTAAGAAATTTTTCTTATATCAAAAAGACAATTTTTAAGACGAATGTTCTTGACTTAGTTTTTTTCAATGCTTATACACGAGAAATATTGTGTATGAACCTTAAATAAAATGTTGTAATATATTGAGATTAACTTGACAATAATGTATTTTCATGTAATGCTTTTGAATAAAAATAAAACTGTTAAACCCTAGTTAAAAGAACAACTTAAAAACGTCTAAATTATAATATTTGATGCTATAGATTTTAACTTATTATTTATTCCCAATTCTTCTAGTTTCACACTTGTGATTTGCAGTTTATTGATTCTGTGTTGTGTGTATCGGGAATAAAATAATATTCGATCAAAGTTGCAGCTTTGTTTTTTTGTGGCAAACACAGGAAGTGAGAGCAGAGAGGAGAAGAGTGAGAGTGAATATGTTAGAAGTGAGGATCAGCTGCCGTTTGGCCAAGATTAACATATGAAAACGAGTTGATGAAACAGCTCCAAACAAGGTTCGCCCATTTCCCATTTAGCAGAAGACGCCGCATTCAAAGATCAATCAATAGTTCGGTATGTAAATGATGAGAGAGAGAGAGAGAGAGAACTGAGAAGAGATCTTGAAATTCCGGTGATCACAAAAACCTCAATCTGCCGCCTGTCAGTGCGTTATTGAGACTTTTGTGAGTTATGAAAAGTAACTCTCTGTTTTGCGCCCAGTGCCTCTGCTTTTTTTTTGCATTTATAATTATGAGAAAAATGCTTGGCCAAAGGCAAAATTATATGCTACTATATATTTGAGGGAGACGAAGAGAGGGAGAGAGGGACATCTGCACCCATTAAGGACAAACAGGGCCAGCTTTGCATGAAATTTTCGTTTCCATTTGAAATGAACGAAAATAATGAAAATAAATAATATCCGTTGCATTGATATGTAAATTTATCGGTCGCGACATTCAACTTGAAGACGCACACGGAAATCTATTGAAACGAGGAGAAACAGCAACAACAACAACAGCCACAAAAAAAAACTATAAGATAAAGTAAGGTAAATGTAAAGGTGGAAGGTAAAAGAGTAGAAGGTAGAAGGTTGAAATCAACCCTCAAGCACACACAAAGGCAGATTATGATTATGCAAATGTCGAAGCAACTCTCGATGCTCGATTCTTGATTCTCGATTCTCGTTTCTCAATTCACGATTTACGATTTACGATTCACCGAGATTCTTCAGCCAGCAAAAGGGTTGCGATAGATCAAGGTTTGCACAAATTTGCCAAAAATTAAAAAGCAAACTGATTTGATTGTGCACATTGTGCGATTTTGCGACATTTGAAGTGCCATTTGCGGTAATTGATAGGAGTTGCCATTGAAATCTCTCAAACAAATGGATTACATTCGTTTTTTTTGCTTTGTTTTCTATTTTTCCATTTCGATCTTTTGCGATTTGTTCCATTGTCTCGAATCGGCGATTTGTGTGAAAATTTGCCAGGCCAAAGAATGCAAAGTTGGCTAAACAACAAGATTGTGTTGCACTTTTTAGTTTTTTTAGTCTTGTTCACCTTTCTCTCGGCCGCAGTGAAAGGGGTGAAAGGGGTCAAAGGGCAACGGCGTGTGCTTTGTAATGGAGAATGGATCAACGCTACAGTTTCGCATTACGATTACCGCTTTCCCTTCCATTCCATTCCCTTCCCTTCCCTTTCTTTTCCCTTTGATTGCAATTTTGTATTTCTGCTAAAATCTGCACAAAGCTGTTTTAGGGAGTAATTACCTAATTTGACAAATGTAATGCATTGCGAGAATACAATTAAAGGCAATTGTAAGTAAATGGATAACGAAAATTATTGAGGAATTTGTGGAGAAGTTCAAGTTTTTTTCATTTGAATATGCGACACATAAACATTTTTGTAGAAGAGCTAAACTATTCGAATAAAATTTATGGAATATAAGTTGAGTAAATTTTTGAATTTAAGCAATTTATGTTTGTACATTTGAAATAGTCAGCCTCTAAGATCGAAGTACTTTAAAATTTCCAAAGCATAACTCTATGAAAACTAGTCAAAGCACCTTTCTATGTAAGAAACCAGGTGATCCACAAGGATCTTTAGATTCCAAGTGTAACTGAAGAAGTTAAAAGGTACGTCAAAGAGTGTTAGTAAACACAATTCTTGTACTTAAAACCTATATAATAATATAATAATAATAATAAATATAATAATAAGAACAAGTAAGAAAGCTGCAGTCGAGTATGCTCGACTATGAGATACCCGCTACCCATTTTAAATAAAAGCAAAATATTGCGGTATTATTTCCAAAATATACAAAAAATACTACGAAATACTTAAAAATATACCAAATGATATATTTGGTATATTTTTAGTATTTAGTATAGTACCACTTTCAAAATATATCATAGACGGAATAATATTCCAGATTGTTGGCCAAAGCATCTGAGATCCCTAGTAAATAGACGGACATGGCTATATCGTCTCGGCTGTTGACGCTGATCAAGAATATATATACTTTATAGGGTCGGCGATGCCACCTTCTACCTGTCACATACATTTATAGTACCCTTCTACCCTATGGGTAGCGGGTATAAAAATAATAATAATAATAATAAGATTAATAATAATCATAATCATAATCATAATAATTAAAATGAAATTAAAAATCATAATAATTATTTGATAATAATGAATAAAAGAATAGATTTTTAGTTACTTTTTCATAGACTGTTTTCCAGTATAAACTGAAATGAAAACAAAATCCAACAAAAGCTTTGAATGCAATTGTGATTTCGCAGTATTGTTTGAATTTGGATCAGTGCTGAATTTCAATGGAATTAATTTGCACGGCTTTAATGACGAATTGCTGAGCCGATCTATAGAATACACACACCTTCAACGCAAATGAGAATATATATTGACAGCTTGACGAAGAAGAAGACGATGAATGAAGAGGCGACAGAGTTAAGTACAGTTAGAGTTTAAAAAGGGGGGAGAGAAAGAAGTGGATTGAGATTGAGATTGAGACTGTGATCAAGATCGGTGGCACGATTGTGGCAAGAGACCTGCGGCAACCTCTTGTACAAGTTGTTTGTAGTTTGCATTTTATTTGGCCAAAACAAAACCAAACAAAAACAAAAACAACAGAAGACAAAACAAAGCCACAAGCAACGAGCACGCGCACTTTAATACGTGTGTGAATTTCGCATCGGCTTTTATTGAGTACTGTTTGCATGAAGAGTGTGTGTGTGTGTGTCGATGTGTGTGTGGTGTGTGTGTACGCCCCAAAAACTATGCATTGGTTTGCTGTGCACCACCGCTAGTTGCAACAAGAGGCAACAAGAGGGAGCTGAAGGTGGAAGTTATCTACAAGTTGTAGTCGCGGCTGTTTGTCTATTGTTCTAGAGCTCCGGCTGTTGCACGAAAATTAATTTCCAACGGCAAGTGCAATGGCAAAATGCAAAGTGCAACGCGCAACGTTGCAAGGGCCCACAGACTACAGAGTACAGAGTAGAGCGTCTAGGGGCAGCAGCGGCTGCAGATTTGCCAAGCGCTGATAAAACGAGGCGCTTCGGGCTTGAAAAGGTCGTCATTGTTGCTGTTGTTGCTGTTGTTGTTGTTGCTGGGCAAAAGTTTTGCGCGCTGCATAGCAAAATGCACCGTTAGTCGACGAGCCCCAACTCTTGCCCCCCCTCCCCCCTCTCTACAGCACTTCAGTGTGGCACCAACAACAATTTGGCCTGGCCGACGTGTAGCTGCTGCTGCTGTTGCTTTTGCTGCTGCTCTGCGTATCTATGAGATACAAATGTTGAAGCGTGTGCATATGCCGGCCGTTTGCAACAGTTGCCAGCTCCAACTTTAGCCGCCTCCCCCCCTCCCACTCACTCCGCAAATCCGAGTCTTGTTTGCCACTGTTATTTAGTAGTTAATAATGAGCATGTTGAACCTGTCGCTGTTTGTTTTTCGCCATACCCTCATAGATGCAATCGAGAACAAGCCGCAGTCGAAGTCGAAGCCAAAACCGAAGTCGGGTATCTTCAAAGCAAAAGCACCCGGAACTAAATACTCACCAGCACACACAAATTATAATAAAAACATTAAATTTAAACAGCAACAAAATAATAATCAAAAGTCTTTTTCAAATATTTAAATGCGGTTCAAACTAAACTGTTGGCAAAATCTAAATTTGAATATCATCGATCTGTTTATGAATTAACAGTGATCTGTAGTTAGTTAACAGTGTTCTGTAAGCATTCTCATGCATGTTAAGCTTTTCAGTTAACATTGACTCACCGTTTTGTAATCTTGAATAAAGAACAACTAACTTTTCTTTTAACTATGCGTTTTTAAGTCTTACGCGCCTTTGGAAATAACAACTTACAACATTAATATATTCTTTGAGTAATAAATTCTACAAAATGTTAAATATTTCATGTTAATCTATTTAACAGATTTTACTTGAATTTCCTTTCTTGACTATGTTCACAGTGTGGAACTTGCTCCCACTTAAGAATAAATTTTTACTTCAAATAAAATTAAATTACTTTAAATAAAATAAATTTACGACTGCATTAGAAAATAATAATAATAATAATAAGTTTAAGTAAGCGATATGATGCAATAAAATGCATATTCTATTCAAGTGACGCAAAAATTCCATTGAATTTCATCTCCGACTCCTTTAAGTATATATAGTCTTAATCAGCGTCAACAGTCGAGACAATATAGGCATGTCTGTCTGCCCGGCCTTCTGTCCGTCTGTTCATATAAAACACTGATTCTCTGAGACTATTAAAGATAAACATATAATTATACAACAGCATTTGTTTCGCGCCAAAACGCAAATATCGAATAACTAACGCTATTTTTTGGCTAAAGTGTTTTTTTTTTTAACATATAATAATAACTAAAGTATTTAGCATTCCTGAAAATTTGGTTGCGATGAGATACGGACTGTAGAAGTTATATAAGAAATAGTTTTAAATGGGCAAAAATGCCTACTAACTAGAGATGTTAGTTGCTTTGGCTGACAATCTGGTATATTTTGTACCCTATAGTATACATTGAGTGTAGTATCATATCAATATACCAAATATACCATGTAGTATAATTTTTGTGGTATATTAATTTGATATATTTTCAAATGAATACTGCAATATTTTGCTTTTATTCTTTCTTCTTCTTTCTTCTTTCTTGTAAAAATAGACGGCATATAAATAGATGGTATATTTGTGATATTTTTGTGGTATATTAATTTAGTATATTTGTTTTGTACTGTTCTTATAAAAAATGTGTAGAGGGTATCTTGTAGTCGAGCACGCTCAACTGTAGTTTCCCTAATTGTTTTCTCTCTGTGATGAAATACATTTTCAGGTGAATTGAAAAGTATAAAGAAAACTTGAGAAATTCAGTGAACAAATAGTGCACGCTATGCAGTATTTGGCTGTCGAGTGGACTCTTGTCGACAGGAAACAACACAGTGCGTTTGCCTCCGTTTCGCACTTGTTGCCACCAACACATATCGATGCGTAGCTGCGCATAAGCAGCGCCCCTGCCCCCTGCCCCTGCCCCAGAGTTTGCCCCTCGAACAGAGGCGCAAAACTCGGAGGCTAGGTGAGAGTGCATAATGCGATATTATCGAGAGCTCTTCAAGGACACACGAACACAGGAAAGCGATTCAACACACAGCGCTTCTCACGGCTGCTCTGAATACATATGCAAATGTGGCAAGAGTAGGGAGAGAGAGAGAGAGAGAGAGAGAAGGGAGAGGGAACTGCATTAGTTTTGTATCTGTTGCACGCTCTCTTCTACTTCTACTTCTACTTCCTCATCCACTGCTTAGAGATGTGTGTGAGTTTTTGTGTTTGGAGGAGGCTCACGCACTTGTTGGACTTGCGTCTCTCTCTCTCTCTCACTCTCTGTCTCTTGGATATTTTAGGGAATTTTCCCAGGAGCGCGGTGTCGACGTCGAGGCGCATTAATCAATATTACAAATTGTGTTGCCAAATGAAATGGCTTTGCTTTTATGCTAATCTCCAAGGCTGCACGTTAAATGCCTTTGCCACAAAATGCCAATAAATCACATGCGGCAACTCGCTCTCTGGGAAATGTGATTCACATTCTAGTTGTTGTGTTCATTTTTTTTTTCCTTCCTTTGCTGAGGGGTTTTTCGGTTGCGGCGACTTTGCCACTTCACTTGTCAGCGGCATCATTAATAATCCTTTACTTTTGCCAAAGCATACTTTGCTGCTGCTGCTGCTGCTTTGGAATCCTGTTTCTCTCGCTCCAGTTTTCCTAAAGAGAGAGCACACAAGGTAAATGATGCAAATAAACAAATGTCATATGCGTTTTTCACAACAACAATAACAACAACATCGAGAAGAAGAGGAAGAAACCCTTTGGCTGTCAACCTCAAAAATGTCATTAGGCAACGCCTTGACAAGACGTGCTCCTTTTGCCAGAAGCCAGAGAGACAGAGAGAGAGAGAGAGTCCTTGAATGGCATTTCAGTTCCTGTTCCACAACTCGAACTCAGAACTCAAACTCAGAACTCGAACTCAACTTATTCTGCTGTCTGTCACACATATGCTCGATTGTTGTAATTCGATTCAAGGAAACGCAAAACGAAAACGAAATGAAAAGCGTTGCGCACATTTCTTGATTTGGAATTAATGCAAATTAATGATCCACACACAACAACAACGAGAAAGACCAGAAAAAACACACACACACACAACTGGCAAATAGTTTTTTAATGCTTTTTTTGGGGTTCTCGAATTTAAACATGAAATGTCTGCACATAATCCATTTCATTTCCCAAATGTTGCATGCAACAAACACTGCTTTCACTCTCTCTCTCTCTCTTCCTCTCTTTCTCTCTCTCTCTCCATTTCTCTATCCTTTTTGCCTGTCAGACTCGTCTGTTTATTAACCGATTAACTAAAAACTCACATCACACATTTCTCATTTTTGTCTCGTCTTCAAATTAAAGATGTCACACGTAGATTTCCCACAAAGCTACGAAATTTTTGCGTCTTTTCTATTGGCTAAAACAGATATAAAAAAGTTCAAAAATCTCTTTTCAAATTTCAATTAAATACAATAAATGAATGAATAAAGAATAAAATGTGTAAGAAAAAAGTCGAAGTCGAAGCAGTCGAAAAAAAAGCAAAACAGTGCGGAATTATTATTAAAATATACCAAATAAATATACCAGAAAATCCAAAATATACCAAAATCTATATTTAGCATATTTATATAGTACAACATTAAGAAATATACTAACTAGTACAAAATATACTAGAATTTCCGCCAAAGTTTCTAAGACCCAAAAAAAAAAACCAAATTAATATATAATAATTTAATTTTTTTTTCTTAACCACTTGTTTTACACTCAAAATCCTTAATAAAAAATAGAAATAGAAAACTTCAAAATGTTATCTTGAGATCCTCGCGACTTTATACCAAAAAATGGTAGAAATAATAAAAGCATTTCATTTAAACAAAATGCACAAATAAATGTCTCATTTACTTAGTCATTTTATTACTTTAATATTTATGCATCCTGCCACTTTATAACAAATTTGAAAAAAAAAACATATATACATATGAAAGTATCTTATAATACCAACAAAATCATGAACTTTTTCTAAAAAACAAATTCCTTAAACAAAGAAAAGTAAATACAAATTGTAAATTTTTGGATATTATCTAAAAACAGACAAAAATTCGTTTGAGAACTTGACTGCAATAAAATACACAAATAAATGTAATAAATATAATGAATATAATGACTCAATAACTTCAATTAGTACATGAAATTTGAATTATAAATGTTGAAAAAATATTTAATACACGACAAAAAATCTTTCAAAAATTTAAAAAATGTATAACCATTTGAAATTTAAGAAAAAATACATGTCGATCGTTAAATTCAATTTGAAAAAGAAATAGAATAAATTATATAAAACAAAAATATATTCGATAATCAAACACTTCATATAGAGTGATAAATGTATTTCATTTAAATAAAATAAATATACAAAAAAATAAAATACACTTTTTGACTCAATTTGTATACAAAATACTTGAATAATTCTATCTGTTTAAATTATAAATTAACAAAAATGTGCAATACAAAGTAAATATATAAAAATATATGACACATGGAAAAGTCAAATAAAATCCAAGCAAGAATAAAATAAACAAATTTGAATGTTTGTTGTTTGCCATGTGTCAACATTTTAGTTAAATTATTAAAGTACAATATATAAAAATAATAATATAGCGAAGTAAAAACAGCATTGGCCTGTGACTCTATATGTGAGTTATTCATATTCATACTGAGTGAATAACTTTCCATTCATACGTAATTTGTCAAAGCTAATTAAAAAGCTTTGGCCTTCTTTATTGCATTCAAACAAATTGTCATCCCTTCATGGTCAAATCGATGTGCAAATTATGCTTTGAGATTTACACTTAAAAAATAATTCACATGATTCAATGCATATTCTCCTTTCATTCCCAGATATATAACCATAAGTATACACATCGTCGTCCTCCATGGTCACATTATGCCAACAACCAGAAAAAAACAAATACACATTTCGATTACACAACATCATTAAAATCGCAATTGCAATTCGAATTTTTTGGCTTGCAGCCGCAGAAATATGCAAACAATTTAGCTCGTTAGCTCACACAGCAGATTTCAATTGTTTAACTAATCCCAAAAAAAACAAAAAACGAGCGTGGAATAATACTTCATATAATGATGAACTAACAGATACTGAGTAAACTAATTTAGTGAAATAAAGTTACCATCAAAAATTTAACATCAATTGCTTAAGCTTTGAATGCTTAAACAAAAAACATTGTTTGGAATTTTAATGAAAAATATTAAGAAATAAGAACAAAACCAAGCAAAGGATACAGATTAGGTAAAATTAAAATTAACAAAATTTAAAATATAAAAATTCACAAGAATTAAAAGTAAACAAAAAAATTTCAATGAGTATATTTATTAATAAAAAAGAGTCTACATATTTAAAAATAAAGTCAAGTTGAAATTGGAAATTGTTACAATAAAATAAAAATTTAAAAGAATAAGTTTTATATAAAGAGATTTTTATAAAATATAAAATTAAAAACAAAAAACTTTAATATTTACCATAATTTCATAATAAAAGGAAAAATTAAAAAATTGGTTTATTTTTGACACTACACATAATAAAAAATCGCACCAAATATGTTAAAAAATGGTTTACTTTTATAATTAAACAACATTTTAAAATTAGATGAATTTATATTATGAAAATGTTTTAAGAATTAATCAATAAAACAATAAAAGAAAATATTAAAGTTGTCAGCTCAATTCAAGTAAACAAATAATAATCTAAAATAAAACAATTTTAAATTGACATTTATTAATAAAATCATTCTAAAATGACAACAATTTTAAAAGTAAACATAAATAACGTAATATATTAATATATTGTAATTATAAATAATATAATTGTAATAAAAACGAAGAAAAATCGAGTACTCTAAAACAAATATAAACCAAAATTCAGTTAAAAGCTTATCAATTTTTATTTTTACTCTAAATTTGAAGAGTAAATAAATTTTTAATATTAATGAATTTAAAAATTAAACAGTTGTCAGCTAATTAAAAAATAACTAGAAATATATCTTAAATAATCAGAAATAAATAACAAAATTTTAATATTGATTAATTTTAAACATTATAAAATACGAACAAAGTTAAGCAAAAAACTTATCAATTTTTATAATTAAAAAAAAAAAAAAAATTGTAAAGAAGATATTTTAAAAATCGATTAATTTATTTATATTCAATTTATATTTGAAAGGAAATTTAAAAGATAAAACAATATTTTAAAAATATATAAATCTCAAGCCATTTAAGAATTTGATTTGTAAATACGTATTTGCAATAAAGTTCATGAGGTGAAGCAACATTGAGAATGACTTCTACAGGGTATCTAATAAAAATAATATATGCATTATTGTAATTGTGATTGTGATTATTATTATTAACCTCATTATGATTGCTATTTGAATTTGATGCGTGTGTTTGTTTTATATTTTTTTTTTTTTTGGTAGTATTTAGTTTGTATCAAAGTCTAGCAAAACAAATTATGCTTGAAGAGAGCCTTGTGTATGGAGTAAAGAGTAGAGTAGAGCAGAGTAGAGTAGAGTAGTATAATGCTGCTACTATATAACGAACGTGGCTTGAACGATTTCAAGAAAACCCCATTAACCTCAATTAGTGACTTGCGTATGAACAATGCGACGACGAACTGAATCTCAGACTGACAACAACAACAACAACAACAAAAAAAACTGAACTGAACTGAACTGAACAAACTGCTAATTAAAATAATGTCAATAAAATTGTGGTCCATTATACGCTACCGAAAATTGCAGCTAAACAAAAAGCCCAACAACAATCGCAAAACGTCGACGAGCGATTGCCAAACGTGTAATTTAATAGAGCTGCGAGTGTGTCTGGGGCTGGGGCCAAAAGTTGAGATACTCTCGTAATAAGCTAAGCACAACAACAACAGCAACAAACAGAGGCAAAAAATCACACACAGGCCCGGAGAGCAATAATAAATGCCGAAAACACGAAAACGAAAAATTCAAAACTCGAAACTCGAATTCAAAGTACAAAGCAACTATAAACGAGGGAGATACATGTACATATAAAAATTTATATAGTTATACTATGTATCTACATACATATATAACTATAACTTGCCGAACAATCGAATTCAATGCATAGTCAAATTCCCAGGCGAAACAACAACAACAACAACACACACACACACATTTCGTAACGACCAAAAAGAGGCTGCAATTTTGCCAGCAAGCTAATTATTAGTTAACTTGTATCTTTAAGATACGCGCAGCGCATTGCTTAATAGACCAGAACACAAAGAATGCCAACTCAACAGAGAGAGGGGAGAGGGGAGACGAAGACGAAGAGGGAGAGGAAGAACTGTCCATTGTCATAACTCGTTGTATCTCATGGATGCACCTAAGCCAATAGCACAATTCATTGGCTTTCCCATCAGATGCGTGATTTTCACATGTATCTATTAGATACGTTTGTATCTTTCGGCATGCAGCAGCGTGTCAATGCGTAGCAAACGACACAGTTTACAGTTTACAGTTTTTTTCTTTTGCCTCGTGACACGCCCTCGCCGCACCGCCTACCGCCCACCGCCCACCGCCCACCTGTTGCTTCTCTGAAGTCACTGAAGCAGCGCCCCAGAAATTATAGTTCACTCATAACAATTTCCATCTGCGACTGTCTCTCTTTATCTCTGCCTCTCCCTCTCTCTCTTTCTCTCTATCTGTGCTTAGAAAGCTGTGGGAACCGGGAAGCTAAGACCGCGCCCCCCTCCGCCCACAAAGCAGAAGAGACAGCACAAGGTTAGGGTCCGAAGCCGAATGCCAAATGCTCTTTGACCCAGTCAAGAATGCAACTAATTTGCTTTCATTTGATTCGCCACTTTTGCATTGCCAACTTGACACACAAAAAGTGAGCAAAAATAAAAATGAAATTAAGCGTATGTCAACAAAAGTTGCAATTAATTGCTCATACATTTTAAATGCAGTAAAGTCACATAATACAATAAGTTATAATTGAAACATATCTTAAAGTTTAGTATAAGAAATTTACGAAGCAAAACACAATGAAAAACACAATAAAGGGGAAGGAAGAAAACTAAATAATATACCGAATTAATATACCGAAAAATACTAAAATATATTATTAGTTTGTTTGGTATGTCGATTACTTTTACTTTTGCAAGTTAGAAGGCAAAAATGGCTAATCCGTTATTTGATAATTTAAAGATTTATCAAATTAATATACCGAAAAATACAAAAATATATTTTGATTATACATTAGCATGCAAGAAAGCTAAAAAAAAGAAAAGCATATTAAATTATCCTAAAAATATACTAAATTAATATACCTGGAATATACTAAAATATAGCAAAGGGTATATATATTGATAAAAATTTTAAATTCAAAGTAAACAAATGAAGAAAAAGCATTTTTCATGTTTCATTGTAGCATTAAAATAATAAAAAAAACATACTGAATATTTCTTTAAATGTTCTAAATACAAAAAAAAAACATTTCGATTAAATTTCCTAATGATATATTTAATAAATTCGATATTTTTATTTTTGTATACATAAAAACGTAAAAAGACATTTTTCGTATTTATTCGAAATCGAGAAAAATACATATTATGTATTTAACTTTTCTTAATCAACTATATATGCAATAGAAATGTGGTAATAAAATAAAAGTTTGCCACTTTATTATTTTAGAAAATATAAAACAGTTAATAGACATTTTTTGTACTTGCTCGAAATTCTAATTTGACAAAATTGATGCCACCTTCAAAAAAGCGAGCGATGGGTAGAGGAGAGAAAGGGAGAGGAGAGGGTTGTAGTTGATGAGTTTGTGAGGTTGGGGTGCATCATTAGAAAAGGTCAGGAGTTGTCTGTTTGGCTGTTGAAAAGCAAACATTTGGCACTTGTGTTCCCGCAGGACACACACACACACACACACACACAGACACCGAGACAGACACAAATTTAAAAGTTGATAATCAGAAATGTATCTGAAGCTGTGCTGAGATGTATCTGCTGTGTAGCCAAATCTGTTATTGGTAATTGTATCGCGCATTTCATTTGTGTGGCATATGCAAGGGCCATAAATCTGCCCCTACCCCTTGCCCCCTTTCCCTTCTTTCCCGGGCAAGTGGTCGCAATAACAACAAGAAGCAAGCTACCTCAGCAGGCATCGAGATTCGACACTCGCTCGCTGATGATGAGCTATGAGTTTTCTATGCAAATCGCTGAGGCTGAGACTGAGTTGCAGTCGGTTTTTTGTCTGCTTTTTGGTGAATTGAAATGCAAATGCAAAATGCGAAATGCAAAAAGCAAAAAGGGAAAGACATTGTGTCTTAGAGGAACTGAGAGTCGAGCATAGAGTCGCATTGTCCAAGCGGGAATCACGCGCATGTTTACATCTTCAAGATGTCTAAACACGATCGAAACGAATGCCAGCGTTGAAATCTAAAACCGCCCCGAAAACCTAAAACCCATAACCCATAACCGAAAGCCAAAGCCACGAGCTAGCTACAGCTAGCAGAGTATATTTGTATCTGCATCTTGAAGATTGTTTTTGTATTTTGTATTGTATCGCATAGATAGAACAACGTAATTAGAACGCCAACAACTGAAATGCATCTGCTAAATTCCAATTAAAACAAAGCTTTCCATCCCAGCGAAATCTGATCATCTTCAATCGGCAGAGAGCAGAGCAGAGAGCAGAGAGGAAGGTGTGTGTGCTAACATACAAATAAAAATGCGTTGTTGCCACACTTCACTCGCATTCGAAAATGCGACAGCTGCAGATATACAGATATTCCATTTCAACTCTATATGCATAACCTATTGAAGTCTTTCCTTCTGCTGTGTCCTGCCTCGTCGACTTCTCACTTGATTATAATAATTTTCCTTTTGCACAAGGGCTTCGCCTTCTGCACCTTTTGCGTTGTTGGGAAGTGGGACGGGCACCCAGGACTCCTTAAGCATTGATCCTGCTCCTGCTCCTGCTGCTATTGCAATATGCAAATTAGCACGAGCCGAAGACGACGCAGCCGGCAGGACGACGACGCAAGGACGCAACTTCTCAACCCTCAACTCCTCAAAGCAGGCGCCGTAATGAGCAAAGGTGTTTAATTGTCCGTCGCCCATTGAGAGTCCTATTCTCCCTCTCTCTCTCTCTCTCTCTCTCTCTGTCTTCGGAGCAGCTGCCCAGCAAAGTCCACAAGAAAAAAAAGCAACCCAAATAGATTGACACATCGATCGATTGAAGTTTACAATTGCTAATGAAAAAGGTTTCTCATTTTACTTGTCTGCATTAATTATAAAAAAAAAAAGAAAACTATACTTCAATGTTAACAATACTTGGCAATTTTTAAAAAAATAACAAAGTGCTTATAATATGGAAATATCATACTTATATCATATTTTCTGTATAGTACTTTTTGTATGCCTTGAAAATGGATTGAAGTTCTAGAAAAGTTCATTTTTATACCCGCTACCCATAGAAAAGAAGGGTATACGGAATTTGTGCCTCCTGGAAATGTATATAACCCAAGCAGAAGGTAGCATCTTCGACCTTTTAAAGTATATAGCCATTTCCGTCTGTCTGAACACCTAGATCTGAGATACTATAAGAGATAGAGTTATAATTTATTTTCGATAGCATTTGTAATGTTTGCACGCATATTAAGTTTGTTTTAAATTTTTACCACGCACACTTCCAAAGTCGCATATGGTCAAAAACCGAATAGCAATATTAATTTTTGGTACATTTAATAATAACTATATTTTTAATGATTTCTGAAAATTTAGTTGCAATCGGATAAAAATAGATTTAAGGAGTACTTTTGTATTGGTTGACAATCTGGTATGTTTTGTATTCAATGGTATATTTTGAATGTAGTATTATATAAATATAAGAATTATAGCCTTTGGTATATTAATTCGGTATATTTGAAGAATAATACTGCTCTGTTTTGCTTTTAGTGGAAATGGGTAGCAATGATCTCACAACCAAGAACAATCGACTGCAGATTTCTTGTTTTATCCTATATTTGTGGTCGAAAATATTTCGAAAGAAAAAGCTTTTCTAATAATTTCTAATATTTTAAGTTGCCATATTATTATTTAATTTATTTTTCGGAATCTTGATGATAATTGCTTTGATTGTAAATTTCTTATAAATATATTTCTTATTAAATTATTTTATTCGGTTAAATTATATAAATTATTTAATTGACTTTATATGCTTCATACATATTTTGTTTTACTATTTTCTTACCTAAATAATGTGATTTCTTCCTCTTCTTTTAATTATATATTTTATCATTTTGTAATTTTATTGCCCTAATAATTATATTAAGTATTGATTACAAATAATTGCATTTATTTTATTACATATAGTATTCATGGTTTTTATATGTGCTTTATCCAATTTTGTCATTTTCCCACCTAAATAAACGAATTTATTTTTCATTGAAATATTTTTTTATAATTTTATAAATGATAGATTCATTATATTTATTATAAATGGTTAATAATTGTTTTTATATATATTTTATAAATTTTGTTATATATGTTTTAAATAAATTAAATAATTTCAATTGTTTTATATAGATTTTATAAATTTTTGTACCATATATTTTACATGAAAAAATGTTTAATTAAAATACATTTAGATCAAATGTTGTCTCGAAGTTGTGTTTATAATATTATTTTTTAATTAAGTAAGCACTGCTCTTTCAATGTTCACAGCCATAAATAAAATGTTCTTACTGTAAATTGATTTGTTCTCCATTTTCATTGTATTAAATTGCGTAGTAAGTTACTCTTTTTTTCCCTCGTCCCCTCCTATTGGATATCCCCTTGCCATACACTCTCTTTCTCACCTTGCCTCCCCCCGCACTTCACTCTCTCTCTCTCTCCCGCTCTCTCATTCTTTGACTGCATTGTTGTAACCCTTGTGTTGAGTTGCATTTTTGGCCTGTGGCCATGTAAACAGCTCTAAACTCGAATCGTTTATCTATTACGCAATTACTGACACACACACACACATTAGCTGAGTTGCCTGTTGCTTGTCCAACCCCGTTGCCCTTTGCCACTTTCCCTCTCTGAGCCTAACGCAAATTTGCACCACAACAACAGCGAATTTTCCTTCATTTTTTTGCGAGTGCAAAAAAATAACAAAAACAACAGCAACAAATGGCAAACGCACGCACTGTCTGCCCTCCCCCCACCCCAACCCCTCGGTGTGAGCTATAGCTCCCAACACCCCTTGAGGGAGAGGCACCAGCCAATGCTTAACCCTTCTTCCTCGCCTTCAACCCTTCGCTGAATGCGAATTTTGCTTGCAGCCGCTGCCAACACCTTTCTAAGAGCGAGAGGAGAGGAGAGACTGAAAGTGAGAGTGCGAGTGTGAGTGTGAGAGAGGGAGATGGCATGTGTGAGGTTTGCAATTATCACGCGTTTATTGCAAAACAATGCAAATATTGTAACTGTAACTGTAACTGTAACTGAAACAACAACAACAGCAACTGTTGCTGCTCTTGTTATGCAATTTGCTGCTGCTGCTGTTGTTGTTGCTGCTGACTTCGTTTTTCGGCAAAGGTCAAAAGGCAGACGCCAGGCCTGTCGCCTGTTGATGTCCTGCGGCGCCCTCAGCGGCTGCGCTTCTAATTGCTGTCAATCTTCTAGCTCTTGTTGTTGTTATTGTTTCTTCTCCCGTTGTTCTTGTTGTTGTTGTTGTTGCTGCCATTGTTGTTGCGTATTTTTTCGCAGGTTTTTCGTTTTTGAAAGGGAAAGCAAATTTTGTCTGCTTTTTTTTTCGTTGTTGTTTTGTTGTTGTTTTCGGGGGAAGCGAAAAAAATGTATTTCTTCTGTTTGCGAGTGTGTTAATATGCGTGTGTGTGTGTGTGTGTGTGTGTCTGTGTTGGGTATTTGCCTCTTTTTTGGTTGCGGCTCTCATGTTTACGTCTAATTAACAGTAATTAACGCATTTGAAGGGCGTGTGGTGCAATTAAAGTGAAAGTGCCGCACAGAGTTGCCAACGTTTGCCAATAATATTAATAGTTCAAACAAGAAAAAAATTTAATAATATATCAATGCAAGAAATTCGCGACAATTAAATTCCGAAGACTTGTCCATAACTAGTTATTTACGGATTTTTACTTATTCCATTTCGAAATACTTTTTTTATAAAAATCAAATATTCATCAAGGTAAAAGAGCCACATAGAGATGCCAACGTTTGCCAATAATATTAATAAGAAAAAAAATTCCAAATTTGCAAATTTTTACATGTTTTATTTCGAAATCCTTAAAAATTAAAAGTAAAGTTGAATGCGATTTAGTTTCTTGCTAATAATTTAAAATAAAAAAAACACCTACAATCATTTGACTTTAATAATACATCAATTCAAAAATTTTCTGACAATCAAATTTCGAAGACCTTGCCGATTTTTACCTATTCCATTTAAAAATCCTTTTTTAAAAAATCAAATATTTATCAAGGTAAAAGTGCCAATGTTTCCCAATAATATTAATAGAAAAAAAACTAGATATTTGCGATTTTTAAAAATTTTTTATTTCGAAATCCTTAGATTTGTAAGTGACAATCAAAGTTTGAATATCGTCAATAACTACACAGAAGAAAAACTACTTATATCTAGACTTTGGCCTTCGAACTAAAAATTTTGGTCTCAAGAGTGCTTCAAGAACATAAAAATTTTAATGTGAGAAAACACTTCTTGATTTTCTCAAGAGCATTTTATATAATCACCCAATTTTTAAGACTAAAAATCCAATTATAAAATCAAACAAATATTATCAAATAAAATGTTATATAATATATTAAATTTTTTTGATTTTTTTTTTGTACCTTTTTTATTATTTTAAAATTTTTTGATTTATTTAATGCATTTTTAGTTTATTCAGTTAAATGTTGATCGCTTTAGTTACAAAATATTTATCACTGAACAATCATTCAGATAAAAACATTAAATAAATTTTGATGGATTACTGACTTTTTTAACCAAAACCTAGAATATTTAATCTTATTTTAAAAAATTTGTCAATGTGTTGTCTTTTTCACTCCAGATATTTGGGAATTCCATAAATTAGGGACTTAAAAACGAATGTCGTTTTAGAAATATGAAATAGAAAATGTCGCACTTTAAGTTTATATATTTATAGTATAATACATAATTTACTTTTTTTTTCAAAAAAAAAAAAAAACAAATTTTTTGTATAATTGTACACTTTATTTCATTGTAGATAGCTAAGTAATAAGTAAACTGTTAATGAAATTTTCTAATTCACGCAATAAATAAAAATTACTATAAAATAGTTTCCAAAAAATTTCAATTTATGAAAATATTCATTTAAAGCATTTTTACTTTTTACTTTAAATTGATACAACTCAGTTTTTGATTTTTTGTTTGTCTAATTTACTTTTGTTTCAATAAAACAAAAATATATAAAAATAAAATATATTTTTAT
The DNA here is from genome assembly GCA_035046325.1 of Drosophila niveifrons. Taxonomy (NCBI): domain Eukaryota; kingdom Metazoa; phylum Arthropoda; class Insecta; order Diptera; family Drosophilidae; genus Drosophila; species Drosophila niveifrons. The sequence goes on along the minus strand of JAWNOC010000063.1, from coordinate 11,117,678 downwards.
GTTTGTTACAGCTGAAACTTGTTGAAAATAAGAAATTTTTGACAAAATTTATTCAAGTTTCGAAATAATACTACAAAAATCTATGAATCATAACTAATTCTCCAAAACAAAACAAAACAGAAAAAATTAACAATAACAATTGTAAATTTGAAAATGAGAATTGACTTTGAACAAAAGCCGAAACATTTTTAATTTGTTTAATTGCATTAAACGAACTGGAACGAGATTCTAATAAATCGATAAGTTTAATAGACTCTCAGTGTGTTTAGGAGAATGGTGGAGGAGGAGGAGGAGTGAAAAGGGGGGAAAGAGACTATTAAAATAGCTGAAAAAGTTTCATAGTTATAACTTAATTACCGCCCGTTGATTGTAATTGCTAATTGTTGGTGTTGTTGCTGTTGTTGTTGTTGTTGCCGCCTCATCAAGCAGCGCAAAAATGCCACACAAATCAAATCAATTTGCTGCATGCACACACACACACACACTCATTCATACAGACACGCAACGACTTCGCTGCCGTCGAATCAACCAACCAAAAAACAACACTAATATGACACTTTAACAGTTAGGCTAACACACACACACACACACACACGCACGCACACACACACATGCACACTTAGTCGAGTCGACTCACTCACACGCACACACGCACAACTAATAATAAAAAATCATAATTTCAATCAAAGGCAACAACAATAGCAACCAGCAATAGGCAGCTAAGCACAAGCGACAGCAGCAGCGACGCCGACAGCGCAGTCGCCAGCAACTACGACGACGACGACTACGCATCGGCACCTGCATAGCTCGCGCTCTTTTACACCTATGCAATCGGTGCCGGGCAGTCGGCAGCAGCAGCAGCAGCAATAACACAAAAAAAAACATACACACACAGTAGAAGCAAAAGAGAAAGAAGCAAAAAAAAGAAATACATATAAATATACTCTGAGCAGAAATCAAGCGCCGCACTCAATGGGCAAAAACGAGCAGTGTCTCAGCCTCAGTCGCAGTCATAGCTCAAGCCTCTTGTATGAGTTTGGTTTTGGGGCAGTGGGGATAGGGAAGAGGGGGTAACTGAGCGCGTGCGCAGCGGAGAGCGGGCCAGAGAGTAAAGTAAAAAGTCAAAAAGAACCGAAAAAAAAACACACACACAAACACACTCACACTCATACTTAAAGGCAAAAGAAATCAAAGCCAAAAGCTGTTGAAAAAAAGCAACAACAACAACGACACGTTCACATACACAAGAGATGCCCATGCAAAGACTGTGTGTGTGAGTGTTGGAGAGACAACGCGACGGAGCGCCAACTTAAGCTCAATTCAATGGCGTTTGGTGCGAGCGAGCGAGCTGCCATAAAATAAAATGCCACTGCTGCTGCTGCTGCTGTTGCTGCTTCTCCTGCTTTTTTGCCTTTCTTAACTTATTACAACAACAACAGCATGGGCAGCCAGCAGCAGCAGAGTAAATTTGTTGGCGCTGCGATGCTGTTGCTGCCGTCGTCGTTGTCTTCGTTCGTTCGATGAATGATGTTGGCTCTGCCGCTGTCCGCTGCTACCTGCGCAGCACGACGAGCTCACACACACACACACAAACGAACACGCACACATGTCTCACGTGTGTGTCCATTGACGACGTCGTCGTCGTCGTCGTCGCCGTTGTCGTCGACTGCTTTGGCTCGCCAATCAAATGGGGCGGGGCTTAAATGGTATTTTTTTCTGTGTGTAGTGTTTTTGCTTCTTTTTTTCCTGGTGATGCTGCTGTTTCTGCTGCTGCTGCTGTCGCTGCCGTGTGACACTTGCGCTTGTGTTGATGTCGTGTCTCTCTGTGTGTGTGACAATGGCTGTGTATGGGTTTGCTTTGGTTTTTATTATGCGAATTATCGAAAATTGAGCGACGTTCGCGTCAAGCGTGTGCGAGCAGCATTTCGTCGAGTCGCAGCTTCTTCTTCTTCTACCTCCCACCACCCAGCACTGAGTGAGTTTTTTTTTGTTCGCTTACACTTGTCACTGCAATTCGTTTGCTTGTTGCGCGAGAAATTCGTAAAGACCAAGTTATAATAATAACCAATAATAGAATGATAATATGATAAGGGATAAATATCGCGAAATTAAAAATATGATAATATAATGAAATTAGTATATAATTAAATGAATTGTATAATATATTGCACATTTAAAAGATTATTAATTGTGCGATGTTAAAAAGTTATGATAATTGTTAAAGTTTTGTAAATACTTTTTCTTTAAAAATTATATATTGCGCTTCTTACATTATTTTTCGTTAAACTAATTTACTTCTTTCTCTTTTCTCTTTTTCTAATAGGTTTCCCTTCATATTATTATAATAATAACTTAGCACACAAAACTTGGTAAATTAAAAATATGAGCGAATTTCTATTCTCGACAAATGTATTTATAATTATTTATATTAACTCGAATTAAGTTAATTATTGCACACACAAATATCAAATATAATTTGCTACCAATTAAATGCAATAAAATTCAAAATGCTGTTCAGCGATTGATAAGCGATTGAATTAAACAATTATCTCTCATTCGTATGCGCGCTGCGAATCCAACTCAATTGAAACCGAGTTCGAAAACGTATTTCGAACATCAAGCCAAACCCCTGCGCTCGATTGCAACTGCAACTCAAACTTCTCCGACGACGCGGTACGAGAGCGCGCGTCAGTATCGGGCTGAGAGAGCGAACGTGAGTTGAGTGGTTTTTTTTTGAGGTGGCTCTTGAGTGGAATGCGTGTTGTTGATTGTTGCTGTAACAAACACTTGTTTGTTTTGTTCTTAGTTTCTTCTTTTTTCGGTGTTCTGTTTTCTGGTGCTGCTGCTGCTGCTGCTGCTGCTGCATTTCCCCGCTGTCGCTATCGTTGTTCGGTTGCAACTCAAGCGAAGCATTCATCCATCGATTGTCAATCAGCATTTGCTTCGCATGTGCACAAATGAGAGGCAACTATTGAGATAAGACTTCGCTGCACACACATACACAAACACAAACACATATATACACGTGCACACATGGACAAGTGCAAAAGAAATGGTTGGCTGAAAGCAAGCAAAAAAATCTAACAGCAATGAAATGAAATGAAATGAGTTTCGGCAGCGACAGCGACGCCAGCGTCAACCCGAGCAACGGCTCCGAAGTCATCGTGTAGGTGGCTGCTTCCTCTTCTTGCCCTCACTCACACACAGCTTCCTCATCGGCTTCTCTCGCACACTGCAAAACGCATTTAGCGACTGCTCTCTGTTTTGCATTAGGTGCGCCCCCCACCCCCATTCCCCACACTCAGAGTCTACCATTGAACGCTGGGTTAAGGTTGCCATCGGCATCTCCGACGTCGCTGTGCCGCTGCTCGGCAGCTGCTTCGACTGCGTCTGCGACTGTGACTGCGACTGCGACTGCAGTTGGCGCTTCGATACAATTTGAACTTTTTCTTTATGTGCAAAGTCGAAGCGAGGTTTGAAGCGAACTTTAACGAATTGATGCAATGGCATGGGCAATAGCTCTGTTGGCTTGCAGATGCTGTTGGGGTTGGAGTTGGTGTTGGGGTTGTGAGTGACGAGTACGGAGTAGTGAGTAGGGAGTGACTTTTGCGGCTGGACTTCTGCTGAAATCCCTTAAAATAATACATTTTGCTTCAATATTAAATAGATTATTAAATAGATTATTAGAAATATTAAACTATTATATATATTAAATTATTAAACTATAGAAATCAATTTATTAAAAAAACAAAAAAAAAATGAAAGCTTACATTTACTTACACAAAATAATTAACAAACTTTAAGGGTTGAAAATATTTGTGAGCTCTAGCAAATTATTGACTTCATTAAAGTGATTGCAAATTTCGTTTATAATTCCCGAAATTAAAAAAAAACCAAATGCTTAGCTTTAGCTTACGAAAAAGATTAACAAAGTTGTTAAAGGTGTTTTATTCTATAAAATAAAAAAATTGACTTTAAAATGTTCTTCCAGAAAAGTTTATTAATAGGTTTTATTTTTGAAATAAATACAAAATTGTATTAACGTTACACTTTGAATATTGATATAATATTCTTTATTCTATATATTTTGTTTTTAGTAAGATTTTCATAAAACATGGCAATTTAAACTAATTTTAAAATAAATTTTAAGTTTAACTAAATTAATTTTTCTAAAAAATAAAGATAAGAAAATGTATTGAAAAACATTTGATTTTTGGTAATAAGCTTAAGTTGCTTCTGTTGCTAATTCGATTTTCGTCAAATTCTGAGCTAATTACTGACCTTTGACCCCAGCGCTTTTACCTGCCCCAAAGCCAGGATTGCCTCAAAGCAAGCAGCTTGACCTTTGGGCAGAGAAAGAAGAGGAAAAGCTTCGCATAAAAAGAGCTTACCAATTTTTCACAGACAAACGACAAAAAGAAGCCAGACACAATAATAATTCGAGCAAGCCAGCGAAATTCGCAAGGAAATTGCCCCCTCTCCACCACCCCTTCCACAACCGGTCTTCAATCCCTTGCGTCATATGTTAGCAAAATGAAGAAGCAACAGAAACAAATAGTAATAATAAAACAAAGCAAAAAAACACAAAAAAAAAGAGTTGAACAAAAACATAAAAAATAGTTTAATTCATAAACAAGAACAAGAAAAAAAATCAACTCAAAGATTTCCCCTGACTTTTTGCTATTTCGCTCACACCTTCGCGTTCTCTCTCATTCTCTCTCGCACACACTTTTGTACTCGTTTTGTGCTCTCGTTCTGTCGCCCAAAACACATGCAAGACAGTTTCACTCAATCTGCGGCTCAATCAACAAAAAAGACACACACACACACACACAGATTCAAACAAAAAAAAAACACGAGTCAAATGTAAAACGAGCACAACATTTTCTATAAGTTTTTCCCAATCAGAAAAAAGGCGACAGAGGCGCACACACGACGACGCCAGCGTCGACGTCGACGTCGCAGCTACAAATTGAATGCCAAGCCACAGCGAACTCACATATGTAGAGCGTGCCTTCGACTGGGGGAGCGAGCGAGAGCGAGTGAATAGAGAGAGAGAGAGAGCTAAGCGAAGGATGGCCAAGCGTGAAGAGAGTGAGTGAGTGTGTGTCTGTGTGTGAGTGAGAGGGAGACAGTTTGAATGAATGAATTTCAATACATGCAACTGACAGCAGTTATCAGAAGGCAAAGGCAAGAGCACAAAAAAAACACACACACACACTCACACAGAAGAAGGAGCAAGCACACAAAAAAAAAGCAAACAAAAAGTAAACACAAGAACTGAGCGCAAGTTGTAACACGTATGTGAGCGTCGAACGACGCCGACGACGACAACGGCAACGACGACGTTGACGGCGACGGCGCACAAAAATTGCTCAGCCCCAAAAGCAAAACAAATGAAAATCAAACCTATTGAACGAAATGAAAAGCGTTTGCAGGCCAGTCACCAATTGAGTGACTCTCTTGCGCTCTCACTCACACGCTCTCGTCTCTCTCTCGAGTGCAAATGTCGCTTGCTTGCGCTAGTGTGTTCGTTCGCTATCGCCGCCGCCGCCGCCACCGTTTGGCTACGTTCGGCTATCGTCGTTCGGCTCGGTGTGGTTCGTGTTCGTTTGGCGTTGTGTTCGTTCGTGTTGCGTGTATTGAGCCCGAATGGCGTAAAGCGGCGTCGTGCACGTTTTTGGGGTTGTCGACGCAACGAGTCGTTCAATGTTGTTCAGTCATCAACTGAATTCGTGACTGGCAACGTCGCCTCTGTGTGTGCCGCCCGCCAGTGTGTTTGTCACTGTCTGTGTGTGTGTGTGAGTGCGAGTGCGTGTGTGTGACTGTGCGTTCGTTGTCTCTCTAACTGTTAACGCTACGCTGCTGACTGTGTGTTTTGTGGACGCTACTGCAACTAACTGACTGTGGTTGTAACTCACAGAGATCTTCTGTCTGTCTCCCGCATTTGTCTCGTGGAGTCGGTCGAATCAGAATCAGAATCAGTATCAGAATCCCAATCACAATCAAAACTCATATTTATTAAAATAAAATACAAAACAAATATTAACAACAACAGCAGCAGCAGCTATAATAACAACGAAGCACATCAACAACCACAACAGCAACAGCAACAACAACAACAACATCGACAACAACAACAACAAGAATAATAAAATATATAAAAAAATTAATAACTGTATTTTCAGTTTATACAATTTTTTTGATCTATTTTTTTTTACCACACGATTCATTTACAATTACTACAACAACGACAACAACAAATCAAAGAAAGCAACAACAAGCATAAATATCAATATATTTATATACAACAAAAAGTGAAAAATATAAATAAAGCAAGAAAAGTGTGCGCGAGTGTCACAAGTGTAAACAACAACAACAACAACAATCAGAGTGCAACATCAACAACAACAAACAAACAAACAAACGTACAAACAACAAAGCAACAAGCAACATGCAACAAAGCCGCTTACAAGTTTAGCCAGAAGAAGACGGGCAAAAATTTTTGCAAATTGCAAATCAAAGAAATCCAATCAGAATTTTACGTTGCCCTCCCCTCCAAACAACAAACCCTGCCGCCCCCTCGCTTCATCGTTCTTTTTTGTTGGAGAGGAGAAGAAAACACCAATGGCAAGAAAATTCAATGCCGACGCAATTGTTGCAACAACAACAACAACAACAACAACGACAACAACAACAAATAAACACACTTCGTGTTGTGTTTAGTGCAAGTGTTGTGCGTGTGTGTGCGTGTGTGTTTCTTCTGCAAGTGTGTGTGTGTGCAACAGCAACAGCATCAAATCAAAGCTTGCCACATGCAACAAATACAAATGAATTAGCAACATCAAAATTGGCACCAACAGAAAAAAAAAGAAAAACAAATTTGATGGATTTTTTTTGAGCACGTAAAAAAAGAAACAAAAATAACAGAAAATATTAAGAAAAGCCGCTAAACAAAACAAAACAAAGCCAAGAAGAAGAAGCAGAAGCAGAAAGAAGTGCGTGAATATTTGTTTATGTGTCTCTCTTGCTCTCTCTCTCTATCTCTTAGTGTGCGTGTGTCTCTCTCTCTCTCAGTCTCAGTCTCGCTTAATGCAATTAACTAAAACTTAAGAGGAGAAGAACCAAAAGAAAAAAAAAAACAGTTGTCGCGCTCTCAAATGCCTCAACAAACAGTTGAACGGTTGCTGAACCATCAGCGATAAAAGCAACAACAACATTTGCAACATAAACAACAACGAAAACAACAAAGAATCGCCAACATCCAAAGACAGCCCACGAATGCAGCCAACATTGCCACAAGCCGCTGGGACAGCCGATATGGATCTGACGGCTGTTCAATCAATCAACGATTGGTTTTTCAAAAAGGAGCAAATTTATTTATTGGCACAATTTTGGCAACAGGTAAGCGAAGAAAAATCTCCTTTTCACAATATGTTCCGCTATTCGCAAACGCAAATTCCGCAAAAGTGTTTGAAATAGTTAAAAAAAAGAAAAAGGAGAAATCAATTCACATTAAATCATTAGAAGCCAGTTCAAAGCAAGTAAGAAAGATGGTTCCACAATTCGTAAACGTTAGTTTGAAAAGTGTTCGCAATAGTTACAAACAACAAATTGGAGTTTCGTTATTGATGACTTGAAATAATAAAGACAATATACATATATGTATACTAATGTCAAATCATTAGAATCAATTTTAAGCAAAATAATATGAAAGCTGGTCCACGATTCATAAACGCACATTCGCAAAAGTGTTTGAAATACTTTAACAACAATTTGCAGTTGAGATTTTTATGAGGTTTACTTTAAATAAGGAGAAGTTTACCTTATACCAAATCATTAGAATCCAGTTAAAAGAAAATAACATAAAAAAAAAGGTTTCACAATATTCGTGTTCAAAATATTTTGAAAATAAATTGGATTTTCTTTAGTTATTACTTCAAATAACAAAGCAATAAAGAAATTTACTAATATTAAATCTTTTCAATTAAGTTTAAAGCAATTAACAAATAAACTGTTCCACATTTCGAAATAGCAAATTGGAGTTTATTACTTTAAATTATAAATATACCAATATCAAAATCATTAGAATCAAGTTTAAACCAAGTAAAAAAATAAACCGTTCCACAATTCGGAAACGCTAGTTTCAAAAGTGCTACAAATATTTTCGAAGCAAATAAAAGTTGAAATAGGTTTTACCTCAAATAGTATTAAAATTAATATATGACCATTAGAATCAAGATTTAAAACAAAACAACAACATCTTCGTAATATCCCAATTGAAAAGTGTTAAAATAAAATATAAACGACAACTTTGAATACAACTTAGAAATGTCTCAATAGGCATTTAAATATTTGTTACAAAAAATACAAATAAATAATGTCATTTAAATAGTTCCTAAAAGTGTGGCGCTCTTTAAATAGAAGTTCATCTAAATTACATTACAAATTGAAAAAGTAATTAGAACAAAAAAAAAAAACAAATTAAAAAAAAAATCTGAGGAAAATACTAAAACAAGAAAGAAGTCTAGTCTCAAAATGTTGTTCTCGAAAACGGAAACGCCTACAGAAGGTGAGCAAATAGCCAAATTCCACAAAAATATTGTGAGTTGCTATCGATGCTTATTGAAATTTCCCGGAAACGCCTACGAAATCATCAAATTGAAAATGCAAAATCCGAAAACAATAAAATCTAATCTCAAATTTATTTGAGTAAACCGGTTAATCAAAAAAACAGCATTTTAAAAACATTTCATCAGCTTTGAAACAATGCGATTGCAATCGCAGAATTTCAACAATTAAAAATGAAAACAACTTATTTAATTTGCCAAATAAAATAAAGTAAAGTAAATGCTTGTAGAAGAAATGTATGATAATGATTTTAATTTCAATACAAATATTTTTTTTGTTTTTTGCGTAATTATTGCAATCAAATGCAATTTGAAATTACAAGTTTCAAATAATTCGGAAATTTCAAAACGAAAAAAATGAAAAGCAAATGACATAATTTTGTGGAAAAATGTAAATGCAAAAAATAGAAATTGAAATTGAGAAACAAAAAAGATCCCACACTTAAGGAAAAACAAACAATAAAATATGAAAATGAAATGCAATGCATACAATTTTTTTTTTGTATTTTGGTGTTTGCGTTTCAGTTGCAACTAATTGAGTTTGCGTGTCTGTGCCAATTGTTTTTATTGATTTCTGAAAATTTGTTTACAAAATGCAGCAACAGAAACAACAACAATGAAACAGTAATAACAATAACTAATAGCTCAGCGATTTTCGGCATGAATTGCTTGCAAATTGTTGCGAGAAAAGTGTTGAACAAGTCAAGATCTTTTAGTGCATTTGTCGATCTTTAGCTGATCGTTCAGTTAGCGGGAAATAATAAGTGAAAAACTTCTTCAGCTTCGAGTCATAATGATGATGATGATGATGATGATGATGTTGCATAGACGAGACGACAATTTTTGGCCACATGCCAAAGTTGCAACTCTAGCAAAAGTATCTCCAGACTATCTAAAAGTGTCTGCCTTGTATCTGTATCTATATCTATATATATATGTTATATATGTATATATGTCGAATCTATAGCTTAGAGTAGTTGTATGGCATATTAATTGCAGTTTGTCTGGTTTGGTCTAATTGGTTTTCAGTTGGCGCAAATCAAGCCAAGTTTCAGTCATCAGATACACGTATCTGTGAGATACTTTTCCTTCAGCAGCTGCACACAATTCTCCACTCTCAACTCTCCCGATTCCTCCATTCGGAGAATGCAAAAAGAACAACAACAACAAAGTGGGGGAAGATTTCTCAGAAATTGGCATTGCAATTGATTTACATTGACGGCGACTCTTCGCTAGACCTGAGCCCAGACTTCTAAGTATATATAAAATATACTATACTCTATATATATTGTATTCATATTCATAGTCAAGCAGCAGCATTCGCTCAAAATGTTTTCGCTCATCGTTTTGCCGTCGGCAAATTTTTGCATGCTTGCATGAAATTCAATCCGAATGCAAATATTTGTCTAGATTGTTGGGGATTCTTATTCTTCTGTTGTTGTTCTTTTACACAGATACATATTTTGTAGAGTGCACTTTACACTTCAAATCAATAAAACTTAAATAAGCAAAACCATCGCAGAGAAGTTTGCAAATATTTTTGTAGAAAAAAAGTGAGGTAGAAAAGATTGCGGCAGATTAAAGCTTTTGTGTAGTAGTATCTTTGATAGATACAATTTTCGGCGTAATTTGTAAACAATAATAAAAACGTTAACAAAATGCTTTTGGCCAGCTTTTGCCATCGATTCGCAGAAAAACTTCGAAGCGTAGCGTTCGCATCTTAACGAGCATTTGATTTGTTATTAATGGCGAGTCGAAAAAAAAAGAAGAAGTGAACAAAAACAAAAACTCAGCTAAGAAACTGAGGCTGGCAAATTGTTTTCAAAGGGGAGAGGCTAAAAGAGAGCTAAAAGAGAGAGATCAGTCAGAACAAAATGATGTGTATGGATGGCAATTAGACACTGAGAGATCGATTTGAAGATCACTTTTGAAATTGAGTTGACGTTGACGTTCACGTTGAGTTTGAAGTGATCTCATCAGTGATTTTTGTTGGCTTTTGTTTTTTGTTTGAGCTTATCAGCGATAACAACAACATATCATTATGGCCGAAAATAGGTCGAAATCTGGGCCCATAAATAAGTATGATCATTGACACATGTACAAGTCGGTACAAGTATGTAGATCCAAATTGTGTGTAATCATAAATAACAATAATCAAGTTAAACATATTAATTTGTAAGGCCAAATATAGAAGTTCATTAAATAATTAACACACACACACTGAGAGACAGACACTGAGACAAAGTTTCGCAGACAGACGAGCAAACAAAACCGAGAATCGAAAAACCTTCAACCAGCTGTTCAAATTCTGTTTCTCACTCGATTTCGGTTTAGTTTTTTTTTGGGGAGGGGGGGGACGGACCTTCGAATTGGCACCAATTTTGAAGATTCGCCAGATTGACAGAAATGTATTATTATGGCATATTGTGTATCAGTGGCACAGTGGCACCAAATCCATTTCCGTATTAAGCAAAATTATCGAGAGTAAGTGAGTGAGTGAGTGAGTGAGAACTTGACCCATTAACATGGCCAAGCTCAGCACAAACTGTCATTGATTTTCGCTGACAAAGCTAGGTAACGAAAAAAACCCAACAAAAAAAATGAGGAAAAATAGAAAAACTGTGAAAGCAACCACAACAAATTTTAATTGCCAAAATGCATTCGCTGACAAAAGCAAATCGAAGCAGATAAACAGTAAGAGAAACAAGCGTTGAATCAGTTTTTTTGTTGTGTTTTTTTTTTTGGGTTCTCTGGCATTAATCAAATCGAAACCGGTTCGAAACATTCAACCACCGCGTTTTAATAGTTTAAAAGTTTATTTCAAATATGGCGGCAAGGATTGAACTTCATTCATCCATTTGCATATGCCGAAATGAGCAGCAGACCCCCCTTCTCCCTCCTCTTCTTGCTTAGTGTCAAGGGTTGTGCTTAGTGGCTAAGCCAAAAGATACACAGCAAGAGAGAGCGAGAGATAGAGATATAGCTAGTGAGATACATTGATAGAGATCAGCGCGGCGGCGTGTGTCATATAATTTTTAGCGTTTTAAGTGCAATTTAGTGCGGACTGCGGGGGGTTCCCCCCTCCTCAATCTAATGAGTCAACTCAGCGCAAGGGTTAAAAATCAAAGAGACAGACAGACAGACAGACAGACAACGAAGAAAAAACGAGAATCGAAACCACCCACGAAATTTGTAAACTGACGAATCGAAGCGAAACTGAACTGAACTGAAATGAACTGAAATGGGAAACGCTCGAATCGTTCGCTCGATCGCTGGAGATATGTTAATATAATTAAATTAATTTGTCAGCACGGAAATTAAAACCACGCAGCCTCAACAGCCACATGTGTATCTATCTATCTACGAGTAACATAACATATCTATCTATCTATCTATCTGGCTATCTATCTATAACAGGCGACGCTGCTCGGCCCCCAAAAGCGAAGCGACACAAAAACTGAAACTGAAAATCGAACAATTAAACGAGGGAACACACAGAGCGGGTGGTGGGAAGGGGGAGAGGGGAATGTGGGTGGCTGGCAGGGAGGGGGACACATACTTTGGTATGTGAAATAAAAAATCATTCGAGAGCAGCAGGAGGAGGGTGAAAAACAACAACAACAAACAAAACGAAAAATAATATTCAAACTGAACACAGAACAGAAATTAATAATTATTATTAAAAATTGAGTTCATGAACTGTGTGCAGATACATTTCACATGTGTGTGTGTGTGTGTCAGTCTTGACTCTTGATCAATTTTTATTATTATGATTATTACCATTATTCGAGTGAATGTTTTTTTTTGTTGTGTTGTTGCTTTTCCGGTTAGCTAGACGATCTAGCTTTACTATGCCATTAATTATTAATAGCTTGCGCCGCTGCTGCGATCGGTTAATTGAAGCATTTCATTACTCGATAGTTACGGTTAGAGAAGTCGATAATTGATACTATCGAAATCAATTCGATAACTAATAAAGTTCTCTATATATTAAATTTTAAATCCGTAATTCCAGTTAAATGTCTCATTATTATTTTAAAGCATTTGATTATCGATTATCAAGTTATCGAAATCGATAACAGAGTTTATCGAAATCAGTTCGAAATCAGTTTTATTGCAAGTCGATAATTTCAGCTTCGAAATTCTCTCATTATGATGGCATTACATTTCATGACGATAGTTCCAGTTATCGATATCGATAGTATATACATTATCGAAATCAGTTCGATAACTAATAAAATTGTTTATTTCGATCATTTCAGTTATTTCAATATATGACTCAATATTATCTCAATATTGTTCCGAACCAAGTTATCGCAATCGATAATAGAGACTATCGAAATCAGTTCGATAACTAAAAAGCTTCTTCATTTTATTGCAAGTCGATAATGTCAGCATTTTATAGCGATAGTTCTAGTTATTGAAATCAGAATTTGTTAACTAATAAAGTTCTCTATTTCATTGACGATGATTGATGATGAATGCAAGTCGATTGTAAGCCGATAATTCCAGTTAAAAGTCTCATTATTATCGCATCTAGCAAAAAAATAAAAACTAAAGAAAAGAACAGAACAGAAGAGCAGAGAGAGAAAAAAAGAAGTTGTGCTTACATTTTTGTATATTTTTGAAAAGGAGAATTCAACTGCTTTGTGTACAACTTAATAACGACTAATTGTCTTTTTATATGCATGCCACAACGCGGCAACTTATCGGTGTGTGTGTATGTGTGTGTGCAACTGCAAACCTGTCTTGAAAATCTTTTTAGCTGCCGCCCCGGACGATTCCTAAACTCAAAACGCAGACAGAAGAAGTCGAGTTGAGTTCGTCTTTCATCTTCAGTTGTCAGTAATTTGTGCAGCTCAATATATCAGTCGATATCTTATGAGTTTTTAATTTCAGGGCCTCTCGCTGCTTCGCTCGCACATCAATTTGATTTCCCTGTGTCTCGGTTGCGTTTTTCCACCGACACTGAAAAGGACAAATCGTTCTCTGTGTGTGTGTGGAGGATATTGAATAAAATATCATTTTGTGCACGCCCCTTTTCCAAAGAGACGTGAAGAGAAGAGAAGAACGCTGCCTGGCAGCACTAAAATAATAATAATAATAATAAAAGCAAAATAAAAATATATATACATATACAACTCTTGGGTCCAAGTTGATGATGATGAGTTTTGGGCTTCACTCTTGACTCTTTCCCTTTGCGCTTGGGCATATTGGCAACTTTTGTGATCGATACGCGATGCAAAAGTTTCTTCTCCCCCCTCTCTCTCTCACACAGTCTCTCTCTCTCTTTCTCTGTCTTTCTCTCGGTTGAGTAATGACCAACGCCCGAGGAGCGCACATTAAAAAGGAATCATCATTATTGGCAGTTCGGTGGGGGGATCAAGGATTATATATGCTGCCATTAAGACAACACCAAGCACAAAAATATTTCTCCGTCTGTCCGTCCGTCTGTCCGTCTGTCTGTCCGTCTGCTGTTTGTGCATTCCATTTTATGCCATTCCGTTTATTTATTATTATTTCTTTTTGTTGCAATTTAGCTATTTTCAGTTTTTCAGCTTTTCTCATTTTCAATTTTGCATGAAAATTATTTGCACACAGTTTTACAGCCGCCTTTAGCTGCTGCTGCTGCTGTTGCTGCGTTGTCGTGTTTTTACAATTTTTTATTGATGTTTTAATTAAGTTGTTGGCTTTTGCTACTCCCCCACTCACTCACTCGCTCTCTCTCGCTCTCTCTCACTCTTTCGCACAGATCATCTGCCTCCGCCTTGCATACACGCCCACACATTTGCCAACGCCTCTTTCTCTTGGAAATTTCTTGCATCAAAATGTGTTGATTTTTATATGCAAACCTCAACAAAATTTCCCCTCCTCTTCCCTCCCCACCCCTTCTCATACCTTAGTTGTGCGCTGTTGTGAACTGTTGTTGTTGTTTTTATTATTTTTGGCACGACATGAAAATTAGTTTAGAAAATAATTTGCTTTGACTTTGAGTGCTTGTTGCGATTTGCAATAGTTTTTTTTCTCTGTTCTTTTTTTTTTGTGATTCTTTTTGTTTTTTTGCCCCTCGCTTTTTTGTTTGTTTTCTTTAATTTGTTGCCATTGCGGGCAAGAAACGCTACAAGCATTTTAATGTTCACATTTTCGTGTTCTTTGATGGGCCCATAACAATCGATGTTTATCCAGTTTACATGCCTATATCATACTTGACCACAAAACTGAATTGCAAATTGATTTCGTTCTTTGCTAGTACGCAACATAGTCAACTTTCAGCCATATTCAATGTCGTTTGACCGTTTGCAATTCGGTTTATATAGGTGATAAATGGTAGAAACTATGTTTGCTGGCACAAAATAGTTTTCGTTGGCCCTCAAAAAAAAAAAAAAAAAAAACGTGCCGAAGTAAGCCAATTTTGCAGCTGCTATCACACATTTGGGGCATGCTCTCGGAGTCTCTTATCAGAGGTGTCAAATTATTTGCTTAAACTTGTTTTCCCATCTTCTGATTCGGTTTCGAGCAAAAAGGGTTCGATTACACACACAGAGAGAAAGAGGAAGAGAGACAGAAAGAGACTCTATAAGATGAACAACGATTGACCAGGGGACATTTCCGGATGATACCGGTCCTTAAGGGTTGATCGCAATCTCTAATCTCGAGTCCAGCTCTATCCAAAAAGGGTTCTTTATTATTCTCGGTTCGCTCTTTTGGGGGTTGCATTAGCCTCAGGCTGAGGCTGAGGCTTTAGTTTGTCAATTGTCAGTCGGGCGCGTCTGTGCGCCATAATTTATCAGTTGGTATGCAAATGAGTTTGATTTATTCAATGAGCTGCGCACAATTTTATTTTATGCCCATTAGCCGGCGCATATATCTCATTTCCCTACACTTTTTTTGCTTCCACTTTTGATACGATTTGATATTTTTTTCTCATTCGATTTGTAAATTAAATTTTGTCTTTTTTTTTTTTTGCCCGAAAATTTTATGAATTGTAAGTTAAAAGCAAACAAGCAACGACCCTTTGGTAATTGTAGCTGCTACAGCTGGTTCGATAGTTTTTTTTCCATTTTTTTTCGATTTTTTTTGGTCTAGGGATAGGGACTCTCGGGATACGGATACGAGAGCGTGTCTGGGCTGGGTTGATGTTGATGTTGATGTTGTCGTCGTCGCACAGTTGCATGCTACAAAGCAAATCATCGCCGCGGCTCATTGCAAGGCAACAGACGTAAAAAAATTACGAAAAAAGAATGAAAAACTGAATAAATCTAAAATATATCTGCGGCATATGCGCGATCGTTCGACAGGGGAAGACTACAGCAGGGGCAGGGATAGGAGGGGTTGGGGCATGTAAAATAAAAACATATTTATGTGTGCTGTTTGTTCCTTTTTTTTTGTTTTTTTTTTTGTTCGAACACTGTCTGTCTGGCTGCCTCTCTCTTTCGCTCGCTCTCTCGCTCTTTGAGTGCGCCCCACTCAATCATAAAGCATTGGCAGGCGTAAATCAAATCAAGTAGCAATGCAACAGCAGAGCAACAGTTGCCGCAGTTGCCGCAGTTGCTGCATGTTGCACGCACAGCCAACAACGACTCGACGCTCGCTCAGACAATGATTAAGTAGGCAAAATGCTTCGACTCCCGCCTCTCTCTCTTCCTCTCTTGCTCTCTCTTTCTGTGCCCATTCCCATGGCATTTGTTGTGGTCCCCCCTTTTATGTTTTTAATTATTGCCGTACGGCATTTGCCAACAGCTTGACTAAAAAGGAACGGGTCTCGATGTCATCTCCCAACTTCAGCTTCCATTTCCATTTCCATTTGCCTGTGTCTGAGGATCATCATTGATCCGATCTGCAAAATCCTAGAACATTCCTATTCTTGATCGCTGCAATTTGCTTTGAAACATCGTTCGCTTTTCCCGAATGCATTATCGCATTCATAGATCTGGCAAATCCAAGAAATAAAGCTTCAGCGCTCTATTGATCGTTTTAGCAGCTCAAGAAGTTCTCAAGTGATCTGTCGTGATTAAACAAAAAACGAAAAATAATCAAATCAAATCAGTAATTTCAAGTGCAGCGAAGAAGACACTTGCAACATGCAACTTCGATCAGTTGAGATCGGATCGGTTTGATACCGATTCGAGTGATTCGGATAATGAACGCAACGCCTACGCGAATGAAGAAGATTCTCATCACACACAATTTCCATAATGATGACGACGATCATCATCATCATCATCATCATCATCATGATGATCATCCGCTGACGCTGCCTTTTTGTTCCATCGTTTTCTTGTTTTTCGTCGATTTGTATTTTGTATTTTGAAGTATGAACGACAAGTTCTTTGACGCTCAGCTCTTGTTTTTTTCTTCTTCTTGTTCTTCAATGGCATTTTCTGTGTAGTCGCCATACTATATGAATTATTATATAGATCAGCTGCATACGACAGATCAGCAACAGCAACAGCAAGAGCAAAAGCGACAGCTACTTGAGAAAGAAGCAGACTCCCCGTCTCGTCCCCTTCCCTTGAGAAATGCTTTCAGTGATCCATCTACATTCTATACATAATACGCTTGCTCTTGTCATTTACTAAATACTTTGGCTGTTTAGCTGCGAGCAACAAGCAGCAAGCTGCCAGCCAGCAAAGGCGATCAATGTGATCAATCGCGCTTCAATTTTTCTTCTTCTCTCTCTCTCTGCTTCCCCAAAAAAAGATTTTTGTTCGTTCGTTCGCTCGATTTTTTTTTGGTTTTTCTGTTTTGTCGTTTCGGTTTTGTGTTTGTTTGTTGTCAGCGGAAATCTTTTGTGTGTGTGTGTGTGTGTGTGTAGCTCAAGTGGTTGTTGTTGTTGTTGTTGCTCTTGTTGTATTATTAGCTAGTTCAATTTTTGTCGGGTTTTTATGTTGCGGGTGTGTGCGGGCGTTCTTCTTCACTACTCGCTGCCACTGTGCCTCCAACAAGTGGCAGTTGAACGCCGCTAAGTAGCTCAGATAATGGCAGCGGGTAATGCCACAAAAGTCCCCTTCCTCAAATAATTGAGTGTCAATTATACACACACACACACACACAGAGTCTCCCTCCTTCCCTGCATCATCCCAGAGATGAGATGGAAGCAGACATTTAGTGAGTTTTGGTGTTACTTGATGTCAGCTGTTGAAAATATTAGGAAAAATTATAGGCGTAAATATTATGCATTTTTGTTTTTTGTGTGTGTCTCTCACTCACACTCTTAACAATTTTAATGTGTTTTGTTTTTTTGTTTTTTGTTTGCTGTTGCCATTACTCTGACAGTGGCTGCTCTTCGAACGCCTTCGTTATTAATTTATGAGCTCGACAAGCGGGAAAATCGAACAATTCCCGTGGAGCTCACCAAATGCGCATCTGCTGCACGTATATTCGAAAAAAGAAATACATATTTGAAAAGTCTACAAACTCTACAAGGTCTGCAATGGCTCATCAATCATTTGCAGCAACATTTTGCAAAACTCTACAAAGTCTCCACTCTCCACGACACTGCCCACAAATTGCGTGTTTACAAGTCAAGTAATAGCACTCGCAACACTTTACAAGCGTTAATAACAAATTTACAAAACTCTACAAACTCTACACTGCACACAAATAGTGTTTTCACGTCAACTAATAGCTTCTTATGAGTAAACTCAACCTTTTAGAAGCGTTTACAACAAATTCACAAAACTCTACAAAGTCTCCAAACTCTACACAGTGTACAAAATGTGTATGCAAGAGGCTTAATACTGAATTCACAGCATTTGAAACACTTGCTAAGCATTTGCTGCTAATTTTCAAAACTCTACAAACTCTCCAATCAACTTATTTAACTGCAAGCAAACGAATTTGATTTTTCAAAGGATTTACTCATGATTTGCAAATGTCTGCAAACTCTACACTCAAGCCAAATGCCATGCACACCACTTTTAATATGCATAACAACAACAAATTGCACTTGCTTGGCAGACATCATCATCATCATCATCGTGATCGTCGTCGTCCACTTTGGGGCGCTGCCGCAGCCACTGTGCGTGTGAGTGCAACTGCCACTGCAACTGTGGGGCATTGTGGAGCAACAGCAACGGCAACAGCAACGGCAGCAGAAGCGGAGGCTAATAAAAATTTTCGCTTCTGCCATATCGAACGACATAAAAACTGATCGACAACGACAAAAATATACTCGGCGCTGCGAAGGGGGTAACGTTGTTGTTGTAGGAGAGTGCGGTTGCGGAGAGTGCGGTGGCGGTGGCGGTGGTGATGGGGTGGTGGCTGCTGCTGTTGGCTTTTTGGGATCTGCCGAGCGGCGGCGGCGGCACAAAATAATGTCCACAAACTAGCTCTCAGACAGTCTCGACTGTTTTTTTTTTCGCTTTGCTCTCTTTGGTGTTGTTGTAAATTTTAATGATCTGTCATTTCGATTTATTTTATTTTATTTTCGAACACACACACATATGAAGAGTCGCAGACAAAAGAAGCAGCAGCTGAGAAGGGGGGAGAGAGAGGGGTAGAGACGGGGGGAGTGCTCGATCGCTGGCTGCCACTTCATAGAGCGCACGTCAGCTGCATATTAAATTAAAAGGTATTATATTGTACTAAATATACGTTCAGCGAGCGAGACATTCAGTGTTATGTATGTGTATGTGTGTGTGTGATTTGACAAAAAGTGAACTTATGCGACAGACAGACAGACAGTCAGACAATCCCACAGTTCGATAAAAATATCATCATCCAACACACATCGATAGAATTTGAATTTGAATTTGAAACCAAGTTCTCAGTTCAATTTGGCATAGTTTCATAGTTGTTGTTGTTTTTGGTTTTTGTGCCCCATTGTGTTGCTGCTGTTTGCCTGGGAACTAGAGCGCAATGCGCTGTCCCATTCAGTATGTATGTGTGTGTGTGTGTGTGTGTGTGAAAAAGACACCGACACATAGAATACTTATAAATATATTTATGTCTATATACTTCGCTATATTGTGTGGCTTTTAATTTATTTGTTTTTTTGATTTCACAATATTTCGATCGACCAAGAAAATAAATTTTACCACATAAATTTTTTCGGTCGCTTCTCTGGGTATACTCGTATTTATTTATTTATTTATTTGTTGTGTTTTTATTTCCTTTGGCCTGAAAATACACAATTTATTGAAAATCTGTGAGAAACAAAAGAACACAAAGTAGTCATAAAAATCTCCCCCTCTCTCTTTCACTCTTTGGTATAGTATATATATGTAGTTCTATATATGTATATATCTTAAGTATCAACGGATTTGTCGATTGGCAAATGTGGCTGCATCCTCATCATCGGTGTGCGTGGGCACATTCATTGTCTCTGGGCAAACTAATCCCTCCCAAGTTGTTATTGTTGTTGCCTCTTCACTTCACATTGTGTCAACATTTTTCTATTGCTAATTTCACGCTAATTTATATTCCTCTTTATACAGACATACATACATATACATATATCGCACTATATAGTCTCGGATATTATCGTAGGCTTTGTTCTTCTTGTTGCCACATCTCACTCACAACTTGCCACGCTTATTTCGAATAGAGATATACTATACTCGTATATAAGTGACTTTAGCATTTCGCGTCGCATTCCAATAAACCAAAACACAAAACACAAAACTACAAAACTACAAAAACACACAACATCAGCAACATGGGGTTCAAAAGTATTCACATAAATTCACATAAATTGCAGTCTTAAATTTCACGCCAATAAATAATGGCATAAATTATTAAAATTTTCTTCTATACATTTTGTTTTGTCTGCGCTTTTCATCTTTTCACAAATTATACACAGAGAAAAAAAAGAAAGGTTCTAAAAACAAGATTTCGAATTGCAAGTTCTTATTAATAATAAATAAACATTTTCTTGTTCTTTTTTATTATTATTAGCATATATTGATTCTTTACTTATAGAATATTTAACATCGAGCACTCAAATTTAGCTAAACAAACCTTTATAGAAATTTCAATGGATTACAGAATTTGTAACCTAAATCTAGAATTTTTGGTCTTATTTTAAAATTTTTTTTTTTTTTTTTTTTTTTATGTGCTTTTTTCAAGAACACAATTTGTATTGAGAACTTGATCTTTTTTTTTGCTCGGTGTAGCTAGAAATTCTTGGTGCAAAACCACAAAAATAGTGCAAAAACTAACTGAAATTGTTTTCTATACTTTGTATTACAACACACATAACACATAACATAACACACATATTTATCTGGCTCAATTAATAATCTCATTAAACGTTTAATAGGCCATCGCACACACACTTGTCTCGGCATTTATCAGCACACACACACTCAGATTTATAGACCACCTCCTTCCCCTTGCCTTAGCCTTAATGTGTGTGCTCCAATCATAATTGGCAAGCACTGATAATGCAACCCTCTTTAGCCTCCCCCCTCTAACGTTTAATTATGAAATAATGTCACAAAACGTTCTTGTTTGGGGCAACAACTTTCGCTCACTTTTAATTGACTACAATTTTTGGCA
Source organism: Drosophila niveifrons (assembly GCA_035046325.1). NCBI lineage: Eukaryota > Metazoa > Arthropoda > Insecta > Diptera > Drosophilidae > Drosophila > Drosophila niveifrons. Next base: position 11,096,547 of record JAWNOC010000063.1, on the reverse strand, counting down.
TGTGTGTGTGTGTGTGTTAGTTTTTGGGCTACTATTTCTATTGAATTTTTGGTGGGTCGAAGGGTCGGTTTTATGTTTAATGCTCTTTGCGCTTTGCCTCCCATTATGAAGTCATAATTTTGTGTCATCTCATGCGGACGCGCCGCGATCGTTGGCCATCGATAAGCCAACCGGAGTCCCAGGAAAACCAGAGAGGGAAAATGTGGGAACAACTACAACAACAACAACGAGAATGAGAATGAGAATGAGAACATGAATAACGAGAAACTGGCTGATGAAGTGGCTGAGGCGAGTTCAAGTGTTTAATTTGCTGCATGCAACCAAATGCAGCAACAGCAGCAGCAGCCAAACAACAGTGGCAAAAAGCAAGTCATTAACCCTTACGCACACAGACAGACAGACAGACAGACACAGAGAAAGAGACAGACTGAGAGAGAGAGAGAGAGACAGTCAGTTATAGGCACATTAACAGTTGGCTCTCTAGCCGAAAAACTATGCCAAAAAGTTTCAAGGACATGTGCAGCATAGTACACGCAACAGCAACACATGCGTTTTGCGGCATTTTTCGAGACGCACACACACACACAGAGAGAGTGACAGCGAGAGAGAGAGAGTGGGAGAGAAAGAGAGAGAGCGCGCCTAAGTTGTTGCTGTGATTTTTGTTTCGCCGCCGCAAAACGTGCGTAATTAAAACTGTAGCAATGTGTGTGTGTTTGTGTGTGTGTGTGTCAGCTGTTGTTTAAGTCTTTAAACCATGCACATACACAAACACACACACACACACACACAGACAGACAGACAGACAGAGACAAAGACAGCGATACAAACAGCAGGCAAACGCAGCCCAAATGTATGCTATGCAAAAGTGATTTTTGGCGTTTTAAACTGTTGCTGCTTGTTCTCTGCTGTTGTGTGTGTGTGTGTGTCTGTATGTGTGTGTTGGTTAAAGCCTGGGCAGCAAAACAACAGCAGCAGCATAGGCTTACACAAGCGAGTTGCCATATTTTGAAGCTCAAGGACGCGCAGTTTAAGTTCGCCTCGGTTTAAGCTGAAGACGATGCCAAGCAGCTGGCCTTAAATGCCTTTAAAAATGTGTGCAAATGTGCCACACACACAGAGAGAGTGAGAGAGGGGGAGAAAGAGGGAGAGAGAGAGAGGGAGAGACTAATACAGCTACTACTTTTTGGCAGGCAGTTTTTGCTACTAATTTTGTCAGGCAAGCAACAGCGAGTGGAGAATGAAGAGTGTTGAATGGAGAGTGGAGACTTTCGTCTCTCTCTCTGTGTGTGTGTAAGGGTTGTGTGCTTAATTTACTACTTGTGTGTGGGTGAGACAGAGCGAGAAAGAGAAAGAGAGAGCGAAACTCTTGACGTCGTCGCTTCTTTCTTTAAATTTAATTTCTTTGCTAGTTTTCTTTTTGCCCCCGTTTTGGCTGCCTGCTTAGAAATTTTCATTATTGTTTGTTGTCTGAGGTTAGTTTTTCACTGCCGACATCGACGTCGTCGTCGTCGTCGTCGTCGCCTTTTGGCACAATTCCTGCTCGGCTGTGCTGCGCCGCCGCCTTTTTACTGCCGGCTTTAATTAGAACATTTTGCACACTGACTGCTGACAGTCTGTGTGCCACTCGCTCTCTCTCTTTGTCTGTCTGTCTGCCTGTGTGTGTGCGTGGGGTAGCGAAAGAAGAGGAAGGGAGGGGGCAGGGGGCAACAGTTGGCCAGCTTTAAGCCAAATATAAACAACTTCAAGGCCTTCGCCACCTCAACTCAAATGCTTGCAAAAGTCTAGCGGCATTTTGCCTTTTGTGTGTAGTTTTGAACCCTTTAATGCTGCGCTGCATGGCGCCTCCAAGGGTTAATTTCTTGCTGTGCGCGAAAACCAACAAAAATGCACACTCACACACACACACACACACACACACACTCGAAGTCCGACACGCGTTTGGCGCGAGGCAACCAACACAGGAATTTGCCACAAAATATGTGTGCAAAACAAAAAAACCCTGAGAATAAATGCGGCATGAGGGGAAAGGGAAAAGGGAAGAGCGCAAGTCACCAAAGCAATTAAAATGCGACTACAATCGATTAATCGATAACTAATCTGTGCCTATTTCTGTCTCTTTTCATTGCAGGTACGTTAAGCTAACTGATGCGAAGACACACATTTTATTTAACAACAAATGCAAGTAAGACTTAATTCATAGACAAAATCTATTATTTATCGATCACTGATCAAGTTACCAAAGTATCGATTGTAGTAGAAATGTATTATATAAGTTACCCACACAAATTTATCGATCACTAAATATAATGTGAATTAAATGTTAATGAAGAGATTGTTAAGTTTTTTATTTGGCATATTTATCGATCAGTGATCCATGCTAAAATTATGCTATTACTTGCCAAATATTAAGTATTCTAAAATATGTTTTCAATATTAATCGAACACTAAACAGCAATAGATTAGATTGCATTCGATTCGATTATTATTTATAGCATTGCATAATTATCGATCAAGAATCGATTGTGCTAGATTATTATGCAAAAGAGTTGTACATACCGATTGATCGATCAGTAAGTGATACACAACTCTTATCTTAGTATATTTATCGATCACTTTCGGATACATGAAGCGAACACACAAGACATAGAGACTTGCTTGATCGCTTAGCTTTGACTTTAAAAGTATGTTCTCATATTTATCGATCACTTATCGATCGCATTAGGTACCTTCAAGCATCGATTGCCCCAAAAATAGCAACAGCAGCTTGTGATGTTGCACGTTGCATTATTTTTTCCTTAATTAGGCTGCGGCTGCGGCTGCGTCTGCGCAACGTGCAACAAGAACAACCCCTGGAAAGGAAGTCGCAATGATCATTCAAGGGGCGGAGAACTGGAAGCAACAGTTCACATATTTCATATATTAATGTGTGAGTGTGTGTTGTGGCATAAGTCCACATTTTGATTTATATGCACGCCCGCGCATCTTTTATTTTATTTTCGTTTGTCGACTCTTCGATTTTTGTTGTCGTCGTTGAAGTTGTTGTTGTTGTTGTTGCTGCTTTTCTCGTGAAAACTCGTTTCGAATGTTATGCAAATTGAGAACTGAACTGAACCGCAAAACGCAACTAAAGCCAACTGAGCTGAGAAATCAAATTAAAAGCAAGCGAACGCATCATTTGCACTGCCTCTCCCTCTCTCAGGGCTTCATTGTCAGCCCTTATGCGTGTCTTCCCCCCTTAGCTGTATCCCTCCTCCTCCTCCCCCCGCGGGAACTGCAACCCCCCCTCCGTCATTCGCTCAGAGTATAAAAGTGCTGCTCCTAGCAGCCAAGCTGAATCCCCTTCGGAGCACATTTTTAATTTGAATTTCCGTTGAGCATAAAAATCTCATGCGGCTACCGAGTGTGTGTGTGTGTGCGAGAGTGTGTGTGTGTGTGTGCCTAATAAATCTATAAAGTGGCAAACGCAAGTACACGCATTATTACTTTGATTTTTTATGATGAAGACAGGAAGCGACGTCGTCGTCAGTCGTCAGTCGGAGCAACCCACACAAGAGCAAACTATAAAATCTGTATCTGAAGACTTAAGTATCTGTATCTGTGACTGAGACTTCGACTGCGACTGTAGCTGTATCTTTAGCTCTTGCTGCCTTTGTTTTCGTCGCGTTGATTGCTTTGATTTGACGCTGAACTGAGCTGAGCTGAGCTTCATCATTCGGTTTTTTTAGTTTCTGTGTTTTTTGGGATTGCTTTCAATTTATTTTGGACTTCCGTTTGTTCTACATTGACATGGCAAAGTCGCGTTCAAGTCGCCGTCGTCGCTACAAATCGAATTCAATTAAGTGTCTTTCCGCCGCCACGTCCGCTTCACGAATATAGTCTATATATATACACGTATATATTTAACTATCGCAACTGATTTACCAGTTAAACGCAACACTTTTTCTGCTGCCCCCTTCTTTCTTTCCCCCTTTCGTTTGCGTTTTCCGTTCCCTTCAATCTTCGCTTCGGTTCGTTTTCCTCATTGTTTTCTCGACTTGGCAATTGATCATACTAATGATTATTATCTGAGCATCGTAATCGAGCCAACTAACGAACTGACCAAAGCACGAGAACGAGAGAGAGAGAGAGGGAGAGGAAACTGCTGCTGCTGCTGATGATTTAAGTCAACTTAGCTCGATTGTTGCTCATTGTGCGATTGTTAAACACCGGATGTTTAGCTAAGATCACAGATGAACACCACAAAATCAAATCAAATAAATATCAAGAATGATGTAGCGCTCTCTCGCTGATGTAACTTGAACTTGAACAAAATACTACAAATATATTAGCAATTTTAAAGGTATGTGTGGAACTGTCCATAGCAAATCTGTAGTACTTTCCATAGGACAATTTGAGTATGTATGAAATTATTTGAATTAATAATAAATAGCGAGCTGAGATTGAAGTTGATTGGTTGACAAATATATAGTACATATATGCTATAGGAAATACAATCAGAGTGCGAGCGAAAGAGAGCAAAATGTGGGGGAAAAAAAAGGCAAAAGGCAATTTATTGCTAGTGGAATTCTATCCACATAGCAAATCCATACACAAGTATGTATGTGTGTGTGTGTGTGTGTGTGCCTCCTCTCTATATACCAAATGGTGGAAATCCTGCGCGCTCGAAAAAGAAATAAATTTTTCTTATGTGCCGCGATTTTCTTTTGCTACTCGATTTTCATTTCTGCTAACGCGCGCAATCAAGAACTGGGAACAGGAGCTGCCCCCCCTCCAATCCTCTCCCCATCCCCATCCCTCTCTCTCACACACACACACACACACACGCGCACACACAGAGACAGACACGAAGCTGCCTCCTTGCAGCTCTCGAGAGCTTTTCGCCATTTTGTCCCTCTGTCTTTGCCTCCCACTTCCCCCCACTTCTTCTTCTTCTTCCTTGGGTATTTTTCTATATATTCCCCCGTCCACCCCGCACCGCGCACCGACACCGAACAATTTTTTCATTTGCTTTTTACACATATCGAGAAATATCCTTGAATCGAAATATATATACGGCTCCTCCCACGGAAAAATCTATACGTCAGAAAGAAACAGCAGCCGGTCATAAAAAAAGCAAAAGAAGCAGAAGCAAATAAAATGAAGAAAAATACAAAAACAGGAGACGAAAAAGCCGAAAGTGAAGATGAAATAAAATAAAGCAGCATCCGAGGCAGAGGCAAAGGCAAAGGCAGAGCGACTGAATGGGAATCACAGAGATAGAAGAGGGAGATGGGAATGGGAATGGGCGGGGGAGGAAGGGAGGTCGACTAGGGAGCTGGCAAAGGAAATAAAACACACACACACAGAAAAGTGGGGAGGAGGTCGAGGTGGAGGTGAAGGCAAAAAAAGAAAAAAAAATGTGAAAACGTACAAGAACAGAAAGAAAACCGAACGAAACGAAACTCGGATAAAAATAGGGAGCGCATAAAAATTGGCAGCAGCTTTGCAGCAGAGAGCAGGGAAGGGAACGGGACGGGACTGTGGTAGGGGGGCTGGCTGGGCAGACAGCGTCGCAGACAAGCAGAGGTCCCCCCCCCCCCCTTACCGCCTCTCTTCCCCTGCGGGCAGGCAACCACACCCCATTTGGCAGCTGTACCGCCCAGAGAGCTGAGGAGGAAAGGTTGAAGGCAGCCCGACAGCAATGTAGGGAGCGATGAGGGGGAAAGGGGAGCAAGGGGGCTGCTGCCATCGTCTCGGCTAAAACGACAAATGTGAAAGGACATTGTCGTCGTCGTCCTCGACGTCGTCCTGCCACACAGACTTCTCTGCTCGTTATTACCGACGACGACGAAGTTACAATCATGGCTCGCTCGTAGCTACATTCCCCGATAGTGATGATGAGCGATGGGGGAGGAGGGGAACAGTGTGGTGGGGGAAAAGGGGGGTAGCTGCTCTGTGCTCGCTGAGTGCGTCGACACCGTCAACGACGTTGGAGCTTGTAAAATACCCAACGCTGCAACGCAGCCGAGTCGAGGACGACGCCTTGTATTGACAGCGCTTCTTTTTTTTATTTTATTTTACTAGCTGCACATTTCGATAGTACTTACTATCGATAACTGCATATGGAAGAGACATCACTAATAATTATTATGTATTTATTTGTTAAATGTCATTTAATTCACAACTTGAATTAAAAATGTGTGAGACTCAATTGGAAAACTTAGACTAAAGACCAAGCATTACTATCGATAAGTATAGATCGCTTGCTGTGCTAGCGATAGTATTTAATTATTTGCTTATATTGTCAATATTTACCATTCATTTTTTTTTTGCTTATTTCTATTACGTTTTGTTATTTGAAATCATTTTCACAGTAATCAGTAATTATGCACTATTGTGTCTATCTATCGATAGTAACAATTTTTATCATTTTACATTGAAAAAAAGAATCTTAAAAGTTAAAGCGATATTTAAAAACGTTTTTAAGCAATAAAATATGTTTTATATAATAAATAAAATGAAATAATATAAATAGCAAAGTTTAGAAGCTTAAACAAATTTACAGAAATTTAAGAGTTCAAGTTGAGCTCTATAGTTAAACGCATACTATATATGTACGATGGCATATGAGGATGCAAGATTGCGTAAAGGAGAAAGAGGAAGCAGCAGGAGGAGAAGAAGAAGTAGCAACGCAATAGGAGACCTCGTAATTTTACAAGTTTTGGCTTTTCCTTTTTTGCTCGCTTGTGTTTTTGTTTTTTTTTTATATCTGTGAGTATGTGTGACGCGCCCCAAATGTCCTTCCCTGTACACACGTGTGTGTGTGTGTGTGTGTAGGGCTCTACTATATATATACATATATATATGTAGATATTTATATATATACATATGCTCCTGCTGGCATTTCGTACATTTCGTTTCGTTTCGATTCGTTTGCTTCGGTATTTATCGACCAATGATATTGGAAATATGTCAGAGATGCGCACAAGGCGCCAGCAGTCGCTGCGCTCGGACCCCCCCCTCCATCCATCCCTGACCCTACCCCTGTCCCCTGTCCCCTGCCCCCTGATGAGTCCTGGCTAGCCCTCGAGAACTGACAGGCCACAGCCACAGTTAGCCAGCCACACACACAAACACACACAAACACACACACGCACACACAGAAACGGGAGTCGGAGTCAGAGTTGGAGTCGGAGTCAGTTCGGCTCCTGGGTCGGTTCTGTGGTTCAATGAGTAAAGGCAATGGAATGGAGGGGGGTAGGACGGAGGGGGGTGGTTGGATTGTCGGTCGCTCGTTTCGTTCGACGGTCGGTGCGCATCGATTCGTTTTTGAGTGTTTGGGACGCAAGTTGGAGTTGCCGTTATTCGTCCTCCTCCTTCTGCTCCTGCTCCTCTTTATTTTTATATTCGCATATGTGTATGTACGTATGGGTGTGTGTGTGTGTGTGAGTTAGCATCCCTCGCACACACACACACACACTTGTATACATGTTGTCAGCTCATACGCCCCTTTGCTCTGTCGTTCTCTGCCGCTGTCGCTGCCGACGTCGCCGGCTGTCGCTCAAGCAAGCAAGTGTGTGTGTGATTTTTTCCCTGTGCCATTTTGATTGGAAAATCGTACGCAATTGGAAATTTTTGCTATTGGCTGTGCGTTCGATACGAACACGAACACACACACATACACTTACAAAAGCAGGCGGGGAGAGTGCGAAGCGAAGCAAAGCAAAGCAAAGCAACGTGACGCTCACTCGCGCGCTCATATTATGGAAAATCAATCAGCAGCAGCAATAGCAAAAACAACAACAACAGAAAAAAAAAAATAGCAAACCGTAAAACAAACTCAAACAACGTTGCGCTCTGCTCTCTGTTCTGCTCTCACTGATTCAGGGCTGCACTCGCTCTTGCGCTCTGCATTGCACTTGGCTTACAAGTTGTTTTTTTTTTTTATTTTTTGGTTCGGCCAAGAAAATTGCAGGCAAAGAAAATAAAATAAAATACAGCATTTTTAGTAGCAGCAGCAGCACACAGAGAAAGCACTCGAAAAATAAAGCTCAATACAAAACGGGCCATTGAGTGGGAATAGTAGTACTACGAGTACAAGCGAGCGAGCGTCTCTGTGAGCGAGAGTGAGTGAGCGCGACTCTGGTGTGTGCTTTCTGGTGAGCACAACACTGAACGAGCGGGCGAACGTGTGTGAGCGAGCGAGCAAGAGCACACATTGCGTGTGCTAGCTGCGCTCTCAACCAGTCTCTGCCGTGTGGTGTGTGTGAGAGTGCGAGTGCTGAGAGCGAGAGAGTGTGAGAGAGCGGTTCCCTGCTGCTGCTGCAGTTGATAAGATACACATATTTATGAACGACGCCTCTCTGCTGTTGTTGTGTGTGTGCGTTCAATGTATGTTCGATACGTTGAAGCAGAGCAAATGAATGAAAGAGACTCTTGTGTGTGTGTGTGTGTGTGAGTGTTTACTTGGGTGCGATGCGGAGCGGGGCGGAGCGTGGCGAGGCAGGGTAGCTGCACTCTGAGCTCAGCTGAGTCCGTTCTTTGGTGAGGGGTCGTCGTCGTCGTTGTCGTCGTTTGACGTCGCTCTCTTTACGTATGTGAGTGAGTGTGTGTGTGTGTGTGCGGACATCGACTGCGTCGCCGTCGTCATTATGAACATCATATATAGATAGATTTTTAACAAACCTGATTGGATGTTATTGACTGGCGCACACACACACACATACGTCCACTTGTGCTGGCTGATTCGTTCGCCTGCCTTCCATGTGTGTAAGCCTGTGTGCGTGTGTGAGTGTGTGTGTGCCCCTCTCTTCGTATGTTTGGTGTTGTTGGCCCGTTGAAATATATTGACAGAACGACAGAATGACGACCGCTTGTGTGTGGCCACCAACTACGGAAAATGGTCGATCACATGAATGGGCGGAACAGTGGGGTAGATAGGGCGATGCGGTGAGCTAATGTGTGTGCTGATTGCGGGCGGTGCCAACGGTGGACACACGTACCCACATACATACATATGTACCTACACACTCACACACAGAAGTACATCAAGGATTTCGATGTGGGGGAAAAAACGAACTACATTTTATTCAGCTTCGAGCAACTAACGACCACATTCATAAATAAATATACATTTAGAAATGACTAACAAACAAAAAAACATTAAAATGTAAGCATAATAAAAAAATTATATTACAAAAATAATCGGGGAAATAACAAAATTAAGTTAAATGTTTTGACAACATTAAAAACATATGAATATGATAAAAAAAAAAAATCAATAACATTTTAAAATTAAATTTGTATAGAAAACTAAAATTTTTAGTTTGAATAATTTACAGAAACATCAAAAAACATTACAAGTAAAACCCAATTATATATTACAATCGTACCAAATTACAAAATTCTAATTATAGATCTTAAAAACCAATTGACAATTTGAGTGCCTATAGTTTTCAATATGAATCATGAATTTAATATATTATATTATTCGCGTAGCGAACCATACTTTATGTAAGAGTTGCAAGTCTCAAAAAAATGTAAATTATCGCGTCATGGATAAATAATTTAGAGTTAATCATGTTCAGTGTAAAATATCTGAATCACGCAATATGTGCCAGATAAAAATGGTAGCCAAACAATAGGCGATTGAGTCATTGAATATTTGCCAAAGATATTACTACTGATGGCAGAAAATAACCTATAAACAAATTGGGTATATCTGGAGCAAGACTATATACTGTATAATGAGTATTATACGCAATTTCTGGATGTTTTTAAGTAAAATTCCAAAGCAGAATTCTAGAGCTACGCATTGACATTGAATTGAAAGCGATTGCATGGTTGGCAGCTGAGTTCCTTGGGGTTATTATGTGTTGCAAATGGTCACACGAAGCCCCAATTACACGCACACAGACGCAACGGCAACGCACGAGGTTGAAAACCAATCGCAAGTCGTTCCAATAAAACCAATACCAGCCGAGTATATAGAATGTTGCCATCGGATGGGGGTTGGGAGTGGGGTTGGGGGGTAATGTGATGGCCGTAAAGGCGTTGCCAATAATATTGAAAGCAATCCATATGTACATAATACACACACACAGACGCACGCACACGCATGTGAGGTTATGTTGTACATGAGGCAAAAAGGTTAACAGCACTTCCTCGTTTTTTGCTCCATCCCCCAAACTCTGATTTTTATATGATTTTTTTTTTTGTGTTCACACAGTCAGTCCCTACACACAGAGAGCTTCGTTCGTTCGTGCGTCGCGTTCGTCCAATCGAATTCAATTGACGCTCAATTTTTATGTGCTGAGAACACACAAACACAAACACACACACAAAAGCAGAAGCAGCAGCAAAAGCAAAAGCAAAAACACAAACTCACTAAGAGAAAAGTCACCTGCAAATTGCGTCCAATGGCTGCCAATATGTTAAATGAAGCAACAGAGAAAAAAGAAGCGAAGAAGCAGAAAGAAAAAATACAAAAAAAAATACAGACACCCTCCCCCAGTGGGGTGCCCCAATCAGCAGAAAGAGGAAAAAAACGAAATGAAAAAGCAGCGAGCAAAAGCACCCAATAATCATCGACGCCACTTTACCCCACTGTACCCCAAAACCAAACCAATCCAATCCAATTTGATGTATGTACAAGTTTCTCTATGTGTACGTGTGTGTGTGTGTGTGTGTGAGTATTTCTTTTTACTTCGCCTGCTACGTATTTTTTTTTTTTTTCGTTGTGTTCGTCGCTCTCTCTGGGCGCAGTTTTGTCGTCCTTTTCTCCCTTCTTCATTCGCAAGCACATGTATTGAATTTTTATAAAAACAGCAAAAAGAAAAAAAAATAGAAATGAGTGGGGAAGAAAATCAGCAGCCAGACAGCCATAAAAACGCCAGCGCCACTTTCACTCGGCTCAATGCAGCAGCTACAGCAACAACAACAACAATAACAGGCTAAGAACAACCGTTACAGCAGCCACTGAGAGCAGAGCGACAGCGACGTCGACAGCGCCTTAAAGCGTCGCCTTGCGTCGCGTCGCATCTCATCGCGTCGTCTTAAAGCGCCGATTTTTTTCTTCTTTTTTGGTGTCCGTTTTGTGTGTGTGTGTGCGCACGAGAGTATGAGTGAGTGAAAGAGAGAGAGCGCCAAGGCGAAATGAGTGAGGTTTTTTTTTCTTTACGGGTGGTTTGCCGAAAAAAAAGTAAACGAAGAGGAGGAAGAAGGAGCAGCAATACATACCCAACATCGATTTCGATTGGGAAGCCATCAACGGCAGCAGCGCCAACGTCAGCGCTGGCGTCAACAGCACCAACAACAACAACAATGTGAAGGCGATAGGGCTTCGTGCGTCGTCGGGTGCCCGTGCTCTCTCTTTCTCTCTCGCACGCTCTTTCTGTCGTTCGTTTGTTCGTTCGGCGCTCTCTGCGCGCCCTTCGTCTGCTTGTATGCTTTTTTTTGCCTTTTGCGTTTTTGGGGGCATTGAATTGAAGGGCGGCTTGGTAAGGGCGAGGAGGAGGAGGAGGAGGAGAGAGAGGGAGACCAAAAGGTTGACAAGTTTTGCGCCCAACCAGCGATGAGAAGAAGGACGAATGGGGCGGGTGTCGATATATATTAAGTATATACATGTGTACGTGTATGTGTGTGTGTGTGTGTGTGTGTGTAGGGAAGCGACAAAATAAAAATAAGCAAAGCCGAAAGTCGAGAGAAAGAACGAGCGAGCGACGAAAGAAAGAAATGTAATCAAGTGCACGCACACAAATGCAAAAAGATACGTTGGATAAAAATAGTAGCATGCTTTTAGGTGCTAAGCAGCGCACTCAACATCTACAGCGAAGCCAAAAGGAGTCTGTCTCTATCTCTCTCTCACTCTCTCACACACACACACACACACACACACACACATGTTATTTATGTCATTATTGAATATGCGTTCGAGGCGCAGCCAACCCAAATCCAGAGATGCCAACGCAGCCAAAGCCAAGCAGCTTAGACATGTGTACGAGTATAGCACACACACACACACAGACACATCTTATGTACAGCACACACACTCATACATGCATACTTACATACATACATATCTTATAGCATGCGTTTTTATGCTTATTCGATTTTATTCGAGTGCTCACATACACACACACACACATTCGCATCGAGAGATAGAGCTTCAGGATTTGCTGCTGCTTTCCTTTCATTCAGTTAGCGTCGCCCCAACACCCCCTACCCCCCTCTCCATTCCTTCCTGCTGATGACTGCGACTCCGATTTCTTTTCACTTGGCAGATTTTTCTTTTGCTTTTCATTTCTCGCATATTTTTTTTGCTTTCTTTGCTTTTTATTTATTTCGTTCGGTGTTACATTTTTTTTTTCTGATATTTTTTCAGCTTCTACTTCTTCTTCTGCTGCTGCTGCTGCTGCTGGTTGCTTCCTTTTTTGCTGGGGCACTTGTGCTCCGCCCCGTTTTATTGTAGGGATTTTGCTTTATACATGCACATGAGTATGTGTGTGTGTGTGTGTGTATATAATATATATGTATCTATACACATGCTATACATAAACGTGCGCTCAATATATATTGTGTGTATAGATATTGTAGATATGTACAGGCATTTCTTCTCTTCCTTTTATTATTGCCATTTTTATTTTATTTATTTTGGTTTTTTTTTTGCTCTCTGTGCTCCTTTGGTTCACTTCGTTTTTTGGTATTGGGCGCTGGCCACTGCCCGAACCCGATTCCTGGCTTCCGTATCCTTACGCTATCGAGTGCTGTCACTTCGTATTGGTTTAAAGTTTGCGCCCCAAACTTCTGTTGCAACTCTCCACATTTCGTGACTTGATGCGATTCGTAAAGATGTCTGTGGTCTTTGTTGCGCATACATTTACTTGCTGCAACTCTAACTTTACTAAAACACAAAGTAATTGCTTCGTTTATCATTTTAAAGCACTTTTCCGAAAGTCTACACTACTCTCCACAAAGTCTCCACTACTCGATATACTAAAAATTTATGTAATTGTTCTATTTAACCTTTTAAAGCATTTTTAGAAAAGTCTACACTAATCTCCACAAAGTCTCCACTTTTCGATTTACTAAAAATTGAAGTAATTGTACCATTTAACCTTTCAAAGCATTAATGGGAAAGTCTAGACTACTCTCCACAAAGTCTCCTCTACTCTCCGCTTGTCCAATGAGCTAAGTTCTGTGCAAACCAATCAATTTACTGCCCCATTTAGCAACTCTACACTAGTCTACACTCCACAATGACGCCTTACTTTTGCTGTTATGCATAATAATCTATCAGGCGCAAACAGAGTTGAGAAATCTCTACACTACTACGCACTAATTAACTAGATCTGTGGTTATATCCGTTAAGTAGCTCAAGGTTTTGTCACACCCATCAGTAAAAACTAAACCTAACTAGCTAACTGACGCCATTGCCTAATCGTATCTACTATAGTCTAAGTACACACACACACAGTCGCAATATATATATGGCCGATTTCTTTTAAATCATTATATGATATGCCGTATGTACGACGCCTTTTATAGAGCACATAAATCTTTCAACATGTTTAGTCAACAACTAAACAATTTATGACAACTGTGTGTGTATGCACGATTAACTGATATAGCTCTACATCTACATACATCTATATATCTATACTTGGCTATATATAAATCGGGGAAGAGAGAGAGAGAGCTTGCGGCTTATCTGCTGCGTCCGTTTATTTATACACCTATTTGTTTGAACACTAAGCTACACATTATTTTGTACATATCATTTGCGAAGATAACCCAATCTTATCTTTATATACGCGACTTAAGTCGCTTAACTGAACAGTCACATCTCCACACATATGTATATATATATGCATATCTATATCTGTTGTTGTCGCTCTGACGTTTGCTGCCTGTGACCAATAGACAATGAAATCACATCAGTGTATGGGGCGGACTTGGACTGACTTGATTACGTCTCTATATAAATATGGCAGCTATTTTCTGGGGCGATATCTTAAGCAAACATTCTTCATATTCAGTATATATTTCAGTATCTTTAGCAATATTTAAACGCGACGCGTCGCGATTGCCACACCAAAAAAAAAAGAAAAAAACAAAAGCTGAACAAAAAAATAACTGCAGTAATTCTCAAACTCATTCTCTTATTCCTCCCATAATAATAATAATAAACCTTGTCCGCCGCTCAAAACAATTTATGGCGCTTATAACACCTGACTATAGTCTCATCTACCTCCCTTCCTCCCTCCCTCTTTCTACACTCGGTCTCTTTATTTTGCTGCTGCTGCTGCTGCGGCTGCCACAAATAAAATTGATAAAATTTGTGTAGAAGAAAAATAATCCCAAGAAGCATTTAATTTTTATAATTATGATGATGATGATGTTGATGTATTTGTACAAAATGGTTGCTCGCTTTGTTATAGTGTTAACTACACACACACACACACACACACACACACACACATACAGTAGCTGGTATTATATGTACACATTATATATACACATACACACACTTTATTTTATTTCATTTCGTTCGTTCTTTTTGGAGCTTTAGATTTGATTCCATTTTGTCGTTTATCACAAATGCTGCTGACATGCGTACATACATACAAATATATATTGTATATATATATATCAACCACCCCACTCCCCTTCCCTTCCCCCCTCTTTGCGTTCTCGCTCTCTCGCTCTGTGTGTTGTAGAAGTTTTCGCGTTCAGATTTTTTTTGTACAATGATTATCTGCATCAGTTGTTAATTGTTATTTGACGCGTTTTAATCGGCTACCGACGTGTCTCGTGCTCGTATCCACAAATCCCGCGTTCGCTACCGAAATTCAGCTTTTTGAATTCACTCCACCAAGCTGAACAAAATACCAAAAATTTGACGCCTTCTTTTCTTCTACCTCTCTCTCTCTCTCTCTCAAGTATGTGTAAGTCATCGATTGAAGTTCGATCGCCATCAAATCAGTGAGAATCACATCTATTGCTATATGCTATATAATGGTCTATTCTTATAACATTTGCTAATGATCGAAACAGTTTTTGTAGAACAAATTATTTCTATATCGTCATTCTTCTATTCTTATAACATTTGCTAATGATCGAAACAGTTTTTGTAGAACAAATTATTTCTATATCGTTTATATCATATATTATATTACTATTTGCTCTTTTACACATTTCATTGTTAGCACAGAAATATTCTTAAGAAAAGAATATTAATGTAAAAGACTCTATATCTATTGTATTATTAATAGGACTTAAAATATTTAAAGTTCTTTTTTATAGAACAAAAATATAATAAAATATAAATAAATACTTTTTTTGTTTATTTCATAAAGAATATTAATAAAGAAAACATTATTTCGAATCAGCTAAAATTATTATGTTTTTAATACAACATTTTCTTATTAGAAAGATTTGAACATAAATATTAAAAATATAGTATTGTTTAATGTTTCTTGAAGAAGTTTAAAGAGAAAACGTTCAATAATAATTAATAATTCATTTACTTGCATTTGCATATTATTTTGTCTGTTTCATTTCACCTTAATTAATGATATCCCTCTTCTTCGAAACTCTTTGCAGGTAATTGCAACGCACAAAGTGAACCATAATTTAGGCAACTGGGTTAACCAGCGACCAGATCGTAAGTTTGTTAAAAAGAATGAGCCCAAAAAAAAAGACAAGTACATACAAAAAAAGAGGTAAAAAGAGGTTTGTGCGCTCGTCTTTTACTTTTTTTTTTTTTTGTTGTGGTGTTTATTTGAAGTCTGCGAGGACACACACAAAATGATGTTGATAACTATAAGGTTCCCATTGCCTGACTGAGCGAGACTCCGTCTGCTGTCTGTCTGTCCGTCTGTCTGTCCGTCTGCTGTCTTTTTGCCTGTGCATTCATTCATTTGCGTTTCATTCATGTCCTCATCAATGCGACACACACACGCACACACAAAGAGGCAGGCACAGCACAAAAAATATGTCAAAACTTGTCTCGTCTGCCTCTGCCATTAGCAGCAACCACAGCAACAACAGCAACAGCAGCAACAACAACGCAGCCCTTGGCAACAGCAACAACAGCAGACGTGCAACACGCCCACGCCCACGCCTTCGCCCAAGTAGGCGCAACAACATCATCATCGTCATCATTATCATCATGTTGATTATGAGCTGATGATCAAGATCATCAGACATTTAAAGGTTTTGAAGCGTTTTCAAGGCTGCACTCTTTATACACTCTTTGCGGGATTTCTTTTCGTGAATGAACTTAACGCTTTTTTAACTCCTTCAGTTGGCGTCGCCTTAAATGTAATTTATGTGGCAAGGCGACAATAGACGAACAGCAGCCGCAGTTACCTTTCTGCAACCTTCTTGCAACACACACACACAAACACTGATTGCAGCTACTGTGCAACACACTCGCTCTCTCTCTCTTTCACTCTTTCGTTCTCTCTCCCCCGCATTCATTATATGCAAATTTCAATTATTTGCACAAATCAGACGTACAAGATCTCTCTTCAACAACAACAGCAGACGACAACGACGACGACGAGGCAGCATTATTATTATTATCATCATCTTCGACTTCATTATGGCAATCCGCTCTCTTCCGCCCCTTGCCCCTCTTCACTCCATCATCAGCAACGATCAGCAGGCAACACAAAAAAAAAAACAGAAAAAAGCAGCGACAAACGTTCAATTCAATTTCTGTGTTGCTGTCGTTGGTCGTTGAATCGTTTTTATCGGGGCAAACAGGAAGAGCCATAATATAATTTATTGTATTAATTCCCTGCCTCCCTCGCTTCAATACTGCCCTTCTCTCCCCTCCTCTCTTCGCCTCTCTTTCGCATGCCCCGCATAATATTTTCAGCATCAATTGTTGTTGTAAATTTCATTGATATGCCAATAGCCCAAAAACATTTACTTATAATTCTTCGCTTCTCATTTTCTACTTTGCTCTTTTTATTTTAATTTTTTTTTTTTATTAATTTAAACATAAACTTGGATTTCCTGTTGCCGATATGCAAAAACCAAAAAAATGAAGAGAGCTTTGACTGATTCTCGTTCTCGTTTGTTCTCGCTTTCGACATAATTCTTTCGATCGAATTTCACAAAAATACAAAAAAAAAAAACCAGAACAGAAATTGCGGCCCCGATTCTATGTTCGCTGGGAGGAAATTAAATTAAGCGCTTGTCTCGCTTTTGTTTTTTTTTTCTGGTGTTTCTTTCCTCTTCTCGATTGTCGTCGTGTATTGTTTCGCTGATGAAACGAGCGCATTAAGCGGCAAAATTGCGTGGGAGCATCGATTTTGATTTGATTTATGCTGAAGGTCAGAGGCGACTCAACTCAACTCGACTCGACTCAACTCGAAGCGAAGTGAACACAAAGCGGGGCAAACGCAACGGGGCTGTGTTGCTAGTTGTTGGTTGCTGGTTGCTGTTGCTGCCACACGACAACGGCAGCAGCAGCAACAACAACGATGTCTGGCTGCCGGAACCAGAAGCCGCAAGTGCAATATGCCACGAAAAGAGGCGCTGCCACACATGCCGCATGCAACACACACACACACACACACGCAGAGTGAGTTGCTGACAAATTGCAAACAGTCGCTGCAACTGCAACTGACGACAGTTTTGTTGACACAAAAGTTGTTGTTGTTGTTGTTTGCTTTTTTCGTGCAGCACTTTGGGGCATGAGTTCAAACGAGCGTGTGGCATAATAATGCTGACACTGTTGCACATTCTCATTGAATGACCAACAATTGAATGAAGAACAAAACTCGACGAAAATATTCAATAATTATAGAAAATAACTGCAAGCTGTGGAAAATGTGCAGTACATGGGAAGGGGGAAAGTCAGCAGGAGAAAAATATTGCAGATTTTGGTACAAAATGATTAAAAAGTTGAAGTAGAACACTTTAAAGGTATAAATTGAAGATTATACTAGTAAATATAAAGAAGATTGACATACAAATTTGGAATTTTTGAGATTCACACCAAGCAGTGGAAAAGGTGCAGGAAAGGGGAAAGCAAAAAGTCAGCAGCGGAAAAAATTGTTGAAAATTGTTCAAAAAACCTGTCTAATTTTAGATCCAAGTTCAAAGCAAAGGATTTTAGTTATATTCTTAGTAAAAGCACTTGAATGAAGATTTAAAGATTGCAACTTTAGTTGGCAGCCGAACTCAAGAGCTCAAGTGGAGTTGAGGGAATGTTTTGTTCAGCGTTCGTGTGACATTGAAAACCCAAAATGCAGACAGCAAAGTGGGGCGGAGAGTGGAGGTTGTGGGTGTGTTTTTGTTGGCCATCAAAATGCGTGCAACATATTTGCGCGACCTGCGCATGTTGTTGACACTGCCAAGGCTGGGAAGCCAGCGGCTTGTGGTGTGTGGGGGGGATGGATGCAAAGAGGGGGTGGAATGGGAGTCAGTGGGGTTCTGTGTGGACCAGTGGGCACTGCAATTGACACAATTTTCGCACAGACAACAACAACGCTGACGACAACGACGACGATGACGATGACGTGGGGCAAGGCCGGCCGGCTGGCATTGACCACGCCGCACGTGGCAGGCGCTGTGCACACGATGATGATGATGATGATGATGATGATATACTCGCTGGCCACACACACACGCACACACATGCAATTGATTTGTACTTTGGGGTCAGCCAGCAACAACAGCAACAACAACAACAACAGAATGCCAAACATGCCAACAACGCAAATGGCTAGGCCGAAGCAACAACAGCCCAATGGCAAAAGCAAGCAACACCCAGTGGGAATCAGGGATCAGCACTTAGCACACAGACTAACTCATAAAACGTTTGCAGTATTTCAGACTAACTAACAAACGTTTGCAGTGCTTAAGACGCTGCTGAAATGTTGACTACCAAAAGACTAGTGAAGTGTGGGCTGCTTGCTGCTGACTTTGGCATGTGTAGCAAGGGCTTAACTTTCGTTTTACTACTTAAAACTACAATAATGTAAAAAAAAGTAGAATATTCTATTGAAATTAATAGTAGTAATATATTATAATGTGTATTAGCCGCATTGTTTTGCAGTTTACTTATTTCACTTGAAGTTTTTTAGTGATTGCGATTGGGTTAAGCAGCAACAGTTTGTCCAGTAGGAATTATAGATCCGAACTTAATAACAGGCTAATTGACAAACGTTTGCACTATATGAGTAATTAAAAACAGACTAACTGAAAAATATTTGCAGTGTTTAAGACGCTGCCTACCAAAAGACTAGTGAAGTGTGGGCTGCTTGCTGCTGACTTTGGCAGCAGTTTAGTTTTTGCTTTATTACTTGAAAATACAATAAGGTATAACAAAAAATAGAGTTGTTTAATGAAAATTGATGGAAGTAATATATAATAATGTATATTAGTCACATTGCTTTGCAGTTCATTCATTTGGCATGCAGTTGTTTTGCGATTGGGGTAAGCAGCAACAGTTTGTCGTGGCTCGAGAGCTACGCACAACATGAAAACCGCAACAGACACAAGTGCCTTCTTCCTCTTCCCCCAAAAAATACTTCCCACTCTCTCATTCTCTCACTCTCTCTGTGCACACACAATGTCTGTGTGGCCTCCTCCTTCTCCTTCTCCCCCTCCGCTTCTTCTTCTTCTTCGGTCTGCCTTCCATTCCCTTTTGTCATGTGTTTGGCGCGCGAAAATTTCGCTGTTTTTTGGTTTGTTGGTTGTTTTTGGTTTTTGTATTATGATTTTTCGCGCGTTGCCCAGTTTTGTGTGTGCTGTTGTTGTTGTTTGTTGTTGTTGTCAAGGGGTTAGTTAGGGGTTGGGCTAGCTGTTTAGGCAACTTACTTAACTGGGCTCGAAACGAGGTCAACAACTTGCCAGCAACAACAACAAGAACAACAACGATAGCAGGATAAAAAGTACAGATTAAAACAGCTGAAGAACAGAACAAAAGCCGGCGACAAATGATGATGATCCATGCACAAAAGCACACTACGAAAAAGAGAGAGAGATAGATAGAGAAAGAGAGAGAGACTATGCAGCAGACAAAGACTGTGTGTGGGGGAAAGTCTGCTGCTTCTGCTTCTTCTTCTTCTTCTTGTTCTTGTTGTCAATTAGTGAAAATCGAATTAATATTGTAATACTTTAATGAAATAATGCATGCATGCAGACAGACACAGCGCGTGTAGAGAGGGGGGGAAAGGGGTAACAGAGGGGGGGGGGGACGCTCACTGCGACAGTTATTTATGCGGAACGACAAAGATGAATCTGTGAATGTGGATGTGGCTGTGGATGCTGATGTTGATGCTGATGTTGATGAGAACGTGAATGTGAATGTGACTGTGAATGTGACTGTGGCAATTGCCTTGCCTCCTCTCTCTGTCTCTCTCTTTTCTGCCGAAACTAAAGTTGATAAAAATAAACGAGACATACAAGTACATATATATATATACTATATAGAGTAAGAGGAAATGTAGTGCAAGCCTTTGTGCTATGCTGCCTGGCGAATTGTTTGGGCGGCAACAACGTTGAACGTTGAGCGTTGAACGTGGCAAGGTGTGGAATGTATGACAGGAATTGATATAAAATATGCTAATTGGTGCATAGACTGTGCACTCTACGCCTCAGTGTATCTCTCTCTCTCTCTCTCTCTCTCTCTCTGTGTGTGTGTGTGTGTGTTTCTAGTGGAGTGTGCGACTCCGTTGAGTGTTGACTGTTGAGTATTGAAAAGCGAATGCGACTGCGACTGCGACAGGTTACTCAACTCTGTGCATCACTTATGCATGTTGCGATCTATAGTAGAGCTTAAAGCTGCTAAAAGCTTGTATCAAAGCTGAGCTATACTTCAAAGCTGCTAAAAGCTTTAACGACTTTGCTTAAGTTTGAATAAGTTAACAACATATTTGAAAGCTCACTTTATTTTAGTTGTATAGAACAGTTCAACAACAGCTTAAAGCCACTGAAAAGCTAATAGCAGAGCTTAACAACAGCTTTAAGCTGTTAAGAACTCTATTGAACAAGCTAAAGCTAATTGCAAATATGCTTTTTTTCGATTCTTAGTAAAAGCTCTATGATGAAAGTTATTTCACCTTCTTTTATTTTTTGTATAAAACACTTCAACATCAGCTTGAAGCTGCTGGGAGCTTGTAGCATGATCGACTTCAACTTTGCTTAAGTTAAGTTAAAGTTGCAAAGCTGAATTTGTTCTGAGTTACGCTTCAACAGCTTAAAGCTGCTGAAAGCTTGACTTGAAGTTTGTTAAAGTTCTAATTACTAATCTGCTTTTGCTACTTGCCAAAAGCTTTGTGATTAAAGTCGTTTGCAGCTTTCGGTCGAGGCTTTTTATTTATATTCACTTCTTGTTTTTTTTTGGGGCCAAGTTTTAATTAGTTGCACTGACAGCGCAGAGTTTTACAACTTTGCTGTTAACTCAATTTTGTTGCAAGTTCGCAAAACTGACAACAATGTTGCTGTTGTTACAGTTGTTGTTGCTGTCATGTAATGCTGTCTATGGCGAGAACTATGCGAGAGGATGCCGTTTATGTAAATTATTGGCAAAAATGCATAACGGCAAACAATTGAAAATGCAATCAAGTGTTGGCCAAAATGGCCCTGTTGCTCTGGCTGTTGATGCTGCTGTGGTTGCTGCTGCCAAATGGGCGACGGCAATGCAAAATTTGCATGCACCAACAGCAGCAACAACGCTGCCAATTAATCAAGAAATTCTTAAATAATTATTTGCCTATTTTTATAGTCGCACCAAACCAGAGTGCGGAGTGAGGAGAGGGAAGAGGAGGGGGAGGGGGCAGCGGCCGATGCGGCTGACTGAGTGACTAGCACGACGACAACAACGGCAGCAACATCGACAACACAGCAACGACAACAACAGCGACATCATCGTCTGTTGGAGTGTAAATTTGTTGTTGCCATAAGCCAGATACAAATCTATATGCATCTATACACACATATATATATATATTTATATACACATTATATAGTATCTATATAGAGAGAAAGCATGCAGTTTTCGATTTTCATTTTGTGATTTGCGTCCGTCTTCATTGTTGTTGTAAAAATAAGTCAGCCAGGCAAGCAAAGGCAACAGCAACAGAGCAACAGAGCAACCGACCCCTGAATTCTTCCCTTCCCGCCTGCTGACTTTGTCCGCAGCAGCAGCAGCTTCTCTATGAAGCATTGCAGTTAGATGAGCCGTTTAGTGACAGTCAAGTCGTTCAGCAGCAGCCAACAGAGACAGCAATAGAGTGAGAGAGACTGAGAGAAAGAGAGAGAGAGAGGGCATGCTTCCATCTCTTTCCGTGTGTGTGTGTGTGTGTGTTGAGTGCATTGCCACAGTCGCTGGCCGACTAATAATAATAAATATTTTTACAGAAATTAATTCAAACAACAACATCAACACAATGGCGGAGTTTTTGCAATTGCACAAATATATTGCATATGCGTCATGTGGCACGAATGCAAGTGCGGGGGAGTACGGTGGAGGGGAGGGGTGGGTGTACTCTATTAAAATGTCAGCGGCGATTAACACGCTGTAAATGCGACATTAAAATGTGAATGTTAAAGCGCTGTAAAGTTTGTGTGCACAAAATTTATATAGATTCCGACTGTTGTTGTTCACCGAAAACAAGCCCCAGCAGCATCTTGGCAATTACTCAAATTCAAATTAAGTGGCAAGCACACACACACACTTGCACACACACACTCGCTCACATCGATTGTGAAGTTTCCCAAAAACCGAAATCCTTTGCAATCCAAAATGCCGCAACTTGTCTCGTTTTGTAAATAACAAATCAGGCATTTATAAATGATGTGAGCAGCATACATATATTTATATATGTATATATATATATCAACCCCCAGCCCCCTTCCCCAACCCTTTGCGCTGTCATCTATTGGCTCACCCCAAAAGCAGGAGGAAGAAACCAAGCCAAAAACCTCCCCAAGCCAAGCTAAATGAAGGAGACACAAACACACACACACACACACTTGAAACAAAAGCAACTCTTTGCTTCTACCTCCCCCTCTCCACCTCTTCTTAAGGGGGGCGAGACAAAGTGCCAGAGTGTCTTGCCGTCGTCTTCATACGTCTCTAATAAGACATGATTGTAATTAATTAAATTAATTCGTTTCGGTTTTAATACACGAAATGTTTTTCGATTTTGTCAGGCGGCCCAAAAGACAAGAAGAGACTTCAACCTGAAACAAGAAGAAGAGCAGAAGAAGAAGTGGGAGCAGAAGAAGTGGGAGCACAAAAGGATTGCCAAATGAAAGTGAAAGATTTGTGATTTACGTTTTCAAATATTTGTTTGTCACACACACACACACACATACACACTTCTCCTCTCTTTGTCTCTCTCTCTGTCACAGTCTGTTTGTCTGTCTGTTTGTCTTACACGGCCAAACTATAAAATGTTGTCGATTTTGATTAGGCAAACTTGACAGGCAACTTTGTGCGTGGCTTTCATTAAAAATGCCAGCTCTCTCTCTTTCCCTCTCTTCTCTGTCTCTTCCCTTCTCTTCTTGAGGGTTGCTTTGGCTGTTGCCTTGGCATTTTTGATGCTTGAGCTGCGAAAGCCGAAGCCGAAGGAGAAGCAGCAGCAGAAGCAGAGAAGGAGTTCAAGGACTACCTTTTGCGGCTGCCAGCTCCTTTGCTCCTTTGCGCATAATGAATTGACATTGATTGGAAATTTTGATTGAAATTGCAAAATGTGAAGCAAGCAAGGATGGAAGGATGATGATGGCAACGCAAAACGCCTTCTAGGCAACTAAATAAATTGCTTAATTTTCGGCTTAATTAAAGATTTGATAGATAGTGTTCTCTACTCTCTCTTTCTATTGATTTTTCGCTTCATAACTGCAAAATAGAATACAAAAAAAAAACAGAAAGAAACTCCACGTTTTGTGCACAACTGTACTTAGCAATCGTTAATTTCTGTTAGATTTTACAGTGTCAAATTTATGTAACATACTCAACCCTTATGACTGCCCCCTCCCCCTCTCCCGCTGCTCCACTGACCCCGCATTGTCCGCCCTCGCCTTTTTTGGCACATTAACTTTGAGAAGCTTTTTGCTTTCCTTTTTTTTTGTGTCCCCCATTTTTGTAGTTGTGTGTGTGTGTGAAGCCCGCATAAAAATGTCAAAAATTACACACACACACACACAC
This sequence comes from Drosophila niveifrons, assembly GCA_035046325.1. NCBI lineage: Eukaryota > Metazoa > Arthropoda > Insecta > Diptera > Drosophilidae > Drosophila > Drosophila niveifrons. Next base: position 11,072,393 of record JAWNOC010000063.1, on the reverse strand, counting down.
ACACACACATGTGAAACAAAAGCCAAAGTACAAAAAAAAGGGGTGTGAGAAGGGACTTCTAATCATTATTTGTACGGCCCCACATCTATATGAGTTATATATATATTCCACATATAACATATATATTTATTTGTATTTGTCTGGACTTGAACTGAGTTTACCCCCCCCCCCCCCCCCACCCCCCACACCACTCTCTCTTTCTGTTGTGCTATTTGGTCAGTGTAATGCTTAATTATTTACTTTTTGAGCCCTTCTTTCTTTCCATTGTTGCTGTTGTTGTTGTCAAAAATGTGTTTTGGCACAACAACAACAACAACAAAACAAAACAAAACACAACACAGAAAAAAAGGCCTATGAACAAAGTGTCCAAAAGAGCGCATGAAATGAGTCAGGGAAAAGGGGCAACACACACACACACACACACACATACAGAAAAAGGGTCACACATGTGTGTGTGTTAATTTTTGATGTACAATTGGGCAGTTAGGTGGCCAGCGAATCAAGCGGAGATGGAGAAAAAAAGGTATGCATAAGTTATGTAATAATAAGGATAAGCCAAAAAATTATTATTACTTTTTGTGTGTGAGTGTGCACGGGGAGGGGAGGGGAAGGGGAGAAGGGTATTAGAGTTGGAGTTCGGTCAGTTCGGACACAAAAAAAAGGGTTGCACAGCGAGAGACAAAAGGGCGCGCTTCGTATTTTGATTGTTAATGAGACAAATCAGCAATAAGCAACGCAAAAAGTTGAGCTTTCGATCGCGCTGCAGGAGCTTTTAAGCTTTATGTTAGCAGCTTTCAAGCTACATATTTGCTGAGCAATTTTATTCTTACTTCTTACTCAACTTTATATTCAGAAGCTTTTTAATTAGCTTTACATTTTTCAACTTGTTTATTTAGCATCTCCAACTTACTTCAGAAGCAGCCTCAAAGCTTTATTAATGCGCTTTAAAGCATTAATCTTGTCAATTTTGCAATTCAAACTTTTTTAAACTCAACTTTCAATTCCAAAGCAGCTTTTTAATGTTTAATCTAGTTTTTAGCAAGTTCAATTTTCAATTTAGAAGCAGCTTTTTAGCTTATTGATGAACTTTAAAGCCTTAAGTTATTCTATTTAGCAACTTCAACGTTTCTTCAAACTTTAATTCAGAAGCACATTTGAAGATTTTTAATAAGCTTTAAAGCTTTAATTATGTTTATTTAGCAACTTCAATCTTATTTTAAACTCTACTTTCATTTCACAGTCTTCAGCTCTGTGTCTTTTGTAATCTTTGTGCTACAGACAGCAATTAGCAATCGTCTAATTTGATGCACACACACACACACAAGCACACATACTCTCATGTGTGTAACTGTAGCTTTTTTTGTAAAGAAAGCGCCGCACACATTTTTCTTTGACACTTTGCAGCCCCCTCCCCCCTTCCTTTGCTGTGTGCGGAAATATTTTTGCCTCCCCACCATTGAGGATTTTGTTGCCTCTTGTCAGACAAGAGGGAGAGACAATTACCCACACACACTCACACACACACGCATAACTGTTTGTCATATGACGCATTAAAAATCGAAGCATATAGCTGACTAACAAACCCCCCGAAGCTCCACTACTCCACCCCTTCTCTCACCCCCTCTTCCTCTTTTTCTGGTTGTCTTCTTGCTTAGCGCGCGCATTAATCCTTTTTTCAGCATCTTTTCACACACACACACACATGCAGTGAGAGACAAGCACACATCTGCGCGTGTATATAATCCTTTTTTACAGTCCAGCCCTTGGCCCCACTCCTCCGCCCCCATCCACTGCGTAGCACGCCCAGCGGCTTCGCATATCAAAGCTAATTTATATTTTGTATAGCATACATTTGGGCGTGCACAACTTCTCTCCCCCTCTTCATTCCCCCATCCTGTTCCGTTTTCATGCCCCCGTCACTCACCCTTTCACTCACTACACTCAGCAACTGCTGCTGCTGCTGCTACTTCTTCATCTTCTACTTCTTCTTCTTCTTCAGCAGCTACAACGTCATGTTTTTCATTGCCTGCTGTGTAAATTGATGAGTGCTAGGCGAAGGGGGCGGAGGTGGAAGTGTAGATGGAGCTGGAGATGGAGGCGTGGCACAGGGGTAATAATAAATACAACTCTTTGTTTTTTCAATGGCTCGTCGTTGCCTGATTTTTGATAAGTAAATAGAAATTTTATAAATTTACATACGCATCACATGTGTTTGTGTGTGTGTGTGCATGTGTGCGAGTGTGTTGGGCAATAAAAAAGAAACAGAATTTTAAATTAGAAAATATTAGTTAGCTGGGCAGACAGACAGACAGACAGACCGACAGACAGACTTTGGCAAAAGATGCCAAACAGCATGTACAGTTATGTGTACGTGTATTTGCATATGCGTATGCCCATCTCACTCACACTCACACCTGCTCTCTGCTCTGCTCTGACAGCTTCCCCAGCTTTGTGTTCTCACTCGCTCTCTCTCGCTTTCGCTTCATACGGTACTTTTTCTTCGTCGTTTCGTTATCGTCATTTGTTTTTTTCGCATGTGTTTTTGTTTTTACTGCGTACGTCTTTGCTGCACAGACAGCATGCTATATACACCTCTTTCTCTCCCTCCTTCATCGTTGCCTACACTCCAGCTTCTGCTCCTGCTCAACATCAATACATCATTTTCGTCTTCTCTCAACTTGTGTGTGTGAGTGTGTTGATTTTATGCTACTCTTTTCACTTCTCCACGGCGTGTGTTTATTTTTTCGGTTTTTTTGTTTTTGTTGTTGCAGTTTTTGAGGCTGTCTATCTCGCTCTAGCTACCCCGCACTTTGCGCGTGTGTGTGTTTGGGTATTTTTTGTTTAATATTTAAATAAATAATTAGCAAAAAAGGGATATGTGCCTCTGTATGTGTAAGCTCTCTGTTTATCCTCCTCCAACTCTTCTCTCTCTCTCTCTGTGTGTGTGTGTGTGTTTGTGTGTGTGTTGCTAATGATGTTTGAAATTGTAAAGCAAATGCAAAGGCATGTCCCGAAAATAAAAACTCTGTGACGAACGGGGTTACAAGGGGGAAACTCAAATAACTGTAAAAAGCGTACAACATGAATTTAAGTAGGAGAAGCCAAAATACATACAAAAAAAATAAAGCACTGTGATGAACTGCAGCTGCAATAAATTATAAAAAAGAAGCTTCAACGATGAATAGACTTAAATCGTTTAGGGACTAATCGATTCTCAAGCTATTAATCAGCTATTTTAAGGAAAGCTTTCGGCAACTTTCAATATCCATCAACTTAAAATTTTTGTTAATGAGCTTTTGATCAAATATTAAATTCAACAGCTTTTAATAAGTTTCATCAATTTAAATTTAGCGTGGATGAGCTTTCGATGAGCTTATTGTTAAATATGCGAAGCTTTCGAATTAAAATTAGAGTTAATGAGCTTTTCATAAATAGCTTCAGTAACTTAAATAGGATTTGATCAACATTACTAAGAATTAAGAATTAATTAATTAATCCAAATTAAGTCGAACTAGATTTTAATTGTAGTCAGCTGTATGTCAACTATGAATTGCAATTGCTTTAAATGAGCTTTCTATAGAGTTGAGACTTAAGCAGCTTTTGAGTTCAGCTCTTGAAGCAACTCTTCTGCTTTCTTCTTGGCATTTTGCTTGACAGCAGCTTCTTTATTTTATTGCTGGCAGTGCTTGGCTTATGCTCAGAATTCAGCTCACAAAGGCACTTGGCACATTGATGGGCTTATATACATCTAAATACATATATCTCAGTGTCTGTGTGTGTGTGTGTCATTTGCTGCTTTTTTTACATTTACAGCTGTCAAGACATAAGCACAGCATCTTTGTCTGCGCCTAATGTCATGCTACAGTTTTGTTTTCCTCCTTCTTCCCACACTCTCTTTCGTATTTTTTTCTGCGCTCTTTCAATTGATATAACCACACACACACACACACACACACACACATTTAACCCCTTGCTGCCACCTGCGCTTACAACTTTTAACTTTTTACCAAGTCTTTTGCTGGCTGCTGCTGTTTAATGTGTGTGTAATTGTAAAAATGCCTCCGCTTCTACTTCGTCTTCTTCTTCTTCTTCTTCTGCATGTAGCTAAGCAGCCGTCTCCCCACTTGCCACCTCCCCCTCAAGACACCACCATTCGCCTTGCCTTGCCTTGCCACGTCATGTCATGTAGGCGTTTAAGTGGCAGTGGCAGGCAACTGAGGCAACTGAGAGGCAATGGCTCTGCCACTGGCAGCGGTTTTTGCATCTCTCTGTCAAGACAACAACTGACAGCCGCCTCTAAATCAAAGCACCCCTCTCTCTACCCCTATCACTCACTCCCTCTCCCTCTCTCTGTCTTTGGCTTCCACTTGGCAGCCAACGGTCGTCGCATTGATTTGCTTTGATTTATTGTGCCAGCGCACAATGCAGCGACGTTTCCCACTCCCCCAGCTCTCAATCTCAATCTCCTGTTGCTGTTGAGGGGTTGCGGCCGCCTACAACAACAGCAACAACTCGCACTCGAGCTGAGCTTCAAGCACAATTCATAACGTTGCTTTCGTACTAATTACAAAAAGTGCTGGCCCCTTGCCTACCCCCTACTGTCCAGGGGCTGACAGCTGCCATGCGACAAAATACAAAAATATAGAAAAAAAGAGAAAAGAAAGAAAAAGAATCGCGTCGTCCGTTCGTCATTCGTTTGTTCGTCGTTCGTTCGTTCGTTCGTTCGTTCGTACGTTCGGCTCACTTCAGCAAACAGCTTGAGACAATGCTGCATGCAAAAATTCTTCATGACACACACACATGCAAAGAGCAGAGTATGAGTATTTATGCATTATAATACACACACATGCAGACAGCCCAAGGGCTGGAATCTGTTTCGGGTTCGAAAAGTGCGCGCTTTTTGACATGTGCCGCGCACACGACTTAAAGGAGTGGTGTCAGAAGGGGGGGAGAGGAGGTTAAGAACTTTTGACTTGGTTTTGTATTTTTTACATTTTTTTCATTTTCTTCTGAATACCCATTGTAAGCCGGTGAAGTGCTTATGTGCATGCGATACTAGTTGCAACAATCGCTCAAGATGCTCCACACACACACACAGCAAATGTGAGCGAAAGAGAAGGAAACAAAAAACGAGAACGAGACACAATTGGCCCAACGGCTGATTCTTGAAAGTGGCTTTTGAGGACACTGATCCAGCGAACTTAATGCTTAATCAGGCAGCAGTCAGCCCACACTCAAAATAGGCACAGAGCTTTGAGCTTGCAAAGCACATTAAAGGCATCGACAGCAAACTATTTTCATTAAAAAATTATAACTGAGCAAAGCTTATCGAAATATCAAAATAAATGACGCGAAAGTAGATTCCAGCTTTTTAAAATGCTCACATTCGCAAGCTTGCAAAGCACATTAAAGGCAACTGAAGTGCAAAGCTATTAAATTTTTTAAGCAAAACACATTATGCTTAATTTAAAGTTAAAACTAAACCCGAGAATGCCACAAAACTTTGCTATAGATTTAAAAGTAATTAAATTTTTAAACTTTTAAAAAGTAACTTTCGAACTCTCTGAAATTGAACAGAATTACAACATGTAATTCCTAAATTTTGTATTTACAATATGATGTATACATATTTATTTTTTTTTTTTTTTTGCACATTAACTTTAACATGCTTTCATAGAAAGTTGCTTAAGCTAGTTGTATGAGATTTGGCTGGGTTTTATTTTTGCGATGCATTAGCTTAAATAATATTCGTACACAGACGTACTTCAATGCGAATCCCCCACTCATAGAAGCTGTATTCAGTTTATATTCTTTTTTTTTGCTATTTTGGCTAATAGAAATGTTAACAGCATCGCACATTGGCCCCGCTGTTAACATTTCACTTAACATTTTTGGCGCGCGTTGCGTTTTTTGTGTTTTTTATTTTTTTTTTTTTGCCCGCCCCTCGTATTCGCTTTCTACGTTTTTTGGGCTATTTTTGGCAGCTCCTTTGAAGTGGCGGCGCCGGCACATGCAAAAATATTAAATGAAACTCGCAGGGCCAACGCAAAAAAAAAAAAAAGGGAAAACCCCACCAAAAAAAAACTCTAAAAGGGTGCTCAATACTAAAGCCTTTTCTGCCATAAGCTGACCACACACACACACACACACACACAGACTGGACGCACAGCACATTGAAGTGGGCAGTGAAAAAAAAAAAGAAAATAAAATAAAATGTAAGCGATATATAGAACGAGAGAGAGAGAGGGAGAGAGGAACATGAGCAAAGCCACCCGCATTTTAGTTAATTAACTCATTTGGTTGGCAACTGCTGCTAAGCCGCTCGAACTGGGCCACAAAAGAGGAAGAGTGAGAGACCAACGAAAAAGAACAAGAAGAAGAAGAAAAAGAAAAAAAGAAGGAACACATGCGGGGGACATGATGATGCTCACATTAATTGATTTGCGACGTTGCCAAACTTCGACACTGCGACTGCGACTGCTGCTGACCACGATGACTAGTTTTTCGGCCAAGCGGGGCAAGTGTCGCGATTCTCACGGGGATTGCATTTCAGCCAAGACACACAGTAACTGTTTTTACCAAAAAAGAAGCGCAAAAAGAAAACTTCACTCAGTTCTGCTGCAAAGAGAGAGAGAGAGAGAGCCTGACAGTGTGTGCAAAAAGTCATGCAGGACATCATCGACGACTGGCATTATGAAAACAATTTTCAAGCTTAAGCAGCTCATGCCACAGCCAGAGCCAGAGCCACAGCAACAGCCACAACAGCCCAACGTGCCACAGACATTTCGCCACAAACAACAACGAGCATGGAAATCACTTTGCCTCCTTCTTACTCCGCTCCCTCTCCCTCTCACTCTTCTTTGGCCAGCCGCGAAGGCTGTCTGGCATTTTAAGTCCCCGGCAAAAAGCGGCAAGGACAAAACTGCAGCTTCCTTTACAGCCACCCAGTGTCCACCTAACCCGCACTCTAACTCTATGCTCTCTCTCTCTCTCTGCCGCTTGTTCCTCGCGAACAGCCGCTTGTCTGTTGTTTGTACTTAAGAGCTTTTAAATATCATAAATATATATCTATGCGACGAGTCTGAGACTGCGACCGAGACCGAGTCGGAGTCGGAGACTGAGACCAAAACCTTCTCAATGCTGTTGTCGTCTCCCCCGAAGGCAAGGGACTTTAGCGAGTTTGGGTGCTCGGCTTGGGTTTGTTGATGATGTTGACAAATATGCCTTGAGGGCCATTCATCTACCGACAGCAAAACAAAACAAAACAAAAAAAGAAAAAGACAAACACCACGCAGTCTGCGTTTTTTCGATTGCATTTCTCATATCAGCAAACGATACTCTTTGGCAAATGCAGCTGCCGCTTCGATTGAGGGAGTGCTGAAAGGGGTTCGGGTTTATTCCTTACTTCTTTTTATGGTACAACTTGATGATCCTAGCTAGAAAGCTAGCCAGCTTGCGACTTATTTCTAATCGTTTACCTCCTCCCCTTGAATACCAATTGGAACTGCAGTGCAATTCAGTCTTAACTCGACCCTTATAACGACTTCCTGCTTAACTTTTTCGGGTAGTTTCGTCGTCGTCGTCTCATCGATATGAGGAAAAACTTGTATAAGAACTGCAAAGCTCTCACACTCATCGCCAGTGATTACTACAACTACTACTATATATGTATACATGCTTCGCTTTCCTATGCCCATCGACTAATTTCCAAAGTTCTTTATTGCCTGCAACGCCCCGGACCACGTCTCAGGACCCCGCCTCGCTTTTTCGAGCTTCCGGTATTTATACAAATAAAATTGCACAAAACTCAAAAACCAAACGTAGCGAAACCAAATGAAAATAAGTACAAATCAACAGAAAATCGAAGCCCTACCCCTCCCAAGAAGTAAAAAAAAAAAAAAAAACACAAGACAACAAAACACAAAATAGGAAAAAGAAAAAACACCGAGAGTGCTGGCCAAAAAGTCATTGGCATCGACTCGAAAGTCGAGGCAAGTTGTTCGGAGTCGCTTACAAGGCTAAGCAAAGGATACAACATTGCGCCGGACCTGGAGGAGGCAACACAACACACACATTTTCCCACCCAATGGGAAGGGGAGGGGAAGGGGAAGGAGGGTGGTCGGATTTTTGGGTTAGCTGTGAGCTCAGAACTCTGAGCTCGCTCCTTGGGCGTAGACTAATTTGCCAAAAAAGTTTGCACCGCATATTTTTGTAACCTTTTTTTTCTTTTTTGATGTTGTTGTTGTTGGTAGTCGTTGTTGTTTTAATTTCTCATTTGGCATTTGATTTCAAGCAAATGTCTGGCCTCCCCTCTGGGGTTGGCCCCGCTTTATCGAAGGTCAACGCTAATAGCACTAAAATTTCAAGTTGGCTTATCGATACCAACGATAAACTATAAATTTGTCGGCTCTTGGTTGTTGCCTGTTGGTTGTTGCCTGGTTGCTACCCTTTTGGGTTGTCTAATGTTTTTTTGAGCCTTTTTTCTGTGTGTGTGTGTGTGTTTGTGTGTGTGTGGTGCAAAAGTTTTGCAACGTATTAATTTGGCTAAATTTAACCCGTAATGACTTTAAAAGTAAAATTAATGAGGGTCGATAGTTGCCTTTTTGGCATTGGGCTCGCTCCAAACTTTTTGCCTGCCCAAAACATATGCGACTGGCAGCAACAGCAACAGCAACAGCAGTTGCCACAACTATTCTTTCTCTCTCTCTAACTCTTTCTTTCTCTCTTTTATTTTGTCTAATTACAGCGCGCTACTTTAGCCGAGAAGGAAGTGAATACACTCAAGGAGCAACTATCCACAAGCACGCCCGGCAGCAACAGCGACAGCAACAGCAACAGCGACAACAACAGTGAGAACAATAACACAGCAGCAACCACAGCAGCAGCAGCAGCAGCATCGACAGCAGCAGCAGCTGGTCTAATCAAAACCGAGGAGGAGGCAACGGGTGACAGCGACAAGCTGTTGAATAGCTCGATTGTTGCAGCGGCCATCACGCTGCAGCAACAGAACGGCAGCAATCTGCTGGCCAACACAAACACACCGTCGCCATCGCCGCCGTTGCTGAGCGCCGAGCAGCAGCAACAGTTGCAGAGCAGTCTGCAGCAGAACGGCGTCGGCGTCGGCGTCGGTGGCGCCTGTTTGAATCCGAAGCTCTTCTTCAATCACGCCCAACAGATGATGATGGAGGCGGCAGCGGCAGCTGCTGCTGCGGCGGCAGCGGCTGCGGCGGCAGCGCAACAACAACAGCAGCAACAATCGCCAATGCATTCGCCCGCTGCAGCAGCCAACAGCAACAGCAACAGCAATACAACAACAACACAAGCAGCCACAGCGCTAGCAACAAACACAGCAGCAACAGCAGCAACAACTGCGACAACAGCAACACTTCCACAGCCAGCTGAAGCAACAGCCACAGCAGCAGCAACAACTGCGACAGCAACATCGGCTGGCAATGACGATGATGAGGATGATGATGAGGAGGAGGATGCATCGATGCAATCGAATGTGGCACATGCTGATGGTGAAGCCGACGATGATGATGATGATATGGAGCTGGAGCGTGAGCATATTGCTGCCGACAGTGGCAATGTTGCTACTGCTACTGCTGTTGCTGTTGGTGTTGAGCAGCCATCAGCAAGAACTGAAAATATTATCGATGCGACGGCGACAACGCAACGCAATAATGATGACGACGATGACGATGATGAGGATGTTGATGGTGATAATGATGATGATCATGTTGCGGAAGCGGAGAACGACGACGATGACGATGATGATGATGAGGAAGCTAGTTTAAATGTTAGCAATAATCATAAGACAAACAACAACAACAACAACACGGATAGTTGTAGTCGAAAGAACAGTGAGAAGTCGCAACATGTTGCACTGCGTGATAATAATAATGTAAATGAGCAACATGTGGCACACAGTGTCGACGACGACGACGATTGCACCAACAACAACAACACCAACAACAATAACAACAACACAACAACAAATGAGAAGCGCAAAAAGCGCAGCAACAACAACAATCAACCCGCTGTTTTATTAGCTGCCAAAGACAAAGAGGTAAGAGTCCCAAACTACATATCTATGTACTATATATTCTATATCCTCAGTAGCTACTGTTCATAAACTGTCCCAGACAATTGCCTGGCGCAATGAAATGTAAAACCGTTAAGATTAGACACAGGCCAAAAGTGCTAAAAATGTAGCCGGAAAAACAAACAACAACAACAACAACAAAAAAAGGAGTTAAGTCGGGAGAAAAAATTCCAACCGCAGACGCCGAATACAACGCACGACTGACCCGCCCCCTCCCCCCTCTCTCAATCTCTCTCTCTCTCTGTCTCTCTCTCTGCTCACCGTCCGTCTGTCTGTCCGTCTGTCTGTCCGGCAGCTTTTCCTGCCTCTTTCGGTTCACCCTACGCACAATTGAGAAAACACTTGCATAAGTAAACAAAACACCCACAGCACGCCCCCTTTCCCCTTCCCCTCTTCCCCTCCTCGCCCGTCACCCCCTCAGACAACCAGTTTGGCGCACTTTTCTTGTAATTTTCTAGCCAAACACAGGCTAAACAACAACAACAGCAACATCAACAAGGCAAACAAATGAGCGGCACAAAAAAAATGAAAAGGACTTTTGACTTTTTCTTTGCGCGCGACGCCACAAGAAAAGGGCACAGAGAAAGCGAGAAAAAAAGCAAGGCAAAAACCAAAAAAAAAAAAGCGAAAAAATATGCCAGCGATTTGACTCGAAAGCCAGAAGATGCCCCACCAAATGGAGCGAACAACAACAAAAAGTGTATAGAAAAGTTAAAAAGTTCCATTGTAGAACAGGGTTTCATTTCTCTGTTGTTTTTTTTTTCTTTTCGGTCTTTTTTTTTTTAGAGGTTGGCGCAGTTTGAGGTGTAAAGTGATATCATTAAAATATTGACATGACAATTTTTACGCCTGCAAATTTGTTGACTGCCTTTTTGTTGTTTACATTGCTTCTACTTCTTATTCTTCTTGTTGTTGTCAGGCAGCGCGTGGCATGCCACACGCAGTGGGGCAAGTAAGCTTAGGCGTTAAATATGCCAAAGAACTTGACAAAACAAAAGTGAAACAAAATGTGTAGAACGTTTAAGAACAAAACGTTTCGTATTTTTTGGTGTCCTTAATGTTTTAGTATTTTGTTGGTATATTTAATTAATGATAAAATACTGATTTGCATTTAGTATGTTTCAATATTCAGTATATTTTTGGTATAGTTATTGCTTTTATTAGGAATCTGCCGTAGTTAGTATCCTTAATTGATTGATATATGTTTAGTATACTTATTTGGTATATTTAAGGAATAATACCACACTGTTTTGAGTTTACTTCCAAGCTGTCTTATTTAGTCTAATCAATTATTTAGTATATTTTTGGTACATTTAGCCGTCGTATTTTGTCTCCTCAATTTTTAAGTATTTTTGTTGGTATATTGTTTCGGTATATTTCAAGAAGTGTGGTATCACCTTTTTTTTTTTTTGCTGTTATCGAAAGCAATTTCTCTATCTGGATTGTTTCCACTTCATTGCTACTGCAGCCGCTTTCGCAATCTCTCTAATGCAAGCCAAACTCAACCGCGTCTCCATTGTGCTCGCCACATTGAATGATTGCTTATTGCCAGCATTAATTCCCGGCCCCAAACAAGCGAAGAAACTCCTCGCGCTGCACTTAGCAAAAAGTACACATTGGGCTCGGGTTTGGGTTTGGGTTTGAGTTTGAGTTTGGGTTGCATTTAAGCATCAATCATTATCATTTGCCATTAAGTGCAGCCGCATCTTGTTGCACGGCTTTTTCTTCTTATGGAGCAACCCCTTTCAACAACTCCAACAGCAACAACAATAGCGAAATGTGCGAACCGCAGAGAGGAAAACCCATCCAGTTGCATTTCTTTAATGTTTTATCACTTCACTTGGCAAACGGCAGACACAGACACAACACACACACACACACACACACATAGGTACATATATACACCCCTGCTTTTACCTGCCACTTATTGCTAGGCTGCTTTTCTTGGCTGCTTCTTTTATTTGAAATCCATTAAATGCTATTTTTGCCAAATGCTCGCCTAACGATTTCTTGAAAAGCAAAAAACGAAATAAAGAGAGTGAGAGAGAGAGAGAGAGAGGAACACACGCAAGTACATAGCTCATTAGTTTGATTACTGGCGCCCCCTGGCGGCAAGCGCGCACTCTCGAAGAAATCCATTGGGTGCCAGCAAGCAAGCGAGCAAGCAAGAAAGCAACAGCAACAACAACAACAACAAGAACAGCAACTCCAGACAAACTCGACAATGCGACAACCCAAACACAGCTGTGATAAATGCACTCGCCTGACAACTAAATCACTTACGTGTGTGCGCCCAACATTCAGATTTATCTGTTACACATGTTCATAAATATGCGACAATATTTTGTGACGCCGCCCAAGCAACAGCAGCAGATTCAAAATCCAAAAATGAGTTTAGTTTTGCCCAAAAAGCAGCACGAAGTTTTAATACACTACACAAAACCAATACAAAATTTGCACATTTGCAAGCTAACTTTCAAATTAAAGAAATTCTCAATAATAATAATATTAAAGTAAATTAATTCCCAATTTAGTAATTTGCAACTTAATTTCTCAACTTTGCCAAATTGCGCTTAAGAATCAATATGCCCCGCAGCAAAGGATAAGCCAAAAGCGAAATAAAGGAAACTGTGCAAATATGATCGACAGCAGAACAGAAAGAGAAAGAGCAAACAAAACAGAAATGAGATAATGTGAAATGTTAAATGGAATTGCAACAGTTGTTTGTTGTTAGAGACTGTCTTGCATAGCGACTTCTCCACTCTGTTTGTGTTTGTGTTGGCTGAAAGCGTGTTTATTTTTTCGCAGAAGTGCAATTCAGCTAGACAAAGTGCATGAAGCGCGAGCGTGCGTGTAAAAATAGCGATGGGGCCAACCATGGGTTAAACAACAGCAACAACAACAACAACAGTGGCAACAAGCATAATTCAAACAACAACTAAAACAATAATACATATCTATAGACAATGCTGCAAATTGCAAACAAATTAGCAGCACCAACAAAAAAGAAACCACAGCTAAAACACTTCCGTTTCGATTTAGTAACTATATATAGTATATACTAGAAATGCTGTTTGAGGAAAAAAACAAGAACTGACACGTTCAGTTTTGTAGATTATTGTTTACTGTTGTTCTGGTTTTTGTTTTATCACGGCGCAAACAAACGCAAATCGCAACTAAAACAACGAAGCTGTTGATACACTCTCCGCATCATAGTTAGAGAACGCTGTAGAGCATTCAGAAAGAGGCTTTGTAAAATGCTGCTGATAAGCCGAGTTCCGATGGGAACACACAGAGGAAGTTGGATTGATTTCCATACAGTTTCAGAGAACTATGGGAATCTTTGGCCCGATAATATTGTATCATAACACAACAAAAAAAAAAAAAAACCACAGTGTGTGTTTGTGTGGTTTTCTATATTCGTTTTTATCGCTGGTTGTCAAAAAAAAATTCATATATTTATATACAAAATATTATTATGAACAAAAGAAACAAAAATTGTTTATCGAACACCAGCGTAGTATATATGACAGAAAAAAAATAATATGCTTGTGATGTTTGCTTTGTCGCTGGCAAACCATATTGAATTTTATATTTTAATATTCTGCGGTTAGTCGCCAAGTTGTTGTTGTTGTTGTTTTGTTTTTAATATTTATCCTAACACTTGTCGCATAAAGCAAAAAAAAAAACAACACACTGATATTCATATAAATTATCAGCTAATGAATGTCATGTGAGAATTATGCATAAAACGGAAACATTGTGGTAGGAACAATTCACGAATTCGCTGTGGTCAAATGCGAGTGCACTCGAAAGTACTACATCGAATGCTGTTTAAAATCCATCCCGCATTTGCCAGCATAATGTGATAGATAATGATAATAACTAGCAATAATCATAATTTTCATGCACAAATTCGATTTGTGCTTATCATCGCGTGACGCGACTCAACTCAACTCAATTCAACTCAACTCGAATTCAAATCGAAATCGAAATCACCCGAAGTACGAGTATGTATGTTAGATGGATGATGAGCTATCAAAATTGTATTGCTCGACTTGACGGATGGCTTTTCAACTAATTAGAAATTAAGCATAGACACAACACAACACTACAGACTTCTCGAACCCGCACAATAAATTTCCATAGTTTTGCAAGAGACAGACAGACAGAGAGAGAGAGAGAGAGTGAGAGCGAGAAAGATATCTGACGCACTTGGGCAAATTTTGTGTGAAAAATCCAGAACGTCATCATGGTTATTGAAAGTGCTATTTATTGTTATTATTATTATTATTAGGCATTCAACAGTTCTCTGTCATATTTACAAAGTCATACCAAAACAACAACAACAAAAAATGTCTGCATTTACTATCGAGACGAGAATACATATATATATATAGAGTATAGTATTAGCTCTTTATTGTGTTTTGAGTGCAAACATTTGTGTACACGTGTGTGTTTGCTTTTAGTGAGACAATTGAGTTTATTTTTAAAAATTCAAATTTGAAATCAAGCGGAAAATCCGCAGCGAGGCCAACACAAGTTGGCTAAAATTAAACCAAATTAGCCCCAAAACGAACACACAACAACCACAAAAAGAAAAAAATCGACAGCAACTGTGCAAACATGATCGATAAACGACTTAGAAACGAAACGACAACAAAAAAAAAAAAACTCTAATCTTTCGGTACCCAGTAACAGATCCCAATACCATTATCGAGGACAGCTTCAACGCGTCACTGATCTCTGTCCAGATATGTGTCTAATTTACTTATCTGTGTGTGTGTGTATTTGTTTAGGCGTGGCAATCATCAATATTAATAAGAATAGATTAATAATAATGCTGCTGGAGAGTGAGAGCGAGAGAGCGATAGTCGAATATTTGATTAGACAAGTGTCAAGGCAGCTCAATTCATTTATAACATTTGTTGTTTTATTTCTATTCGATTCGTATTAATAATATTCATCATAATCATCCCAAAACACACATCTCACACACACGCACATCTAATTTATAATGATTTTGAAATTTCGTTGGGCTCTTTCAAATTATTGGCGATTATTAAAATTTAGTATGATTTCAATTTCAATTTCAATTGGAGCGCAAAGTTTCTTTGAGTTATTCAAATTTTCAATGTTTCAGTGTAAACGGGTGAGCATCCTTACTAAAGCGAAGCTTTAACACAAAGACAGAGAGAGAGAGAGAGAGACAGAGCTTTTGTAATGCAGTTGCAGTTGAGCTTAAAGCTCTGCAGCGGCAAACCAACAAACGAACTTTACTTATTCTTTTTCATCTCAATTCAAATAAATTTTATGGTTTGCTGCTGCTGCTGCTGCTGCAACACACAATTGCAATTATTCAATTCAAATCAATCAGCAACAAATCGCATACACGCCCACACACACACACACTCACACACATACTGGTAGAGACATTGAGCTTAGTTTAGAACTGCCTGCAATGATTTAAGTTGCTGTCGTTATCATCGTTTCGCTGCCTCCGCCTCAGTTGCGTCGCTGCTGATTAAAGTGAAAAACAGTCATTATCATGCACACACACACAAACACACACACATACACATGCCTTTGCTCGCTCGCTTGACTTGCTGTCGTCGCTTGTTCGACCAATTGCGGATAAATTCAATTTATTTATCGCATATGGATTTTGATCAGCGCTCGCGCTCGCTTTCCACTCTTCGCACTCCCTCCCCCTATAAGCTAAGCAGGCAGTGAAAAGAGGCTAGCAATAGTACACACTTAGTCACTGTGTCCATCTCACTTGGATAAACGCTGCTGCGCTTTGGCTTCTGTGTCTACTGCTATTGTTGTGTGTGTTGTTGTTGTTTGGCTTGTCTGGGACACATTGACTGATTGTTGATTGCTGACAGTATTTTTATTAGTAGCAGCAATAGCAGCAGAGTATATATTTAGTATATACCGACATACATACATATGTATGTATAGAGAGCTATAGTTTAGTGGCTTCTGTTCTTCTCGCTTGTCGTACTATTTGTATGGTAAATGGCGATTTTGATTTTTTTAAATTGATTATTTCCTTATTTTCGTGTACCAGTTGCTGCCATTAGTCGTTGTTAGTTGTTGTTGTTGTAGCTTGCGCTAGTTTGCTGCGGTTCGGTTTGGTTTTTAGTCTTCTTCTTCATCTTCTTTTATTTATGTATTTGATTTGATTGTTGTTTGCCATGTGATTTACATGCAATTTGTGCGCTTGTGCATGCCCATCATCATCATCATCATCATCAGCAATTGGTTGTTGTCTTTGCTAAGCCAGTGATCTCATTTGCAAAGCTGACAACAGAATCAAACAAAAAAAAATACTGAATATGTTGAGACGCGGCTCGTTGATTTTTGCAATTGACTTTCACTTGTCACTGCGATTAGAATACCAAGTCTCTTCTCTCTCTCTCTCTCTCTCTATAATAATAATCACATAATAACATTTTCTAACAACTTTTTTCTCTCTTTTTCTTTGCAGGTAAGCAAGTCATCCTTACACACATCGCTGACTAGCGTAAGTACTTAAATAAAATACTACGTTCATATGCAAGATATTTTCATGACAAGTCAGCAAAGAATAAATAGCGAATAACAAGCTGCTTAAAAATCCATTTGGCACTTCATAAATTGCCACATGCTGCAATTGCGTTTTGTCTAATTACAGGCAATTAAATTTGTGGCAACTCTGGCATCAATTTTTTTTTTTTGTTCGTCTCGTTTTTCGTTTTTGGGGGCAGCACAAATTTCGTCTGTCCGCCTGATTTATGGTTAACAAATAACTTGGCAACTTTGCAGTCAACTTGTCAAACTGTTTTTCCCTGCTGATATTTTCTGATTCCGTTTCTGATTCCTTTGCCTCTATCTTCCATCTTCCATCGCCCATCTCTACTTGTGGTTTGATATGAATAATTACGTAGTATGGCCCAAAAACTTGTGACCATCAATTTAGACGCCTTGTCAGCTGGCCAACACCCACAGAGACATGCACAGACATGCAGAGACATGCAGAAAATTGTCAATTTGAGTGCAAAAATTGAAAAATTGAATTACAACTCAAGTTGTCCGAATCCCATTCCCATTCCCAATCCCATCTCCCGAAACAGTCATTAAAATATAATTACAATTATGATGCGTATATCGTGAAATTATTTAATTTGCAAGCAAATTAAAATGCAATTATCAATAGCAATTTAATTGCTTTAATTTAACTAATTGTTATCGATAATTCATCAACTTAGGGTATTTGCTAGTCTGTCATTCTATCATCTGTCGGCAAAAGGCAAAAGTCAATTACAAGCTTGAACGGAAATTTAGGATTTCAATTTGGGCAAAGAGTAGGAAAACGAAGCAAAGAAAGTTTATTTTGTGGGTCTGTCAATAAATCAAATTGCACATTTATTAATTGAGCATTAAATTGACATGCAACTCGCAATCTAGCTCCCACGGCCAAAAATAGAATTAATTAAAGATGCATTATGAATTTATTGCTGATTGCGCATTTCATGTCTGATCTACGTGCTGTGAAATGTGCAAAATGATAAGCACAAAGCAGCTTTTTATCTTCTCGATGCAACGTGAAGCAACGACAAACAAGGAAATGACCCATAAAAGAAATTCAAGACAGAGAAAAAGCAAAAGAAAAAGAAAAGACGCCACTTGCAATTACATACACAATTGATTTCTAATTAAAACCAAATGGCAATTTGATGAAATGTTCCCCAAAAGAATAAAATGGGGGAAAAATGGTAGATGGAAATGGAAATGAAAATAATTATTGACGCCATGCATTTAACGTAACGGCGCAGCCATCAAATTCAGGCTACAATTAAAAAAGGCTAAGCGTTAAAATCGTTCATTTTCGGCCAGCTAAATGCAATTGGGGCGAGTCTAAGATTCTTTTTTTTCTCCTTTTTTTTTGTTGGTTTGCCCTGACTTTAATTAGTTTGCTACGCTGTCGCTTCAATTTTGACGCAGTCAGTGAAGGAAATACCAAGAGAAAAAAATAAGAAACCGCAAAGATGTCTTCGTTCATGTCGTCAGCTTCTTCATCATCCGCATCGTCAACGCAAATTACGCGTCGTCAAAATAATTGCCGTGGCTCTCCGTCCGTCTGTCTGTCCGTCTGTCTGTCCTTCATCTTCCTCTTCTTCGCACAGTGGTAGCACAAATATAAACTTGAAGCTATCGATATGCAACGTTCGACTTCGACTTTGACTTCGACTTGCGCAATTAAAATAAGCTCGCTTTTTGTGTGTAATTTCATTTTTATCCTTCGCTTCGTTTCTCTTTTTATGGATTTCGCCAATTGGCATTTCACGTTAATAGAAAATGAAATTGTCATCAAATGAAGATTGAGCTTGAGCCGCAGACGAGCCTGCAGCAAATCCAATTAGAACTTGACGCTCCAAATCAAATTAGAAACCATCTGTCCAGCAAACATCTCTGACTCTCAACTCTCGTATCTCGTATCTCGTCTCTCGGCTTGGTTTTTGTCGGCACAACTTCAAGCGAATCAATAAAAATACCAAAACGGGGGAAAAAAAATGCAAACAAATTAAGTCGCTTTAAGCAAATAATTTATTTGCTTATGTTTGTCAAACATGAAGCGGAAGTGCAGCAAAAGTTCTTCTGCTTTTTGTAATCTCAATTGTCATTGCGCATACGTCACGTGTGACGACTTTAAGTAGCTTTTTATGTAGCCACACATGAACAAAAAAAAAAATGGTAGAGAACAAACAAAGACAAATACTAGATAGAGAAGCCAGTCGCTGATTATATGGGCGTGTGTGTGTGTGTCAGAGAGGGGAGGAAAGGGGGGGGGCGTGGCATGGCGGTTAAAAAACACACAGAACGAGGCAAAAAACAAAAAAAAAAAGGAATTGTAAATAAATACAAGGAAGGAAGTTGAAACCATTAGAAAATGCCAACGAGCTGCACAAACAAAGCAGCGGCAGCAGTCACGCCCCCAACTGCCGCCCCTCCAAACTGGCCAAGAGAGTCCTTCACGTCCTGATGCTGATATTAAGGTGTTTGTGGCGCTCCTTTTTTTTTGTTTGGTTTTTTGGCTACATCCCGTGGCATATTCATATTTTTATATCTAAAACAGAGGGAAAAAATAAAGAGAACAGAGCAAGGACAACGATGATGATGATGATGATGATGCCTTACGAATGTTTGCTAGAGATGTTGATTGGCATTGCGTTTTTGGCCGCTTGCAAGAAGCGGACTAAGCGATGGGTAAGGTTAGGGGTTAGGGTTAAGGGGTTTTACTCTGTGGCACGGTCCGTTGGCCCGGTTTGTGTCTGCTCACATCACATCACATACATATACGAGTATATATTGATGATGCGGGCAAAGAGACAAAAACTCGACTCTCCGACTCTGCTGCTCTCATAAATTATTGTCTAGACTATGATTTTAACGTTTTTTGATTATGAAAGACCCCCCTCCCCTTTCGCTGAAGAAGTAGCTGCTCCCTTCCCCCCTCCAAGCCCCTGTTCACCACACACACTTCTCACTTCTTTGGTTTGCTTATTGTGCAGAGAGAGAGCGCAGCAATATATAAAATAAAAATTGCTGGCATAACCTTTTTTGTGAGTGTTTTTTTTTTGTTGTTTTGTTGTTTTGCGGACTTTTTGTGTTTTTGCTGTGCTGCGTGTAGATATCATATCAATAAGCAAAAGGATTAGACATGTGACTGCCCCGTGGACCAGTCACCGTACCACCCACCCACTGTCTCCCTTTCCCATGCAGCGTTGCTTTTTTGGGGATCGACTTTGTAGTCGCCGTTTGTGCTTATCGAGGGTAGCACTTGAATACAACGAATGAACAAATGAACGATATATATGTATGTATGTGTGTGTGTGTTTGATATTTTTATGATACTCACTAGCTTGCTAGCTGGGCAGAAATATGAATAAAAGTCAAAAAATGCGAATTGCGGTGGAATGGTTCAGACAATTATTAAGCAAAAGTTTAACGAATTAGAAACAAAATGGGCGACTCTGAGTGGACAGAAATGAGGAACGGACACAGATTGTAGAATTGTGGGAGGAGAAGGACACACACACAGAGCTTTGATTAAAATGTATAACTTGCTGCACGTGTGTGTGAGTGAGTGAGTATTCCCCCTCTCTCTGGAGTTATTGCTGTCTCTGTCTCAGTCGTCTACACATAAATATGAAAGCAACCCGGCGAAAGCACTTCAATGGCAGTCCACTTCCCCTCACTTCCTCTTTCTCCAGCTAGCCCACGCACAAAATTCTAGACAATAAAATCGAAACATAAATCGAAAATTGTAAAATTCGAATAAGAAATTGCGGCGCGTAAAAGGGTTTCTCCTCCTCCTCCTCCTCCTCTCCTTGCCACCTTCGCTCTGCGTTCTGCGCCTGGGAATTGTAAAGCTGTCAAATTTTAATTACAAAACTTTATAATCCAAAAAATACAACAGCAACAACAACAAGAAGAAAAAGAAGACGAAGAAGAAGAAGTAGCAGAAGACAAACGCACAAATGCGAGCGCGAGAGCGTCAGCGCCACCTAGCGGCGGTTGGGGGCAGCAAAAGCACGAGCTGTCGGTTTTGCTCCCAAATCAATTCAATAACTGTACCCGTTACTTTGTGCGTGTGCGTGTGTGCGTAACTGAATGACTGTTTGACTGACTGAATCATTAAATGAATGCCCCACTCACTGACTAACTGACTGACTGACAAACTGAACAAAGTGTCTGTCTGTCTTGCGTCTCTCGTTTCGTTTCGTTTCGTGCCAAGTTCAGTTCGAAAATTGTTTGATTTATGCCTTTGAATTGTTGTAAATTGCCAAGGTGCTCCCCCTTCCCTTTCCTCACCCCCTTCTCACCATCTCTCCGACTCAGACTTTTGCTTCAACTCCATTTGAGCCTCGAGCTATTGACAAATAATGAAAAATTGAAAATTACCTGTAAGTTGTTTGTGTTGTTTTCGCTTTGCGAGCTTATGAATGCTTACGAATACACTCATGAGTGCACTCGTAAATACATATAACCAATGATAATATGCATATTCGATCAGTGGCAAACAAAGTCAGCGAATACACTCATGACTGCGAGTATGAGTAATGAATACACTCATGAGTGCACTCATAGCCAATAATAAGATGCATATTTGATCAGGTGCAAACTAATCGTCTGCCGAAAAGCGAATGCACTCATGAGTGTGCGGGTGCGAGTTCTGAATACACTCACGAGTGCACTCATAAATACACAGAGCTAATAATAAATAATATGCATATTCGATCAGTGGCAAACAAAGTCAGAATGTGAGTATGAGTTATGAATACACTCATGAGTGCACTCATGAATACACGTAGCCAATGAGAATATGCATATTCGATCAGTCGCAAACAAAGTCAGCGAATGTACTCATGAGTGTGCCGGTGTGAGTTATGAATACACTCACGAGTGCACTCATGAATACACATAGCCAATAATAATATGCATATTTATGAATCAGTTGATCAATGGCAAACAGATTCGCAGAAGCGAATACGAATGCACTTATGAGTGTGAGTGTACTCAGACTGGAGCTTTGTTGTCTTTTGTTGCAAATTGCCAACTTGGGCATTGCCAGCTGCCAACAGCAACAGCAACAACAACATCAGCAACAACAGCATCAACAACAACAATGACAACAATAGCTTTTGGCGTCAAAGCTCTCTGGGGTGCACTTGGCAGCAGCCTCAGCAGCAGCAACTTGCAACAGCCCCCTTTTTGCCAATGCGACACTTGAAACAATCAAAAATCAATGACAGCTACAAAAACTGTGGAAAAATTGTTGAGGACATTGAGACGACAGCGAATGCTTCGCCTCTGCCTTTGCCATCGTCGTTGCCTTCATTCATCCATTGCTGCTCTTTACTCATTTGTCTTTTGGCTTTTTGGAAATTAACAACACACGCCGTCTCCCCTCCCTCCCCCTCCCCCTTCTCGAGAACGCGCTTCAAGTTTGCGCTGCTTGAAAAGTAACCCCTTTTTTATGTGGCTCTAAAGCTATCTCTAACTTCATCTGTCTCTGTCTCTTCCTCTGTCTCCATTTTATATATATATCTCTGTGTATATATATATTTTAAAATTTTTATGCCCGAATGAATTTTAATTCCTTTGACGGTTGCTTTTGGCAGCATTGGCAGCTGGCGTGCCTAAAAGGCTGCAGCACACTCACAAAAAATACAAAACTCCAACGTCGCGCTCTCTCTCTCTTTCTATGTGTGTGTGTGTGTGTGTGTGTGTGTCTTCTTCT
Organism: Drosophila niveifrons; assembly: GCA_035046325.1. Classification (NCBI taxonomy): domain Eukaryota; kingdom Metazoa; phylum Arthropoda; class Insecta; order Diptera; family Drosophilidae; genus Drosophila; species Drosophila niveifrons. The sequence goes on along the minus strand of JAWNOC010000063.1, from coordinate 11,049,999 downwards.
TCTTTGATTGCTTATTGTTAATTTGTATTTGTGTATTGGTCATGTGTGTGTGTGTGTGTGTGTGCATGAATTCTGAGATGTTGCTCGCTCGCTGATTAAACCCTTTTTTTACCCTAGCCATATATGAATGAATGTGGCAATCACACACACACACACACACACACATACATATATACACATGAGTGTATCTTAATTCCTTTTGGCGTTTTATGCATCGACCCAAGCAATTCGCCCACCTGCTGCCACACACACACACACACACACACGCACAACCGTCAACGTCTTTTGCCTTCGAGTGTTTGTTATTGTTATGCGTGTGTATGTGTGTGTGTGTGTGTGTGTGTCTCTTCTGTCTGTGTGTGTGTATTGACTGCTTTGTCAATTGTTTGTTGGAGTGTGGGGGCGGGGAAGGGGAAGGGGGCAGCTGTTGACTGTCTCCCAGTTCAGTTTTTGTTGGCTGCCTGGCAATTTTGTTAATTACAAATCGTTTGCTTTTGCCTCTATGCTAATGTCTCTGCCTGGGACATCAAGCAAGCTCCCCCGCCCCCCTCTCCTTCCCTCTCTCTCTCTCGCTCCCCAACAGCCGCTTGACTACCATGTGTGTGTGTGTGTGTCTATTTTTGCATAACTTACGCAACTTTTTACAATTCTGACAGCTCCCCCGCAGCCCATTGAAATCAGGCAAGGGTTGTTCTTCTATTATATTTTTGTTATACAAGTATGTTATCGTACACACATCTGCATATTCCTAGACACACACACACACACACACACACTCACATATTTATAGACTCTCGCCGGCCTAAAAAACCGTCTTGGGCAATGCCAAACGCAAAACCAACGCCAATTAACAGCTGGCCAGTTGTTGCTGGACTGTCAGTCAATGTCCAAAAATACAACTACGATACAATACGATACGATACTATGCGATGCGATGCGATACCCCCAAGTGGTTGTCGGGCGAGTTTTCATGCCACAACATTTTTTGGGTAACTATTTCTTATTGTTGGAAAAATGTAAATTTTCATAATTTCACAGTCAATACTTTGCATAGAGCCGAGAGCTCTCATTCCATGGCTTCATAGTTTTTGTTTGATTGCTGCCGTATATGCTGGAGACAGAGAGAGAGAGAGAGAGGGGAGCTACAGGCTGGCAGGCGGGCAGGCAGCCAAAAGTTTTCCTCAAAGGGTTGCAAAATGATTTTTGAGTTTGTGTCGAAAATCCCAAAAAGTTGATTTATCGTTTTAATAATTCTTCAACAGCAGCAAATGGGACGGAGACTTAATATTAAATGAAATGAAATCGAAATGACAAAAATGCACTCCAACTAATCATGTTTGAAGCCAACGTTGCCAAACTTCAGCGCAGTTGCCAATTTTCACAAATGATTAAAGCTTACAAGAAATGCTCACTTCGTTTTAATTGTGAATTTTTAAATCAGTTCTACATGAATTCAATTAGTTTGCAACGTTGCCAAACTTAAACTCAATATTTAAAACAGTTCTGGAAATGAAATTAGTATGCAGCGTTGCTTGCACTGTTGCCAAACTTCAGTGTATTAGTTTTGTTAGCATATAATTTGCTTTCGAACAGTCTTTGGATTATTAATGAACTCAAGACACACGCACAACCCTTGGCATGTTCATACACATGTGTGCCGCATGCTAATTGCGTTTATTTAACAAAACAAAATTTTTACATTTTCCAGTGTTTTTGCTGGGCTCTTGCATTGGGGGGAAAAACTGAACTCAATTGAGTTGGCAATTAGATGGCTGCCAAGGCAAAGGGGGATTTCATATATATATTTTTTTTTATTTTATTTTATTTTTTGAGAGAGGTGAATGGGGTACACACATACACAACATTTTTATGCAATTAATTTGAGTCGTCGTCGTCGTCGTTTGCGTCTTGTCATTTCTTGTCTACACAACTTGGGGGTTGGACTCTAGAAGTTGTCCTTAGTCCTTAGAAGCTCCGCTCACATGTCGTCTCGTATGCTAATGAAAAATCGAACACGCAACTTAATGTTGAGGGTTGGGCCTGGCTTTTGATTGATAATGAAATTAACTGACTCACTGACTGACTGAACTTGTAAAAACTGCTTAGCATTTGTTGGCATGACATGAGGCCATGTGTGGGGTAGATGGGGTAGAACACACATGTTTACCATTTTCCTCGTTGTATTTATGTTTATGCGTTTTTAATGCCAATTATGTATTATTGCTGTTGCCAACATTTGTTTATGGCCAATAATCATAATCTGGCATATATGGTTGCCTATTAACTCTCTTATTGATAAAATAGAGCCCAGGCCAAAACTTTTGCCAATCATTTCTGTTGTTCGTTGTTCGTTGTTTGTAGCGTATGAAGACAAAAATACGGCAATGACACGCAAATTACCAATTGGCTTTATGTTGATTAGGCTGCTCGGAAATCGGAATTCGGAAATCGGGAATCGTTGGGTACAGTCAGCGACAAAAAGTCCACGTGGCAAGTTTGTTGAAGCCTGTGTGCCTTTGCTTTTGCCTTTGCCTTTGCCTTTGGCATATGCGTCAATTAAAAACCGCGCCATTAAATTAATTTTAATCACATAATAAGAAATACACACACACACACACTCGCACATGTATGCCACATATGGCTGTCATTAAAAAATTTTGTTGCATACCGCACGGCGAAAAACTTTATCTTGTCAACTTTGTTGCGCCGCCAAGCCGTGGCACGTCTCTCTCACACACACACACACACACACACCTGTCTCGTATGTCTCTCACGTCTCTCTCGCTCTCTTGCTCTTGTTCTTCCTCTTCCCTTCGGTGCTGTCGTTGACGCACTTAAGAAAAATTCCCTTGTCAAATTTGCCAATTATCATATTTTCATCAAACAAACAAAGTTCCCAAAAACTCAAACGCTTGCTGGCGGCGCTTTTCCCTCCCCCTTCTTAACCCGCATATTGTACCTATGTGTGTGTACCATCATATCCTCTACACCTGTGGCTGTGTGTATGTGTGTGTGTGTGTGTGTGTCTCCGGCAATCAGCGACGTCGTCGGTCCTTCGTACTCGTTGTTAATTTTATTAAAAATTATTTTATAACTCTCGAACTTTTGCACATACGCGACGCGACTCACCTCTTTGTCAGTCTCTCTCTTTCACTCTCTGAGACAGTCTCCCCCTTAAATATTGATGTGTGCAATTATAAAATAAAGCACAACAATAGAGACAGACAGCAAGCTGATAGACAATAATCAGAAAGTTTGCAAGCAACTTTACCCAGTTTAAAGCATCAAATTGTGTTTGAACTTTACTCAAAGTTAAACGATGATTACTTATGCATTGCTCTTCTTCACTTGCAGATTAAAGCACTTTTGGATGAGCTGCAACGCCTGCGCGCTCTGGAGCAAACTCACCTGGTACAAATCCAAAGGCTCGAGGAGCACTTGGAGGTGAAGCGACAGCACATCATGCGTCTCGAGGCGCGTCTCGATAAGCAACAGATCAACGAGGCATTGGCCGAGGCAACTGCATTGGCAGCCGCTGTCAATGCGGCAGCCACCAACAACAACAACAATACCAACAACAACAACAATAGCAATAGCAATATCAATAATAACAACAACACAAACAGCAGCAACAACAACAATCACAGTAGCCAGAGCAGTGAACACAACAATGAGACGACATCAGCAGCAGCAGCAGCAGCAGCAACAACAACAGATCTGACATCGACTCATCAGCACGATGATGACGATGACGATGATAACGATCATGAACACAATGAGCTGCGCGATGACGATGAGGATATGGAAATCACCAGCAACGATCAACAGCAGCAGCAGCAGCAACAGCAATCATCAGTTGCCAACAATCGTCGGCATATGGATGATGAGGAGGATGGCGAGGAGCAGGATACTGAAATGTCCAATGCCACAGCCACAGCGGAGAGCAATGAGCTGAAAATCAAAAAGGAGCACCAGTGAGTAGAAAGCAGTTTAATCTTACAAGTTTCTAACCTCAAAATGCAAAATTGTGTTTCATTTGCATTTTATACTATTTCAATTTTTTTCATTGTAATACATTTCTAACCTCAAAATGCTAAATGGTGTTTTATTTCCACATTGTACCGCATTTCAAATTGGCATTATTTATGTTTCATTGTTAAACGTTTCTAACCTTAAAATACTAAATTGTGTTTCATTTCCATTTTGTGCCGAATTTAACTTTGCAGTCACTTATGTCTCATTGTCATTACATTCCTTCTTCTCTTCAACTTTTTTGCCTCACAATGCAATTTTAATTCGCCTCTCATGTTTCAACGTAATACATTTCTAACCTCAAAATGCTAAATGGTGTTTCATTTCCATATTGTACCGTATTTCAATTTGCCTTCATCTATGTTTCTTTGTAACACATTTCTAACCTTAAAATACTAAATGGTGTTTCATATTCATTATGTGCCGAATTTAACTTTGCATTCACCTATGTCTTATTATCATTACATTCCTTCTTCTCTTCAACTTTTTTACCTCAAAGTGCCATTTTAATTTGCCTCTATTCATGTTTCATTGTTACACATTTCTAACCTCGAAATGCAAAATGATGTTTCATTTCCATTTTGTACCGAAATTGTGTTTGCATTCACCTATGTCTCATTATCATTACATTTCTTCTTCTCTTCAACTTTTTTACCTCACAATGCAATTTTAATTCGCCTCTCATGTTTCAACGTAAAACATTTCTAACCTCGAAATGCAAAATGGTGTTTCATTTCCATATTGTACCGTATTTCAATTTGCCTTCATCTATGTTTCTTTGTAACACATTTCTAACCTTAAAATGCTAAACAGTGTTTCATTTCCATTTTGTGCCGAATTTAACTTTACATTCACTTGTGTCTCATTGTCATTACATTCCTTCCTCTCTTCAACTTTTTTTACCTCACAATGCAATTTGAATTGGTCTCTATTCATGAAGCAAAATAATGTTTCATTTCCATCTTGTACCATTTTAATTTGCATTTACTTATGTCACTACCTTTCTTCTTTGCTTCATAATTCTAAGCTTAAAATGCATTTTACCTTTACTTATGTTTCATTGCCACTGTGTTCCTCTTTGCCTTCTCTCTCAACAGCAGTCCACTGGATCTGAACGTGCTCAGTCCACAGTCGGCCCTCGCCGCTGCCGCGGCCGCAGCAGCCGCCGCAGCCTGCGCCAACGATCCAAACAAATTCCAAGCTCTGCTGCTGGAACGCACCAAGGCGCTGGCTGCCGAGGCGCTCAAGAATGGCGCCAGCGATGCGGTCAATGCCAACAGCGATGGTGAGTACCCAAAAAAAAACGAAGAATACAAAAAAAGAAAAATGCGTGTTTTCCACTTCCGGTTATGTTGCAGTTGTTGTTTGTTGTTGACAAATGCTAATACTCTACTATTCAAATTCAAATTCAATTGCAGTTTTCAGTTTTCAGTTTAGTTTAAGTTGTTTCTTGGTTGGTTTCGTTCAGAGTCAAATGCAACTCTTATCAAGCGCTGAGCTGGCTTTGATTTAACCGGCTTCCAAACAGACTCATTTATGGCTTTATTTGACTCTCGTCGATTTTGTTATCGGCTCGACTTGCGGCGCCAATTTTTATAGCCCCTGCAGACAATTCTTAACTCTTTCCTTTCCTTTCCGTTCTGTTCCGTTTCGATTGCAATTCGTTTTGTGTATTTTTTTCTGATTTCTTCTTTTTTATTTTACAAATAAATATTTGCATTAAAAACGTCGATGTACGTTGTCATTGTTGTCCTTCTCTCTATCGTTGTTGTTGTTGCTGGTGTGTGTTGTGTGTTGTTGGTTTTGTTGTTGTTGCTCTGCATGTTTATCGATACTATATTTACCTCAACAAAAGCCAAAGCACACACACACACACATATACAACAGTTGACAATCATCATCATTATTACAAGCGAAGAAGGTTTTACGATCATCAGCAACAACAACATCGCTCTTTCTCTCTCTCTCTCGCTCTTTTATATGTCTATTTCTCTTTCTCTATCTGTGTCTCTTTGAATATGAGTCTCTATATATATATATAATATACAAACACAGACACACACACATTTTCTTTGTTGTTTTGTTGTTCGAATTGGCAAAAAGCGAAAAAAAAATACAGTGCAAAAATGTTGGCATAAAAAACATGCAAATTGAAAGCAAAATCGAAAACAAGAAATTTTGATTAATTTTTGGCGTTTTGTTCCATGGATGTTGTTGAACTCAGTATATACCAAAAAACAAAATATAAATACCACAAATATCAGAAAAATTCCAAAAACAAAATAAAAAAAAACATAAAACGTATTTTATGATCAATGATAAGTAGCAACAACAAAAGGCACAACTTATTTGTTGTTTCCCGCAGAGCAACAACGTGCAACCAGCAACGTTGTGGCAACAGCAACAACAGTAGAAGAAGAAGCCACAGCAGCAGCAAAAGCAACAGCAGCAGCAGCAGCAACATCAGCGAGCAACAAGCAAGAAAATGAAACATTGCCCGATGCCAGTCTGCAGCCAAAGCTCGAAATCATTGACGACGATGTCGTTGCTGCCGATCAGGGGCAGACGCTGGAAGAGCAGCTCGTCAATAGCTATTGGAGGCGTGGCTTTGAAACGACAACAGCAACAGCAGCAGCAGCAGCACAAGCAACTGTTGCTGGGAGCAAAACGCCAACAATTTATCAAAATGCCAATGCGGTGCAGCAGCAGCAGCAGCAGCAACTGTTGCCGCCTCCGCCACCGCCGCCGCCATTGCAGCAGCAACCACAACAACAGCACTATGCCTCGCCACAACAACAACAACAACAGCAACAACAGCCATATCAGCAACAACAACAACAGCAGCAGCAACATGGACCATCGTCCACTGTGCTACTCAGTCAATTGGTTAACTCAACTTTCTCACATGCCAATCACTCCTCTTGTTCCAATTCCAAATCAAATCGCCTAGATGCCGGACCACTTTCACATCCCCATCACCAGCAGCAGCCACATCAGCAACAGCAGCAACAGCTGCCACATCAGCTGCAACAGCAACATCACCTCAACAGCAGCAATAGCAGCAACAGCAGCAACGATCCCTTGGCCCATCATCATCAACAGCAGCAACAGCAGCAGCAGCAGCAACATCATCATGCACATGGCCAACATCATTTGCATCACTTGCATCACAACGATTCGAACTCATCCAGCGCCAACAGCACACCCAACAGCACCACAGCTCAGCTGGCGGCGAGCATTGCCAACACGCTCAATGGCAACAAGTCGCTGTTGCAGGCTGCGGCTGCGGCCAATGTGGCTGCCGCCGCCGTTGCCGTTGGCGAGGACAACAACAACAGTCTGACACCGAATGCGAATGCCGCTGTCGCCGCAGCGGCGATGGCTGCACATGCTCAGCATGCCGCCGCCTTGGGTGCACCCAATTTCTTGCCCAGTCTGCCCAGTTTGCCAGCGTTTCAATTTGCTGCCGCCGCCGCTGCCGGCCAAGATGCGCGGACGCATTTCCGTTTCGCCGACGCCGAGTTGCAGCTGCAGCCGGGTGTCTCGATGGCCGGCCGTCTCGGTGAGTCGCTCATACCCAAGGGCGATCCCATGGAGGCCAAGCTGCAAGAGATGCTGCGCTACAACATGGACAAATATGCGAATCAGGCACTCGATACGCTGCACATATCGCGACGAGTCCGTGAGCTGCTCTCGGTGCACAACATCGGCCAGCGGCTGTTTGCCAAATACATTCTCGGCCTCTCACAGGGCACCGTCTCGGAGCTGCTGAGCAAGCCGAAGCCGTGGGACAAGCTCACCGAGAAGGGGCGCGACAGCTACCGCAAGATGCATGCCTGGGCCTGTGATGACAACGCTGTCATGCTGCTCAAGTCCCTCATACCCAAGAAAGGTGAGTCCCCTTCTACATAAGTATAGTTTAGTTTAGTTAAGTTGGTATTCCTTCTTTTCTTCTTAGCCTCTCTATTTGAATGTTCATCTCATTTTCATTTGCTTTGCTGGCACCCGGCCAGCACATTCGAATGTGAAATTTTAATTATTTTTGATTTTTGCGTATAATCAACAGAGTCGAAGCTTCGCAAGCATTCGTTTTGTCGCCTGTCGCCATACATTTTGGCAAATTTGCACATTAGGCGTCGCAATGTTTTTTTGCTCTCTTGTTGGTTGTCTTGGTTAAGTTTTTTTACGTGTATTGATTAGTCATCAATTAAATGCAAACTGAGGGAGAGACATAGTAGAACACTGAAAGTATTTTTAAAGTTGTTCCACCAAACAACAGAAGACACGCACACGGCAAAGTTAATCAAAGTTTCCCCCCACTCTTTCTCTCTCTCTCTCTCTCTCTGTGTGTTTGTCCAATGCACATGTGTGTCTAAGTGCAGGCAAATGTTGACAATTAATTTATGACGATTACTCATGGCAGCTAAACTAACTCTGTTTACACATTTATGTTCATGCGTGTGTGTGTGTGTGTGTGTGTGTGGCGTCCCCTTTTATTTTTTATACCCGCTACCCGCATAGGGTAAAAGGGTATTTAACTTTGTGTCAACCCCATAAAGTACATTTATTATTGTCCGTCTGTCTGTCCGTCTGTCTATCTAAACACCTAGATCTCAGAGACTATTAGAGATAGAGCCATAATTCTTTTTCGACAGCACTTGTTATGCTTTCACGCAGTTGAAGTTTCTTTAATATTTTTAACATGCTTCCTTCAGTCCCCGCAAATTGACGAAAAGAGATTAACAGACGTAATTGCTAAGCGACAGTCGTGATTTTTGGTACATGCAATAATAACTGTATTTTTAATGATTCCTAGAAATTTGGTTGCGATCTGATAAAAAATAATATTTAAAATATACTTCTGTATGAGATATACTTCTGCCTGAACATCTGGTATATTGTGCACTCTATGGTATATTTTTAATGTAGCACTATATAAATATACCACATACTGCAATATTTTATATATTAATATATATTGTATATTGATACTATATGGAAAATAGAACATATAGCGCAAAATATACCAAATACGACGTTTTAGTATATTTTCAGTATTTTAGTGGTATATTAATTTGGTAGATTTCAAAATTAATACCCACAGCTGTGCTTCCATACAAACATTTTTCAGTATTTTTGCGGTATATTAATTTGGTATATTTTTTCAAATTTATACCGCACTGTTTTGCTTCCATTAAAAATGGATAGCGAGTATCTCACAGTCGAGCTCGCTCTTGTTTTGTTTTTTTTGTGCTTGCCAGTTAATTATAAGCAAATAGGCGCCTAGAAGTAGGCAACACACACACACACAGGCCATAATTATAATAGTGGATAATAAGTGTATCCGCATAATGAATGATGACGATGAGATGATGAAACAAATCGTTGTAATAAATTCACAACGCGATACTTTGAAGTCAAGTTGTTGTGGCGCGTCAATGATTTTTGAATTGTAATTGTTTAAAGCGCGCCTGTGGCATGAGTTTTGGGCGAATATGGAAAATGGAATGGCAACAAATGTGAAATGGCTGAGGCGGGGACTGGGGCGGAGCGGGGCGGGGTGGTAAAGCGACGCGACGCGACGACTGTCGTGACAATTGGTCTGTGAAAGGCTTGAAACAAAATATATATATATATAGTAAAAAACAACACAAGCACAGAGAAAAAAAAAGAAAACAAAACAAACGTGAAGTAGAATTAAATGTAAACAACAACAGCAACAACAACAGCAACAGCAACAACAACAATAAAAAAATGCAACTGCTGCCTTCAACGAGGCATGCAAAACGTTGACGTGCCGAGCGTTTGAAGTCGTCTTTGTGGTGGACAAAGTGCGCGGCAGCCAAGAGGGGGGGACGCAGAAGGGGGGGGAATCATGCACTGTGAAGTTGAGCCAAGGGCGGAGGCGGAGGCGGTGGCGGCGGCGACGATTGGTAAACCAAGTCAAAACCCGCCCACTCAGTGCAAAGTTTTTCGTTTGTTTTTGCTGCGCTCGTTTTAAACATTCTTGTTGTTATATTTTTTTTTGTTTTTTTGTCGAGCGACAATTGTTGCATATTAAGCGGGCAGCAAACTATTGAAAAGTTATAAAATTGTAAATTAAATGAATCAATAAATTGCAACAAAAAGTTTCTCGAAAAGTTGTCCAAAGCAAGAGAGAGGAAGAAAGAGGGAGGGAATAAGGATTGCCAAGAGTGGCATTCAAGTGGTCAATTGAAACTGCGTTTAGCAGTGCAGCAAAGCCAACAACAGCGACAAAGTACAACAAAAAATTCGACGTCATTTTAGCCTCGTCAGACGACGCGTCGTATACGTAATGCCAAATATTTGTACTGTCGACAGCGGTCGCAGCAGCAACAGCAGCAGCAGCAGCAAAGCCAACTCGTTATGGCAGCTAATAATAGTAGCATATTAACACATAATTTTAGCAGACGTCGTCTATTTGTTTTAGCCAACAGCAGCAGCCGAAAAGTCGAACGAAAAGTGCGTAGACCAAAATAGAATAGAAAACGCACGACAAAAAAACGAAAAAACGAAAGACAAAAGAACACAAAAACTGCTCAAACACCACACGCATATGCAATGGGAGGGGAGGGAAGGGGAGGGGAAGGGAGGCGGTGTTAGCAAGGGTAACACAGCCTGTAACAGATCGAAAGAAGCAACAACAAGAAAAGACAAAAGCATTCCAAATGCCAAAAGACAGACGCCGAGAGACAGAGAGAGAGATAGCTGGCAGGCACTTTTATTTGCCGCCGTTTCACAAATTATTTGTCACCAGCCATAAAGCGAAATATGTGCCCCACTGGGTGGTGTGGAAAGAGGGGGAAGGGGGGGTGACCGGGGGGTGCTGACTAAGTGGCCAACAGGCCGTATCAATTCCTGCGCTTTTTGGCCTCATATTTAAGCATTTTTTGTTTTGTTTTTTTGTCGACTTTTTTCGTTCTTTGCTTTGATTGTATTTTATTTAATTTTATTTGATTTTATGAAAATTGCTTTATTCATACGGAATGTGCGCGCTCGGCTATAACAATGGGGCGTGGCCGATGTGTGCGTGGGCAAAAAGCGCAAAGCGCAAAAAAATAATAAACATAAATCAGCGTAAAGCACATTCAACAATTTTTATAAATGTGATTAAATTCCAACAAGAACAAAAACAACAACAAAAGCAAAACACATATATTTGAATATTCAATGGGGGAGGTGGGAAATTGATGGCATAAATCTTTGATTTTGAGATTTGGCCAATGACTCAGAATCGGACTGAGTCGAGTGAACAGCAGCAACAGCAGCGAATACTTCAAATCGATGGCATGAATACCGTGCATGATTCAAATGATTCACTAAATAATAAATAGTGAGCAATGCATACCCCACTCCATTTGGCTAAGCTGCAGGGTATAGGGGAAGAAAAACTTTGTCTTGCACATTTTTTGCCGCAAAATGTTGCACATGTCTGAGTTTTATTTTAATTTTCTCTTTCTTGTTTTTATGGCTACTCCGGCTAATTACTTTGTAATGAACTTTGACAAGCCAGCAACTGGCGAAATAAATAATAATCATAAAACGAACAAAAAATAAATACCTGTTAAATTACCTGCTTGCAAATTCCAAGTCACATTTTTGTGGCGCTTAATTGCGCCATAAAAAAAAAACAACGACAAAAAAAAAACAAAATCAAATCGAAATTATTTGCCCCGCCTTGCGCTTAGCTCGATGCAAATTGAGAAATTGGCGCTTTGGCTGTTTGATGTTGAAGGGTGCTCCTAACAACCCCCTCTTCAAAGGGGAGGGGGGAATGGGAGGGGGTCTATGCACTTGATTTGCCATGCTACGTTTGCCCTCAGCTCAGCTAGAAGAAAACGCCTCAAGTAGGTGTCTCTCTCTCTCTCTCTCTCTCTTTCTTTCACTTTCTGTCTGTCTCTCAGTGTGCCTGCATTTTTAATTGACACTTCTGCTAATACAGAAACAACAACAAAACAAAGCAAAATAAATATACCCTCAATATATGTACATATATATATATGAAAGAGGAGGCAGGAGTAGAAGAACAACAACTGACTGGCATTTTAATTAGAAAATTTTTCTTGCAATTAATGCAAATTGCGTGCGTGTGCCAATTTCAATGCGCGCAGTTCAATTGTGGCGGCAGCCCTTGTCACCCCCCACTTCACCACCCACACACTCTCCCCCACCCCATTTGGAAACCCTTTTTTTCCTCATTGTTGTTGTTGTTTATATATTTGAAGTATGAAGTATGATTACATATTTGTGTGCTGGCAAATATTTATTGTATTAGGAAAAACGCCACAGGGAAAAACTCCACAAAGAGACAAACCGGGCAAATCAAAAAAAAAAACAACACTGAAGGGATATTTATAGTGTGTGTGTGTGGGAAAGAGAGGGAGAGATATTCCGTTCGCTTGTCTGGGCGAGAATATTCGTCTGATTTGTTATAAAAGGCAAATATTCATCAAGCAAATTGTGGCACAGCTGCCCCAAGCCCCACATTTATTTATGTATATATGATATGATATGCTCATATCTACAAATATATATATATATATATCTGTATAACAGTCAAGGGACGTCCAAATCCAAATCCTTTTGAATGACAATTTGGTCAACATGTTCCTCTCTAATAAATTACAAACAACACACACCTCACCCAAAACACACGCTGACAATAAATGAAAAGCGCAGACAAAAAAAAAAAGTGGCCAACGGTAACACAAAAAGAATAACGAGAAATATACAAATATATCCATATTTTTATATATATATATATACATATAGTAGGGGGAGGACGAACTGCGTTATTTAAAAGTCGCGTCTGTCTGCCAACAAAAACAAAAAAAAACTGAAGGCAAAGCAAAAGCCACGTGAACAGCTTCAATTCTTTTTTTTTCAAAGGTATTATTAAAGCGAATTAAATCAATGAACAACAAACTACAGTAAAGTCGAATATTTAGTATTTTTTTAGTATTCCTTTTTTTATTGCTTCATTGAATCATTGACAAACTACTGAAATGTTTAGTACTTTTTAGACTTACTTTTTTTATTACTTCGCTTAATCAGTGAATAACAAGCTTCAGAAATGTCAAATATTTAATATAAAAAAGAATGTTTAGTATTTTTGTAGTATTACTTTTCTTAATACTTGCTTAAATCAAGGAACGTCAAACTGCAGAAAAGTCGAATATTGAGTTTTAAAAAATTCTTTTCCAATCTAAACTAGAGAAACAGAAAGTTTTAGTATCTTTTCTTTCTTTCACTTTCTAAGAACATATTTAAGCTGTAAACAGTTTTTCTATTTCGATTTTAGTACATTTCTAGTATCAGTTCTTTCTCAGTATTTTAGTAGAGATTTCACTTGACTTCACTTTGTAAATTCATGCACTTTCTAAGCTACTTTAAGCAACACTTTGCATCAGCTTTAAGATGTGCTGGCTAATGCCAGTCTCTGCTTATTGATTGTTGAGCTTTTTCCTATGTGTGACAGTTGACAGTGCATTGCCCTGACTTAAAATTGGGGAAAAAAAGAAGCAGCCGAAAACGTAACTCTAGAATCATTTTAAAAAATCACCAACTCCTTTTGCCATTTTTTGGCAGTCACCGTATATGAATACGTTTGTTTTGGAGTGTCTACGTCTCCGGCTAAAGAGCGCTTAAGCTGTCTGTGTACTCAACTCGATACGAGTGTGTGTATGTGTGTGTGTGTGTGTGCTTTTGGGGCGTGGGGTCAGCCAGGTGTCATCAATGTCATCTTCGACTTTATAACACAAAAACACTTTGTAATCCCCAAATGAAGCGACGACGAAAAAACTGACAACAAAAAATGCCCACAAAATTGTGGAGGAGAAAAAACTCTTAAATCCGAAAAATGCTGCCGCTGGCCACAGAGAGAATGTGTGGCAAGAGGCAAAAGGCAAGAGTGTGTGTGTGGCAAGTGTGGCAGCAATCTATTGTAGTATAGTTGTTGGCCCTTTTATCGCCTTTTGTCCATCTCTCAACGTTGTTGTCATTGCTTTTTGGTTTATTGTATTTCGATACGAATTCGTTGCAAAAATCGCTCGCTTTTGCTTTCGCTCTCAGTCTCAGTGTCGCTTCAATTGGCAGGGAACCTGAACAAGCATTTGTCATTCATGTGTTGATTTCCGTTTCCTGTTTTTTTTATTTCGCCCCTCTCTCCCCATTTCAAAATTCACTCACAACTGGACAAGTGTTTGCTCCTTTGGGGCATCGATTATGCTTTGGGCAATTGTAAAGCGATTTTCAGTTATTTCATTTCCCTTCTACTGCGCTGGCTGGCTGACTGATTGATGTTGGCCTAGCCGCAAACATGCCACAGCAATGTGGCACGGAGCATGGCGCATGAGGCCACGATTATTTAACAATTTAGCAGTCGAAAATGTTCGAGCATTGAATTTTTCTTTTATGTTTTTGCTTTGCGCCATGTTTTTCCTTCTTTCAGCGACATTTAACGAGAGTGGCACAAACAAAAACGTGCCCCATGCCGTTGTCCATTGCCAATTGAATTTCTGCAAAGAATTTTCCAAACGCTTTTTTTGTGCGTCCCTCTGCTGTTGATGTTGTTGTTCTTGTTGTTGTTGTATTGCAATTGAATTCACATTCATTTATTCATTTCGACTCGTCTCGCGACCAACTCGTTCGCTTCGATGAGCATATTTCCCCACCGCCGCAGCTTGCCACTTGCTGCATGCCACTTGCCACACATCAGCTGCTGCTGCTGCTGCTGCTGCTGGCGCGTGCCAAATTAGCGCGCATTGAACTATTCGAGGGCACATCCAGCCATTTATTTTTTGGCCAGGCTTTTTATTTATTTTTCATAATTTCACTTTGAGCATTTGATGTTTGTTTGCGGCTTTGTGAAAAGGGCAAAAAATAAGTCTATATAGTATTACTGAAATTAGGCAGCAAATTGCCATTGAATTGAATTGAATTTCATGTGGTTGTTGTTGTTGTTGATGTTGTTGTTGATTTTTCGCTCAGTGTATGCAAAAAGTGCATCAAGAGCAGGACTTTTGCCTTTTGCTTTTATGGCCACAAATGTGCGCTGGCTTTTTGAACGCTTTATGGCTTAATTGGGCTCTGGGGTCGCTCGCTGGCTTTGCTATCAATTGGTCTGCAATAAATGACCAAACCGCACAAAAAACAAGAAGAAGAAGAAGAAGAAGAAGAGGAACCGATGCGAATGCGCATAAACTTTATAACGTTTAATGGGCGATGCCACTTTACGATCAATATGCAATATACGATATACAATATACAATCTACAACATTCACTCAATATTTCAGATTCTGGCCTGCCACAATACGCTGGACGCGGCGCTGGCGGCGATGATTCCATGTCCGAGGATCGCATTGCCCACATACTCAGCGAAGCCTCGTCGCTCATGAAGAGCAACGCAGTTGTTGCCGCCCAGCAGCAACAGCAACAGCAGCAGCAGCAGGAGCATCAACGTCGCCACGACGATACGCACAGCAATGAGGACAGCAAATCGCCGCCACAGAGCTGCAGTTCACCATTCTACAAGGTCGAACTGAAGCAGCAGCTGCAGCAGCAGCAGCAACAGCAGCAGCAACAACAGCAGCAGCAGCAACAGTTGCACGTCTCCGCGGAGCATGCGCAACGCGAGCAACGCGAAGCAGCAGCCGCTGCTGCCGTTGTTGCCCAGCAGCAACGCGAGCAGCGCGAGCAACGCGAAGCTGTTCAGCGTGAGCAGCAGCAGCGATTGCGTCACGAGGACTTGGCTCAGGACAAGATGGCGCGTCTCTATCACGAGCTGATGGCGCGCACGCCACGCGAAGCAACCTTCCCAAGGTGAGTTGAGAGTTGAGAGTTGTTTGTGGTGCGGTATTATTAATATACTACAAAAAAAAATACGAAAATAAACCGAATAGTATATTAGGTAGAACATTCCAAATGTATCAAAGAATATACCAAAATAATATACTGATAATACTAAAAATATAACATTTGGTATATTTGGTATTACATTCAATAGACGCCATCGACAAAGAAAAACCACTGCAGTATTAAACCAAATGAATATACTAAATAATATAACAAATATACAATTTGCCATCAATTAAAGTAAAACACTGCAATAATATTCCTAAAATATACCGAAATTAATATACAGAAAAATACTAAAAATATACCGAATGATATGCTTGCTTTTACATTCGAAATTTCAAAATATACCGAATTAAAATACTGCAAAAATACTGCATATATACCGAATGGCATACCACTGCAGTACTATTCTTGAAATATACCAACTCAATGTATTGACAAGAATAATTAAATTTTGGTATATACATTATTACATTGAAAATATAGCACACAAAACAAATTAAGAATTGAAAAATATTTGAAATATTGTTAAACACAAGTTTAAATAATAAACATACGTATTCATAATTTCATCAATCAAAATGTAAAGCTTTGTTAGTAACTCAATTAACAATCCGTTTCCGTTTCCGTTCGCAGCTTTTTGTTGTCGCCATTCTTGGGCGGCGCCGCCTGCATGCCCGGTGCAGCGGCCAATCCATTCCCGACGGCCATGGCCACCGATGAGAACATGCGGCACGCGTTCGAGCGCGAGATCGCCAAGCTGCAGCAGCAACACCAGCAGCAACAGCAGCAGGCGGCACAGGCACAGGCGCAAGCCCAAGCGCAGGCGCAGGCAGCGAACTTTCCCAACTTCTCCAGTTTGATGGCACTGCAGCAGCAGGTGCTGAATGGCGCCCAGGACTTGTCGCTAGCCGCTAGCAAGGACATCAAGCTGAATGGACAGCGCGTCGATCAGCACAGCGGCGGCAGCAGCAGCTGCTCCAAGGACGGCGAACGCATCGACGACGATCGCAGCAGTTTTCCCGCTCTGCCACCCGTGCGCAAATCCGAAGGCGGTGGCGGCAACACACCAGCTCCATCCGTTGTGCCTTCGGCCGTCTCAGGTGGGGGCAACTCACAGCCAGCGGCAGCAAGCGGTGCGCTGGTTGCCGGCAACAGTGCCGGACAACACGGCAGCAACTCGGCGGCACCCAGTCCGCTGAGCAACTCGATATTGCCGCCAGCGCTGAGCAATCAGGGCGAAGAGTTTGCGGCGACTGCGAGTCCATTGCAGCGCATGGCGAGCATCACAAACTCGCTGATCACACAGCCCCCGGTGACGCCGCATCACTCGACACCGCAGCGACCGACGAAAGCGGTGCTGCCACCGATCACCCAGCAGCAATTCGATATGTTCAACAATCTCAACACCGAGGACATTGTGCGACGCGTCAAGGAGGCGCTCAGCCAGTACAGCATCTCGCAGCGTCTGTTCGGTGAATCGGTGCTGGGACTCTCCCAGGGATCCGTCTCCGATCTGCTGGCCCGCCCCAAGCCGTGGCACATGCTGACGCAGAAGGGCCGCGAGCCCTTCATACGCATGAAGATGTTCCTCGAGGATGAGAATGCGGTGCACAAGCTGGTCGCCAGCCAGTACAAGATCGCACCCGAGAAGCTGATGCGCACGGGCAGCTACAGCGGCAGTCCCCAGATGCCCCAGGGACTGGCGAACAAGATGCAGGCCACGCTGCCCATGCAGAAGATGATGAACGAACTGAAGCTGCAGGAGCCGCAGGCCCAGCACATCATGCAACAGATGCAAGCGGCGGCTGCAATGTCCGCGGCCATGCAACAGCAGCAACAAGCGGCGGCCGCCCAAGCTGCAGCCGTGCAGCAAGCCCAGGCCCAGGCGGTGCAACAGCAGCAGCAACAGAGCCAGCAGCAACAGCAGCAGCAGCAACAGGTTGTTGCCGCCCAGCAACAGGCCCAGGCACAGCTGCTGCACCATCAGAACATGCTGCTCACCTCGCCCGGTCTGCCGCCCCAGCATGCGATCAGCTTACCCGCGGCCAGCACGCCCGGCGGACAGTCGAGCGGCAGCGGCAGCGGTGCCGGCGGCATTGTCACGCCAGTGAGCGGTGGCGAGAAGAAGCCGATGCTGATGCCGGTCCATGGGGGAGCGCACACACCGAATGCGATGCGCAGCTTGCATCAGCACATGTCACCGACGGTGTACGAGATGGCGGCGTTGACGCAGGATCTGGACACACACGACATTACCACAAAGATCAAGGAGGCGCTGCTGGCGAACAACATTGGCCAGAAGATCTTTGGCGAGGCGGTGCTCGGACTCTCGCAAGGCTCCGTGTCGGAGCTGCTGAGCAAACCGAAGCCCTGGCACATGCTCTCGATCAAGGGACGCGAACCGTTCATTCGCATGCAGCTGTGGCTGAGCGATGCCAACAACGTGGAGCGCCTGCAGCTGCTGAAGAACGAGCGGCGGGAGGCGAGCAAGCGCCGCCGCAGCACCGGACCCAATCAGCAGGACAACAGCAGCGACACCTCGAGCAACGACACCAACGACTTCTACACGAGTAGCCCCGGTCCGGGTTCGGTGGGTTCGTCGGTGAGCGGTGCACCGCCCAGCAAGAAGCAGCGTGTGCTCTTCTCCGAGGAGCAGAAGGAGGCGCTCCGTCTGGCCTTCGCCCTCGATCCGTATCCGAATGTCGGCACCATTGAGTTTCTGGCCAACGAGCTGAGCCTGGCCACGCGGACCATTACCAATTGGTTCCACAACCATCGCATGCGGCTCAAGCAGCAGGTGCCACACGGCCAGCCGGGTCAGGACAATCCGATACCGAGTCGGGAGAACACCAATGCCACGCCCTTCGATCCCGTCCAGTTTCGCATACTGCTGCAGCAGCGTCTCGTCGAGCTGCACAAGGAGCGCATGGGCCTCAGCGGTGCGCCCATTCCCTACCCACCGTACTTCGCGGCCGCCGCGCTCCTCGGACGCAGCCTAGCCGGCATTCCCGGAGCTGCGGCCGCAGCGGGCGCTGCTGCTGCGGCAGCGGCAGCTGTGGGCGCCGCGGGCGGCGACGAGTTGCAGGCGTTGAATCAGGCGTTCAAGGAACAGATGAGCGGACTGGACCTCTCGATGCCCTCGCTGAAGCGCGAACGCAGCGACGACTATCAGGACGAACTCGAGCTGGATGCCAGCGGACACAACATGAGCGACAACGAGTCCATCGAGGGTGGCCACGAACCCGAACCGAATGCCGTCTCCGACTACGAGAAGGCGCTGCACAAAACGGCGCTCGCCTCAGCCGCCGCTGCCGCCGCTTACATGAGCAATGCGGCGCGCAGTTCACGCCGCAAGCCGGCGGCACCTCAATGGGTGAATCCAGCTGCCGCAAGCACGCCCAACACACCGGCTGGTGTGGTCGCTGCCGCTGTGGCCGCTGCGGCTGCGGCTGCAGCTGCTGCCGGCGAGAGCAGCGAGCGGATCATCAACGGAGTGTGCGTGATGCAGGGTTCCGACTACGGTCGGGAGAATGACAACGACAACGACAACGACAGCATGAAGGGTGCCGGCGATGCGGCTGGCAACGAGTCGGAGCACGAGCAGCACGCTCAGCTGGAGATCGATCAGCGCTTCATGGAGCCCGAGGTGCACATCAAGCAGGAGGAGGACGACGACGACGACCAGCAGCAGCAGCAACAACAGCAGCATCAGCAGCAGCAGCAACAGTCGGCGGTGGAGGAGAGCGGGAGCGATGCGGCCGAGAAGCAGCTGAAGGTGATCAACGAGGAGAAGCTGCGCATGGTCCGAGTGCGGCGTCTGAGCAGCAACGGCGAGGCCGAGGAGCATTGCGCCCAGCAGGCGACGGCAGCCACGACGCCAGCAGCCACAGCAGCAGCAGCAGCATCTTGGAACTATTAAAGCGAAAGCAGAAGTGCAATGTGGAGTTTACTTGTGATTAAGTTTGGCGGCAGCCCCCAGCAAAAAAGTAGTAGAAGATGAAGATAATGTTTCGATTGATACACGATGAATATATATAAATCTATATATATACATAGCACAACACATATAACTAGCTCGTAGACCTCTATATTATACATATACATACATATACCCATATATATATTTAGCATATAATTGAAAAGATTTTTTTTTTTTTTTTTTGATTGTAGTTTGTAGGTAAAAAGTTTAGAGACGCTATGCGAAGCGCAAAAGTATTAAATTGTTGGCTTCAAACTTGCCACGTGAACACTCCCTTTCCCCTCTCCCCCACTCCCTACTTTTCCCTTGCCCAACAACAAGAGAGAACGAGAAGAAGAAGAAGATAAACACTACCTAAAAACTCTACCAAAAGCCAAATCTGATCTGAGGCGCAGATTTTGCAAAACGATTTTTTTGATTTCTTTACGACTTGAAGACTGTAAGCAAATGGCGGTAGATTTTTACAATTATAATTATTATATTACTATTATTATTATTATTATTATTATTACTAAATATATTATGACTTTTATCATTATTACCAACATTTTTTTTTTGTCCTCCATTGTTAAGTGTAAATAGATAATCAATAAAATATGAAATATACGATAACAAAAAGCAAAAAACTCAATGCCGTTCTGTAAATAGTCGAAAATTTGTAGGCATCAAATGTTCTTTTCCTAACTAAATATTTCATTTAATTTAAAACAACATTTTTTTTTTTGCGCAAAAAAGTTTTAACTATCTTTTGATCTCAAGCAGCACCGACTCATACATAAAACATAACTGATAACTAATAAAATCAACGCGAACGAACATCAAGTTAAGATTACATAAAACAAAACAAAACCTGAAACTCGAACAACAAAAGGCGAACCCAAAGTAAAAGATAGTTAAAAGTAATTCTTACAACAAATATAATCTTTAAAAAGATAAAGTAATCTTTTTCACATTTATTTCTCTTTTTTATTTCGAACCAAAAGAAAACAAAAACAAAAAATAAAGTATATACAAAAATCTAAATACAATAAATTTTGTAAATTTTGAATTTACGTAAAAATAATTAACGCAAATTAATGAGAGAGTATGTAAAACACAATGTAAACTTTATAAACAATATAGCAAAATGCACTAAATTATTATTTATAATACTATATGAATATAGATATTATATAGTAAACATATATACACACACACACATACAAATTAAGCATTATGCCGTTTATCAACATAATATAAAAGTACTTTAAATTTGCATTACAAATAGCATATTTTTTTTTTATTGTAAACTAAAATATTGCAAACAAAAAAGAAAGCGAAAACGATAACGAAAAAAAAACAATGATAAATGAAAACAGAACCGCATATCGTACTAAAAAAATTTCATAAATTTAACAAGAATAATTAAACATAATAATAATAATTATAATAATGATATTCATACTGAAGTAAATAAAATATTACATTTAAGTGAGCCAATTTTTTTGCCTAGCACCTAAGTTAAAACAGATGATGAAATGATGACGATGATTGATGAAAAAAAACACATTGTTTTCCTATAGAACGAAAACCAACACAATTTTTAATCATTAAATACACACATTTTTTTCGCTAGGCTAAACTTTAAGCTAAATTCAAAATGTTTCAAAATGGCAGAATCCAAAAAAAAAAAACAAAAAAAAACATAAAAAAAATGTCGCAGAGGAGGAAAATCCCACACTCACAAAAAAAAACAAACAAAAAACATTTAAGCATAGGCCCAAAATTTGCCGCGTTATTACTAAATATATAATAAAGAAAAAAACGAAAACACAATTTAATGAAACTAAATTTAAAAAATTATAAAAACATAAAAAAACATATACCAAACACATTTCAATACCTAAAAAATACAATTTGAGTCTTCAAACGCAAAAAAAAACAAAAACAAAACAAAATTATTACAAATATTTAAAACAAAAAAAAAGCAAAACTAATTATTCAAACAATGAAACGAAAACAATTTAGAAATGCGAAAACAAATTTTTGCCGCTGACTGCAAATTTGTTAAAGAATTATTTTAATTTAATTTAACTTTTTTTTTTTAGTTATTAAATTAAACGTGTTAAATACTTTGCATTTTCATACGCTTTAGCTAAATAATAATTACAAGTATAATTAAATAAATATTTATGCATAATATTTACACAAAACACACACACATATTCACATATATGTGTAAATACATATATATACAATATATATAAAAAAAAAAAACAAAACAAAACAAAACAAAAAATATGAAATATGTTTAAAGTTGAATGAAAGATGAATCCCATATAAGAAATGATGGCAACAATTAGTTATAATTATGTTTTAAAGTGACTACATTTTTTTTTTCGTATTGTAATAATTATGATCAATTTTTTTATTATTATTATCATTATTATGATTATGTAATTACGATATAAATGAAAAACAAGAAAAACAACAAAACAAAACAAAACAAACAAACAAAAACATACCAATAATACATGAACATAAATGAAACTTTATCAAATAAAAATGTTTTCTTAAACGAAAAAAAAAACCCATCGAAACCCTTTTTAATTTATCACCAAGCCACATTCCACCAAATACAGTTATAGGGTCTTATCATTTATACCCCTCCACCACATCCTCCCACTCACGAGAGAGGAACAGGCGAAAGCAGAGGAACTATAGTACTCGCAATCTATTTTAAATACCTTCACACACACACACACACACACACATTGAAACCGGGAATTATGCCCCTCCCCCTCCCCCTCCCCCTAAAATATATGAAAAGAAATATATTATTATGATATTAATAACAATATGCGGTGCTAGTCAAGTTTAAACAACAATAAACAGTTGCAGCAGATACAGATACAGATACATTTACAGATACAGATATTTAGATACACACACACACACACATGAAGATACATTAGAGAGAACATCTTAAATAGCATATAGTCATGTAGGAAGTGAAATTTTTTGCATAGATCCCAGTAGTATTCAGGAGTAGTGAATTCGATAGTCGCTCATCGACGACGCATCGATCGAAATAATTCAATAAAAAAAAAGATTAGAGCAAACGCAAACGCAAAAAAAAAACGGAAAATTATACGTAATTAATTTTAACATTAGCGACATACAAATAATGATTATAATAATTATAATAATGAATATGAAAAATCAAAATATATACTATATATACAACTAAAAATCATAACTGTAAATATGAAACCTATTGTGCGAGTATTTGAATTTAGCAAAGAAAACTAAAGAAAGAAAAGTAAACAAAATCAAATACAGAATAAACTGCATAAGAAATTATCCTTCCAATTCTACACGAAAAACAAACCGATGCAAATTTTCGAAAATTACACAAAATTAATGTAATTTCCTTTACACTATTTTTTTTTTTTGTTTTTTTGTTTTTTTTTTTGTCAAAGCTCAAACTTTGTAGCAGGAATAGAAATGAATTTAAGCCCACGGTGATATAAAGTCTTACACACACACACACACGTACACAAAACAAAAAAAAAAAACATAACAAAAAATAAGAAACTAAAAACAATAAACCAAGAGAGAATTCTGTTCGAGTTTTTTGCCAAGTTACAACATGTACATAAAATAGTTAAAAAAGGGAAAATGAAATAAATATTATATAAAGAAAAGAAAAAAATAAACAGTTCACATCTTAAAACAGACCATATCAACATTATATTAACTATAATGGTATTGCGTAGAGTTATACTATATATATATATATGCAGTTATTTTAGCAACACACACACACACATACACACATACGATTACGAGTACATATAGTATTATAGATTAAAGACGAGAAATACAGTTACAGTTACATACATAAACACAAACCCATTAAGTAGATGAAGGAAAGAAAGAATGAAATCAGCGCAAAAGAAGAAGTTTTACTTCGACTTCTAGAAGCTCTCTTGAGTTATTCAAATACTTCAGATCTATGCATATATTATATTATATTATGACAGATGATAATGACGCAAAACCAACCAATACACCGTTTTCAGTTTCAAATCCGCCCAGCAAGAGAAATTACAAACAACAAAAAAATGAGAGAAAAAAACAAACCAAGCGATAAGAAAATAAATTATAAAGCAAATGTGCCCAATTGAATGCAAACAAAAGTATATTAATAATTAATTAATTATTATTGAATAAAGCAGCAAAAATATCAAAACAAAATTATATATACTATATATACATATATGATATACATATATGTGTGTATAACTGAACGATCGATGATGCAAAAAGAAGAAAATACATTAACTTAGTGGCCTAAACTTAAGCTATCGACACATTTCGGCTAAAAATTCGCGACTCGAGAAACGTTTTTTAAACCTAAGCAACAATTCATTACGTAATTTAATAAACCAAAATAACAACAACAACAAACACAAGCAACATTTTTTTGTGTAGCATTTTCTTGTTGCAAAACATACATACATATAAATATATATTAAAATACAAATATTAATAATATCTTTTTTTTGTTAACTTAAGAATCTGTTTTTTATATATATACATACATATATATATATATATATATATATACTTACATACGCATAAATGCATAGGGCGTACATACATATAGAATATAGAATATGTATGAATCGCGGCGATTGTGTTAATTTGTAAATTAACATTTCCATTCGAAAAAGGCGAAAATTTTTCAAAGATTTTCAGCAAAAAAATGAAAAAAGCGACATTTACCGCAAAAGCGCAAAACATAACATGCAAAATCCAAAAGAAAGATATGAAAATAATAATAATAATAATAATAATAATGATTATGATAAAAACAACAAATAATGCAAATACTTGAAAAACATATAAATAAAATATATAAATAATATTAATAATAAATAGTTTATATAGCATGTAAAAGTGAACAGAGAAATCAAATTCAATAAAGACGAATATACTGTATTCAAACCAATTCTCAAATCTTCTCTTCTTTTCGTGTTTTCGAATTTTCCATTTCAGAAACTTTGCTCATTTAAGCGCTGTTCTCAGTTGATCAAAATAAACGATGGGAGTTCCACAAATTTTGAAATTATGAAAAGAAACAAAAGTTGTCACATTCTTTGCCTACAATACCCCAAGCACATTTTATTGCAATTTGTTTGCAAATAATGATATTTATCTTCGCATATGGATTGCGATTTCGCTCATCTGGGAACAGCGCTTTATAGTTCACAATATTTCAATTGGCCGCATTACAAGGATTTATTGGTAATAAAAAAAAAATGGGATCGAAACTATACAGAGAGTAAAAATTCTATATTGAATAATAATCTATATTATTAAAAAAAATAAAAAGTCTATCTTGAAATAATATTTTTAGATAAAGTTTTTGGGAACTACAATTATTTTTAAACAATCTAAATTTTAGATTCAATTTTAAAATCTTTCCATTCTTAAAACAAGATTATGAACTTAAATTTCCAAATTTTTCCCTAAAATCTTGACCTTGATTTAAGAATGGACCTATTGGTTCAATTTTGACATCATATTAGCTTGATTCAAGATTTGTTTCTCTCTCTTCCCAATCGATAGATATTGATGTAGGAATATCCTTGAAGATCCCTTAAATGGCAGCGATAAAATGAATTTTTCACATAGGCGAGAATATCAATTGTCATATGACATCAAATCATTTTGTTTTTGATATATATTGCAATAAGATAATGTATATGCTAATTATACTCGTATGAAATAACAATTAAAAAAATTAATTTTTAAACTTTACTTTCATTTCTTTTGGTTTTTGTGTTAATTCTAAATTTCAAATTTGGCGCTCAAAATGTACTTTTAAGCTGCCATAATATTAAATAGCCATAACGAGCACGAGCCATAGATGGCGCCACTCAGCAGGCAACTGGCTTGTCGTATTTCTGCCTGCTGAGTCGATATTTTTAACCGCTCACTGTGCACTATGGCGATTTTGACTACGTTCCCTGACATTTGCTGGCCTAATTTAAAATCACTAGCTACAGATGTCTGTAAAAATGCGGGCGGTAGAGGTTTTGGCACTCCCACTTTTCTATAATATATTCCGAGGGAATATAGTAAGAATATCGGGCATGCTCCCGTTTTCACTTTCGCAAGATGTTTTCGAATTGCAAAACGAGAAATTTTGTCTTGCCGAAATGAAAAGTAAATGCCGTTTTCTATATTAAATCGGATCTTATTCGCAAAAGGAAAAAATAGTTGACTCATTGGTTTATTGTCGTTCTTATAAGACCGCCAGAAGATCAATTCAGCATGTAATTATTTTTAAAACGTCCAATTTCTGACCCTACCTCAAATTTGGAAATAAAATTTTGCCGACGGCAACAACAATTTTCGTTTTGGTGAGCGGCCGATAAGTCCAACACTATTAGTTATCATACGAAAGGCATTCTTTCGCATAATTTACTTCTGACCAAAACACAAGTCAGCTGTTTTAGCAAAAAGAAATGAAACGTTCCGATAGCAGAACGATGACCGAAAACTTGTGAAAACCGGAGCACCTAATAACGAAAATATCGGTTTTGGTCTCAAAACGAAAACGAAAGTAGTAATAAATCGGATTCACATAAAGAGCAGAGGGCAATAATAAATGTGTAGCATATTTCTAGGCGCAACGAATCTTAATCGTCTCGCGAGTACAAGCCATAGATGGCGCTTTTATTTGTCAGTTTAGTAAAACCCACCAGCTATAAATCAGAACATATAAAAAAAGGTTAAAACATTTTGTCACAAAAGCACAAAAGATAGTATTTCACAAATAAGATTAGTAAATAAACAGAAAAGAGAATTTTTGTTTACCGCAAATGTTTTCGATGTGGGTCAGGTCAAAGCTTTAATGGTTTTTGTTGCGCATGAGCGCGCATCCTCAAATGTGCGCCACCTATGTGTCGCACGATTGGCCGTCTGCGCCATCTAGCGGCGTGTAGGCTAACGTTCACATTAACTCGTTTAAATTTAAGAAAGCAATGAGTAAAATATACCAACATAATTTATTCATTCTTGAGTTTATTCTCACTAAAAAAAGAAAAGTAAGTAAATTCGAAAAATTATATTTGTTCATCACATAATTATTGCAAGTTTTTAATTGAATTATTCGTTAAAAGTAAATCCCCCCCTTCCCATGCAAAAGTATAGAAAGTTGTTAATTTTATATTCTTTGTTTTTATTTGCACTCTACTTGTAACATGTTTTAGATTTGTTCATCTTAGTTTTGAATGTGTTTTCCGGTCTAAATGTAATATCAATTCTATATACATATGTATTCATGTATGTATATTTGTATGTGTGTATTTGTATAAGTATTTATGTATGTATATATACATGTCAGTTTAGCTACAGCTAATACATACATATGCATATATATATAAATATTCTCAAGAGGCAATTCTTAACAAAATTGTTTTTGTGTTCGTTCATTACATTCATTATCATCATCATCATCATCATCATCATCGACGACGCCCATGAAATCAGTCCAAATCAATTGGGCTTCAGCACTTTGTATCATTGTAACTTGGTTGTTTGTCAATTGAATTTATTATTAATTATTAATATTTGTAATTCTCTTTTTGTACCAGCCGCAAAAATGAAAATCGAAAAGTTTTGAGTTTGAATTTTTGGTTGCTCTTCGAAAAAGTAGAAAAATATTGCTCTAAAAAATACAGGGCAACTCTTGTCTTTTTGTCATTTGTTCATTTATTTATATGTATTTTGTATATGTTTATACTATATGTATATATATAGATAGATATTTCATTTAGATACTTATATTTCATAGTTGTTCGTGTGTTGTTTCATCTTGTTGTTGGTACAGGTTTAGACATAAAAACAGGCGCTAGTTGAAACCTTGGAGGGCAAACGGATACATATACACTTCTCATGACACATATGGTATATGGTTATATATGTACATAGATATATTATCATATTCTTTGAATATACATATAAGTAGATATACATATATATACATATATATATATATATATATTTATTAATGCTTCGAAAGTGGGGAAATAAAATTGCCTAAAGTGTAGGTTCCCTGCACGTCGAAACGACAAATTGAATCAGACTTCAGACGTGTTGACTGTTGTTTATTGTTTCTTGTGGACATGTATTTAGATACCCTGTAACTGTTTAGGTTTTTTTTCATTTATTCATTTCTTTTTTATTTGCATTCTCTTCTATCATTTACGCTTTGTTGTTGCCTTTTTTCCAATACGGTTTCGAAGCAACAAGAGCGAGAGGGGGATGGCTTCAAGCTAACACTTAACAAAATAGTATGACTTTAACCTAACTATGTCTGCTGAAAATTGGCAACAGTGCCGTCGTACACTGTTGCCAAGCTTCAAGTCAAACACAAAATGCGCAAATGAAAACAATTTATTACAGGCACTTTCCGTATTTAACATACATTGCTCTTAACTTGGCGTCTTGAAATCATTTTTTCAACTCAAATCGAGTTCTCTTATAACGAAAAAATCCTTATAGAATACTCCACAATGCTTGGTGTTTTCTTTTCAAAATTTGTTGCTGCCCTTGCAGAAATGAGGAAACTGGGAATGATTGATCTCTACATTCGAATGGGGAAAGTGCGTGGGGAGAGCTAACGAAGTTTCATTCTATATGCTATAGGAAAAATCTGCAAGAGCAATAATACTTCGGTGCACCGAATTTATGAAACTAAAGTTCTGCTACTGTTCCCCCACAACTAAACAATGAACATTGGATTACTCTAGCTACATAGTTTGGTGGCAAAAATGGAAGAAAGAAACAGAAAATAAAAAAAGAAACAAAGTCAAGTGAAATGAAATCACATTTTGTGTGTGTATTTGGTACGCAAAAGAAATTATAATCATATATGTATGTATGTATATAGTATGTACGTATATATTTAATAATAATGATGGTATGATAATTATATATATATATATATAAAAAAAGAATATATATATTAACAACTGATTTATGATCATAGGCAATTGCTTACATATCAATATAGCATATATATATAGCAAATCGTTAGGGATTTGGTAACATAAGGTAGCGTGATATAATGTGAGGAAATCGGGGAACTCGGGGAACTCGGGGAACTCGGGGAACTGGGGAACCGGGAGGCCAGGAACTGGGGCAGATTGCGCTTTTCAGGCTACAAAAGTCTCGCGTTTAAGCTTGCAGCTTACGTTATAACTCGTTGGATTGGCTATAACAACATATATGTATATGTATCTATATATATATATATATATATCATTTATCATGTATGTTTTAGCTAATTTATAAGTATGTATGTATATATATTGTATACTTGTGAATATATACAAAAATATATATATACATATTTCACTTGCAGATACAATTTTCCCATATAAGCTTAAAGTTATGTTTGCTTAGCTAAATTTGTTGTTCTTCTTCTGTTTTTGTTGTTAAAAAAAAGGCGTTCGCATCTCTATAAAGCCACTAAAACTCCTTATATATTCCATATATAATATTTAAACAATCAAAAAGCAAACGTTTAACATTTAAATGTAATTTTAAATTTAAGTTTTTAACAACTGGCAATTAGTTTCTCTCTCTCTCTCTCTCTCTCTCTCTCTCTCTCTCTCTCTCTCTCTCTCTCTCTCTCTCTCTCTCTCGATCTTTATCTTCATTTTATTTTTGTTTTAGGCTTTTTGCTTCAATTACGCGCTGCTAGAATTTAATTTAATTTACTTTAATGCTTTTGTTTTTGCTAAAAAGGTACTTGAAGTGTATACACTTAGGGTTTTCTTTAATGTATATAGTATGTATATATATATCATGTGTGTGTGTGTGTGTGTGTGTAGAGGTGCAGCATAGCTCCAACAGCTTTTCCTTATGCATAGAATTGAGTTAATTTTAACTAAAGTTTTCTTGTATCTCTCATTTATTTTTGTTTTGTTTGGTTGTTTAATTAATATTAATTTTTAACAAATTTGTCTGCTATTTTGTAATGTTCTTTCGATTATTTAAAAACTAAAAACAAAATTATATAGTGTTTATGTGTGTATGTATATGTGTGTTGTGCTTATTTAAAAGCAAGGAAACGAACAAATTGTTAACAAGTTTTGCGAACAAGGTTTTAACTACATTTCGTAATGCTTAGAAAACTAATTATTAGTTGTTTCTTGTTGTTTCTTTTGTTGTTGCTTAGGGTCTAAAAGTATCTTTGATTTAACATTTACTTGAGTGTCGCATTTTTGTGTTCCTTTTTGTTAATGTTTAGTGTTTTTTTTTTTGTTTTTTTGTAGTTGTTTGTAGTCATAGTTTTGGGTATTCGGATTGCTATGCTAAGCTTGATTGGCCTGTGTTTTGGTTGAATTAGTTAGCACTTAAGTTTAATCATATAACATATGATAATCATATCCATATCAATAATAATAATAATAATAATAATATTATAATAATTATAATAATATAATATAATATAGTAAGTATGTATATATATAACACGTAGCGATATTAAACAATTCAAATTTTTAACAGCATTTTTTACACTGCGATTTGTGTTTCGTTTCTCTTTTTTGTTTTTGTTTTTTTTTGCTAAGGACTCAATAATAAGGCGCTAAATGTTTGTTGTTTTGTTTTTAGTACTTAACACATATGTATGTGTGTATGTATGTGTGTGTGTGTGTTTGTTTGTATATAAAACTTGTTTTGCTTACAGCAGACAAATAAAATGTTTTATGCCTA
Organism: Drosophila niveifrons; assembly: GCA_035046325.1. Taxonomy (NCBI): domain Eukaryota; kingdom Metazoa; phylum Arthropoda; class Insecta; order Diptera; family Drosophilidae; genus Drosophila; species Drosophila niveifrons. The sequence goes on along the minus strand of JAWNOC010000063.1, from coordinate 11,019,328 downwards.
CATATAATTGTTGCTTTTTCGCTTGCTTCGTTTTCACTTTTTTTTTTTTTTTGTTTTGTTATAATTTTACTTTTATACAAAAGTGTTGTTTATCCTTTACAGTTTACCCTTTTTTTTCTTGTTTTTCTTGTTTTGTTGTATCTTTGATTTTACTTAGCACAAATTTGTTTCTTTTGATATACACTTTGTTTGCTGCTTTCGACCTCTGCTGCTGATTGCCTCTCGACATTTATTATTTTTGTTTTGTTTCTCGCTCAGCCTATCTCTTTCTATCTATCTCTATCTCTCTCTCACATGTCTTGCACATTTGATTAACTGTTTTTGTTTAGTATATAAAAATGTTATTAAATTACATTTCGTGCCCAGCTAGCACCCAAGGACAGTTTTGTATTTTCTTTAGTGTGTTGTGTCTGTGTCTGTGTTAAAAATTGTTTAAAATATTTAAGTTAAAATATATATATACACAAATCTTTGAATTAAAAACTAACAAAGAAATGAAATTGCAACTAATCGATCAAAAAAAAAATCATATATATTAATATATATATATATGTATATAGATAATGGCCAACAATCAACTGGGCATCAAAAAAAGTGCCACTAAAAATAAAGTTCGATAAAAACTACAATTAAAACTATAAAAAAATGTGGTTAAAAAAATAATAATAATAATAATAATAGTTATTGCTAAATAATAAAGAATAACGCCGCTCGGATAACAAAAACACGAAAAAAAAAAATAGTTAGTTCGAAATTTGAAAGCGATGCTTAGAAACTAATTTGCTACGCGTTGAACAGCATTTGCTTTAGAAAGAGACAACAGCACTGGTGCGAGCAGGATGGGTTGATTTGATTTGATTGTGTGTGTGTGTGTGTGTGTGGGCAGAGGTAGCCGAAACCGAGGAGGTGTGTGTGTGTAGGTGACATTTAGCGAGCTTCAGACAGACGACTAAACTATTTTCTGCCGCCAGCCTTGCGCCATATTCACCGCATCCAGGCAGCCTTTCGCTTGATCTTGGTGCGCAGGCCCCGCAAGGGCTTCACCTTGCTTTTGACAGCCACAGCATTGGCCATGACCGCACTCAGATGCTGCTGCAACATTGGCTGCTGTCCGTTTGCAGTCGATGCTGTTGGGGCAGCAGCAGCTGGGAGACAGCTAATTGTCTGCATATACAAATTGGAGGTGGAGTTGTTGTTGCTGTTGCTGTTGTTGCCAGTCGCTGCATAGAGTTCCTCATAAATCGGTTGCTGCTGCTGCTGCTGCTGTTGTTGTTGTTGTTGTTGCTGCTGGGCTAAGGCTGCGGCAGCTGCCACATTGGCAGCAGCACTGCTAAGCAGCGCCATTTTGCTGCCACTTCCATTCGTGTAGATGCTCTGCTGTTGCTGAAGTTGTTGCTGCTGTTGAAGTTGTTGCTGCAGCTGCAACTGTTGCTGGTGATGCTCCTCCTCGGCGAGGCTGCGACTCGAGGCGCGTTTGTGCGGTGAACTATGACTGCTGCCACTGCTGCCACTGTTGCTGCTGCCGTTGCTGCTGTGATAATGCGACGTTGTCGATGTCGTTGAACGCGACAGCGACAACAAGGCATCGACGCCATCGCGATGTCTCTGCTGATCTGCCAGCTCCTTGGGTGAAATGTTGTGACTGCAAAGCCGAAAATGAATCATCATTTATACACACACCAACACACACAATTTCAGTTTACTCACTTCTCCTCGCTGCTGTCGTAGGCCGCATCGCTGGTGCAGCTGGCACAACTGGCACAGTTGGCACAATTCTCTCTCTCGCTCTGTCCAATGCTCGTCGCTGCCGCTGCCGCCGACTGCGTCGTTTGTGGTCCACTCTTCTGGCCATTGGTTCGCGGCGTCGAGGCTCCACTGTCCGCATTGCTGTTGCCACCCGCCGAGTAAGTGTGATCCTCGCTGGGCGAGCTCGTTATCACCGGTGCACTAAGCAGTCAAAAAAGAGAGAGAAGAGAGGTTGTGGTTAAGTGCTATTCGATTTATTGCAAACAGAGTTTATATAGTGACTGACTGTTAGATAAGCATCTCGTGCTTATCTGTCTTATCATTTTGCCTTACTCTTTCTTCAGTTCTGCCCTCAACACAACATGCAAATGAATTAAACCACACTTTATATGCTTTGTTTTAGATCAATAAAACTCTGAATTGAACCACACTTTTTATACTGTGTATTACATCATTAAAACTCCAAATAAATCAAACTACTACATCACTGACTTTAAGATAACAAGAGTTTTTTACAGTAACAGAGTTCATTTCTGAAATTTAACATACAAGATCTATGTATAGCATTCAATACAAGTTGCTGTATGGCAAATAAATAAAATTCTATACGAAGTTTCAACTCTCATATTAAACTTTTCCTTATGTGAATAAGTTCTACTACAAGTGACAATATTCTATAATCTGTTTTTTGTTATGCAAATACACATTCAAAATATACCATATGTAGGCAGCATTGTCGTTGCAGTGTAAAAATGTCTGAGTAATACACCAACAACTACAATATTTGGTATATCAATCACATTGAAAATATTGTCTTTACAGCAAACAAAAAAAAATGAAGCAATTTACCAAAATATAAAATATATTTGATATATAAATATACTATCGCATTCAAAATATACCATATATAGGCAGCATTGTCGTTACGGTAAAAAGTTTAAGTAATTTACCAATATCTTCTATACTTGGTATATCAATATCACATTCAAAATATACCATATATAGACAGCTTTTTCGTTGCAGTCATAAAATATAAGAGTAATACACCAAAAACTGCAATATTTGGTATATCAATATACTATCACATTCAAAATATTGCCTTTACCGTTAAAAAAAAGTCTAAGTAATATATCAAAAATACTGTATTTGGTATATAAAAATACTATCATATTCAAAATATGCCATGCACAAGCAGTATTGTCGATACAGTAAAAAAAATCTGAGTATTGAATACTGAATATTGTATTTGGTATATCAATATAATATCACATTACTATAGAGTAAAAGATATGCCCGACCCAAAGCCTCTTGCCTATAGAAAATTTTGAATTGCCTATCGTAAACTATGCTTACCCATTCTGATAGGACTCGCTGAAGGCCTTTCCGTGCTTAAGGAAGAGCATCGCAGCTGCGGCGTGTACATCGTCAATGTTATCGGCGCCACAATCGCGCACCAAGCGCTCGAAATTGAAGGCAACGACTGTTGTGCCAGCTGAGAATGTGTTGTTGTTGCTGTTGTTGTTGGAGTTGTTGTTGGTGTTGCCAGCAACAGTTGCAGCTCCATTGAGAGTTGCATAATTGATGTACTTGCTATTATTGTTGTTAAGATTGTTATTATTATTGTTATTGTTGTTGTTGTTATTGGTCAGATAATCGCCGTGCAGCTCCTCGTCAAGAACATCGCCCAAGAGCTGCACCGATGGCTCTTCGCTGATATTGCGAAATTTCTTGCACAAATTGGGATACAATTTCGGATCGAAACGTCCATGAGCAGCACCAGCTCCAGCAGCAGCAGAAGCAGCTCCGCTTCCATTCGCTGTGCCATTGCCAGCAACCTGAACAGCGCCAACTCCTCCTCCTCCTCCTCCTGCTGCTCCTGCTGCTCCTCCACTGCCTGCAATGGCCAATGAGCCGAGCACTCCATTCGTTTTGACTGGCGTTGTGGCGCCACTCGTTGTTGCACCCACCACAGACACCGAGGTGGAGCCGGCGCTGCCATCCAAGCTGTCGTAGCCACCGGGATTGCCAGTGGGACTCTTGAGCATCGGGCTGATTTTGTCGACAGCCGAGTTGGGAAAGTAGGGCGAACGATTTAAGGCCTGCAGGAGATTTTGCCGCTGCTGCGGCTCGACACGCCACAACGAGCCTTTGCCCATGTTCGGCGCCTTCTCCACCTTGACGAAGCTCTTGTTCAGCGACAGGTTGTGGCGCACGCTGTTCTTCCAGCCATTGGGCGCCGTCTTGAAGTACGGGAAATGCTGCACGATCCACGCATAGATCTCCTTCACCGGCAGCGCCTTCTCGTTGGAGTCTTCGATGGCCATGAAGATCAGGGAACTGCAAGTAAATAAAAAATTGCATTTTAATATTCCATAAGTTATAATGGCAACACGAGCTTAAAACTCTTAAAAGCAATTCGAAATGAAGTGAGACTTCGATTCATAGTAAAACCTTTTGAGCTTTCGTGACTTTCTTAGTCAAAGTTACATTTTGTTTTAGTTTTTGTTTTTAAATTCAATCTAAATTGACATAGAATGCATAATTTGCTATTTATAAATTTCAATATTATTCCTAAGCTTTAAAACTTTTAGTAACTGATTTAAAGCTTCTAAAAGCTTTGATGTTACCAGCTTAAAACTTTTCCACTGCCTAAAACTATCTGACCATAGTTAAGAGCTTTAATAAAATGCATAATTTGCGAAATGAGCTTTTAGCAGCTTTGATGGTTTAAACTATATTTAATACAATATATATATAAATACGTTCCGTCTTTTTACATACAATTTTCTCTATACTTTACTACTCTACGCTTCTAAGCATTTATAGTACACACAACTTGAAAGTGAGCTTACAGTAAGACCTAAGCTTTTAACAGCTTTGGTGTTTTCCACTTAAATCTTTCCCAATGTGCTTTCTCTATACTTAACTACCATATACTTTATGCTTCTGAGCATTTATAAAATGCAATGTAAGAGAGCTCATATTAAAGCCTGAGCTTTTAGCAGCTTTGGTGTTCCTCGCTTTAAGTGACCGCCAAGCTTTCACAATTTGGTTTGCTTACCTAAAGCTATATGGCGGTTTATTGTTTGTATGCACGAACGGATCGTATGGCACATTGTTGGGATGTTTTTGCTTCTGCGGTGTGTTATTGCCGTTGCCGTTGCTGTTGTTGCTGTTGTTGTTGTTGTTGCTGCTGCTGTTGTTGGAGCTGGCGAAGCTGCCGCCAGTGGATGAGTTGTTGTTATTATTACCATTGCTGCTGCTATTATTGTTATTGTTACTGCTGCTGCTGCTGCTATTGTTGTTGTTGTTGTTCTTGGTCATTGCTTGGTACTGGGGAGTGCTTGTGTGCATCCGAACACTGCTTCCCCCCATATCGAACTCCTTCAGCGAGTCCTCGTTCTCGTAGCTCGCATAGCTGTTGGGGCTACGCAACTGCGGCATTCCCGAAGCGGAGCCCGAACCCGAACCGGATACAGAACCCGCCGAAACGGAACCATTGTGCATGGCTGTCGGCTGTGGCGGTGGCGTAATCGATAACTGCAGCCCGGCAGCGGCTCGCGATGGCACCGCACTGTAAAAGCCGCCGCCGCTGCACAGCAGCAGTGGCGATGACTCCGGCGTCACAATGTTGGCGGGCTGTTGTTGTGAGCTGTTTTGAAAGATGGAAGTGGATTAGTTTGTGTCGGAATTGTCTTAGGAACTACAAGTTAATGAAACGAGCTAACAGCCAGTAAAACATTTACGAATGCAAGCACAAAGCAGAATATGAATTAGTTAGTCTCTCTTTCACTTATGGTGACTACGACACAGTGTGAGTACTTAAAAGAGTGCAAGAATCTCAATTGCTGCCAGTGAAGCGATCACGAATGTAACGCACAAAAGAGAAATAGTGTAGAAAGGGATGGACAGAGAAGACAAAAGGAAAAATTATAGGGAAGATGGAAAAAGATGTGAAAAAGAGTGCCAGCAACGGAATTTGCAGCCAGTGAAACGTTTACGAAAGCAATGCACAATATAAATGAATAAGGAAAGTTATAGATAGAAAAAGGAAATAGGCTGAAGTAGAGAAATTATAGCGAATATGGAAAAAAATTAGAGAAACTGTATTCGCAGCCAGTGAAACATTTACGAATGCAAGCACAAAGCAGAATATGAATTAGTTAATCTCTCTTTCACTTATGGTGACTATGACACAGTGTGAGTACTTGGATGAGAACAAGAATGAACATTGCTGCGAGTAAAACGATCACGAATGCAACGCACAAGAAAGGGATAGAACGAAAGGTGAAGAAGAAAGGTGTGAGAAAGAGTGCAACGGAATTTGCAGCCAGTGAAACGTTTACGAAAGCAATGCACAACAAAAATAGATGCGGAAAGTGATTGGTTGAAAAAGGTAAAACGCTGTAGAAGAGAATTTATAGCGAATGTGGAAAGAAAGATGAGAGGAACTGTATTCACAGTCAGTGAAAAGTTTACGAAAATAATGCACAAAGAAACGGTGCTAACAAATGATAGAGATAGCACGGGTTGGCAAAAGAAGAAGTCACAAGAAATATGGAGAGACAACGAAAAAGCAATTTGCAGCCGATAAAACGTTCTTGAAAGCAATGTATAAACGAAGTGTTGAGAAAAAAACGTTAAGAAACAAAGTTAAAAGAAGGGAATGAAAGTTAAAATTAAGAAAAATGAAGAAAAGAGTGCTTAAACGGTGTTCGCAGCCAGCGAAACGTTTACGAAATGCTGAAAGAAAAATGTGCTAACAACAGATCAAAAGCAAGTGATAGATCAAATTATGCAAGGACACAGGGACGATGGAGACAGAGAGACAAAGAAAAAAATGCTTGAAGCCAGTAAAACGTTCACGAAAGCAATGAAACAATGTTAAGAAAGAGGTAAAGAGGTCGAGAAAAGTGTGAAAAACAGGATAAGAAAAAGGAATGTTAAATAAAATGTTGCAGAACAGACTGTCAAAAGACAGATGAAAGAAAGCGAAACAAAATACAGAACGTAAGAAGGAAAATAATGGGATAGTTTGCAAAGTTAGATGACGCTGCTGGAGCACTTACATGACGTGGGTGGCGCTGCCCAAGTGGCTGACAAAACTGTAGCCAGCTGGCAGCGTCGTGGTGCTGACCACCGTCGCTGACTGTGTCGCTGACTGTGGATCCCCGATTCCAATAGCGATGCCATTTCCGCTGTTGCTGTTGCTATTGCTCGTCGTTGTCGTGATGATGCTGGTGGTGTTTTTGGTGTTGCTGTTGTTGGGCATTGAGTTGCTGTTGTTGCTGCTGTTGTTGGCCGCATAGTTGACGGCATCAAAGACGGCATTGAAACTGCTTGACTTGGGCACGGGACTGTTGCCGCCATTGACAGCTGCTGTGGATGAGCCGGAGCCGGAACCAGAACCGGAAACGGAACCCGAAGCCGAGCACGAGCTGAGCGACGAGTTGTTTGACGAGGCGGGTGAACTGACCACAGTTACTGTTGAGGCCACCACATGACTATGATTGTTGCTGTTGCTGTTGATGTTGTTGTTGTTGTTGTTGTGCTCGACATTCATCTTTTCACGCAAATACTTTTTATGCGGATGATGTGTGGTTGTATTGCCCGATGTCGATTTGTAGCCAGCTCCACTGCTGCCATTGCTGACAAAGATCTGTTGTGGTTGCTGCTGTTGCTGCTGCTGTTGCTTAACAGTTGCTGTGATGGTGGGCACAAAAGTGTTGCCGGTAGCACGTGCCGGTAAAAAGGCGCCGCTGCCGCCAGCAGCCGCCTTCGTTGCTGCCTTGTACTCAACAACCGTTGTTGTGCCGCTGGGTCCTTTGTGCACCGTTGTGGTGCTGTATACGGCGGGTGATTGCTGCTGCTGCTGTTCGTTTGATTGCTGTTGCTCGTTGTGGTTGCTGTTGCTGTTACTGTTGGTGTTGTTGTTGGTCTCGCTGCTGTTGCTACTGCTGCTGCTGCTTGCGCTTGGTGGCAACTCTTCAATAATGTCGCCCACAAAGCAAATATTATTGTTGGTTGCTGCTTTTGTTGCCGCTGGCGTTGTGGCTGCTTTAAGCGTTACACCACCTGCAGCACGTTTCGTTGCTGCGGCTGCTGCTGCTGCTGTTGTGGTTGTGACAATGCCTTTAATCAGATTGCTGTCATTAAGCCAGGACAACGAACGCAATTCACCATCATCGGCAGCTGCAGCTGCTGCTGCTGCTGTTGCTGTGGCCAAAGCATCCGCTGCACTCAGCTCGATTGGCTCTGTGGCAAGCAGCACAATGTTGCCACCAGTTGCACCTCCCCCACCGCCACCACCACTTCCGCCTGCAGCACTCGCCGCCGCACCTTGCACCAGATTTCCACTTGCCGCCGCTGCTGCTGCTGCTGCGCTGTTGTCGTAGGCAGTGAAACTGCTGCCGTTGTGCTGCAGAAACACGTATTTGGTGCCGCCGGAGTTCATGTGGCTGTGACTACTGTGACTATTGTGATTGTGACCGTGTCCGTTTGTGGCCGTTGCTGCCACGTTGCGATAACCGTGTGCGGCAGCTGCCGCTGCTGCCACAACCGCTGCCGTTGCCGCCGTGGCTGTTGCTGTTGTCGCTGCTGCTGCTGCCGCCGCCGCAGCAGTTTGTAGTTGTCCTCGCAGTTGGCTCAAATCGTGTGTCGCTAGCAGCTGTGTGGGATTATCTGTTGACATGCTGCAAAGACGACAAAGCACACTTCAAATTATTCTCATTGTTGTTTTTCACACTCGATACAATAGCAATAGGCAGCAATGCCGCAAATGTTAACACCTGACAAGGCCACACTTCCAAATGATAATCGTTTTTTTTTTTTTTTTTTTTTGTATATCATTCAGCAAAACAAAAACAGCAACAAAAATCGACTCTTTACTTTCTTAAATTAAACGAAGGAAGCATCAAATGTATACATGTATGCAAAAAAAAAAAAAAACAGTCGAATGTGCTCGACTATAAAATACCAGATGGTACAATTTAATCAAATATACCAAAACAAAAATAACGAAATTTACTCGAAGTCGAGTTTGATCATTTGTAAGATACTCTTTACTAACTTTTCATAAAATATACCGAATTAATATACCAAAAATACTGCACTAAAGTGTGATCACTTGAAATATGCAAAAAAAAAAAATACTAAAATGTACTCGAAATCGAATGCGCTGGACTGTGAGTTACCAGGTGCTAATTTCCCATTAAATATACCAAATGAATATACCAAAATAATTGTAACTCGACGTGGAGTGTGATCAACTGTGAGATACCCACTTCTGACTCCTGATAAAATATACCAACTTAATATACCAAAACTATACTGAAATGCCAAGTGTGCCCGACTATGAGATACCAGGTACTACCTTTCCATAAAATATACCGAAAAAAACACTAAGAATATACTCAAAGTCAAGTATGATCAACTGTCAAATACCGGCGTCTGACTTTTCGAAAAATATATCAAGTTAATATACCAAAAATATACTAGGCTGTTTGTCGAGTGTGGTCGCCTGTGAGATACAGAAAAAATACTAAAAATATACTCGAAGTCAAGTGCGATTAACTCATAAAACTCAAAAAATATACCGAATATACCAAAAAAATACTACAACATACTCGAAGCCGAGTGATTGACGGCGGTAGTAACTTTCAATTAAATATACTAAGGTAATATACCGAAAATACCAAAACAAACATGAATTCAATTGTGCTTGGCTGTGAAATACCCGGCAACTTATCATGAAATATGCCAAATTCATATACCAAAAAATACTAAAACGTAATAAAAATTTCATTTGCATTCGTGAATAATAATAAATCACTCTAGCAATGAAATTAATTGCAGATTAATAAAAATATAAATAAAGTTTCACCAGAGCAACTTTCAGGACTGAACAAATCAAAACTGATCGTTTTAATTGCATTCTGGATTGATCAAATATTGAATTTGATTTTAATTAATTAACTTATTTATTATCTAATCGCCAGATGACACACATTTTGTATTATAATTAATGAACACAAATTTACGTTCATTTAATTGTCATGAATAAAAACAAAAAAAAAGTGTTGCGAGTAATTAAGAACTCGCATTTAATTTATTGTTTAAACAAATTTCGTCGATCATCTACGGCATTGCTTAATGTTTATTATTTACTTGCTTTGCTTCGTGTTTCGTTTCGTTTCTTTTTTTTTTTTTGTTATCAACGATTTCTAATCAAATCAACTTAAAAGCAAACACACACAACACAGCGACTTGTTGTTGTTGTTGTTGTTGGCGTCCTTCAATTTTGTTTTTATTGCATACTTAAATGCGCTCTCTTCAACTTCGCCGTCCCCCGGGTTTCAATTACCCCGTTAATAATCCACCTCGCCTCACCTCCCGTCAAACAGTGCACTGCATAGTCGTGTCTCTACCCCCTCCCACTCCCCCACACACTACACAAAATATCAGCAGCTCATCGTGGCCACATTTTAAGTTAAATGCTAAACGTTTTACGCAATCAACGCTCGCAGCCCGGGCAGCCATTTTATGTTTGTATCTGTGTAAATGTGTGTGTGTGTGTGTTTTGTATTTTGTTTGTTTTTGTTCTTTTATTGCTTCTAATTTACGCGTGTAGTTTTTGCTGTTTTTATGACTTGATGAGCGCTGCGCGTCGACGCCAACTGCGCTGCCCGCTCTCACCTGCGTGGCTCTGCTTCTGCTTCTCTGTTTTCTGCTTCCTCTTCTACTTGTTTCATTTCAATTCTATTTTACTTTTTGGCTACTTCGCGACGATCTCGCGTATACTTTCTCGCTCTCTCTTTCTCTCTCGCGTGCTCTCTTTCGCTGTCGTTGGCTTTGCTCTTTATGTGTGTGTGTATGGATTATCTTATCAGCATTTTGCATTCTAGTGGATGTTGCTTCGGCCTTAACAGTTATAGTTTCTTGTTGACGATAAGAGCGAGACAGAGAGAGGTAGGGAAGGGAAGGGATGGGGGAGAAATGCAAAAATGAATAATGCTTGTGCTCGCTCTAAATGTATTCAATCAATACACACACTACTCACATTCTAATAAATTTGCGGTAGGCGGCAGTTGGGGATGGGGAGGGGGGAGCGGGGTCTGGGTCAGCAGCCAACAAAGTGTATTATTATTTATTGATTTTTATTGGGCAGCGCCGCGCTCTAACAAAATTACTTTGACAACAAAAGCAAAATGCAAAACGAGCGCGCCACAACAAAACTCGAGAAGAAAATCAACGACGCGACGAGACGAGACGAGACGAAACCAATACGAAGCGAACAACACAAAAGCATAAGCAAAAAGCTCAACAACAAGAACAACAACAAAACGTCGCGTCACCGTCACCGTCGCGTCGCATCGCATCGCATCGCTTTGCCTTGTTTGTGCCCGTGCCTGTGCGCTACAGTCACACTCTCAAATAATAGGCATGGCAGCAACAGCTATCGACAAACCAAACCTAAAACAGACATCAACAACAACAACAAAAATGCTTGCGACGCAATTTTGAAAGTTGACGGCGTCGTCTTGGTAACTTTTATAAACAAAAAAATATATACATACATACATATATACACAAAACACATCAATAATTTTGCACAGTAGCGTCAAAGAGAGCGCGCCAGCAACGACAACGTGGTTTTCTCCCCAACCACCCACCTCCCTTCCCCCTTCTTACGCGCTCTTGTTTTTTCGCCATAATTAATTAGCTAAAATAGCCGTCTGTTTGCATGCACATATGTGTGTGTGTGTGTGTGTCTAAGTGTTTATAAAGATAAAATATGGCACACACACACATGCAGTCATAGGCAACTATTTGAGCCACTGTTGTGACGTGTGCCAAAAACAAAACACAAAAGCAAAAACCAAAAACAAAAAATAATAACAACAACACAACACAAATGCCTATACATGCCGTTCGTTTGTTTGCCGCTCTCTTAGCTTGGCGCTCTCAGCCTCTCTTTGGTGCTTTGTTGTTTATCTGCTGCACAAACAAATGGCGCAGTTCCGTCGTCTGCTGAGCCGCACTTCAAAACACAAAAAAAAGAGAGCGCAAAAAGAGCGTGCAAAGCGAGAAAGAGAGAGAGGGTGACGCGCTTTTTTTTTGTGAGACATCGTTTTGTTGTTATTATTATTATTATGCTTTTGCTTGCGTTCGCTGTTGTTGCTCCTCTCGCTCTCACTCCTCCCGACACACAGGCACACACAAATATGAGATTAGCAAGCAGCAGCGTCAGTTGTCAGTTTTGTTTCGTTCTAGAAACGTCAACTGCGTTACGCTGCGCTGCTGCTGCGCTGCCTACTGTATGACCTATGGACCTTTTCTAAGACGTCGACTGCGACTGCGGCGCTGCTTTCTATGTGCAGCTGACTTTCGGTTGTTGTTGTTCTTGTTGTTGTGGGCGTTAAATGTCAACCCGCTGCAGTTGCTCTTGTTGTTGTTGGGCCAATTAACAAAACAAAACTAACATAAAAATAAAATAAAGCAACGCGAGCAGCAACAAAGCAATAAAAGGCAATTGGTTAAACTGTACCTGCTGCTGCTGTTGCTGCTGCTGTTAAAAACGCTAATAAAACGCGCGCAATGTGTAGATGATTCACACACACACACTCATGCACACAACGGTAGTGTTTATTATTGTTGTTGGTGTTAAACGAGCTGCTTCCTCTTTTAATAGAAAATAATAAATACATTGTAAAAGATCAAGTGTGGGAAAGAACAAAAATAAAATTAATGCTGGTCGGAAGGGGGAAACGAAAATATGTAAAATAAAATAATAATAATAGTAGATAGATAGAGAGAGAGAGGGATGGAGAGGGGGGGAAGGCGCAACACTTTGTTGTGCTGTTGCTTGTTTATATCTATTGCCATCTCCATCGCACTTGAATATAAATAATAACAAATAACAAAACACACATTTTCACGTAACGCAAAACGAAATGCGAAGAGAGCGCAGCAAAGAGCGAGCGTGAGAGAGAGCTTTGCATATTTCCGGCAGCAGCGCATCAGCACCAATAACAACAACACAACAGCTGGCCAAGCATTTTTTGAGAGCTTTTTAATGGCGTCCAATGACGCCCGCTACCTCGCTCTCTCTCTCGCTCTCCCTTTCTATCATTGTGTTGGTGAAATATAAACAAAAATTCTTGAAATTAATTTCATTTCATTTCGCTGCTGTTCTTGACCAAACAAATAACAACAACAACAAATACTCATCATAATAATCGACATTTCTTGCTATTTTTAATTAATTTGTATTTAGCCCAAAACGAAAAAAAAAAATTCTATAAGAATTTTGAGTAAATAGTTGATTAGTTATGTTTTGTTGTTGTCTTATTTTTGCATACACACGGAATTTATTTAAGAATTTTCTCGAAAAATAACAACAACAACAACAACAGTAATAACAAGAAGCAAACAACGCAACGCTGAAGGCGACCACGCGGCGTATACGTAACCCCATGCATACGTCTTTCTCTCTCTCTCTCTCTCTCTGTGTATTTGTATGAGTATGTGTGTGTTTCTTTATATGTATGTGTGATTGCTTTCAAGTTGGGAGACACATTTTTTGCATTACGTATACGCCTCGTATGAAGAAGGCAATGTTGAAGCAAAGAAAATCGGGGGAAAGCACACGTACACACACTCACACACACACATGTTGTGGCAGCTTTACAAGACAACTGATAAGCATTGTTGACCGAACGACAAAATTAATTGCAATTATTTCAAAATGCGCAAAAATATACAACAAAAATGCAAATAAAGAAAAAAAGTAAAACAAAACAAATACGAAGCAAATAGGAAAATTATTCAGCAAAAATGATGAGAGAAGCAACTACAACAAAAAAAGAAAAAACGCGACAAGGCCGCTTTGTTGTGCTCTGTCTGTGTCTACGATTTGTTTGTGTGTACGTGTGTGTATATATGTGTGTGTGTGTGTGTGTTGTTATTACTATTGCAATAATAAAACTAAAGTAAGAAATATAAATAAATTATCATAGTAAAAATGCAAATATTTAAAATAAGTTGCATATACATTTCAAGCAAATGTAATTTCATTGTTAATATAAAAACTTCTGCACTCTCTTAACAAAGCTTTCACTCTCCCCCACACAGACACACACACACACACACACACACGCATACGTATAAAGAGAGCCGCTCTTTTGAAGTCGCTTTGGCTTTGCTTTTGCTCTGCTGACTTTTCAACGTGGTTTTTACTCATTTTTCCAGCTATGCGTATTTTTATAGTTGCTCTGGCGAATTTCTATTGTTTTTTCTTTCCTTTTTTTTGTCTTCTTTAAATTATGAAATTAAGCCTAAAATCAAAATAAGTAAATTTGCAAATAGCTTATTTGTTTTGTTTTTTTTGTTAGTTTTCTGTTGTTATTTTTCTTTTTGTGTCTGTTGATGACGCCGTCGTTTGGCTCTCACTTAGCTCTCTTTGCCTTTGCCACACACACTCAGACACTTTGGATTTGATTGTGTTTGTTGTTGTTTTTGTTATGAATGATCCACATACCTTTGCACCACCAACAGCAAAAACTCACAATGTTTTCTTTACAAACATTTGGCACGCACGTAAACCAACAGAAAAAAAAACAGACAATTTCAGCTACTCTTTTTATGTTTGTTTGTCTCTTGTGCTTGTATTATTATAAACGGAACAATTTGACTTTTTTTTGTTGTGTGATTTAATTTGATTGAAGCTTCGCACAGTTGTTCGAACCGTAAAGCACGCGAGCAGACAAACGAATGAAGCGAAACGGCGGCTGCCTGCCGTCAGCAAATGAAATGCCGAAACGACCCACACACACACACACAGACACACGCATTAGGGGGAGAGAGCACTTGCTCTCTCTCTCTCGTAGACAAACGTAACAAAGGCACACGCGTATGTATGTGTGAGAGAGCCGGCAAAAGCGCGTCGTAAACAACAACAAGAAAGCTTGCTTTGACGCACACAGAGAACGACGCTTTACTCGTGCTCTCTCTCTTGCTGTGTGTGTGCGAGTGTGGGGAGCGCGTTGGCGCATGACATTGCCATTTATTGAAAGCTGAGCAGTAGCAGCAACAACAACAAGAGCGAACAGCGTAAAAAGCTGACGACGCTGACTTTGACGTCGCTGGCGACCTTATGAATGCGTTTTTGCTTTTGCGCTCAAAGGACCACAAAAACAGAAACAATAACAACAACACAGACTCGTAATGAACAGCTGTTTGGGTTAGGCCTATAAAAAAAAGCATGACTCAATTGAGAGAGAGAGAGCGCGTCAAAGAGAGTCAATGCGGTTGCTCTCATGTTATTGCTGTTGTTGTTGTTTGTAATTTTGTTCTTGCTGCTGCTGATTACAAATATACTTTGTAAACACATGCAAGTTTATTTTTGGTTTTGCTTTATAGAAAATTACCGCAAATTTGCTTAATAAATTAATTAGCTTTCATAACAAAGAAAAAAAAGAGTGCTAACTACGACACGTGCGCTGCCAACGCACCACAAAAGCAGCGCAGCAGCAGCGACGTTAACGTCGACGGCAGCAGGAAATACAAGAAGCCAAAAACAAAGTCGAACAAAAACAAAAGCTAACGACAGCGACAGCGACAACAGCTAAAAAGCTTCAGCCAAATGCAGCGCAAGCATTAATCGCTTTTGTTGTTGTTGTTGTCTATAGCACATATTTAATTTTAGCCAGGCGGAAAGAAAAGTAAAGGAAAATTTGAAAAACGGCATTGTCTTGTCTCTTTTGTTAAAAATACATTTTACATTTATTTTCTTAGCACGCACAACAACGGCAACGCAAGAGAGCGAGCGAGTGAAAAAAAAGAGAGAGAGAAGCACAACTTTACTTTTGCCGGCTTTTTGGGAGCTGCGCCAAAGGAGAGAAACTGCAGCGCAGCAGCAGCTGAAGCAGCGGCGCAAGCAAAAACAAAAAATAAGCGCATCAAACAAAAGCGTCAACTAAAAATAAGCACAACATATTTGTTGTTGTTGCTATCCGCTTTGCTTTGGCATTTGGCGATAGAACGCAAAGCAAAGCAAAGGAAAGCGAAGCGAAGCAACGCAAAGCGTATTTATTGTTGCTGCTCTGTTGCCAGGCGCCGAAGAGAGTGCAGCAATGTGCGCTACCCCCACCTTCACCCCCCCAACCATTCGCTCACATACACACACACACACACCTTTGCGACTCTAGTTGAGTGACAGTTCTTGGGCAATTTCAATTTCAATTGATTTCTTCGCTCGAAATAAACTCACGTCTCGACTGCTGTTGACTACACATTGTCTCCTGTTTGCACTAGTCACGCACTAGCTACTTTGCAGGTTAGAAGAAGAGAGAGTCTTTACTCTCTGCTGCTGCCCGGAGCTAATTCACAACTGGGTAACTATCTTCTTCTTTATACTGTTGGCTTTTTTTGGCGAAGCCATTTCTCAAACGCAACGACAATAACAAATTGGGTCAACCACAATTAATATTACTAAATATAGCCAAAAGACAATTTGATTCTTTTCATTTTTTGCGTTTGTTGAACTGATAACAACACCACAGTAAAGCAAAGAGAGCGAGGGCAAAGAGAGAGCGAGAGCGCACTTCTTATTTTTTGTGCGCAAGCCTTGATCCATGTTACAATTATACAAGGTAGTCTCGTCGGCAAAAGCTGTCCCTCCATAATCATAACAATGAGTGCGGGTGAAGAAGGCACTTCGTAGTAGTGTGAGCGAGACGCCAATGAATTTAACCCTTAGAAGATGCAAGGGTATTAAAGTCGCTAGTATTAAAAATAATTTAGATTTGTTTTAAAATTTAATTTTAAATAATTTGCAATTTGCAATAAGGCGTGGTTTTTGTTTTTTTGTAAGCGTTCTTTTCCTTAGGTTCTTAATCCTAAAACAAAACTATTTAAAAAAAATTATTTATATGTAAATTAATATTTACATATCTAGAAGCAAATACTAATGTCTCTTTGGCATTTTTTTTTAAATGTAAATTGTTAATGTAGATTACTTAAAAATATATGTTCTAATTCTTTATATTGTAATTCTATCCTTCTCCACGGCATACATTGCAAAATGTCGTTTTGCATAAGGGTTAATTCAACGAAAAATTCGTCCGCTGCCATCCTTTCTCATCGAAAAACGAACACGCACTGACGAAAGCGTTTGCCGACGGGACTACCTTGTATAATTGTATCATGCCTTGATCAATCCTTGCGTTGCGTTCTCTTTGAGTTCAGTGCACCTCACAAAAACGTCAAAATACATTTTGAAAAATTCTTAGCTTAAAAATAAAATTTCTTTTTCTTTTCTTGGTATGTTTTTTGCTGCCAAATTGTTATCTAGAAAATCGCAATTAATTTCTAATTTTTTTTTTAATTTTGGTTTGTTTGTTGTTTCCTTTGCTTTTTGTTGCCAAATTGTGATCTAGAAAATTACATTTATTTTTTTGTTTGTTTTTTTTTTCATTTTTTTTTTTGGTTAGCAACAAGTTGTAAACTTACAACAAACAAACTATATATGATTTTTTGGTTGTGATGTTTGAGAGTTTCATCATTTGTTTGTAAATCTCTGCCCTTCAATCGACTAACTAAAGCCAATTTACACACACGCGAGCGAGAGAGAGACGAACGTCAGAGCGCGATAAACGTTTTCAGCTAATTAGCACATTTAAAACGTCCGCAATTATTAAAATGCAGCCCAACGGCTACAACAACAACAACAACAAAAAACTCATCCACAAAAGTACATACAGCTCTCTCGTATACATACTATTTTTTGAAGCTGTTCGCTGTTGATATGAATTACGTCTACATTTTACTAGTTATGACACAGTTGACAACCGGCACTGACCAGTAGAACAGCCTCCCTCTCAAATTAAATAAATACCATTCAAGCGTACATAATTTTTCACATGTGGTAAATAACAAAAACAGAAAAGAGTCTCATCTAATCTGCATACATACAATGTAATATGTAGGTAAGCATTTATGTACATTTGTATGTACATTTATTTATGTGCAGTGCAGTCGATCCACGTGACGCTGTTAGCGTAACAACTTGTGAGGAGATGAACGCGACCAACCACAACAGTTGTGATAACACTTACTCCTCTCTGTGTGTGTTGGTGTGTGTGTTTGTGTGTGTGTTGTATTTATATATACTCGTATATATCTGCGATAAAAGCATCGTAGGAAAATGCACTAGAGTATCAAAGAGTTAATTGAACTCAATCTTTACCAATTTATTTTGCATATGTATAATTATTCTTTTTTTCATATGTTTAATACTCTTTTTTTCATTATTTAAAATCCGAACATTACTTCTCACACTCAACAAATTTTCATACACTGTGGATTGAAGTTTGTTTTAATCAAAATTTATTATATTCGACATTTTAATTTATTATTGTCAATTCATTTTATTTAAAAGAAAATAAAATTAAACTATTTTTAACATTTAACTTTAAGTTGAATTTTCATTTAATTTTTTTTTTATTGTTATATTTTCTTTAGATCATGCATTTTAATACAATTTTTGTGTTGCAAAGTTTTCACAATTGTTGTTCTTAGTTATAGAGGAGTTATAATTTTTGGGGGGTGGCGACAACTTTGTCGCCTGCACCAAAAAAGGGAATGCAACTCGACGCGACTCGTGTTGAGTTTATTTTGCTGTTGCTTTGCTTTTGTTGTATAACGACAACAAAGTTGTCGCCGGTCGCCGTTGCTACTTTTTATGTGTATTTGTACTATTTTTTTTTTTTAGTTTGTTTTTGTGTTTTTTAGTTTTGTTTGCATTTAGCGCATTGTTCTTGTTGTTATGCATGTTGTATATACACATCTATAGTTATGTATATATACAATATCTTATCGCGCTATTTTACATACACCTCTAAGCGCGCGTGTGTGTGTGTGTGAGTGCGTTAGTGTGTGTGCGTGTATGTGGGCTAAATGCATACATACATACA
Source organism: Drosophila niveifrons (assembly GCA_035046325.1). Taxonomy (NCBI): domain Eukaryota; kingdom Metazoa; phylum Arthropoda; class Insecta; order Diptera; family Drosophilidae; genus Drosophila; species Drosophila niveifrons. Next base: position 11,000,609 of record JAWNOC010000063.1, on the reverse strand, counting down.
TAATTATTTTCATTTTTTATGTAATCAACATCAGCGCCACATGCGGCGGCGGCGGCGGCAACAGTGGCTGCCTTTTTGCTTCCCTCCTTTGCCAAGGTTCTCAACACACACACACACACACATACACAAAAGCACGCTCTCTCACACGCACTCAGACACACGCATGTGAGGTGCAAAGTCAAAGCGTCAACAGAAAAGAAGGAACAAGAAACACAAAAAAAAGAGAGCACAAGCAGCAGCCAACATTTAGTGGGTGGGCAGCGATAGTGGCAGCGACGTCGACGTCGCTGTCGCCGCCTCGCTATATGCGTGCGTTGCTCTGCTTAAGACACCTCACTGCCACCCTCTCTCTCTCTCTCACCCACTCACTTTCTTGTGTGCGTAAAAATATATATGCATGTATTTTCAATTAGTTTTTAATGGGGGCGTTTTTCGGTATTGGGCTGTGGCGAGTATCGCAAGTAATTTCCAATTGGTTTTTAAGTCAGTTGACAGACGACAAACAAAACACGCACAAAGAGCTTAAGGCATATAAGAGTTGCATAATCAATCGTTGTTGTTGTTCTCGCTGCTAATTGCATAAAGCTATTCTGCTGCTGCTTGTGCTTCTTCTTCTTTGCGCTGTGCTGTACGAGCGCAGCTTCGATGATCAGGCAAAAGCCAGACAATGACGAGGTCGCTTTGCTTTATCAAAAATTCAAAGCTACAGACAGCACACAATACAATTACAATTCTCGCTCGCTCCCTCTCTCTCTGAATCTATGAAAAGCTGATCGCAAGACATCAACAACAATATGCCAAACAATTTGCAAAGCACAAAAGCAACAGCAACGTCGGCGTCGGCGTCGGCGTTGACGTCGTCATGGGACGCCGCCAACGCTACTCGCAGTTTCTATTTTCTTGCTGACGCAGACGAAGAAGAAGAACTTATGTATTTGAGAGCGAGAGAGGACGACACTGTAATAGTCATAGAAAAGGTAGCGTGGGGTCGGTGACGGGGAAAGCATACCTTAATATTCACTCACATGCAAATCAATTGATTTACCATCATTTCAATTCATTTTCTATTCCATTTGCATGGCAAAAACATTTTACTTTTACAATTGACCCACAAACAAAACACAAAAAAAACGTCTGCACATTTTGCTGGACAAACAAATATATTTTACATTTATTTATTTCAATAATATTATCATCTTGTGACGTTACACAATTTGAGCAGCAGACTCAACTTGTGACGTCACAATTTGAGCTGCATTAGAGTTTGAAACAGTAGTCCACCTATTTTGTTTTAACTGTGCATAAACTATTTGCATAAACTGTAGCCAAAAATAAATAAAAGACAATTTTAATTTTCGGTACGCGTAAAAATGAAGTATAATATAAATTAATTTAAAAAAAATATATATAATAAAATTCAACTAATATTTTTTCTTTTAACGAAAAAGTAAACAACAGCAAAAGTTCTCAATTTAGAACTAATGCAAAAATTCAAATTTTTCAGAAATTCATATCGCAGAAAAATTTTATGTTTAGATAAGTTTGTTAATTCTTAATAAGTATATCAACAACTTAACAATTAACAAATAAATTATTAAATTTACTTATTAAACAAAATAATTTAAAATATATTTTTCTAAAGTATTTTATGTACATAAAGTATCCTAAATAGCGAATTTCTTTATTCTCTTTAAGACAAGGTGTTTCTAATTTGCGAACGTCTACTGTATATATGTATGTAAGTGTGTGTTTGTGTTTAACAACGGTCGCGCACTTTTGTGTGAACGCGACTGTAGCCAAATCTTTACGTGTGTGTGTGTGTACGTAAATGCGGGCGACAATTTCTGCGGCTGTTGTTGTTGTGGTTGTCGTTTACTATTTACCCTGCACCCCCTCCCACAAAACAAATAAATACTGAAGATCGTTAGCAGTTGCATTTTAATTTCAATTGTCGCTGCTCCTACTGCTGTTGCTGCGGGCAACTGCAGCGGGGGGGCGTCGAAGCAATCACTACACAGCAGCAGAAGCAACAACAACCATAAGTAGACGCGGGGGTCGACGCGACGTCGCTGCCCGCGGTCGCTCTTTTTTTTTTTCTTTTTTCGGTTGTACACACACACAGACACACACACTTGCACACGCACACAAAAATGTGCACACGCTGTAGTTATTGCTCATGAAATTTTATTTATCTACGTTTATTGTATGTTTTTTCTCCTTATTTTTTTGTATTTTGCACTCACATATTGTTGTTGTTGACAGTGCCAGTTTTTGGCGTCCGCCTCGCTGCGGCGTCGTCGTCGTCGTCCACGCACTTCGCTCTCTTTGTATGCCTCTCTTTTCGTTCTCCTTTTGTTGTTGTTGTTACTGTTTGTTTTTGCCTGCGCTCTTCCTTTTTTGTTGTGGGCGGCACACTTGCAAACCTTTTTCGTTTTAACGTATTTATTATTGTTTGGTGTTTTGTTGTTATTGTTATTGTTGTTGTTCTACTTCTACTGCGTTGTATCGACTAATTATTTAACACAGCACGCGAAAAAAAAATAAAATGTGCGAAAACAAGCAAAAAAAAATGTACAGACAACTAAGAAATTTTAGGCAAATTATGTGTTGCGCATTGTTTAAAACAATCAAAGTCAGCGTCGTGTGCTTTGTTTCAGCTCGTTTTGTTGTTATTAATATAATTATTGTATTTATGTTGTTGTATTTAGCGTTGTCTCGACACCGCACGTCTGTTGCGCTGAAAGGCACAATACAAAATGAATGAGATTCTACGAGCTGCGACCGCGACCGCGACTGCGACTGCGGCAGACGCAGCGGCAGCGACTAAAGCAACGCCGAAACCAAATACAACCCAACCACGGCAGCGGCAGCGCAATCGCCACGAATTCACATTGGGGCAAAGTTGATTTTGGGCTCAATGAAAAATATGCACAACTTGCATTAAACACAAAGCCTACAGTAAAATGTGTCCATCGTTTTTAAGTTATACTTTTCGAATAACTTTAAGTTCATAATTTATATAAATTTGTTGAGTCAATACTATGAATCTTAAATTGTCATAATAAAACAAACTTACTCTGTTCTATATTATACATCAATTTAAAAAATAAAAAGGAATAACATCTAATAAAAATACATTCTTGTATACTAACTCGAAATTAAATGTATTTATTTATTTATTCGCCTGTTTAATTATTATAGAAAAATCATATAATAACTAAATTGATTACTTAAACTTATAGCGTTTATTTAACATGTTTTGCAATTAACAGAATTTATTACTAATTTGTATGGATTTAACCAGCTGCGTACCACTGTGCACGAGAACTACCGTAATAGTCGCCTCTAATTCCTAATTCTGCCTATGACTCTAAGTCTGCGACTGTGGCTGTGTCTGTATGTGTTTTCAACGTGTGCGTGCGTGTGAGCTGTGCATGTATTGTATTGTTGTCAGACTTTCTGTTTGTTTGTATTGTTAAATGCTGATGCTGATGACGCTGTTGTTGCAACTTGTCAACACACACACATATTGAAGCGATGACTATGGCAGCCACAACAACTCCATAATTGCTAAAAATTCATTGCAAAAATTTCATATCATTTGCGCTAAAGCAAAAATTAATTATTTACAATCGAAGTATAATAATAACAACAATTTGTTTATCCACCCAAGAGCACCTCACACACACGGTTGGCTTTCGCTCTTTTGCCGCTCTCATAACACACGAAGAGAATGCAAGCGAGAGAGCGAGAGAGTGAAGCGCGTGGCAAACACATGGTTTTGTTTTTGGCGAAAAAAAAAACACACACACACGAGAGAAGAAGAAGAAGAAGCAACAGCATGGATCACAGTTATGTACGTACTTTGTTTGGCACAGTGGTATTACAGCTGATTGATGGATGAAGTTGTTATAAATATGCTGACAATATTGCATGCAATTTAAGAAGCACAAAATTACCTATTGAATTCAAATAATAAATGTATGAAATGTACACGTGTACTTATGTAAAAGTATTGGAATGTGAATAGTTTCCAATGGAATTGGAATTCATATCAATTTAAAAGTTTTCATTGCCATAATTTGTCATTTGCCGAAATTCTTTAGATACTATCGTATTTCAATGTAATTGCAATACTTGCTTTTGCCCTTGCTACTGGATAAAATATGTACACAATAAGCAACTACACACATAGTACATACACTCAACCACATAAGCATTTACCTACATACATAGTATGTACATATATATAAAATATTTATACACTTCTAGCACATGTGTCACACGCAGAGAGGCGAAAAAGTCAATCACACACAAACACAACCGCAACGTCAGACATCGACAACGACAACGTCGCCGCCGACGTCGCTGTCAGCGTCTGACGCTGAATTTTTACCCACCCGACACCCGCCCGTAAATAACAAAACATAGTGTCGTAGTCGTCTACAACAATCATCGACCGACCGAATCGTCGTTCGTTCTCATTCGTTCTCTCTCTTTCTCTTTCGCATGCTCCCGCATACACTGATAACTAACTGGCAATCGCAACAACAATAAAACGAACGCTGTTTTCGAACATTACAATGTTGTGTATCGGCATTTAGTTGGATTTGAGCGCATTACGCAAAGCAAGCAAAAACACATTTTATCGATAAACGATATGTCTGACTAGCTATTGCACTGTGCAATCGATATATGTACTAAATGCAGTGGATTTTGCGCAGCTTGTGATCAGCGTACTGTCTTTTTTTTTTTGTTTTGTTGTCCACGACAAATGCGCCAGAGTTTGTTACGTGTGTTGCGCTCTAGTTTTGATCACGCACACACACACACGCACACACATTTATATGCATGTGTGTATGCAGGCAGCTAGGCTGGCAGGCAGACAGTGGGGCAGATGGCGGACGCACTTGTTCCACGTCGCACTATTAATGAAAATAAACTGAAATGCGAACGTGCTAATTAGAAAGAGATAGACATAAAGAGAGCGGCTTTTTATTTGTGTGTTGCGTTGTATATTGTATGTATGTATTTGCTTTGCTCGCCGAAGTGAAAACAAACAAAACAAAAAGCCAAGCAGACGACGACGCTTGAGAGTAGAACACACAAAATGTGGCCAAAATAGACACAACAACTACAATATCAATAACAACAGTTACAAGAGCAACAACACCAACAACAACAACAATAGCAAAAAGAAAGTCAGTGAAGCAACAACAACAAAAACAACAGCAACAAGCGTTCTTATCGTTTGTCACTCAATTCATGTACAAATTTTGTATGATTTTGCTTGCCATTGCAGGCGACGTCGACAGCGACAGCGACGCCAACGCCAAATACAGTAAATACAAAATCAAAACCAAAAGCAATAAGATTTTTGCGTTGCGCTCACGTAATTGAAACGTCGTTTGGCGTCGGAGCGGCTTTTACTCTAATTGGAATTGCTGTATGCCCGTTTTCCGGCCGGTTGTGGCCAAAGACATTTTAGTTTCGAACGTTGCTGGCCAAAAATACGCAAACTCATACATACAAACATGCGCATACAGATCACACTCATAAACACAAACACACAAAGTAGAACAAATGAAGCAGGCAGCGAAGAAGCGAATCCAACGACGACGACGACTGCACAAAGAAGAAGCAGAAAAACTAACAAACAAAAATTATGTGGGACAAGCCGACACAGCAAGAGAGTGTGAGTGAGAGAGAGAGAGAGCGCGCGCAGGAGAGCAGACATGCATTTGACGTGATAAGAGTGTCGTTATTGACGCTACTGTCGCCATGCGGTTACTCTTCTTCTTCTTCATCATCGTCATCATTTGCTTTTGTTTTTGCTGCCTGGGAATTCTGGTCTTTAGGCATTAGAATTATACAACAAGCAGGCAGCAGGCAGCAGCAGCTTCAAAAGACTGTGTGTCCAATAAGCAAGTGAAATTGACTGCGATTGAAAATTGCAATGTATGGGAATTTCAAGAGCGTCAACAAACCGACAGAGAGAGAGAGAGAGAGAGAATTAAAAACCAGTTAGAATACAACGTCCACATGCAGAGCGTGAGCGCAAGAGGGAGGGAGAGAGAGCGAAAACAAAAACAGTTAAACAGGTGCAAAAAAAAGCATAACAACAATGTGTGTCTGTGTGTGTTGTATTTTGACAGAGAGCGCAAAAGCTTACATCGACCTACACACACGCACACTCACACATTCACACATGCACCGGTACACGCATGCAAAGAGAGCGAGAGCGCGCGTGCTGAGCTTGCACAGTGTGACTAGTTGCTATGAACCTAGAACCAACAACCAACGCTGTGACGCCAACACGTGATGACAAGCCACAAAACAAAAAAAGGAACGAAAAATGAGAAAAGAAAATATCAACGTCGAAAATGCGTGTTCTCAAGATAACAAAACTCACAAAAAAAAAAAATGAAGGCAATCTTTGACGTCATCAAATTGAGCGGAGCGGATAGAGACGACAAATGTTGGAGATCAACAACAGATCATTTACTCAACCCCAAAACGTGAACGTAACCGAAATGTTCAAATGGCATTTTCTTATACTACGTACATATTGTACACAAAAACATACATACAAACACACAGTCAAGCGTACATATCGCCAGGCATGTGTGTGTGTTGTGTGAGTGTTTGTATAATCATGTGATACCAAAAATAAAGAAAAATGTGAAAATCAAATAACAGCGACTGCGACAAGGCACTAAAAAGTCAAAAGCAAAAGTGGAGCAATAAAGCAAACAGTCGAAACACACACACAAATGCACATTGTATATATCTCTACATACTTCTCCCTCCAACACCCTCAGTACAAAAAAAATTAAAACAACAAAACAACAAAAATTAAATAAAACGAGCAACAGCTTGCCCATTTAAATGTTTCGTATTTGCAATTTACAGCAAAAGGCATCCAAATCTATGCAAATAGCCAGAGCAAACTGTCAATGCTTCTTGCTGCTTGGCTGCAAGCAAAGTAAAATAAAATACAACAAGCAACAAACAATCAACAAGATACGCACAAAATTTGCCCATCGCTGCTGTATTAAATTTCAATGAAAATGAAAACAGAATGCAAAAGAAAAGCTATTCTATACAAACGCAGACACACACAGAGAGGCAAATACTAAATACATGTATGTATTTATTTATGTAAATGTATGCGGAGAAACCATTTCAATTTTTATGCATCGACGATAAAATACTCTAATTGTATTAAAGCTATTCGAGACTTCAAGGTATGGTATAGAATTTTTGAAATGATAATTGAATTTGATATTAATATATATATCTTGCATTTTTAAATTTTTCAGAAAATAACTATTATACGGAATCACAATATTCAAAAAAGATCGGCAACATTGACAAATAAGAATTAAAATTATTTCGAAATTATATTGTCAATTGATTGTTTGCGAAATACAAACCCTAATTCAAACCTTATATGTATATAAAAAGGATAACATATTTAAACTTACAAATTGAATTTGTTGTAAACGCTCTTATTATGCACAGTCTAAATTAGAAATCTTTATTTAATGCCTTTAAATACTCTACTTGAACATGTATTCGCATATATATATGTATTCGTATATGTTGCATGAAAATCCAACGAACAATAAAAACAACAAAGAAATTAAGAAAGAAAAACTAAAATTCTAAAAACAATTTTAGCAGCTAGCGTCGCGTCGATTGGAGAGAGACGGCAAAAAAAAACGTCACAAAAGCTGTCGAGGCGCATAATAATTGACACCCATATATTATGACTAACTTGAAGCTCTCTTTCTTTCTCTTTAAAATATTTAATAATATGTGTACCTATGCATGCATGTTTTTTTTTGTTATTATACAAAAAAATAGCAATTTATTAATTTGTTGTGTTTTGCTTCGGCTGAGTTAAAATATTTACACAGCGTATTTTATGTACAAACATACATACATATGTATGTACATGGGGCACATAAAAAAACTGGCTTGCCAGCGCACAGTGTGATGAATACTAATGAGAATTTTTTCAAAACAATAAATAATTAAAAATCGAAATTTTATAATCGTTTAATAATTTTTTTATTTAATTGAAATTTTACAAAAAATTTATTATCATTTTATTTATAAAAATAATAATCGTTGTGACACTGTGCATAGTGCGTTGTGTTGTACACATGGTTCTGCGGCTAGGTAAGGTCGCATAGTCGGCGGTGACGTCGCAGTCAGAAAGTGGCGTTCTTCTTCATCCCCAAAAGAAGGCGTGCTGTGTGGGCGGTGGGAACACCTTTGCCTATTGGTCTACGTGTGTGTGGCAAAAGCGTGTAAAAATAGGCAGAAAATTGCATAGAATTAAAAGTTTTCAATTTCGTGCACGCGTTTCTTTCACACTCGCTGTCATCTCTGCCGACGCCGACGCCAACGACGCGTCGCTGCAGTTGTAGTTTATACCGACAGCCATATGAATGCATATACATATGTATGTACATATGTATGTATGTGTGTGTGCGTAAGTGTACATACTACGTACTTGTTGTGTTTGCGTTTTTTGTTATTGTTGTTTACTTTGTCATCGCTTATTGCTGCTCGCTCTCTCTCACGTTTGCCTGTTTGTTTGATACATTTTACTCTCAATATAAGCTGGCGCAAGTGTTTCAAGTATTGGCCAAGTTATTGTCGTTTTTCATATGTACATGCATATATATATATGTATACATATGTATGTACATGCATATGTATGTACATGCATATGTATGTATTTATACGACGGTCAGCCAAATAGTTGAATAACAAATGTACAAGTGATTAATAAAAAAAAATAAATAACAAAGCGAACAGCAATGCAAGCAAACACGCAAAAAAAAAACAACAACAACTACACACGCTCTCTCTCTCTCTCTCTCTTTGTCGCTCTCTTGCGCTCTTTGCGGCGTCGCAATGTCAACAGACGCGAACCGATCTCGTTTACATTGGGCAGCGTTCACTGGGTGTGTGTGGGGCGAGTGGAGAGGGGGTGCTATGCTTCTCTGTGATACAAACGCAATAAAAAGTAACAACAACAAGAATAACAGCAACGACAACTACAACATCAGCAGCAAAACTATTTGTTTTTGGTATTGTTTATGGCGACGTGTTGCCTCAATAAGTGCGCATTTCGCATGCGTAGAGAGCGCACTTACACACACACACGCACACGGGAGCACGCACGAACACGCACACAAATGTTTTACACATACACCGCCAGTGGGATCACGAAGGGGTAGGCAATGTCTGGGGGTGGGAGAGAGAGGTCAGACTGTGCGTTGTTGTGTAAGAACAAGCAGTCAGAAAATATACTACGCGCACAGAAACACACACACATGGGTACAAATTGAACAGTGTGATCTGTTTTGTTTTTGCAGACTAGTTTATAATGCGTACATAACCAAATGTATGTACATATGTATGTGTGTGTTTGTGTGTAATTATGTAAATTTTTTGTTTATTTGTAAGGCTATCAACTTTAAAGCAGCACTTTTCATAAATAAAATAAACAACTTGAGCATCACGCTGCCAAAAAGTTCCACACTGCGTTAGCGAGGAGCTCAGTTTAGATACACGTGCTTGCGTGCTCACGTGCAGGACGCTGCATTGCGATGATTGTTGAGTCACGATAGTCACGCAATTCTTACCATCACTCAATCTTATCTTTTGCTTTCTCTCACTGCGTGTACAATTTTTTTTTCTGTTTTGGGGGTTAGGTTAATGTAAACAGCGGCGTGGAAAAACATAATGAATGCAATGGAAACCTTTTTTTTCTTCTATTGCTTCTGGCATTTACATATGAAATTATCAAAGTATGGTATATACATACAAATGTGTGCAACAGTCAATTTTTCATTTGCTTATCATACAAGTACAAAAACAAATCTCGTATAGAAAACGAAACCAAAATCGATTTCGAATAAACAAATCGCGAGCACTCGCATACTTATGATAATTTGCTGAAGGTTAAATTGTTATTAACAAATAGAATGGGACGGGGCGGAGGTGGGTTACGGTTGGCGGCTGACATCGATTTCGTTTTGGGAACTGGAGTGCAAAAGCTTTTAGCTACATAATTGTTGCTAAATGGCGTTAACAACAAATGCACACTGCCCCTCAATGTGCATGGTGATGTTGTTGAGCAGATAGCAGCTTTTGAAAATGCGCGCTACAGCCAGAACTGCCAACTTGTTCGTTTTACATGGTGTGTTGCATGCTATCAAAATGCCGATAGATGGCGTGCGTAAGTAGTGCTGTTAGTAGGTAATAGATGACGCCACTAAAAAAAAATATGAAAATTGCAAAAATTCTTGTTTTTTTTTTTTAACATCTTTACTTATTTAAATTTTATTTATGTATTTCTCTCGCTGCTTGTCGTAAATATACTTACAAGTTGGGTACATTTAAACATGCATTCAATTTACAAAGTTTTGCATTTGATTTGCTTGTTTCGGTTTGGTTTTCGATTTTGTTCGATATTAAACGTTATTTAAATTGTATGAATTCAAATTCATTGATAATATGCGTATTTGTTTACCGTTTAGTTGTACAATTACAATACCAAAAAAAAAAAAAAACAACAATTATCTATATTTATATTAAATATACATATGTGTATGTATATATATGTAAGTAGCATATATGTGTGTGTTTTTATGTATATTTTCTATTTTTGTTTTTTGTTTTTGTCATTTAATATTATAAGTACAATACATTGACTATGTAAGCTGGATTTACGTATAAAATGTTGGATGCTCTAGGGGCATAACACAGCACTGTTTCCAAAAAAAGCATTGCATACTTTTAGGATGCATTCGATTTCCCATTGCACCGCAAAGTATGCAGCAGAATTTTGGCGAACTTTGAAAACAGTGCCGTTAGCATATGTATGTATGGTTGGGCTCGATTCGCTATTATAATTTCTGTGTATGCACTTATTTAATTAATGAATGAGTATTTTTGTTTGTTCTCTTTTTTTCGTTTTGGATTAACTTCTTTGCTGAGTTTATAGAAAATGTTTTGCGGCAAGGCAAAAGTATTGGAAAAGTCGCCTGAGTTCCATGAACTCAAGTGTTAAGTGTAAGAAACGTGTGAACTTCACAGCAGATAAGAAGCAGGAATATACAGCTGCTTAGCGTGAAATAAATGTTAAACTTTTGGCTTAGACTTACTTTATACACTTAGTGCAAGAGCTTATTTAATGCTTTCTTGGTTTTTTTTTTGTGTTTTCTTTTCTTTTATTATTATTGTGTTTATTTAGTTATGAGTTCACAGGACAAATATTGATGTGTGTATTATCGTTATCATGAATGTGCCCTTTGTACAAGCTGTTCATGAACATTCATGGCATAAACGTTGTTGTTTCGACCATTTCCATTAAAAATACAGAAATTTGCGGGAATTTTATGAAAATTAAATTCAGAACAGTTTACTTTGTATAACAGTTTAGTCCATCAGATTTGGCCTTTGTGCTTTAAGATGTTTTGCAAAAACGTTTAAAGGGAAATTTAAGGGTTTCAGGCGCAGCCAACTTAACAAAGCGAAAAATGTACAGCTGCTTGAGAACTGAAGTTCATGGCATAAACGGCGCATAAGCTTACTCTATATATACTTAGTATAACAGTTTAGTTTATGCTTAATCATTTATATTATTTCTCTCTATTTCGCTTGTTGTGTGTGTGTGTGTGTGTGTTGTGTTCAACTACATTGACTAGATTTTTGGTAATGTTTTAGTTGCTCTGCTTAATGTCTATGGAAATGTATTCCGTTCTCGTTCTAACGTTAACGCTATCTCTTTCACTTTTGCGCTCTGTACCATTCACCATCTCTCTCTCTCTCTTTTTATCTAGTTCTATTTTTTTAATATATATATAATGATTTCTTTTAGATCTTTATACTATATTGAGTATATATACAATGATAGTCAAACTTATGCTAAGGTTTTTGCTTTGCGTTCTGGAAAAAAAAAACACTTGTCTAAGGACTAAGGACTAAGCCTAATACTACTCTGCTTAATACTGTACTGGGGCACGGCATCTAGACGCGTTCCACCTGCGTCTCTGCGGTGTGCACCGCCTGCAGCTCCAGCTCCGTCTCCTCGGTCAATGTATAGACTCCTCCTCCTCCTCCTCCGCCACCGCCACCGCCCTTGGCCTGCGATTGCGTTGGTGTTGTGCTGAGTCCTTCGAGCAGCGGACTGCTCAGCTGCTGCGAATCTGCGGGATTTGCTGACGCTGCGGGCGTGTAGACGGGAGCTAGACGTGCATTTGGATCCATGGTTAGTATGGGCACCAGCTCATGGTTGACATAATCCTTCAGCACCAGCGAAGTGGGCGTGTCTGCAGAAAACGGGAACAATTAGTTTCAGGTGTCAGCGGGGTTCCTTAAGGTTTTAAGGTAGTTTAAAAGGATGTTTCAGGGCTCCCTAAGCCTAAAAGAGGTTTTTAATATTGTACAATTTATCAAGATCCAACCCTAGGTTCTTAATGGGAAAAGTTTCTAAAAGGCTCTCCGGAAAGCTTGTAAAAGCTTTAAAGGAACATTTTTAGTTATCTATCTAACATCTTTCTAAACCTCCAATATTGTTAAGTTCCTATATAAAAGATTCTCTAGAGATATTTTAAAACCTTTTAATATTTTTTTTTTATTTGGTAATTTTAGGAACTTCTAGGGAGCTATTGGACAATTCAGAATACTTTTGAGCTTAAACTCCACTGTCGGGTAAAATGGGTTTGTTTAATTCCTCTAAAGAATCTTGGGTCACATTAGGAAAGTGTTGATAAAAGGTTCTTTAGGGTTCTTCCAAAACCTCTAAAGAATTTTGGTGTCAATACAAAAATTTAGAGTGCCATTGGAACTTCTAGGGAACTCTTGATCTGTCGCTTAAAAATGGGTTTCATAATTTCCTCTAAACAATCTAGGAACATAAAGTGTCCGCTTGAAGAGTGTGGATTAATTTATTATTTCTGGGATCTTATTAAACCAGTCTAGGCGCTAGCGAGGTACTAGGGCGCTCTAGGGGTATCGAGCATACTATTTGTTCTCTAAATTGAGTCCCCTAAAAACTAGCAAACTTCGAACTTCTAGGAGGGAAATCATGGGAGATTTACCCACCTGTCACCAGTGTCTCTTCGGTGGGATTGCGCTGATAGAGATGCCCACGCTTCTCATAGTGTCAAGAGGCGGGCACATAATACTGATTGCCCTCCTCGTGCGCCAGATCCATCATGGAGCCAGCAGCACCGCCGCTGCCATTCGCTGCGCCCGTCTTCTTGAACTCGACAACAATGCGAATGCGATGCACGATCTCCTCGTGGATGACATTGAAGCACATGGCCGTCAGCGTCATCCCGGACATAATGTAAACGGAGCAAAACCAGGTGGTGGCATTCGATTCACGACGCAGTCCCGGCAACATGTCACCGAAGCCAATCGTCGACAGGCTCATGAAGCAAAAGTAGATGCCATCGATGATCGGCCAATTCTCCAAGCGATACAGAACCGCGGCGCCAAACACAATATAGATGATCATCATGGAGAAGCAGAGCAAAATCGGTGCCAAAATACTCAGGCCATGCATCGAGCCTCGCGATTCACTCGCACTTAACGAATCAATGTCAGCACCCGAAGCGCCACCTGGCGGCGGACCCGACGGCATTCCCATGCCCGTGGGGGTTGCGGTGCTGCCCCCTCCCGACACACCCACCGACGTCCCGCCGCCTGCGCCGCCACCCGGTTGCTTCTCGGGCGTGGCATGATAAACATCCCTCACGTAGTAAGGCTCCTGCATCACGGCCTGCTGCTTGCGGAGCTCCTCCTGCTGTCGCTTGCGCTTCATGCGCCGCTCCTTCTCCGCCATGCGCTTCTCGTCGTAGCAACAATAGCCGCAGTTCGAGCACAGGCAGCAGCACAGCGCCTTGGAGAAGACCTCGCGTGCCACCCGCGCCAGAATGCTGCCGGTGCTGCTCAGATAGACGAGCGTCAACGGAATGCCGAAGAATGCGTACGCAACTGTCACAATCCGACCGAGTGCTGTGCGGGGTGCAATGTTCCCGTAACCTGAAAGAGAGCATTAGAGAAGTTTACAGATGTTAGAGAAGTTAGCAATTGATAACTATGGGTAGATAAAGACTTAGAGAACCTACTTAATGTAAGAGAAGGTATTGGAGAAGTTTGATAATGATCGGACGAGCATTAGAGAAGTTTATAACTGTTGTTGTCGGTAAAGCAATATAGAAGTTCACAGATTTTATAGATCTTAGCAACTAATAAATATCACTTTACTATGGGTAGAAAGAGAGTTATAGAAGTTTGATAATGATCGGGCGAGCATTAGAAAAGTTTAGAGATGTTAGAGAAGTTAGCAATTGATAACGATGGGTAGATAAAGGCTTAGAGAACCTATTTAATGTAAGAGAAGGTATTGGAGAAGTTTGATAATGATCGGACGAGCATTAGAGAAGTTTATAACTGTTGTTGTCGGTAAAAATAGAAAGGAAGAAGGAATAGAACAGATAAGTTTGCAATTGGTAAATACAACTTCAAAAGAATGATTGTAAGAGAGCATTAGAGAAGTTTTCTAATGTTAAAAGTTAGCAAGTTACTATGGGTAGAAAAAGAATTGAAGAAGTTTAAAAATAATCGGGCGATTATTAGAGAAGTTTAGAAATGTTAAGGTCGTTTAAAATATAGAAGTTCATCGATGTTAAAAGTTAGCAATGGGTAAGGAGAATGAAATAGACAAGTAAACTATGGGTAGACAGAGATTTAGAGAAGCTAACAAATGTTAGAGAAGGTATTGGAGAAGTGTTTTAATGCTCTGGAAAGCAATAGAGAAGTTCACTGATATTATAGATGTTAAAAACTGGTAAAGGCACGTTAACTAAGAAAGATAATGATCAGGAAAATAGGAAGAGGAAATCAATAGAGAAGTTAGCAATAGTTAGAAGAAAGATTGTGAAAGAGTATAAGAGAAGTTTACCGATGTTAAGGTTAGCCAACAAACTACAGTAGACATATAATTAGCATTAAAGGAGTTGACAGATGTTAAAGAAGTTTAAAATATAGAGGAAGCAAAAGAGAAATAGAAATGGAAAGCAAAAACAAACGTTAAATAAGTTGTTCATAGGGAGACCAAAAGATAAGCTAACAGTCGAAATAGCAATCAACAGACGTTTCAAAGACTATAAAATACAATAGAAGTAAACAATGGAGAGAGAGAGAGAACATTGAAAAAGTTAAAACGAAAAAGAGAGAAAGAGAGAGAGAGAGAGAGAGAGAGAAACAGAGAAATCTTCAGAGAAAGAAAGGGTAAATGCAATTTAAGAGATTTCAACAAGTGAGAGCTTATAATCAGAGAAGTTAACAATGGGTAGAGAATCGACTAGTAGAGAAAGAAGTTAACAAATGATGGGAAGTTAATAAGTAAATAAGTAAAGTAATTTTAATAAAAGGAGAGCAATAGAATGTCCATAGAAGATAATACTGACCAACAGGAAAAATCAGAAAAATGAGAAACAATTTAAAGAATTGTAAGCAAAAAATTGAGGAAAATATGTTGCAAACAAAAAAAATGGAAAGCAAAGATAAGAACCAAACAAATGATAAAGATGTAGACATAAAGAAAAAGCTAAGCTAGTAAATGAGAAACAGAAGCAAGGAAATAACAGCAAAAAAAGATGTCAAAGAATAAGAGGGATAGGTAATTGGAAATTATAAAAAAAGATGGAGATTCAAGAGACCGAGAGGGAGTGCAAGAAAAAGAGAGAGAGGGAGGGAGAGAGAGAGAGATAAAGAGGGACAAAAATGGAAAGAAAGAGAGTATCTGAATATGATGGCTTGAGATAAGTAAGTAGGTTTAGTAGGAATCGTCGATTTGTGATGAATCTTTCATAAATGAAAATTACTTGTAGATAATACGTGTGTCTGCCACATCACTAACTTTGGATATGACTCCCCCCACCTGTGTCCCTCGTATCCTCGTCTTATCTGTTGCCTTACGGCCGCAAACATATTGGCAGCGAAATAATTAAGCGGCCGAGGTAATAAAAATTCCTAACAAGCACTCGAAGGTAGACCACACACGGCTCTTCTTAAATGTGTACCTTTATTGCGTGTGCGTATGCAAGAGTGTGTGTGTGTGTGTAGTGGGCGTGGCACAGCGCACACACAATACCGTTATGGCGAAGGAGGGGAGGGGAACAACAGACGCCAGACGTCGTCATCGTCATCGTCATCGTCATCGTCAGGTGTCTCATGCATAAATTGAAAATTTCTTAATTTTATTGTTGGCGCTTGATGTATTTTTATGCCCGCAGCCGTGCCACTGCCCCAGGCGGTGGCAACTCTGGCCGCACTGGGCGTGGCTCAGCTCGAGGTTTATAGCCATGACAGCCACGTATGCACGTTGGTAGTATTTCCATTTCTGTTTTTATACCCGCTGCCCATAGGGTAAAAGGGTATTATAACTTATATTATAACAGGAAATGTATGTAACAGGTAGGTGGAGGCATCTCCAACCCCATAAAGTATATAACATATATTCTTGATCAGCGTCAACAGCCAAGACGTCTGTCTGTCTGTCCGTCTGTCTGTAGAGACACGTAGATCTCAAAGACTATAAGAGATAGAGATATACCTTTTTTTGTCAGTAGTTGTTATATTTGCACGCAGATTAAGTTTACTTCCAATATTTGCCACGCCCACTTTTGACCCCGCAAATCGACAAAAATCGAATACCAAGTGTAATTTTAAAGCTAGAGCTATGATTTTGGTACAATACTGTTTAAGTTTCCTGAGAATTTGCGATCAGATAAAAACTGTAAAATTTATAATGGGCAAAAACGCTTATAAGGGGTGTTATTTTCTGTGTCTGGTATATTTCACACACTATAATCATTTTTAACATAGTACTATATAAATATACCAAATGTAGTCTTTGGTATATTTTCAGTTGTCTTGCTGTATATTAATGCGGTATATTTTAAGAATAATACCGCACTGTTTTGCTTTCATTCAAAATGGGTAGAAGGTAGCTCACAGTCGAGCACACTCGACTGTAGCTTTCATACATGTTTTTTTTTCCTTTGCATGCTGAAGTAGAGCAAGTGAACGAATTTTGTAAACAGCAAACAACATACAGCAAATGTTGCTTACAATCGGGTGCAGCTTGATAATAAATTGATTGAATATGAAAGTCGACTGACTGATAAACTTGACTGATAGATGAATGGTTAAGTAAGGTAAAGTAAAAAATAGTTGGGTTACGTGAAGAAAAGTAAAATACAGTTGCTAGTTTGATGACTCGATTGATAAACATTTTTGACATATGGGTTCAGAAAAACAGAGTAAAAAATATTTGGAGATTGATTGATAAAGTAACTGAGAGATTACTATTGACTATGTGCTAGTATGTCTGATGCAGTAATTGCGAAACTTAATGATAAATAAGTTAAATAATAGAAAACATAGTATTATTGATGACCGAATAATAAATGATTTGATAGATGAGTTAAGTGAATGAAAGTAAAAAATTATTTATAATTAAATGCTAGTATGATTGATAAACTAATTTAAAGATTAGCTAAGTGTAAAACATAAAATAATTTGGGCAATTGCTTAAGTGCTATTATGATTCACGAACTGATTGATTGAAAAGTTTATGAACGTGGGACTGAAGAACTGATTGATAAACTCATTTACATAGTTAACACAACTAAGTATTTGTTGACATGATTGATAAATTGATTGATAAACTAATTTAAAGATTAACTAAATAATTTGGGCAATTGCTAAAGTGCTATTATGATTCACGAACTGATTTATTGAAAAGTTTAATACGGAAAAGAAAACATTTGCTAAACTCGTTGATAGATAAGATAAGTAAGTAAAAGTAAAACATAGTTGACAACTGATTGATAGTGCGATTGATGAAATGATTAGTAGATAAGTTACATGAAAAAAAAAGGACTTGAGGCAACGTGGGACTGAAGAGCTGATTGATAAACTCATTGACATAGTTAACGCAACTGAGTATTTGTTGACATGATTGGTGCATTGATTGATAAACTAATTAATTGACTATTTGAAGTGATTGTTGCACTGATTGACCGATGGATTGATCAATGTGGGACGGATGAGCTGATTGATAAACTAATTTCTGAACTGATCAACTGATTGATGCGTTAAAAAAAAGAAAGTGATAGTTCAAAATTGGCGTATTGATTGATAAACTAATTAATTGACTGTTTGAACGTTACAAGCCAAGTGATTGATGCACTGATTGACCGATTGATTGACCAAGTAAAGTGCCAGCAGACAACCAATTAAAATACCAGCCACAAAAAAAGATATAAACTGACAACAGCTTTTAGTGAATAGGACGACTTTGGCGTTAGCCTAACATTGTAAACACACACAGTCACACACGCATACATAAAAAGCACACACACACAGAGACATGTACACAAATACACGCATAGTCAATTGGCATGCATGTAATTGCGTTGACAGCAAATTTAAATGAAATCCACCCCCCACAAAAAAAAAGGGAGAACTGTTTAACCAAAGCGAAACGTCAATGTGTCACAAAGCAGACGACAGTTCCATTGTAAATCTCTTTGTGTGTGCGTGTGTGTGAGGGTGTGTCTGTTTGTGTGTGTACGTAGGTGCTGTGCCATGTGTACATTCACTTGCCGAGGCTAATAATATTGGCATTGACCCGAAACCAAAAGCAAAAGCCAAAGCTAAATCTCAAGCTGGGGCTGTAAAACTCAGCTGGTGCGCTGTCAATTTGCAGACGCTTGAGAGGGGGCGGGGGGCGTGTCAGGGATTGAGGCATCTACATATTTTATTGAAAGATATTGAAAGATTTCAATATTTAGACCCACACAAACACACACACACACACACACGCATACACACAGCGGGTTGTTTTTGCATTTGATGGGAGAATTCAGCTAATAGACGCTGATTGAGCTGCGAGGGCGAGTGCGAGGGCGAAGTCGAGGGATGCGGGGCGTTCTACAAGTGTGGCCAAGTGCAGCAATAACATCGTTTAAAGCAGACACGTACATCTATAAAATGGCCACAAATATCATCTATAATTCAATCACTTTAATACCAATTCAATTGCCAACACATTAAAACAGAGCACATCAAAATAATAACTATCTTTAATCTTGCAACAAATTTCGAATTGAAGCAGCTATTTCAATTTAAGTGAATTTATACATTTACGAATATACAATATCATATATTTATTTGCAAATGAAACAAGTCAGTTTAATAGTATTTCGAAGGTATACAAAAAAACTTTTAAACTTTTTGTGAATTGAGGAATTAAAGCAAATATTCTAAAAAGTGTTTTTTAACTATTCAAAAATGTTGTACTCTATGGTATATTTTGATCGTAATAGTATATGGATATTGATTCGGTTTATTTTTGTAGTTTTCAGTATATTGATTCGGTACATTTTTGGAATAATGTCGAACGGTTTTGCTTTTATTAAAAATGGGTAGCGTGTATCTGACAGTCAAAGTTTATTTTATCAGAAAATGTTTTTACTCCTTGATATATTTTGAGCGCAATAGTATATTGATATATCAAATATTGACGTCAATATATTTTGGTATATTTTTAGAGTAATACCTCATTGGAATAATACCGCGGAGCTCATTCGACTGAAGCCGCTTAATTTGTTAACATCTACAAAATTGCAAGCAATAACACGTGAAATTCAATTACTTTATAACTTTTTATTTTAACTTTTGCGAGTTTTGAATTGAAGCATATCTTTAATTTATGAGAACCTTGATGTTTATATTTTGTATGCCTATTTTCAAATACATTTACTAAAGCATTGTGAAACTTGTATTTATATGTATGTATATATAGATAAAAAGATGGTGTACTTTCTTAATAAGTTTCGCATTTTAACTCTGATTATAAATTACTTTCAGTAAGGCCTTTCAGTAAATTATATAAACCTTTGCTGAAACTTATTAGAAAATATAGAAAACATGTGCAAATATGTCTTCAAGTAGTCGTTGTTAAGTGAAATTTGTTGAAAGTTGCTTGTGTGAAACTATTTATCTAAGTTCTATAATATTGAATTCATAATAACTATTGTTTAAATAGTATAATTTTGTTTGAGTGTTCATAACTTCTGCTTTTCCTTTTCTTTCTTTTCATCTTAAATTATACCTATAGCTTGGCTTTGTACCCTATAAAATATATAAATTCTAGTTGGCATCTTTAATAATATTAAATAAAATTACACTGCAACTACACAGAGAGAAAAATCCTATATTGAACAATAGACTGCAAATCTTGAATTAAGATTTTTTCAATCTTAGGAAAAAAAGTCTTAAATTATGAATTTTAGTTTGAAAAAATCTGAAATTAAGATTTTTATGCTATTTTGCGTTTTAAAAAAAAGTTTTTGACTATATTGAAAAGAAATTTTGTGAATTTTGATTGAAAAACTTTTAGATTTTAAAAAACTAGAAACAAGTTTTTTAGGTTGAAAAAACCTTAATACAAGATTTTATTCTTCAATCAATGTCTTGTAATTTCAAAATCTTAATTTTAGATCAAATAGATTTTCAATTCGAAAATTTTGTTTTTGTTTCTTAACATTTTGGAATTATTTTCCTTTAAAATTATAAGCAAATTTGGGCTGTTGTTGATTTTAGCTCATTAAATAGAGATGCCGCAAATCGTCTTTGGTTTAAACTCTAATCCGTTCATATATAAAGTATTATAATTGTAACAAATGTTTGAACAAAAAAAATTAAATAAAACACATTAATGTGTTAAAAAACATAAAAAATAACTCGCAATCTACTTAAGATTGTTAAATCTAGATTAAAGATTTTTCCTTCTTGCTTCAAGTTTTGAGATTTTTTCATTCTTGAAACGTGACTATAATCTTGAAGTATAAATTATTTTGTTTTGGAATTTCTGTATTGATTTAGGAATGAACCTATTTGGTTCAGTTTTGAACCTCTTTGGTTCAGTTTTTTCCTTCTGTGTAAAAATAAAATAAATACAAAATGTGCTAACTTTACTTTTAATGATATCGAATTACTTTTCTATTTGATTCAATGAGTTAACTTCTCATAAAGTAAATACAAAAGTGATTTTTCTTAAATGATTTAAGTGATCCACTTAGCAGTCGCAATTTGACTTTCGAACAAACCTATCGCATTAACGGGGCCAATCGATTTGTCTATTGACTGCATAAATATTCGCATTCGCATTCGCAACTTAAGCGCTTAGTATATACTACAATTGTGTGTTATGTCTGTGCTGCTGTGTTCATAAAAGTCAGAGCCAGCAGAAGCTGGAGCTGTAGCCCCAAAGTGGAGCATAATATGCTGATATCGACTGCTGTTTGGTTATGCATCCATGTGTGTGTGTGTGTGTGTGTGGCGTTTCCACACGACAACCATAAAGCACAAAATGGCAGCGCATAAAAGGGAAACGCCAGGAATAGCTGAGTAACCAGTCTCTCTCCTATATACTAGAGACAGAGACAAAAAGAGAGAGAGATGGAGAAACAGTCTCCCAAGATGTGCAATTGATGATAGTGAGTTGCTGTGAAAATGGAAAATGAAATTTAAAATTATTTTGCAACTAAATTACTTGTCTTATTGCTGTCCAGGGATTGCCCCTGGATGCCTTGGCTATTTATTTGTGTCGGAAACAGAGTCGGAGACTGTGGAAGCAAAAAAAAAAAAGAGACTGAGGCAGCAAACCGCCTATAAATTCCCATTTATGCCCAAGACAATCATAGCCAAGCGATAGACACACACACATTCTCAGAGTGTGTATGTGTGTGTGTGTGTTTGCTAGTGGCTTAGTCGGAGGCTGGCCAATAATAATAATCATATTGTTGGGTGCCTTGCACGGTTTTTGTAGGCGTTCGTCCAAGAACAATGGTCTACGCCCCCGCCCCCGCCTTGCTCCCCTCTCCATGTTCCACAACTAGCCATTGAAAGCCACAAAACAATAATAATAATAATAATAAGCCCGGCTAGCTAGCTAGCAAGGCAAGGGAAGGCAGGAAGTCATGTTAATACAAATGTCCCAACAGCAAGCCTGCTGACTAACGCAATTGCAAACTGACAATTCCCGCTAGCCTCCCTCCTCCTCCTCCTCCTTCTTTTCCTTCCCCTCGTGTCAAAATGTTGAGCATTTTATGCAGCATTTTGGGCAGTTTTTTCTCTTTCTCTCTCTCTCTCTTTTGTGGGTCTACGATTGGCTTTGCTTTAAGCTGACAGAGGACAGAGGAGTAGCGGGAGACAGGGGCAACGTATTTTGGGACGTATTTACTTGGCCGGCCTTTTGCATAAACTGCCAAGATCAGCAGAAAATTTTTGCAAATTTTATTTTATAGCATTTTCACAAGTGGAAAGTCGTGTCTATATGCTTGGGCATTCCAAAGCGGAGTCGGGGGTGGAGGGCTAAGCAAATAGCTTCGTTTGTTGTTTTGCTCTATCAATATTTGACTTTCGGCTTGTTTTTTGTGGCTGAACCTCTGAAATTACCAAGAACAACAAAAAAAAAGGAAAAAAAAAGCACACGCTAGCACTTGACAGAGCCTGGGAATTCAGACAACTGCAAAACTCGAAGGCAGCTTAAATGTTCTCCTACTTTTCTTCACTCACTCTCTCGTATATATAATTTTAAATTGAGGTGCGTGTGTGTGTGTTTGTGACACACACTGGCAATTGAAAGATATTCTTCTCACATGAGCACACAAATGACAGATGAGCATCATCTCGATAAGCCACGTACATCTAACAAGATTCAACCAAATTGTCTAGATACGAGACGATAAAATAGAAACCATTTTTACGGTTATCGAATCTTTGCAGCGATTGACATTCGAATGCATTGCGAATGGACACAACACTCCACACGTCGCTCTATTCAATTGGCTATTACTATTGCTTGAAATTGCTAAAACTCAACGATGCAGCTCAATCGCATAAAATACAGAGTTGTGTTGCGGTAATAAAGCAAGCGCTACTCGCTCGCTAGTTGAACTAGTTAAGCAACTAGTTAAAGTTGCTTGAATGACAAACTAATCGATTCCTTTATTAAACTTATTCACCAGCTCAACTCGATATCGATTAGCTGTCAATCGACAAAGTTACTCTTTTGCACGAGCTCATAAATTTTATGTTTCCAGTTAAAGTTACTCGCCAAGTGAAGCAATTAAATTAATTAGCTTACAAACTTTTCGTATTATTCGTTACTATTTAGCATAAGTTTCAAAACTTGTTTGTCCATATTCCGGAGACTTTCGTGTTATTATTACTTGTTGTGGATACTCGCTGCCTATATTTGGTTGTGTTTATTCGCTGTGGTTTGTGTTAGAGCTACTCGTTATAGGCTACTCGTTATAATTTTTCGAATTAGTTGTTGACTGCAAACATTTGCTTTTACTACTCGCTGTATTTGTTAAGTGAGAATATTTGTTGTAGCTACTTTTGCTATTATAATTGTTTTTTACTCGCTGCAAATATTGGTTGTAGTTACTCGTCCTGCCAACTTGTCATGCTTATCGGCTTTAGCCATTCGCTGTATCTTCTTCTAAGGTAGTTTCTTAAGAAATCTGTTCGATGCAGTTACTCGTTAGCTAGCTGGCTTCTAAATGTGGCTTCTCATTGTATTTATACTGTGCTTATTTGCTTCAACTATTCCAACATTGTCTCGTTGTGCATATTCTCTGCAGCTTTGAAATATATCTACTCGCTGCAGTTACTCGTTATAATTACTCGCTTTGGCTAACTATTTGTTGTGGCGATTCGAGGTTCTTACTTGCTTTAATTATTCCAACATCATCTCTCTGTAGCTTTAAATTACTAGTTACTAGTTTTGCTGTGCCTACTTGCTTTAATTACTCTAAATCGTATTTCTGTATCTTGCTGCAGTTTCATGATAAGCCTACTCGTTGTGAGCACTGGTTACAGCTTTTATTCTTAGCGAGTTGTGTCTACTTATCTACTTCTTCCACACTGCCGTTTCGGATAACCTCAGCATCACTGCATGGCTTCTCGCTTTGCCATTTCATTAGTTAATTCAACAAGAATATCGATGGACTTGAGTGCGCACTCCACTACGCTATGCTATGCTATGCTATGTTGTGCTTTTCTGTGCTGTGCTGTGCTGTACTGCACTTGATTATGTCTGCTCATCGATCATTAAGCGAGGTGCCAGGCAGCCAGCTGGCTTTGTGGTTACGGCTCGATGTCAATAGGTGAAGGGGTCACAGTACACAGTATAGTATAGTATAGTTGCCTGTGAATTGGCATGCGCTCTGGCAACGAGTTCGCCATTCAAGTAAAACAAATTTCCGTTGGTGGAACATAAAATTTATGGCCCACAGCACAATGCTAGCACGAGTGTACTCGCAATCGCAAATAGCACTCGCCGCCTTCCTCTCTCTCTCTTTCTCTATCTGTTTGTCTCTATCTGTCACTGAGAGTGTGTGTTTTTTGTTTTTTTTTGCGTTTTTGGTATATGTGTCCGTGGGGCAAGTTGTGTGGCAAGTGGTCAGGGGGCACTTACCAATTGTGGTCAAAACGGTCAGCGAATACAAAAACGCTTTAGCGAAATTCCACTCATGTGGCGGGCCTCCCACACCGCCTCCGGCCAGCCGATGATGATGATAGTTTGTGTGCAGCAGCACAGCTTCCGTGGCTGGATTGTTACCCGACGACGATGACGATGAGGACGAGGATGATGATGATGAGCCTGGTGCTGGTGAATTGGGTCCGGCATGGCCGCCAGCGACATCGTCGTGTGATAATTGCAGCATAACATCCTCGTTCAGTCTCTTGATTAATTGGTCTTGAAACTTGGCAATTTCAAGTGCGGCTAATCTGTACAGCGAACAAGTAAGTGAGCAAGCAAGTGAGTGAAGTGAAGTGAAAAGTGTGCAAAGTGTGCTTCGCCATCTACTACTTACTTTGTCCAGTTCTCCTTGTAGAGTATATTGAGGGATACGGTTATGTCCCAGATATTCTCAATTGTCCGCTGTCGTACATCATAAGTGTCCGGCGATAGCGCGTACTGCGGTTGTCCGCCCGCTCCCTCAAGATCTGTCTCATCTATGCCATAAACAAAGTCATTGGATGGCCCATAGATGGGGCCATTGCTGCCATGAGCCAAATCCTGACCCTGGGCGGCAACAGCAGCGGCCACCGTATCGTTGTCTGTTGTGTGTTGTTGTCCATGTTGATGATGTTGTGGTTGCTGCTGCTGCTGCTGTTGCTGATGTTGTGCCGGCGACCTTTGTTGCTGCTGATAGATGCCATTGCTGTTGCGCTTTGTGGATGCCAGCGTGTGCTGTTGATGCAGCAATGCCGAGTCCTCGTTCTCAATGGTTAGGAATATGAAGGAGCCTGCAAATAAACCGAACAACAACAACATCATCATTATGAGTACACTCTGGAGACACGACGACAACAACAACAACAACAACAACAAGTACAAGAACAAGTACAAGAACAATGACAATCGAGTGTTGGCCTCCAAAATGAGGCAAAAGCCAAACGAGCAACGCCAACGGCAATGGCAACGGCAACGGCAACGGCAACAGCAACAGCAACAGCAACTCATTTGTTTTGTCTGTCTTTGGGGTCAGTTGAGGTTTTCGCTTTAGCCAAACGATGCCCGACTGGCCAAAGAGTCAGTCATCAGCTTCGGAACGGGGCAACACACTCAAACTCACAACGCATTGCACTTCGTGGCTGTTTAATGACAACAAAACGGGAAACTATCTGCAACTCGACAACATTTATTACATTCCAAGCTACTATTTTTGTATTTGCATATTAAAATAAGTTCTTCTCTTTTTACGTTTTAGTTATTGGTTTAGTTGATGTTTGAATATTTTGTATATTTTAGTTTGCATTTTTTTTATACCCGCTACCCATAGGGTAGAAGGGTATTATAACTTTGTGCCGGCAGGAAATGTATGTAACAGGTAGAAGGAGACATCTCCGACCCTATAAAGTAGATATATTCTTGATCAGCGTCAACAGCCGAGACGATCTAGCCATGTCCATCTGTCTGTCTGTCCGTCTGTCCGTATGAACACCTAGATTTCAGAGACTGTAAGAGATAGAGCTATTATTTTTTTTCAACAAGTTTATATCAAATTTTTGCCACGCCCCCGCAAATCAAATAAAATCGAATAACAAGCGTAATTTTTAAGCTAGAGCTGCGAATTTTGGTGTATATAATAATAACAATAGTATTTATGATTCCTGAAAATTCCTGAAATTTGCGATCAGATAAAAATTGTGGAAGTTATTAAAGAAATACTTTAATAACCATACTTTTGTATGGGCTAAAACGTCTACTTACTAGGGGTCTCAGATGCTTTGGTCGACAATCTGGTATATTATGCCGTCTATGGTATATTTTGAATGTATATTGTTATACCAAACTTAACATTTGGTATATTTTTAGTATTTTGGAGTATTTTCGGTATATTTTGAAAATACTACCGCAAAATTTTGCTTTTATTCAAAATGGGTAGCGGGTATCTCACAGTCGAGCACACTCGACTGTAGCTTTCTTACTTGTTTTAATATTGAATCTATTACTTCTACGGTAGAAGTTCTACTGGCTTCTCCTATTTTTTGTCTTTTTGTTGTAGCTTATGCTTGAATGTTTTTGTTTTTGAAATCTATTTTTACTGAATTATATGCCTGATATTACTTTTACCGATTTTTCTACCTTAATTGTATTAATTTCTTCCAATTATTATTGTTGGTGTTGGTTATCTTATAGCCGAGGACACGACGGTCGCTTTCTTAATTTCAATTTGGTATATTTTTAAAATCATACTGCAAAACATTGTTATTTACTGAAAATGGGTCGCGGGTATTTCATAGCCGAGGCACAATCGACTACAACTTTCTTACTTGTACTTTTTCAAATTGGCATTGATTTGAAATATTATGTGAATAATTTTGGAGTTTTTGTATAATTTCTCATTTAGTAACGTTTCTACTGGTTGCAACATTTTTAGTTTATTAATTTCTTTTTTCTTCCTTAAATGTATTTTCTTGCCACTTTAATCCAATTTTATTTTATTTTATACATTTTATTGCATATCATTTTTCTTCAACATTAATTTATCGTATTTTAATTTTAATATTTGAATTGCTTCAACCTGCAACATTTATTTACTTTGTTTGTTAAAGATTTTCTTTTCGTTACTATAATTTTCACACTTTACTTCTCGCTTGTATTGTAATTTGTATTGTAAATATAAATTTATATTCCATGTCCATAATCTTCTATTTTTAGAATTCTGACATGCATCAATTTGTAGTCACAACGAAGTTATTAAAGCCATGGGAAAACCTTTAGTCAAATCCTAATGCGAGCGTGTCTAAAATGGGCGTGTCCCGAAGGAACGCCTCCCTATTAAAGGGGCGACGATGGGTCAAATGAAGTTCGTGCAGATGATGTGATGGATTCCCACACCAAGGATTCCAGCGAGCACATTGTCAACTTTTCAGTATGTGAATTTCTATGCTGATGTCTTTTCTGTCACTCACTTACTGTGAATTCTGATCAACCAACACATACACACACACACACACACACACACACTCATACACACACACACACATGCACTCCGTTGTCGTTGTAGCGGCATTTTGTCAAGTTTTTGAAAAGTTTTTCTGTTACATTCGCTGTAACTTTAACATTTTTTGCTTTTTGTTTTTTTTTTTTGCTTAAGGGAGGAGAACGACTGAATGCTTGGCCTGCGAATGATGTTCTAGGGGAATGATGATGAGTCGATGTCCTCGGCAAAAGCCAACATATGTCAAAGTTAAAAATAATACACGAAGGGCGGGGGGCGGAGGCGTGAGTGCTGACCAACGGCAATGGGGAAAAAGAAGCAACGGCAGCCACACAAAAGGAGCAATTGTTGCTGTGATGTTGTGTTTGGCCAACTTGAAACTTTTGTTGAAGCGTTAAAATGCACGCAAAATGGAACACACACACACACACATACACATAAAACACATTCACACACACACACACACATATACACACATAACGCAGCTGTCATGGGCGTGTATTCTGACGTCACAAGCTCACGCACGGCGCTGCCTAGCGAAAGTTAAATAATTGTTTGTGTCATTTGATGATTTCCTCTAACAAGGCAACACGGCCAACTTTTTTGCACAGCTGTCACACACAGACGCACACATAGACACACACTCACACTCACACACACACACACATGCATACATGTGTAGACACTTCTATGGAGATGAGCAAAAAACGGTGACAACAGATTCACTCGATTACTTTGCTTGCTTTTCAATTACTTGTGACTATACAAATGACAGTATGAGTAAAAGTAATAAAGTGTGATTTGTTCTTAATTTAATACTAAATATTATATAATAAAACGTAACTATAAGTATAAATTTGAATCTTGTAATTTGCTTTCAATTTCTATATACTTAAGTTAGGAAAAAATGTTTTTTACATTACATTTCGGTTATTTAATTTGGTGTTACAAATTTCCAATTTATTCTTTAGTATAAGCGATATAGATTAATTAGTCAAAACTCATTTATATATATAAAATACAATTTTTGTAAAAAAAACATTTAATTTTTTTATTCCAAAGCTAAGCAGATTAGTTAGGCGATCTTCTTATTTGATTTCTACTGCCTCAAGGTAAGCTAGAATCTTTTTTATATATATTTTAAAAGTTCAATTGAAATGTAAGTGCGACTGGAGCACTCTCTGTATGGTTATTGAAATGAACTCATCATTAATCTATTGTAAATTGAATGTTTTTTGTACTCTCCCTAAAATGTATGCTATGCTAAGTTCGATGGCGTTATTCAAATGCAATTGGAGTCATTGAAAATTTCGGACTTAAAAATTCTTTGAAATAATTTAATACATGACAAATACTCATATTTTTGACAACATTTTCTAAATATGTTGATAATAAAATTTAATATAACATACAATAATATGATTAGTAAAATATAAAGATAATAGATAATATGAATTATTGCTTTCTTATTTTTTGTTTTATTTTCAAAGTTGTGATGGCAATGAATCGTTATAAGTTAAAATTAATTAAAAACAAAAAAAAATCAGTGACTTCTTAACAGCGATATTTCGAATTGAAATTCGTTATAAAAAGCTTGTTGTTCAAGATGTATTTCAAAGTTACACGTGACTGTTTCAAAAGAAGTAAAAACAGTGACTTGTTAACAGTGTTTTTTTATTTTTAATTGCGATCGCAATGCAATGACTTGTTACAAGTGACTATTTAAAAAGAAGTAGAAACAGTGACTTGTTAGCAGTGTTTTTCAAATTGGGCTTCATTATAAAAAGCTTGTAGCTCAAGGTTTATGCCAAAGTTGCGATCGCACTGACTCGTTACAAGTAACAGTTTTATTTAATTTTTTTTTTTATTTTTGGGCGCATCTCGATTGCGTCGACACTTCGATTTGTTTAAAGTATTTTGATGTGGCACATGTGCTGCGCGTTGCCTCTTTGCATGCCACCTAGTTGAAGTCAAGCTAAGATGCTGATACGCTGAAGTGGCGTTGGCTGAGTTTTCTGTTTACTGTGTTCTGAGCTGAGCTGAGCTGCCGTGCTGCCTATTTTGTCACTTTTGTCTCACAGCCTGTCACTTCCGTGGCCGTCATGTCGAAGCAGCCGTCTTCTGGTTTTCTAATGCGAGTACATGCCCCAAGGAACATGACAGGCACAAAAGTATGCCACGCACACACATACGTACACACACACACAACAAAATTGTGGCGCATAACTTTTGTTTTAGACTGCAGAGGAGAGAAGACGATGGCTACAACAACTCGCAACATTTTTGGCGTTTTGTTTCCATGTTGCAGGGGGAAATGATTAATTAAATTTGTCACGTTGTCGCTGCGGCTTCGTCTTTTAGCCATTGTATAGCTATAGCTATAGCTATAGCTGTAACTGTTGTTGTTAATTTAAACGTCGAAACTGTGACAAGATACATTAGGTAACTGTAACTATGACTGAAAGTATGTGTATCTGTGGCAGCATCTCATCCACACACATCCAGCCGCAAAAAAGAAGAAGAACCCAGAGGTGGCCAAATGTTCAAGGAGAGGAAATGCCTGAAAATGCTGCGTTAATTAGTCAACATAGTCGAAACAACAACGATGACAATAGACAACAACAAAAGCTGCACAAATGTTTGCACAACTGATGCTGATGCTTTTCTATGTATACATATATGTACATGTATGTATGCTGACAATTAATCAAGCTAAGCTCTACAGATGTCCAATTTTAATGAGCACATCGACTCTCGTTGCCCGGGACACATTACAAATGAGCTCAACTCATTAAAAATGTGTGTGTGTGTGTGTTTATCGGGGCAAGAAAAGGCAGCTTAACCTCACACAATCAATACATATCGAATCATTTCATTGAATTTTTAATCAAAAGTATATGCCACGTTTTTACTTCTGTCGCAGAGATAATAAACCCATAGCCCATAATTCAAAAAATCGATTTCAAAATATTTATTCAAAATGTAAAGTATTTGTCTCTAAATTGTTCAAATTTTTTCATGGTAAACCATGGTAACGGGATATTCTAAAACAAGTAAGAAAGCTACAGCCGAGTGTGCTCGACTGTGAGATACCCGCTACCTATTTTAAATAAAACGAAAATATTTTGCAAATATTCTAAGAATATGTTAAAAAACGAAAAAAAAGTATATTTGGTATATTGTAGTACATTCAAGATATACTATAGAGTGCAAAATATATATAACAAGTGCTATCGAAAAAAATATGGCGCTACCTTTTCTTGTCTCTGAGATCTAGGTATTCATACGGACAAACAGACAGACAGACAGACAGACAGACAGACAGACAGGCAGACGGACAGACGAGCAACACTAGGTCGTCTCGGCTGTTGACGCTGATAAAGAATATAACTTTATATTGGTTGCGATCAGATACAAATTTTTGAAGTTATTTAAGAAATACTTTTTTCTAGGCATAGACGTCTATTTATTATGGTTCTTAGTTGCTGTGGCTGGCAATCTGGTATATTTCGCACTCTATGTTTTATTTTGAATATTGTACTATACAAATATACCAAATGTAGCCTTGGTATATTATTTAGGTATTTTTGCGGTTTATTATATGGTATATTTTAAGAAAAATATCGCACTGTAGCGAGTTTCTCACAGTTGAGCACACTCGACTGTAACTTTCATATCTGACAGTTTGGATTTTTTGCCAAAGCAACGTTTAATACCTTAACCTGACATACATATACTCGTATATTTAATTAATATCGATTTATTAGCTTTACTCACCGAGCAATGTGTAGGCCAAGAGGAGCATGCAGATGCCAAGATTTGTGAGGAGCGCCGACCACACAGTCTGCGCCGTTTGCTTGCGTTTCTTGGACTTGGTGGCATAGCCAGGCGGTGTCTTCCCCTCCGATGACGACGAACTCGGACCGGAACCGAAGCAAGCGCACCAGCCCTGGCGACGTTGACGCTGACGCTGCTGGGACTGCGATGAGCTGCCGCTGGATGTGGGCGGCAGAGGCGGATGCTCTTTGCGGGGCGGAGGCGGAACCGCCGTTGTGGCCACCAGCTGCAGCGGCAGCAGCTTGGCGTTGCTCTTAAGTGTACCGCAATTACTGTTGATGGAGCTGCTGGCGCTGGTGGCCACCACAGGCGGAGGCAGCAGTTCGCTAACGTAGCCCACAGTCGCTGTTCCTGTTGGATACTTCAGTATACCGGCTGGTGGCGGTTGTTGCTGTTGCTGCGATTGCGTTTGCGATTGCGTTTGCGTTTGCGATTGTGACTGTGGTTGCTGGGTGGCCACTTCAATGTCCTCCAGCGTGGGCATCGGCAGCAGCTGCGTCGGCAGTGTTGTCGGTGTTGTCGTCATCGCCGCTGATCCCGCCGTCGGTGGCATTGTGATTGTTGGCAGCGGCATCGACATCGGCATTGGCATTGACAGCGACATCGGCATCGATATGTGCGGGGGGGAAGGCGCCGACGTTGGCATCGGCATCGCCATTGTCATCGGTATCGGCATCGGCATCGTCATCGGAATCGGCATTGATGTGGGCATCGTAATCGCTGTCGTCTTGAATGTGCTGGTCGAAGGAGGCGCGGGCATAAGCAATGGCAGCGCCGATGTCCCTGTCCCTGTCACCGTCCCCTGGCCGCCTGGACCGCTGGATATGCTGGATAGTACGCCAAAAGAAGCGTAACTGCTGCCGGACGACGTCGAGATGCTGCCATATCCCAGACTCCCTGCGGCCCCCGCGTAGCTCTCCCTCTCCCCGCTGAACTCGCCGCATGTACTTCTCTGCGAGGGTGGCGGCGGCCCAGATGGCATCTGCATTGTGTGCTCCGAATTCATCTTGCATTGGTGGTTCTGTTTTATTTAAGCACCTGCAACAGATCCAATATCGAAAACAAGCCATATTTCATTAATCGTTTTGTTAAATGCAATTAAGCAATTGTCGAAATAAGGAAATCTAATCTACTTCGTAATAAAGCTAAAAGTTGCATTAGTCAACATCAATTTTGAAATACATCCAAGTGTGCCAGCACAAAAAGAGTCTAAAATTACTGCACCAGAAGGATCTGTCTGCTAGGTTTATATCTTTATATGTAAATATGCTTAAAAAACGTTTAATGTATTGTAAATCTAGTCCTGATCTCCCACTGTGTTATGTTATAAAAGTAAATATGTGAATTTGTTAATATATAATTAGGCTAATCCGCTACACCATATGGTAATTAAAACAACTTGAATAAACTGAATAAATAGTTTAAATAAAACAAGTAAGAAAGCTACAGTCGAGTGTGCTCGACCCATTTTAAATAAAAGCAAAATATTGTGGTATTATTTTCAAAATATACCGAAAATACTAAAAATACTGCAAAATATACCAAGTGGTATATTTAGTATATCGATATAGTACCACATTCAAAATATACCATAGACGGCACAATATACCAGATTGTCGGCCAAAGCAACTGAGACCCCTATTAAGTAGGCGTTTTAACCCATACAAAAGTATTTCTTTAATAACTTCCACAATTTTTATCTGATCGCAACCAACTTTTCAGGAATCATAAATACTATTGTTATCATTATATATACCAAAACTTGCAGCTCTAGCTTTACAATTACACTTGTAATTCAATTTTTGGATTTGCGGGGGCGGAAGTGGGCGTGGCAAAAATTTGAAACAAACTTGATCTGCGTGCAAACATAACAAATGCTGTCGAAAAAAAAATTATAGCTTTATCTCTTATAGGCCCTGAGATCCAGTGTTTCATACAGACAGACGGACAGACACACAGACACACAGACAGACAGACGGACAGACGGACATGGCTAGATCGTCTCGGCTGTTGACGCTGATCGAGAATATATATACTTTATAGGGTCGGAGATGCCTCCTTCGACCTGTTACATACATTTCCTGCCGGCACAAAGTTATAATACCCTTCTACCCTATGGGTAGCGGGTATAAAAAGTTTCATTTTCATAGAATTCTTGCAAGCACTAGTTATCAATCAGTTAGTTGTCAAATCGATTGCGCCTAATCGTTTTGGCAAAACCTTGCCGATTAAAACGCCTCAAAGGCCTAGTTGGAATAAAATTCCTTGCAATTGGGCTACGGTGTCTTAAAAGTCTGTCACTATATCAGCTTTTGTAACTACCAATTTGCTCATTTGCACTATGAAGCTATAAAAAGTAGAACGCACATATCAGGGACAATTTTATATATTGCAAAAAAAAAAATTGTGAAAACATTAAAAAAAATTAAAAATCTAATAAAACTTGAATTAAAACTGGTGAAGTGAAAAAATAAAGTAAATTCAATAAATTTTTACCAAAACATTGTACGGCAAGCAGCCATTGTGAAAACATAAAAAAAAAAAAAAATTATTATTATTGTGCAAAGGTGTAAAGACAATAAGCTTAAGTGAGTTCTCAAAAATGGCATACAGAGATCTGACACCACCGCCGCGTGAAGAGCCATACGTGAAGCCCGTTCGAGGAATCGTGCGTCCTCCTGTTGTAGCACCTCCGAATCGTCCAGGACGCCGTATAAATTTAACGTTATTCATGGCGAAGAAAGTGATACCGAAGATGATGCGCCATGAATTTGGGAAGCCGTTCAAGACGCCGGTGAATGCGTGCAGGCAAAAACTGGTTGATTATCACGCACTCGTCAAGCGGCCCATGGACTTGGGTATTATCAAGCGGAGACTGGCCAACAAATACTATTGGTCGGGCCGAGAGGCGATGGAGGATGTCCAACTGATGTTTGACAATTGCTTCTTGTACAATACCGGAAACGATGCTTACCAGGCAGGCCTATCGCTGCGCAAATTTTATTGTATGTTAATTGAGGAATTGCCCGACTATGAGTACGACCTGGATGGGCCTATGCCCAAAGAATTGCTGCCGGAGATCAGGAAAACAGTTGCAAGGGAAAAAGGGAAAGCTGTACTGAAAACGCCAGCCCCCAAAGGCAAAGTGGTCAAGCCACGCAAGGTGGTTAATTTATCGGACTCATCAGACTCAGAGAGTTCATCGGATTAATCAGATTCATCGGATAAATCAGATATCTCCGATGCATCGGTTTCACCGGAAAAGCCAAAGCGACGTGGACGACCTCCCACCAGAAAGCCTGCGGAGCCAAAGCCAAAAGCTGCTGCATCTAAAGGCAAGTCAAGAGTAATAGCAACAACAACAGCGACAGCAACATTAGCAACAATATCTTCTGCAACATTTACGGCAACATCTATGACAACATCCTCAGCAACATCCATGGCAACCACTCAATGCACATTAAACTGCTGGCTCAAAGCCTCGTGGAGAAATGCCACCAATGTTGCATGCAGAAGCAGCGCAGAACTTACAGCGCAATTGTGGCGTCTCTGCCGTACCAGTTGGCGCACCAAGATTGGGCGCAGCAGCAGCATATGGAGCACAATCGGTCGGAAAAACAGCCTATGGCACACCGATAATACGACCAGCAGCAGTAGCAACAACAGCAGCATCTTATGCAACATTAGACAGAGCACATTCCATTGGTCCATCGAGACATCAGATAATGCCAGGGCAAAGGATGCCAGCAAATGTCCTGCAACGCCAGAAGCATCAGCAGCAAGGTCGCAAGCGGAAACTGGACGCAATTTTACCAACTGGCGAAACAGCGGATATGGTGCCTGGCGCTGATTATAATGTAAGTGCAAAACATATTTTAATTTTCAGTAAGATTTGCCAAAGTTAAATAAAAGTATTTAAGTAATAAAAGTATTTGATAATCAAAGTTTACAGGATAAAACATATGGTTAATATTTATTACAGATTGGTGTACTGAATAATTTCTATAACTTTGATTAATTGTAAATTTAAAGTTTCTCCTCAATATCGTATTTGCAGTTCTTTTTTACCAACAACAAACGGTATTAATAATTGCGAGAGCATTATTTTTTTATACCCGCTACCCATAGGGTAGAAGGGTATTATAACTTTGTGCCGGCAGGAAATGTATGTAACAGGTCGAAGGAGGCATCTCTGACCCTATAAAGTATATATATTCTTGATCAGCGTGAACAGCCGAGACGATATAACCATGTCCGTCTGTCCGTCTGTCTGTCTGTCTGTCCGTCTGTCCGTATGAACACCTAGATCTCAGAGACTATAAGAGATAGAGCTATAATTTTTTTTCAACAGTATTTATGTTTGCACGCAGATCAAGTTTGTTTTAAATTTTTGCCACGCCCACTTCCGCCCCCGCAAATCAGAAAAAATCGAATAACAAGCGTAATAATAAAGCTGGAGTCGCGAATATACATTAGGAACTATACATTAGGAACTATAGTCTTTGTGACTCCTGAAAATTTGGTTGCGATCAGATAAAAATTGTGGAAGTTCTTAATAAAATACTTTTGTATGGGCTAAAACGCCTACTTACTAGGGGTCTCAATTGCTTTGGCCGACAATCTGGTATATTATGCCGTCTATGGTATATTTTGAAAGTTGTACTATACTAAAATACTATAAATATACCAAATATATCATTTGTTTTTTTTTGTAGCATTTTGTAGTATTTTTTGGTATATTTTGAAAATAATGCTGCAATATTTTGCTTTTATTCAAAATGGGTAGCGGGTATCTCACAGTCGAGCCCACTCGACTGTAGCTTTCTTACTTGTTTTTTTTCAGTATATTATTTTTTGACATTTTCTTTGGGTGAACAAATTTGCATCGTAAGTTCTTGTGTTTCAGCTCTCGGTGGCTACAGATCGCCCGGTTAAAGAACTTTCCAATTCGATGAAGGAATGCAGAAAAATACTTGACGAGTTGACTTCGAAAAAAAACTACGCTATAGCGGCAGCTTTCTTAGAGCCGGTGGACGTGAAAGGTTTGGGTCTGACCGACTATTATGATATCATCAAGAAGCCAATGGATTTAAGTACGGTGAGGAGGAAGTTTGAAAACAACGAATATCGCATCCCATTGGATTTTGCGCACGATGTGCGTTTGATGTTCTCGAATTGCTATAAATACAATCGCGAAGACTCTTACATTGTTAGCCATGCACAAAAGCTGCAGGGCATCTTTGAGATAAGCTTCGCCCATGTTCCAGATGCATTGCAAGAGCATGACGAGGAGGCACCAAACGCTCCGGAAGTCCATCTGCCGAGTCTGATACAGCCGGTTCAAGCGCCGACTTTGTATCCAAAAGGGATGCCAAATGCAGGACGACGCATGATGCCGCCTCTCAATAGTAGGAATTTGATTCGAGATGCGGTGCCAAACGGAGTCCCCGATCCAAGTTCACAGGGCACTGAGATCCGCAACAGTCACAGCCACAGTTACAGTGACAACCACAGCCAGAACCGAATAATCAGTTCTTATCCATAGGATGCACAGCGTAGGACAGTAAATAACAGCAGCGAGATCAGCAACAGTAACAACATTAATAGCAACAACCTTGGAATGGTGGGCCCCTATATGCAACAGGGTTACAGCAGTGAGATCAGCAACAATGGCAGCAACAACATTAGCAACATCGGCAGCAGCCAAATGACTGGTCCTTACCCACAGTGTTCTATGCCTAGGGCAGGGGGTAATGATAGCAACAGCAACCATAGCAGCAGCAGCAGCAGTAGCAGCAACAGCAAATCATCCAGCAATGAGAGCTGCGACTCCGCAAGTGAAAGTGAAGGCGAAAGGCAGTGCAAAGCTAAGCTACAGATGCTGATGTCCACGTTAAGCTACACGGAATATCTGCTGGAGTTGCATTCCCTGGATATTGAATGCAACAAAATGGCCAAAAAGTACCGAAAATTTCAGCAAAAGAAGCAGTCACAAGAAGCCAAAGTTGCAACATTGGTGGCAGCCAGTCAGCTGGCAGAAGTCCCATTTCGCAGTCTGAGTGTTGATCCGAGGGTTGCGGCTGCCAATAGAGCACCTGCTATAGCTGATAATGGAGCTTTTAAGGCACCGTATCCAACGGCAGCTAAGTGTCCGATGACAGCTGAAAGAGCAAGCAATGGACAAGCTCGGAATCGAAGCCAAATTATGGCAGCTGGTGGTAAGCCAACTGCAGCTAAGGAACGTAGAGGCAGACCGTGCAAGGTAGAAGAAATCGATCCTATTACGGGACTGATCGCAGCCAAGCCGCCGTCGAAGAAATATTTGGTCGGACCATATTCAAGTGAGTCCAAAGAGGCTGCAATTAGGCCAAATCAATTCAAACGACGTCGGGATGCTGGCCCACCTGTTGAAGCTGTAGGCAAAAGATACGTAAAGAAGCCATTTGTGGCCCCAGTCAATGTTCCAGTTATTGATCCAGTGCCGCTTGCCGCTGATGACAGCAATTCCGCCTTTGGCCGTGCTCTACTGGAAGCGAAAGCTGCTTCAATTAGATCCACGTTGACGGGCGTAATGCCACCTCGTTTTCAGAGCAGAAATTTATTGCTGGGCGATATTGCGACAGCTAGCGCTCATTTAAAACCCGGAGTCAGTGCGCCACAAGTTCGTAGAAAAAGTATAGCTGCAGTGCGTGCGAAAATGGCCGCTAAGAAAGCACAGGCGAAATTGGAAGCTGCCAATGCAGCTGCAACTTCTATTTCTGCGAATGCAACCGCTGAGGGTATAGACAACGGTGTTGGCACTTTGGAGATCCGCGGGATCGAAGATCGGGTAACTCCAGCGGAACTTCTCAACACACCCCCGGCTCCAGAAGCAACCGGTCTTCCTTCACTAGGTATGTTGACAACGCCTCTTTTTCTAGTATCCACTTTTTTAACAGCATCTTTCACTGCGAAAAAAATACTGTGAAGCCAACAACGATTGGACCAAACGCTGGACCAAATGGCAACGGCTGCAACTAAAACAAGCACAGACAGATGATATTTCAATAATATGAAGTAGATGAAAACTAAGTAAGCTGGGAATAGGGTAATATTTTCACTTACTCCTTTCACTTCACTTACTTTTACAGCTGATAATGAGAACCGAGTATTTTGATGTGCCACAACTTTTTGCATGAATAAGATGGAAAAACTTTGGTTCTATTTTTCCGTTGAAATTATATTTATTATAAAGCAAGAAGCATGTCGTAATATTTGAATTCAAAATAATTATATAAATTATTTGATACTTCAAAAGATTTTATATTTATTTCATTATACCCTTCTACCCTATGTTTTGTTTAATCAAATAATATATTATAACTTTGTGCCAGCAGGAAATGTAAGTAACAGGCATAAGGAGGCATCTCCGATCTTATAAAGTATGTATATTTTTTATCAGCGTCAACATCCGATACGATATTGCCATGAGGGTCTGCCCGTCTGTCTGTCTGTCTGTCCGTATGAACACCTGGATCTCAGAGACTATAAGAGACAGGGTTATAATTTTTTTTCGATATCACGCAGATCAAGTTTGTTTCAAATTCTTGAACCGCTCACTAGCTAGCGTAATTTTATAGCTAGCGCCTGAGCATTTGCAAGCGATCAGATAACAACTGTTTTTTCTTTGTGGCTCCAGGAAATGTATATGTATAATAAGGTTTATATTCATGATCAGGGTCAATGGGACACTGGATCTCAGAGACTATATATAGAAAATATCGAATAACAGGCGTAAAGCTAAAACTGCAATTTTTGGTACAAACAATATTAACTTAGTATTTAAACTGTTAGAATATTTGGTTGCGATCAGATAAGAATTTTGAAAGATATATTCAGAAAATTCTTTTGTATAATAAGGGTCTCATTTGCTTTGGCTGACAATCTGGTAGATTTTGCAAGTTACTATATTAATATACTAATTATAGCATTTGGTATATTTATGGTATTTTTGTTGTATATTGATATATATTTGAGAACTTATTATTTTTGAACGCAGTGCAAGTCTGATTAAAGTTTTTTGTCACGCCCACATACGCCCCTACAAATCAGAAACAATTAAACGGCTAGCGCAATTTGAAATCTAGAGTCGCTCACAATAATAACTACATCCCTTTTGATATCACAAAAATCAAATTAACTAACTGATAAGTAAACACCTATTTAATAACTCTTCTGTACCAAATTGATCTAACATTAACAGTCCTCCACATCGCCAATAACTAAAGCTGCATAAAAGCAATTCATTTCTGAAATCACAGCTAATAACATAAAAATTATAGACAAAAAAAAAGAAAACTATAAAAATTAACAAATCATTTTATATGGCAAAAACATCTGTTCGATCGTTAACAATATTTTGAACGTAATTATCGATTTACCAAATATGGTTTTGGGTTTTTTATTTTTAGAATAAGATCGCATTGTGGACTGTAGCATTATTATTTGTTTAGTTAGATTTTCGTATATTTTGTATTTTACTGTATAAAATATTTTGGAAATCGATTATTACTTATCTATATCTAGTTATTTTTATAAGGAATTGCATTTATTAAACCAAACTTGCATTTAATTAAAACAAATAGAATATCTATGTTTGTTTTTTTTTTTTACATTTTTTTTCTATGTTTTTTTGTTTTAACTGAAAACTTTAATGAAATTATTTGTTAATCATGTCTGTTTCTTGTACATTTAAAATGTTTTCCAATGAAGTGTAATTAAGTGTTACAGTTCGAATAAAAAATAGAGGGTCATTGATGGCAGAGAGTGTATAGTAAATTGAAAGCTAAGCGCATTCCATTAGCCGCATTCCAAATGTTTTCTTTCTACGAACTTTGTGCGTTATTGTGTTAATCTCTTTTGTTTTTCATCTGCCGCTCTCTCTCTCTCTCTCTCTCTCTCTCCCTGTGTGTTTCTATTCTATTATTTTGTGGGTCTCTTTTGCACTAAAGTTGGCATCATTTGGCGTTATCCTCGTTATTTCTCATTTGCTTCATTCTCTCAGTTTGCCTGTGAAGCGTAAATAACTCGAAAAACCTCTTGAAATGAAAAGACCTTCAGTGTCCAGAGCCCTGTCCGTAGTTTGTCCGAGCTGTCCGTGCCTGCCTGCCCGAGCTGTTTGAGCTGTCAGCCAGGGGCAACATTTGCACCTGACCACGCCCATGGGTTGTACAAACATTCACCTTGCTGTTGCATGCGAAATGTGCAACACATTTGTGCACTTGAACCGAGTTATTGTTGTTGTTGCCGTTGCTGTTGCCGTTGCACTTGTTACTTGGCACGACACTTGACGGCCTTTTGACCGCCTTTGCCGACAGTACGGCACCAGCCGTGGCAGCAACAACAACAACAACAGCAACAACAACTTGCCCCATTGTTGGGGGGGCCAACTTAAAATATGCAGCACACACTTGAGCAACTCAGTGGCAGCTGCCGCTTCAAGGCGTTCTTAATTGCCAAGGCCTCAAAGCTCACCACTAGAGATGCGAGATGGGCGTGTGCTTGTTGCGTGACACGAAGGCGTGGCCAATTGCAATTTTATGGGTTATTTAGTGCTTGTTCCTGTCATATAATAAAACATGACATTCTTAATGCATGCAACTGTTTTAGTTTCCTTGAAAACAAACTGAAGCTGAACAAACTTTTCGTTTCTCTGAAATATTGAAATAAGAAAGTTAAGGTCATTGATAACTTGCCCATCTCTAGCACATTTACTTTATTTTAATGGGTTTTTTTGTTGTTGTTGTGTTGAGATTGTTGTTGTAGTAGGTTGTGCATTTTTAGCTAACGGCTAATCAACAGCCTCAATTCTTAATATTTTCATTTGCTCTTGCTGTTGCTCTTGCAGTTACTGTTGCATTTGCATTCCTTTTCTTTGGTGCTAATTGCACAGCCACTGTGAGTTGATTTTCCCCGAATGCGTTTCCTAATGAAAACAACAATTTCACACAAATGCTCGCATGCATTTCAATCAGACGACTGCCGCAAACATTGCAAGCGAATCAATCGATTAGGTAGCAAATGACAACAACAACAACCTGATAAACAGGGAGCGACAGAAACAAATAGATGGCACGATGGAGATGGCAACTCATGCCAGGCGTATGATGAATAAGTTCCTGTTAGAGGAGTGAACAGGA
Organism: Drosophila niveifrons; assembly: GCA_035046325.1. Classification (NCBI taxonomy): domain Eukaryota; kingdom Metazoa; phylum Arthropoda; class Insecta; order Diptera; family Drosophilidae; genus Drosophila; species Drosophila niveifrons. The sequence continues at coordinate 10,958,959 of JAWNOC010000063.1, read as the reverse complement.
GTTCCAGGACACAAGGGGAAGGGAGCTTGGAGTGTGCCATTCGCAATAAGCCGCTTAGACAAGAGCAACAGCAACAGCAATAGGAGCTGAGTTGAACATTCTCGATTGGATTGCCAATTGGCAAGGCGATTAATTTTCGGGGTAATTGCGATTTAATGAAAATCATTCAATTGTGCAAATTAATGAAAATGTCTACACCGTTTGACCCGCAACCATAAAGTGGCCAAAACAACAATAACAACAACAAGAACAACGACGACTCAACCAAAAGGGGCGTGCAACCAGTTTAGTGCCTCTTAATTACACGCAGTAAGCTTAATTGAAACTTCTACCGGCCAGACCAAAATACCAGCCAACAATGCCTGACACACACACACACACACATACACACATACACACATACACATAGAATGTGTGGTGTATACTATAAAAGACATGTTATCACGTCGGCCTATTTGGAAATAATATCAGGTTACTAAAGGAGTCAATTCCCCTTCATAATCGTTGTTATTATCCCCTAACTGCTGAAACACACGATTATTATTCAAAGCACTGCAAAATATAGCCCTTAATTGGTTTCACGTTTAGTTTCAAGATTACAGCTACATAAATGCTGAGTTTATTGCTCTTAAGTCTACATTTTTGTGGTAACCACCAAATTTGGTCTTTACATTTTAAACCTCTTGAAATAATGTAAATCATGTTGTATTAAAAATAAGATAAATTATCCAGTTGCGAAAGCTACAGTCAAGTGTTATTAACTGTGAGATAAAAGCTTCGGCATTGCGTAATTCTTCTTAAAATATATTAAATTAGTATTAAAAATAATATATATTTAATTTTAAAATGTACCGAAGACTATATTTGGTATATCGATATATAACTACATTAAAAACGATGTCAAAAACTTAATACATTTTTTTTTTTTTTTTTTTTTTTAGATTTTTAGTAGTCACAAGGACTGTAGTTTTTATTATATGTTACATAATCGTATGGTTTGTGGCTGTCATTGAATTTGAGGAATTCCTATTCTATAAAAATACGATTATTATAAAAATTCAATGGAATATTTCTCTTATATTGAAATCTATTTCCAACTATTTTTGAATACAAATACGTGTGTTTTTATGAATATTGAGAATGCTAAACAAATTTCGTGCATGAAAAGGAATACAAATTATGACATATTGAAATCTATTCTTATATACTTTTCTAGTAACTTTAAAGCCAAATCCAGGCAGTCGCAAAAATGTTTATCTTAACATATTTGATTGTGGCAGCAGCTTTGACATGCATCTGTTATTCCAACTGTGTGCTTTCGAACCACTTCGTTTTTTGTGTGGGGACCTTTTTTTGTGGCTTGCCTTGCTTACGCTTAGTTATCATGCCGTTGTAAGTCGCCTTGACCTAAAGGATTCAGCTAGGCTAGCCGTATTCAGGATTTTCTGTTCCGTATTCTCCCTTCATCGCGAGGACAAACCAATTAAGCAACGCGCCAAATACGGCAACGGGACAAGGGCAATGGCTTTCATTTGGACTTTCTTTCTTAATGTTTTTATTTTTGTTTTTGCGCTCTCTTTCTCGAATACCCTCTAAGCACAAAATAACCTGACGAGGTGTATACAAAAAGTAACTAGCCAAAAAAAATATGTTTTCAAAATATTTCTATTTATTTATTAAATTGAATTTCATCTGACTATTTTTAGTGTGTTTAACGATTGTGTGTTATAACGATTTATCATCATCATCATTGAAAGTATTGTTCATCGTATCTTTATTTTAAATTGTATATATATATGTTTTAATTTCCTCAATGCAGGGTATTTGTTCAGTCGCTTGGCAATGTGAAGCGTAATTTTATTTCTGTGTGTGTTTTTTTTGTGTCATGGGTGAGCTTATCGGCTCAGTCAAAGTCAGAGACAAGCTCTCTGCCACCAGGTCCAGGCCTATCCAAATGTCTGTCTGTCCACTGTCTATTTACCCGCCTGTCTGTCCGTCTGTCTGTCCGTCTGTCTGTCTGTCCGTCTGCCTGTCCATCCGTTCGTTGGCTTTCATCCATCTCAATTTACTCCGTGGAGGCTTTTGTCAACGGCAAGAAAATAGCTGTCAAAAATTGCAGTCCCAGAGAAATGGAGAAAGCTAAAAGGAAAATGTGAATAGCTAAAAAAAAGAAAAACCGAGCAAGAGCAAGGATGACAGCGGAGCAAAACTAACTGGCAACGCCATAGGTAACTGGGCCCTGTAACCGGGTCCTGTAACTGTAACTGCCGTTGACCCAAAAAAAAGAAAGAAGAAAAAGAGTAATGTAACAAAAAGAAATAGAATAAAGGAATTTATGCGGGTGACTTGCAGCTGCGTTTCGAGACTCTGCTCTATGTGTGTGTGTGTGTGTGTGTGTGTGCGGGTTTGTTTGTGTGTGTGTGTGTGTGTGGATATGAGCAAACATAAACAACAGTTATGCTCGAACAACGGGCAAAGTTGCATTTCCGCTGTAACCGTTTTCCGCACGGAAATGCGTTCGACGCGTGTTTGAAATATTGGCCAAAGTCTCTGCAACAGCAACGGCAGCAGCAATGCGGCTCTGCGGTTGCAAACGCCTCCATGTGGCAAGTTCATGTGCGTTGTCTGTTTGTCTGCTCGCCTGCCCCCCCCACCAGAGCCTGTGTGTCAGAGGAAGGCGTGGTCGGTGAGCTTTTAGTACAAGCCGCTCGAGAGTCGCGTAATCATTTCAGCTGTAACCCACAGGACCGCCTTCGTCCTGTCCAGTTTGGCAGGCAGCCGCCTCCTTTGCAGTTCAGCTCATTTAAGCGAGTGCTCGACGTATTTAATGCGCACTGTAAAGCCTGGCCACACTTTTCATTTTCATTTTCATTTCCATTTTCATTTTCAGTTGCATATTTCTCTTTTTTTTTTTTGCTCAGTGCAGTTCAGCAATTGAAACGGGTAACAGTAACTGTTGCATTCTACTTTGGGACCAAATGGCAATTAAAACTGCAACTTTTGTAAACTGCTTTTGTTGTTGTGCGATTTGCTGTTGCGGCTGCTGCTGCTGTTGTTGCAAGCGCTTGAAAACTTTCGGTTCATTTCAATTCAAAGTGCGTTCGATTCGCCACTCGCTGTGAATGCCATTCGCTGATAAAAGTTTTTGGCTCCTACATTTTTCCCCCATTGCGTTGATTTATGTATTTGACATTCAGTTACGTGGGTTAAACTTCCGTTTCACGAAGTTTTTCGCGAACTGCACTTGATATTGAAAGTATTGAAATATAGGCCCATCGTTTATTTTGTAGCCATGTCAGGTTTTTTGCAAAACAAAACACAATCGCAAGATAAATTGGAGAAATTGCATCTTTCGTTTTTCCATTTGTTTTCCTTATCCGATTGCACAATTTCAAGTTTTCCTTTAAGTGATTTTGTTTTATTTAAAATAGTGCGTAAGTTTTAATTGAAGACTTGCGAGTCTAGTTTTGCTTTCTATCTTCTCTCTACTAAAAATATACATTCTAAATATACCATGGAGTATGAAATATACCAGAATCTGAGTAAGTTTAAAATGAAATCTTAGAATTCAGTTTGAATACCTGTTTGTGGTTTTCTTTGCTATCTACATTAAATTGGAAAGAATTATATTATATATCAAAGGAGATGTTTTGTATATTGATGTACATTTATATTCCATACAATGGTATATGTATTGTATTGTATATAAAAAAATTATACAAATTTTATATACAGATTATGCGAAAGACGATTTGTTACACAGAGGTCAAAGCTTTTAATTGTGAGCTTGAATATTTGTTCATGATATTCTCTCTATTAAAAAAACAAATATTATATATGCTGAGGGGTATATTTGGTATATTAATGTACTACAACATTCAAATATATCATAGAATTGAAAATATACCAGAGTATGAGTAAGTTTTCAAGAGTAGAATTTATTTATTGTGAGCTTGAATATTTGTTGGTGGTTTTCTCTCCTCTCCATTTTAAAATAGTATAGCGAAATAAATACTGATATATACCGAAGAATATATTTGGTATATTAATATATCACTTTACTTAAAGTCTGCCGTGGAGAAAAAAATATACCAGACTGTAAGTAAGATTCAAATGGAAACATGGTTTTCGTCTGCTCTCTCTAAATTAGTATATATATCAACAAACTGATTTATTGATGCACTACTATATTCAAAATATACCAAAGAGTATAAAATATACTAAATATTTGATTCGCAGAGTCCAATGCAATTAATTGTGAGCTTGAATATTTGCTCGTGGTTTTCTCTTTCCTCTCATTTGACTTCAATTTCCATTTTCCATTTTCCATTCCAATTATGCATTTTTATTGCGAGTTGTCATTGCCATTGTATACTTCACTTCGTTTCCATTTTCATTTAAAAATTTTTTATATTTATGCTGATTATTTGAGGCTGCAAATTTGCAGATGTCATTAAGTAGCATTTTTATTGGCCATGCAAATGTTTCGCATTGCGTTTTTAATGCATTAATTGTTCTCTGTTGTTATTCTGTGTGTGTGTGTGTGTGTGTGTTGCCCACATTTTCACTGGGGGCGTGGCATTATCTATCATCGGCACATGGACGGGCGCGGTTAATGGAGTTTGCCGCTGCTGAAGTTGCGGAGATGCGACATTTTATGAGCGGCTCATTTGAGCGACGCTCACGGCATTAAAATCGCATAAATGCTGCGCGTCGTTAACTCGCCCCTCACCTCTCTCCACTGTGAAAGCGGTAGCAGGGTAAAAAAAACAAGTTTGCTTTTAGTTGACAGCGTTTCTCGACTGACAGATACCCTGTAACTGTGATGATGTTCAATTTTAGCTGAAGGTAAATTGAAATTAAAAACAATTTAGCTTGAAGGAAGTCTGTATTAATTATGAATTGTTATTCAATTACTTGTTGTTGTTCATATTTTCAGTTATTGCTCACTTTAAGTGGTAAGTCGTCTGTATTATTGTCAGTTTTAGTGAATAATTTGACAATTAAATAACTGGCTCATCGTTAATTAAACAATTTGCTTTGTGGCCACATTTTACAGGGTATGCAAATAGATGGAAAGTACAAATTAAAACACTGTTAGAATGATGCTGGCAAGCAAAGATTGAGAGAGATGGTTGATGAGAGGCCGGAATGGGTGGAGCGGGGATGAAGCCGGCTGGCGGGGGGTGTGAGGCTTGGGGTACGCTGGCGGGCGACGAAAATATTTGCTTAATGAAATTGTATGCGCGCGAGAATTTCTGTGTGAATGAAATTAATTTCAAACATGAAGCAACGCCCACAACAGCCGTGCCGCCAGAGGGGGAATGTGGGGAGGGGTTGGTGGGAGAGGGGAGGGGATGGGTTGTTGGGTGTTGAAGAGATGTACGTGTGGCATGGTAGTTACGCTGGGCGCTGGCAACGAGTTTATTTCTGTAAGATTAAGATGCCGAGCTTATGAAATGAAATGCTGCCGTTCTTCATGTTGTTTTTCGCTTTTCTTCCAGCTGCTGCTGCTGCTGATGCTGTTGTGGCTGCTGCTGTTTTCCAGCCCATTGCTGTGTCTGTGTTTTCTAAGTTGGCTTTTATGGAGCATTTTTGTTTATATGGTTTATTTGCCGTTTATGTGCTTATTCTTTGAGTGTTTGTTTGGTTTTATTTTTATGATTAGCTGCATATTTAAATGCCTTCTTACACTTGCCTCCGCTTTCCCTTTTCAAATCTGCCATCTTACATTTGATCCCCTCTCGCTCTCTCTCTATCCTTAGCCTTAGTCGCTGTCCTTAGTCTTCCATTCTCATTCTCTTTCCTGTTCCCATTCCCATTCCCATTCCCATTCTCATTCGCTTCACACCCATTCTATCTCTCTTTGTGGCCATGCTGTGTGGTTTTTGGCATTAGCCAAGGCTTATGAATTAGTAAATGATGCGATAGACGGCTCGCTTATTCAAATGTTTTTAGATGATTCTGATGATTCCAGTTATTACATTAAGTCTGTTTAACCTTTGACGTCACAGACATTTGGATAGCTAAAAGGGAACGCAACGAAGCCCATAGCTGAGGGGCATGTGTGCCAAAAAGATTCGCTTGAAATGCTTTAGGATATCACACTTTAGTATATTAATCTGGTGATTCACTTTCCTGGCAAATTACATTTATTCAACAAAGTAATGCGGTAGAAAATATAATGCTTTAAATGCTTGCTTAACTTAATTTATTAAGTATCGTATTATTTTATTACTATTTAAAGAGTATTATTAGTAAAAGGTTTTTATATTGCAAGTACTTTAATTTTGAACTTACACATATATTATTATTGTTATTTTATAATATTATGTTAATTATTTTCAATTCGAGTACTTGTCTATTAATATTATCGATCAATTGTCAAAACTTAGATGATTTTTAGATTTTTGCGACGTCTACCTCCGTTCCCGAAAATCGATATAAGTCGAATAAAGAGCTTAATTTTGAGGTTAGTGTCAATTTTTGTAATATACAACCATAACTACAGTACTTATCAACTCTAAGAATTTGGTTACGATCAGATTGTAGAAGGTTTTTAAAAAATTCTTTTGTATGGGGAAAAATGTCGACTTTCTACGGATCTTTTTTGCTTTGACTGACAATTTGGTATATTTTCAACAAATAGTCTTTGGAATATTTTGTATTTGTAGTATATGAATTTGGTATATTTATAAAATATTACCGCACTGAAATTGGTAGCGGATATTTCATAGTCGATCACGCTCGACTTTCTTACTTGTTTTATATTCAACGGACTAAATATTCAATACAAATGTACAGTTGTGAACTCTGAAAAGGCAGTGCTCAGAAACAAATCTACAGAACGGTTTGTTTTTGCATATCCCTTTTTGTTAGTTGATCGCTGAGATAAGAAACAAGCAAAAACTCGGTTGATTTGTTGTTCTATTGTGATATTATAATATTTTTACATACAACAATTTGCTGATCACTGCACTATGGGGCATTTTTCATTTTAACTGGCATTTCTCTAGACGGCGCTTCTCTCTATTCCCCACAAAGCACAAATCGGTGCTGGAAAACGTGAGGTTCTCTGAGAAAAATACAAATTGTGACAATTTTACGGAATAAAGAAGAATAAGACAACTATTGATGGATTAAGAATTGACAACACTACAACATACACTTGAAGTTATTGCTAACTTGCGCTAACTTCATTTTCAAAATCCTTTCCAAAGTTTAAAATTGTGCTTCAAAATCCAGCTTAAAAAGCATTTAAAAAATTACAAAATATTAGTATAAACCCGCATAATTTGAATAATTATTTACATTTAACATACAGTAAAAGCCTGCGAAATTATTATTTATAACTTTTTTTTTTTTAATAATGCTTTTTAACCTTAATAAATGAATAACAAAGTTCGAATGCAACAGCTGACTTTACAGCTGTTATGCTTAACAGAACTGTTAAGCTTTAAAATTTTAAGTATGAGCCATAATAGTTTGATGCTTTGGTGATGTATTGACCATACAATTTTTATACCCGCTACCCATAGGGTAGAAGGGTATTATAACTTTGTGCCGGCAAGAAATGTATGTAACAGGTAGAAGGAGGCATCTCCGATCCTATAAAGTATATATATTCTTGATCAGCGCCAACAGCCGAGACGATCTAGCCATGTCCGTCTGTCCGTCTGTCTGTCTGTCCGTCTGTCCGTATGAACACCAAGGTCTCAGAGACTATAAGAGATAGAGCTATAATTTTTTTCGACAGCATTTGTTATGTTTACACGTAGATCAAGTTTGTTTTAAATTTTTGCCACGCCCACTTCCGCCCCCGCAAATCAGAAAAAATCGAATAACAAGCGTAATAATAAAGCTGAAGTCCCGAATTTTGGGATATACATTAAAAACTATAGTCTTTGTGACTTCTGAAAATTTGGTTGCGATCGGATACAAATTGTATACAATTAAAGAAATACTTTTGAATCGGCTAAAACGCCTACTTACTAGAAGTCTCAGTTGCTTTGGCCGACAATCTGGTATATTATGCCGTCTATGGTATATTTTGAAAGTGGTACTAAACAAAATACTAAAAATATACCAAATGATATATTTGGTACATTTTTAGTATTTTGTAGTATTTTTTTGGTATATTTTGGAAATAATACCGCAATATTTTGCTTTTATTCAAAATGGGTAGCGGGTATCTCACAGTCGAGCACACTCGACTGTAGTTTTCTTACTTGTTCTATTTGGAACACTTTTCAGAAACCCCTAAATGCCAGAGAAAGTGTTCAAATGCCCCATAGTACAAGGCATAATAACAGTCCTTTCTTGAGCTTAGGATGTAGGGCTAAACGTAAAAGGGACTGACTATAACTTAATTTTGTATTGAAGTTGCGTTTTTAATTGTATTTTTCAATCTGAAACGCATAACACATGGGCTGATAAGTCTCGGGCCTAACAAAGAAAAGCAGATTTTTTTTATTCAAAATTAGCATTGTTTATCAACGTAATCGCTTTTAAGAGCAACTCAATCATTCCAGCGTCCCTCTAACATTTCAATACTAGTTTTGTAGATCGATTTGTCAACCCATGTGTAAGGTGTTAAGGACTAATATTTTAATGTTTACAGCTGTACATATGTACATAAAGTAACACTCCTAAGACTTATAGTTTAAGTCCGATCGGGATGTATCACTCAAACATATCTGTAATATACATTTAAAAAAAAGGAAAACAGATTCTTCAAAATAACCATGGTGTCTGGGGTGGTAACACTTTATTTATTTACAAAATTAGTGCCGATGACCGATGTGGATTACGAGCCGCAAAAAAGTAGGCAACAATTTTGCCTGATTTCGAATTCGTTGTTGTTGTGCTGGCTGGGAGCTCGGTACAATTGAAATTGATTACAATTTATGGGTCGCGAAATGGCAATTAATTGGATTTACCATAATTCAATTGCAAGTTGGCAATAAATTTAATGAAATGCGCTCTCTGAATGTTACCCAAATTAAGCGCGACAGCGCTGAGTAGAGAGATACGACGAGACACGAAGCCCCGATGACAAAATGATTCGAAGTGATGGTAGTTGAGGAAGTGGAGTGGGGAGAGGGGGAACCGGGGAACGGGGGAACGGGGGCAGGGGGTCACGGTGAAATGGCGCACAAAAGCACTCAAGTGCCGCCTGCGGCTGAGTTGCTGTCACAGAATAATCAAACACCTCAGCTTTGGTGGCGTTAAATAAGCATCCTAGCGATGCTGCTGTTCTTCTTCTTCATGTTGTTGTTGTTTGCTCTTCTATTGTTGTTGTTGTTGTTGCTGCTGCTGTTGCTGTTGCTACTGTTATAGTTGGGGGGCGCTTTTATTATTATTTACTCTGATTTGGCTGGTTGCGCAAACAAACTTGCGCTATTGTGTTTGTTTTAAGTGTTGGCAGCGCAAATTTGCAGCGAGATTGCATAAAACCTGCAGCTCAAAACTTGCCACACACTCACACACACACACACACAGACACATTCACATACAGGCACGAATGAGGCGTGGTAGTGCTGTACTATAAATGTGCGCTGCTGCTAAATACAGCTGTGTAAATGCCGGAAGTAAAAATTACTTTTTAAATTAGTTGCTCACTCACACACACACACACACACACACACACACACATACACACTCACACTCGCGCACATTGCATCCTAAGTGAAGGTGGCAAGCGCTAGCTGCAAGGTGTTTAATTTAGCCAGCACATGTGCTGCACACAAGTGTTGCAAAGCGGCAAAAGTTGCCACCATTTTCTAACTTTCTCTCTCATCTTCTTTTCCTTTTTTCATCCGACCGTTTCGCTCAGTCTTTCGTTTTTTTTTTCTTTTTGCGCACGGACTTCAACTAGAGACCGAATACGTACACCGAGAGAAAAATATATCTATATGAAGGTAAATGGTAAATCCTAACTTACGATTTTTTTCTTCGTTATAAAATATTTTTAGATTGAAACTACTGAAATCAAGATTTTGCTTAATTTTTTTAGGATTAGGATTTTTTTTGTGTTTTTAATATGTTTTTTTTTTTTTATATTGAAAAGGTGATTGGAAATCTTAATTTAACCAGTTTTGTATCTTCCAATACCAAACAAAAAAACAATAAATGCATTCAGATATTTGGGTTGAACAAATCTTGTATCAAGATTTGAATGCTAAATTTGCTTTGTAAGAGTAAAAACATCTGAGTTTAAGAGTAAAATCTTCAGTCAAGATTTTTTATCATAGATTGAAAAAAAGAGGATTGAAAATTTGGATATAACCCCTTTTCGATACAAAACAAATATTTGTTTGTTCTTGTTTAATTTAAATGTTTCCTTTCTTTAAAATTGGAAGCTAATATTTGGTGTTGTTTCCGTCAGCTCAGTAAGTAGAGATGGCGAAAATCATCGTCTCATGTGGTTCATGGGTGAAAAAACTCCAGTCAGTTCTCAAGTGTTGCAATTGTAATTAATTTAAAAAAGATTTGATAACATATATAAATAAGTAAAAAAAAAATTATTAAAAAAACTCACAACATATTTCTTGTGTTTTATTTGAAGTAATCCAAATGAAAGATTGTTTGATATTTGATTTGAAATTTTGACTTCTTGGTTAAATTTTGAAATTTTTGAATCAAGATTATAATCTTAAACTTCAAGATTGGGTAACCTAGATTTGTTGTAGAATTCCGATCTTGACTTAAGAATAAACCCTCTTCGTTCAATTTTGAGATCATACAATCTTGATACAAGACTTTATTCTTAATTTAAGCACGTTTTTTCTTTCAGTGTATATAAAAATAAAAACAATAACACATTTCTATTGTGTAGCACACATGAAAGCCAAATTGAAAGTGAATGCGGCACAAACAAAACGAAAAAACGAAGAACGAAAAAACGAAAAACAAAAAAAAAAAGAAAACAGTTTGCGTCGTTGATGTTGCCTTTTTTTTTTGTGTCTTAAGCAGGCAACTTGACTCAAGTTCTGCCCTGCTGCGTCAACAGAGAGAAATGTGTTTATAATTGTATTTCAAGTAAGTTGTTGCAGTTAATTTTTTTTTTTGTTAGACGCCTGCTAATGATGTCTACCTCCAAATGTTTCCTTATCAAATAACACGATTTTCTTCTGCAAGTCCAGGTAATTGCAATGAGATTGGCAGTTGTGTATTCAGGTTTCTTTAGCGAATGCAGAACGGATTAATTATCGACCGTTTCTCAAAAAGTTTACTTATTACAACTAATTTAATTTTTATTTTAATGATTTCAAATCTATCTACTAACTGTAAATAAATATAGAATTTAATAAATAAATATTTAGTTAGCATACAAATTTAATTCTTGAGTCGTTTAATTGTCAAGCCATTAATTAAGCTTGAATTCTTTAAACTAATATAAATAAATACAAAATTATTTCGAAAAGCTTTAGTCAGCATATGATTTTTAATTTATTGTAATTTAATGAAATGTATTTAAATTCAAATTAATTATTAAATTAGGTGTTAGTTTTGCTTTCCGCTTCATAGAGAAGGGTATTATAACTTTACTCAATTTCCATAAAATGTATGTAACAATCATCTACGACCCCATAAAGTACATACATATAACATATATAGGTTTTTAATCAGCGTCAAGAGCTGAGACGATATAAACATGTCCATCAGCTCATCTTTTTGTCTGTTCGTCCGTCCGTATTAACATCACGATATCAGAGACTTTAAGTAATAGAGAAATTAAGTTTTTTTCGGCAGATCAAGTTTGTTTCGAATTTATGCCATGCCCACTTCCGCCCCGTAAAAATCGAATAATAAGCGTAATTGTGAAGTTAGAGTACTTTGGTACAGACAAAATTAATTATATTTATTATGATTTGTTTGCACTCAAAAAAAAAAGTGTCGTAGTTATTTAAGAAATACTTTTCTATGGGGAAAAATGTCGACTTATTACGGGTCGCAATTGCTTTGGCTGACAATCTGGAATTTTTGGCACTCAATGGTATATTTTGAATGAGGTACTATAACAATATAGCAAACATAGCCTTTGGATTATTTTCAGTAATGTTGTAATATATCTATTTTGTATAATTTAAAATTGATTCTGCACTTTTAGCTTTCATAAAAAATGGGTATCGAGCCTACTCGACTGTAGTAGTTTTATTTATTTTATTTTATTTTATTAGTTGAACACTTTGATAATTTCAAGGGTAAGGGAAAAAATTGAGAAGACAAAGAACAATTTGGACTTTTGCACTCAAACAGATTAGTGCAACGAAGAGTAAAATGCAATTGTTTAAGGATTAATGAATAAAATATGCAATTATTATAATCAATGCTGTGCAGATGTAGTGCACTGTCTAATCGATTTATAAAGTTATTCGGCAACTTTCGTGCTGTATTTTGTGCTGCTTGAAATGCTTTTGGTTTTGCACCGAATGGATCTTTTGGACAGCTTGTGTGTATCTGTCTTGGACATCTACCGTCTACCGTCTACCGTCTACTTAATTACGAGCTGGAAAGCAACAAAAGTGTTGGAAATGTTGACCCGCCCACAGCTGCTGTGGTTCCTATTGCTTGCTGCAAAGAGTCTGAGTCTGAGTCTGTCCTGTCCGGTTCCTGGCTGCTGCTTCGACCACAATTATTTCCGTTTTAATGTGCACGGCAAAATGGGCAACGGCCGAAAGGGGAAATGCCAACAGAGACAGAAAACGAAAGAGAGAGAGAGAGAGAGAGGGAGTGGGTGTGTTAGAGGAAGACTATTGGCCATTTTCATTTGCTTGAAGTTGTGTCCGCTGTGGACGCATGGCTTTGGTTTGTTTCAATTCTGCTCTGCTTTGCATTAGGGGGCGTGTCGGATGCTTTTAGCGTTTTAATTAAATTTGATGTTGATTGAACTTATGACTGCTAAATCGTCTGCTCTGCAGTCTCAGCCATGTCCATATCAGCGGTCACACCTCCGCTTTTGCCTTCTGCTCTTAACTTAATCAGCAACAAAAACTTGGCAAACGATTTGAATTTCATTTTACCCATTTGCCACTAACAATGCAGAGTTCTTTTTCCCGTTTTTTGTTCACTTTCCTGTGGCTGTAGTTGCGGGTCTTATTAATTAACATTACTCAGATTTAGTTGCACTTTCTTTTTAAAAGTATTATGCGAAATCGCTACTTACTTAACTGACAGCAATAACACTAAAGGAAAATACCTCAATACTTATTTGAAAATTGAATTGAAAACTAGTTGTATATTTTTCTTCGTGTATATAAATGAATATAATATAAATAATTGGAAATAAATTCTCATTCGTTTTGAACGGAATCTAGTTTTTCTAGAAATGAATTCAAATGAAGTGCTGACTTAGATTTATGGGTTTGCACACAGAGCAAGCAAAGTGTGCAATGCTTGTCCCCATGGAGACAAGAAGAAGGTGGAGGTGGAGGTGGAGGTGGAGACCACATCGATGACTGCAGGCACAAACAAAACAGAACTGTCGACGTGTGCAAACTGCAAAGACAACACACAATACGTACTGACTGGCATAACACGATACGACACAAAAACAGCATAAAGTAGTCAGATCGTAAAAACGACAACAACGAGCAGGTTGTCACATTCAATGGCCCATTGCCGCCTCTCCTCTTTTTGCCACACACATCTAAGAAATCCTACTGCACAAATTCGTTTTCTTTTCTCTTCTCCTTTGCTTTTTTTTTTTTTTTTGTTTTTTGCACTTGTGAATACCCTGTAGGCGACTGAATAATAAATTAGCTAACACAGTGAGTGTGACAATATTAACAAGAGATGATGTCAGACTTTGATTAAGCGGATTCGGCAACAATAATTTGTTCATCGAAAACGAAGTGTTCAAGAGAAGAGTCTTAAATGGTATAAAGATTGTGCAGTAAAAATATAAATAATGAAATGTATAAGTAGGAATATTACAATACTAAACATTCTTGTTGTTATTGTAATTATGATTATTATTACTATTATTATTATTATTCTTCTTATTAATACTTATATTATTATTTTCCTTCTTCTTATTACTATATTACTATTATTACAGCTTCTATGCAACCTTCCTCATGATATTCCACAATTTCCGTATTGCATGACAGTTACTTGAAAACTAAGAGGCTTTCGTGGTTATTTCTCAGCAGGAGCAGTCTACTACTTGTTTTCTTTTTTTTTTTTTTTTTTAATTTCCTAATGATGTTGCTGAAAATCCAAGTCAAGTCATGAGAAACCAGTGCATCAAGAGGGGAGCACAAAAAAAAAAGAGAACACAACATAGTAGATGAAGTGCTGAAAGGAGCAGAATAAAATGCTCTGACGATGCAGTTTCCTTTTGCCTGCTGACACGCTGTCGACGAGGCAACTCTCTTGGCTTCCCTTCTCTGGTTGGAATTAGTGCAAGTGGGCTGGTAGTTTGCCCTGCTGCTGTTGCTGCAAAAGTCTTGCCACTTTAACCCCATCTAGCCGCTCGACTCATTTGAGTCAAAACTCAACGCCTCGCACAGCGTTTGCTCTAATGAATTTGCATTTTTTATAAATCCCCATTGATGTGCTCCACTTTTGTGGGTCCTTGCCGGCCAACTGCCAAGCGATTGCACTTGTTTTTTTGATTTCTTTTCCTTCTTTTTTCTTCTTTTACTCTATTGTCCTGTTCTGCATATTGGTATTGTTGTTGGGCGCAGGACTTTGGCATGCCCACAGCATTGCGAAACGGACACGAAAACACGAAACGGGTGCAGAATTGATAGACACGCTTGTTGCATTTGACGTGTGCTCCATTCCACATGTGTGTGTGTGTGTGTGTGTGTTGTTTGTGCGTGTTTCAACTGTGTTTGAACTGAAGTCCACTCACACGGCTAACAGTGTGATTGGGGGTCGTCAGAGTAAACGAAACGGTTGAGCGATACTTGGTGATTTGCCAGGCGACGGTAAGCAAAAAAAATCTTTTTTTTTGTTCTCTCACTTTTTTTTCTTCTGGGCGAAATTCGTGCAACTCATGTTTCATTCCGTGTGCAGCAAATGTATGCGGCATAAAGCTTTGCGACTCGACACATAATTGATTTTCGCAATCAATGTTTGTAAATAATATTTCATTCGAACTGTTTTATCTATCAAGTTAATTGAACACAATTTCTGAAATATGTGCGAATGCAGTCAATGAATTAAATGCACAGTAAATATTGCAAATTGCATTATGAAAATTAAATACCATTATTATGCATAACTTCTAAATTTAATTGAGAAATTGTGTTTGCTGCTCGCTACAAATTACGTTTGAATTTGATTGGGTTGCTTGGCATTAAGCTAAACTGTTTATACGCGTTAGCCGATAGAAAAAAAGGTATTATACCTTTGTGATGGTAGGAAATGTATAAAGTATCTATATATTCTTTATCAGCATCAACAGCTAAAAAGATGTAGCGATGTTCATCCGCTTGCCCGTATTGAAAATGGGCAAAGTCGTCTACTTTCTACGGACAATCTGATATATTTTCAACTCTATTGTATATTTTGTTACTATATCAATGCAATATCAAACGTAACTTTTGGTAAATTTTTGATATTAATACCGAACTGTTTTGCGTTCATGTAATATGGGTAGCGGGTATCTCACAGTCGAGTGCACTCTATTGTAGCTTTCTTAATTGTTTTGAAGGTAGAGTCTCAATTTTTTTTGAATATACAATAATAATAGTATTTTGGATTATTCAAGTTATTTACAAAATTAATCATGATATAGTTTTCAGCATATTTTGCTATTTGTTGGTATCTAAGTTACCCATAGTATATATATCTATATACTATAAAATATCATTAGGTATCTTTTTGTTACGATAATACCGCACTGTTTTGCTGTAATTGAAAATGAGTAGAAGGTATCTCAGTTTTCTGATCTGTTTTATTCACGGAGCCACAGAAATCATGAAGCTCTTTAAACCTTTCGTCAGCATTGCGAGCGTTGTGCTGTGCACATAAGCACATAAGCTGTAGTACTGATTGCCTGTTTTGGGCCCTATTTGTGCATTGGATTCATCATGGCGCTCACTCAGTTCAATCAAATTTTGAACAGCCAGGGCCAATTTGTTTGCCACGCAGCACTTTGGCAATAAACAAAGACCAGCCCAATGGCCAAATAACAACAACAACAACAACATTCAAGAACACGAAGGAGAACAACGTCGGTATTTCACATCGGTATTCGCAACGGCATCAGCATTGGCATCCAGTGGAGCTGTAGTAAGTGAAGGAGCCTGTCGAGCCATTAACAAGTTGCTCTGGCAATTATGGCGACGCCTGTCGACCAATGCACACAATTCACACACACACACACACACACACACACATACAAACACACACTTATACCGGTTGCGTAATAAATTATTGGCATACCAAGCGCTGCTTATGAATACCCATGGCATTGCCATTGGCTGCGTCCACGTTGACGCTGAGGCTGACTCTAGGACTCTCAGTGAGTTCATTTGCATGTCCACCTGGTTTATTAAACACAGACCTATCAAACAAAATACTCCAACAACAACCAAAAAGAAGAAGTAAAATAAAAAAAAATAAAACAAAAACAACCACAACAAAATAAAAAAGCAAGTAAGAAAGCTACAGTCGAGTATGCTCGACTTCGAGATACCCGCTATCTATTGTGAATAAAAGCAAAATGGTGCGGTGTATTTTTAATATATATATGTATTTTTAAAATATACCAAATTAATATACTGTAAAATTATTAACATGTACCGAAAGTCATATTTGGAATATCGTTGAAGTACTATATTCGAATTATGCCATAAAGGTAAAATTATACCACAAAGTCTAAAATATACCATAAATTGCAAAATATACCAGATTGTCAGCAAAAGCAGCTAAACTCCAATTGCAGAAGGCGTAATTTGCCATACTGAAGTATTTCTTAAATGACTTCTAAAATTTTAATGTGGTCTAAATCAAATTTACATGAAATCATAAATACTTCAGTTCCCATTATATGTTCTAGCTTCAAAGCTATGCCTATTATTCGATTTATGTCGATTTGTGAGGGCGGAAGTGGGAGTGGAAAAAATTTGAAAGAAACTTGATAAATAAACAAACATTATAGCTCTATTTCTTATAGTCTCTGAGATCTAGGTGTTTATACGGACAGACGGACAGACAGACAGACGGACATGGCTATATCGCCTCGGCTTTTGACGCTGATCAAGAATATATATAGTTTATAGGGTCAGTGATGCCTTCTACTTCCCTGTTACATACAATTCCTGCCAGCACAAAATTATAACACCCTTTTACTCTATCGGGTAACGGGTATAAAAAAGATGGTAGGTAAAGAAAAATCTGCAGCATACTCGTACTCGTAGCTAAACGAAAATTGCAAACATTTTTCAATGGCGATTGGAGGACAGCGGGAAGCGGGCAGTGGGCAGCGACGGCGGCAGCGGCAGCGGCGGCGGGCTGAACGGCACTCAACTTGGCAGTTTGTGCTATTTTAGCCCCTCCAAAAGTTTACTGAAGTTAATTAGATGCATTGCATCCCAATGCCAGTCCCACCGGCATCATTAGCTGTTTCCCAAAAACAAACAAACACGCAGCAAGTGAAAGAGATGGAGTGAGAGGGTGAGAGAGAGAGAGAAAGAGAGAGAGAGAGAGAGAGAGAGAGAGATAGAGATAACAAGTCTTGAGGCGTATATAAAAGGGTTTTGTGTTTATTTGGATTTTTCCTCACTTTATATATAGTATTTGTCTGTTGCTGGAAACACGCATCGATCATGACCATTTGGAGAAACCACAAGATTTCGTTAGCACTTCCACTCCAATTTTCATTCCATGCCATTTCTAATGGGCTACATCGACGCTTAGCGGCATTAACTACAAGTCATTATTATTGTCTGGGGCATTCATTCGGCTCGTGACTCTCAAGTCACGAAACGAAAGAGCTCTTCTCTCGTCTCCTCTCCTCTTCCTAACTGACTATACTGACTATACTCAAAAGGCACCTATTCCAATTCCAATTTCAATTCCAATTTGTATTTCGGTTTCTTGTTCTTCTTGTTGCTCTTGCTTATGTTCTTGTTGGGGAGGGCGTTAATACGAATACGCACAGACGACGGGTGCACTCATGTGTGATTGTTTCTGAGTAAGTGGGAGTGTGTATGACACACATAGACACACACACACACTCGCACACACTAATACTTGCGCTTGTGGTGAGTTACAGAAAGCCAACCACAAGAGTGTTGCTTACACCGCTGCTCAACTGCTTTGTTAACATCGTGTTTTTTTGTTGTACAACAAAATTAATCATAAAATTTAAGAATTTATTTCTTTTAAGTGATTTGTTGAGATCTTGTATGATATAAATGTAAACATTTAAATTTGTTTTTAATTTTTCTTTACTTTCTATCAAATAAAATAATTAATAAAAGTAATACATAATATATTTCATAAAAATAATACAAAATAATTGAAATAAATATTAACATTTAAGAATTTATGTATTCTTTTTCTTTATAAATTCAATATATTTTGTTTAATTTTGTTTATATCAAATAAAATTATAAAATTTTATAATTTTTTAATTCAATCATTCAAAAAATTATGTTTATGTGATTATATTCTATAAAACACATTAAATAAAAATAAAAACGCTGAATTTTTATTCGTTTTTATACAACTTAGTCATATACGTTATTCATTTTTTTTTTGTATAAAACTATAAATAAAATAAAAATAATTATAAGATGGCATATAAATTTAAGGTTTTTTTTATCATTTGCGAATTATTATTTAATTATTAATTTACTGATTTATTGAAATAAAATATGTTAAATAACAATATATGTATAATTATACAAAATTGATATGAGAATTTAATTTTATATTTCTAAACGAGCTCAGTATTTTTCGGTTTTACTCTTTTACAATAAGAGTACATGTAATAATGATAATGATATAGTATTTTAAGCTAGAAGAAAACACTGAGCATATTAATAAAAACGAAAAAAAAAACATAATTTTTTAAATTTGATAAGAAAAGGTCTATTAAATATTATTATTTTTTAATATTTTTTTGAATTTTAAGTTCACCTAACATTTTTATTAACTTAATGTTAACTTAATGTTGTTATGTTGTTTTTGCATAAATAGAAATAATAATTAAATATAACAATTACAAAGAAAAAAAAATGGAATTTTTAATTTTTTTAGTAAGAGTTTAAGATTATAAAATTTGTCTCGAAGTAACTAATTATAACCCGTTCTTAGTTTATTCCATTGTTTTAAAAGCTTTGCTAGTTTTTATATTCAAAAAATGGTAATAAAAAAAGAATTCAACTCGATATACCCACACGAATTGAATTTAGTGCAGGCAAATGTAATGCAAAGTGTTTCTTTTGAGCTGACAAGCATTGTGGCGAGTCTTGTAATATGCTCACATGGAGGTCGCCACCTCATCTGATTGTGTGCGACACGAACCTCTAGGGAAATTAAAGATACATTAAATGCCGCAGGCAAACGGAGCGTGCATATGCATATGTGTGTGTATGTGTGTGTGTGTCTGTATGTCGATGTGTGTGTCTGCACAGTTTTGTCGTTAGACCTGAGGCCATGCAGTTGGTGTTGCCCGTTGTTGCTTTCAAGTTTTTATGCTGTCGACTCCTGTGGGGCACTCGGGTCGTATGCTTAATTTTTGTTGCTGCACTAATCGCTGTGTACGAAGTACGAAGCTGTGACTTCTGTGTGTGTGTGTGTGTGTGTGTGTGTGTTGGTTGCGTCTACCAGCTGGCCGTAAATTCAACTAATTAAATTATCGACAATTGCCAACAACAACAAAAGCAAAAGCAATAGCAATAGCAACAGCAACAACGACAATAATCACAAGCATAAATTTGCGAAAAATAATAAAATAAAATTTGGTCGGCCAGCAAAGTTTAATGAAAGTTGTGTGTTGCCTGGTTTTAATAAAGAGCTTTTCGCCCATAAATAGAACATAATTTTCTATTATATGATTGTGTGTGTGTGCGTCCGAAACTGTCGCCAAAATAACATCAACGGCAACAGCAACAGCAACAGCAATAATAACAACAACAATGCAAAACGAAAACGAAAACAAAAACAAAACGCAAAATATTATATTGCGCACAAGTTTTATGTTTTAATATTTAATTAAAATTTTGTGTAACGTTTTGTTAATGAATTCCTATTTGACGCGCCCATTGCACGTGTCGCGGCCCAGCCGCAGGGCTCAACGTCCATCCGGTGACCCAGCACCCCCCCTTCTACCCCCCTTTTCCGTGCCCCTCTACCCCATCGGCGGTTCGTCCTTGGACGTTCTGACTGCTGCTGCTGCGACTTGTTTGTCGGCCACTTTTGGGCACTTTGCTTGTTGTGTACCCAAAGGAATGGCAAATTTATGAAATGATTTTAATTAGCTCGACGTCGTCGTCATCGTTGTTGTTGTTGTTTTTGCTGGCTGAAACGTTTTTCCGTTTTGTTTTCGCTGCTTGTGGGGGCCTCTGCATTTGTCCAATTTTATACCATTTTAATATCTGCATAGAATAGAAGACCAACCGGCAAAAATAAACAACAAAAATAAAAATGAAGGTAGCAAAGTTTTCGGCCCCAAAAAACGCGACGCGCAGGAAGCAGGAAATCTGCCATTGAAAAGCATCAAACAAACAACGGCAAACAGCAACAAAAGTTTCATTTGTGGCAAACTCTAAAGCTGCAAATGTCGCTTGCTTGGGCATTAATTCATTTTTGTTCTCGTTCTTGTTTTTTTTTTTTTTTTCTGCTGCTATTGTGTGGGAAGTGAGGGCATTTTCGTATAGTAGATAGAAGGCGTGCCACATGACAGCTAAACAAGCGCATTAAAAGTTATGACTGCCATGCTTGTCAAAGGTTTGTTGTATCCTGCGCCCATAAAATGTGCTTCTTGCTGCCTGCCTTCGCCACCCGACCGACACCGACAAAAAGTTGGCAAATTTTACATTAACTTCCAGTCAGTCAACAGGATCAGAACATAAAGTGAAAATCTGTGTAGATAAAGCTGCCTGAGAAATGGAATATTAGATACAAATACACACACACACACACACACACGCAGACAAAGACTGACAATATGTTTCAACAACTTCACACCGCACGCACACAAAGTCTAGCTTTGTGATATCTGCACACAAACAGCATATAAAAGCCAGATTACTTTGTTAATTTATCTCATTAAAAGATAGAGTGCAAAGCTATACTTTTGGGATCTCACAACGAATATTATTTAGCAAGTTTTTATGCATTTAAGACGCGATGTACATTTTTGATTAATTTAATATCAGCCATTAAAAGATCTTGAAATGCGCATGAAATTATTTTAGAGTTTTAAGTTTGCTTTTACATGAGTTGACAATAAAAATAGTTCGTTTTTTATTATAAAAGTTAAGACTTTATTAATAAAGTTGGTATATCAAAATTCTACAACATTTAAAATACACTACGAAGCGTTATTCCTGAAACATTTCAAATAAATGTACTAAATTATATATTTGGTGTTTTCATATACTGCCATATACCAAATATACCATAGACTGTAATTTCTAAAATATACTAAATTAATATATTGAAAAATATAAAAATAAATCGAGTATTAATACACTCCTACATTGTAAATATACAATTGAATGCAAAATATACCAAATCGCCCATCAAAGTAGATAAGACCCGACTGCAGCAGACAGTCAAGTCAAAATTCTATTTTACATTTCTAGAAATATGAATGAAATAATTTGAAAATTTAAAGTTTGTTTTCACTTAAGTTGATAATAAAAATAATATTTATTTTATTATAAAAGTTTAAGCTCTATTAATAAATTTATTTACTAAAGCGAATTCTGAATGAAAACTCAATTCTCTCTCTTTCTTTTTCTCTCTCTCTCTCTCTCTGTCTTTGTGTGACCCTCCCAAAACACGAAATGAGCGACGCCGGAAAAAGGCTCGGGCTTTAAAAACAGTTGCTGCGTATTAAAAAGTTAGCGGAGTTTTTGTTGTTGTTGAACACTTTTATATGAATAATGGAAGTGAAATGTGAAAAAACCACAAGCCGGCCAACTGGATTTTGGTTGGTAGAACTGCCTCAACTGCTAATTGCAAGTTAAAAGTTGCTCATTAAGCAGACAGCAAACAGCAGACAGCGGACAGCAGACAGCAGGCATTGCATTGCAGCTAAATACAATCAAATCAGGCACTTCCGCTTTTCAAATTATGCGACTTCCGGTCGACACTCGTGTTTCACTTAGTTTTCTTGATTTGATTTGCTGTTGTTGTTGCTGTTGTTGTTGTTGTTTATGCGGCACTTCCGCTTCGAAGGGTCTGCAATGGGAATTCAAAAGTCAGGGACTAAACTTGCATGCGTGATATGGATGCGATGAATGCGATTTTCGCAGGTAGTAAATTAACATTTACATTTTTTGTTACATTTTTATTTATGCCATTTGTTTGCAATTTTTTTCGTTTGTTATTATTTTATTTTCAATTTTTTTTTTTTTGGGCTCTTTGGGGTCACCTGTTTGGCTGTGGGCATATTTTGCATCTACAGCTTATAGTTGCATGTGTGTGTGTGTGAGTTGCAGTTATCTTTTAACAAGCAAACGAGCCATGAAACGCTGCAGAGAGAGAGAGAGAGAGAGGGAGAAAGAGAGGCGGCGACGTCTGTGGGACGTGCTTCAAACTGAGGCAGTTACGACTAACGGCTGTGTCCGAGTTTGTGTCCGTGTCCGTGTCCGTGCCTGAGCTCCGGCTCGTGCTTTGCCGAGCTCTGCTGTTATTTAGTGTTGCATACTTTTTGGGGAGTTTACGTTAGGGATTTATTTGCATTTACACTGGCCTGCCCTTCCCCAGCAATCAGCTAGCTGGATAGCTGGCTAGCTGACTGGTAGTTTGGATCTCGTACTCGAGCGGGCTGCACTTTATTTTGCAAATAGTTTTGCCGCAATCTGTGTCTCGTTCTCTGGGCTGCGAGTGTCGCGTTGCAAATTTATGAACTTTTACTCACACACTCACACACACACACACACATGTATACGTAGATATTTTAATTTTTCTACACGTGTGCGCAAATCTAAATGCTTCCACCGCTCTTATTCCCTTTCACTCTCTTAGCTCTGTGTGTTTGTATGTGTGCATGATGCATGACTATGTAAATAGACATTTTTACACTCTGACAACAGTTTTCGTACATTATAAACTGGGGTATTTTTTGGCTTTTTCTTTTTTTTCTTTCCATATTTCTCCCATTTGTTCATCATGTTATGCTACCGCTGCTTGTTGAACATTTTTTGTGTTTTGCATTATTGTCCTTATTATTCAGATTGTTGTTGATGTTCTTGCTGTTGTTGTTGTTGGGCCGTTGCTGTTGTTATCCTTCTATGTTCTTTGTTGTTTTATTTATTTTGTGTGTAGTTTGTCGTACAAATTTCTGCTCTGCACCTTTTGCGTTTTGCATAATTTTATTTGTTAACTTTTAAATCGTTGCTGCCTCATTCGCTATCTCTCTTCCGACTCAGCATACTTGACAAGTTATAGTAGCCAAAATATGCATATGCCTCCCTGAATAACACCGATATAACTACAGCACTTCTTTCAGCACAATAAATCACAGCCCCTTCTTATATAAGTAAATGTGAGCATCTATCTTTACCGTTATGATTAATCACAAGGTTTGAAACACAATGTTGATTTGCTTCACTTGAGATACGAAGCAATGTTTTCATTTTAAAAATTATTATCATTTTATCTAAATCGTTTCTATTTCGTACAAATGAAAAATGTAAGAAAGCTACAGTCGAGTCCGCACAACTTTGGAATACGGAATTGCGGTATAATTCTTCGAATATACCTAATTAATGTATGGGAAAAATACTTAAATATATACCAAAGCTATACTCGGTATATCAATATACTATAATATTTAAATTATACCATAAAATATTTATCTTAAATTACACCAAATTAATATACTAAAAAATACGATGGCTATTTTCGTATATTGATATAATACAATAATTTAAATATACCATAAAGTGCCATTCTTAAACTATTCCTAATTAGAGTTGTAAAATACTAAAATATACCGAAGGCGTTACTTGGAATATCAATATGCTAAAACATTCAATATATTCTATAAAGTATTATTCCTAAAGCATACCAAATGAATATACTGAAATATGCCGTAGTCTATATTTGATATATCAATAATCTACTACATTTTAAATATAGGATAAAGAGCAAAATATCCCGAATTTCCAACAGAAGAAGCTAAGACTCGGTTATATCGTCTGGGCTTTTGATGTTGATCAAGATTATATGTATGTATGTATTTAATGGGGTCCAAAATTACTCTTTACACGTATTGATGCAGCCAAAAAGTTATAATGCCCTTCTACTCTTCGGGTAGCGAGTACGAAAATTATGGTGTCAACTTTGCGCAAAACTTTAAAGATTGGGGAAAAAACTTGAAACCGACAAGTTAATGTTTCATGAACTAGAAACAAATCACAAAAATCAATAAATAATAAATAATGCGCAGATTTATAGAAATATTTCAAATTGTATTTGTTTTGTGTGTGTTTTTTTTTTGTTTGGTTGAGCTTACCAAATAGAAAATATTGTGATAAATAAATAATTTAGCAGTGTTGAACGCACTTGAAATTTAAAACAAATGCGCTACGGACAAATGACTTTTAGTGACTGTAACATTTGATGTGCGTGTGTGCGGTGTGCGGTTAACCACATAATTATGTAATTAACGTTGATTGGAGCACATTAATGGATAAATTGGGCCATTGAATTTGGCAATTTTGGCGGCCATCAAAATTGGAAATTGGTTAATCAAATTTGAAATGGTTTTCGCTTGTTGTATTCCGTCCATCAATTAAATATTTATGGTCGTGCAGCGGATATTTGCCATTTGCCAAAAACAGTCAATCTTCAGCCACACCCACACATCCACACACACACACACGCAGGCACATATGTGTGATTGTGCTAACGGCATATTAAACGCTCAGGTGGTAAAAGGTATTTTAAACATATACATAATTGATGAATTGCGGTCGAAAATTTAGTGTGTAGTCAGCGCAACTGAGTTTTGGCGCACAGCGTTCTGTCGCTGTGCTTAAAAATATTTATATTAATAAATTAAATGCAAATTCTGCATACAAACGAGCGCATCAGCATGCATTTTTTATATATTTTCAACAGCAATTTTGAATGCATTTTTATCAAGTACCCCCCAAAGCTTGCAAACAAACCCAGCTCACGGATATGCTTTATACGTTGAGCTTTGTGTGTGTGTGTGTGTGTGTGTGTTTGTGTATATCTGTATAAATATGTATGTATATAGAAATGATATGGAAAAAGCGCACATAAATTACTTTTATATTTTGTCGCTATTTTTATATTGCCAACACTTGTGCGGAAATTGCGCGATGAAACGACGCTTCGCAATAGCAAAAGCAACACCAAAGAAATTGCTCACTCTCTGCCTCGGTGCTCGACTCTGCCTGGATATGCATTTTTGTAGCCAAACGGTAACACAACACACACACGCAAAACAATTCACACAGCATACAACACAACAGAACTAACGACAACAACAACAGGACTCGCTACCAACAGCTCTTGGTGTAGCATCCGCTCATAGCTGGAGTTACACGGCGTATACGCGATATTTACGAGAGATACGCAGCAAATGGCAGCGTTGCGAATGCGCCATATTTCAGCTTGCAACAAGCAAAACAAAGAACACAACACACAGCATAAAACGAAGAGACAAAATAAAAATCAGCAATAAAAATATCAACACGAACAACAAGAGAAGCAGCAAGAAAAATAGAACGAATTAACTAAATTATGCATCTTTTGGCTCTTAAAGTGTCCACTCGATCTGCACCAGAGTTGAAATTTATTTCATGTTCATTGCCAGTTGACGGGCGAGTGTGAATGAGTAACGACAGATCTGCAGTGATTGCAGCAACTGCGACGTAGACTCTCTCCTTGTTATATTTTATTTTTCTATTTGAATGAAGCGAGTTATAAATGCCATAATTATGTAAGTTTTTCATTATTTTTTAACTTTTAAAAATCGTATTAAAATTATTATTAATATACTTCATATTCTAAATATACTATATATAAAATAAGCATTAGCTATAATTAAATATACTGCAAATGTTTCATTTGCCAAATATTCTTCGTATACTTTGAATACTAAATATAAATACATCATTCCATGAGTATAAAACCATACCAAATATATTTTATATTTGAAATATACTTTATATACTGCAAATATTTCATACTTTAAATATTCTACGTACTACGTATACTTCATATACTGTACTTTATATACTAAATATACTGCGCATATATAATACATACTATGTACGTGTTACGTATACTTTATATAGATTGTGTATATTTCATACCTTTCACTCGATGCTTCATAAAATTGCACAGATTTAATTTACCAAATATACTGCATATACTTCATACGCTTCTTATACTAAGTATACTTCATATTCGAAATATACTGCCTATTGTTTATATACTAAATAAGTTGCAAGTACTTCATACAGTTCATTGACTTAATATACAAAATATACTGTATATACTTCGATCACTAAATATACTAAGTATATACGCCGTGTATTTAGTATATACTACGTATATTTAGTATACTAAATACTACACGCAAAGTATACTTTATATATTAAATATACTAAGTATACTGCATTTATTTAATGCTACGTTGACTTTTTACTTTGCATATTTCACATACTAATTTTACTAAGAAGGCCACACTTCATACAAAAAATATACTGTTTATACATCATATATAAAACATACTTCATTCACCAAATATGATATGCACCAATATCACTGATATCAGTGCAGAATATTTGTATTGAAAACAATGTCTGAATAGCGAACTGATTATTAATTAATACAAACAATAATTTGTGTAACCCATTGAGCAGTTGGAGTTTATTTTGATTATAAATTGCATATCATAAAAAGCAACTCGAGAGTTTGCTAAGCGGGACGTACAAACCCGTATGAATATGTAAATGAAGTAACGAAATTAACGCAAAAAAAAAACCGTTTTATAAAAGTTGCTACACGTTAAAAATAACAAATGAAATGCTGGAATAACAAGTGCGTGATGCGGATGGAGAAGAAAAAACACAAAAAGCGCATTACAAGTGAACGAAAATATATTGCTGGACATATAAAGAGGCGTTACAATAACAAACATGGGGAATATACAAATAATATCCTGCATCTCATCCCAGTTTTATTGCCGTTTGTTGTTCTTGTTGTTGTCGCTGGAGTTGCAAAAACTCCAACAAAATTGTCAAACAAGGAAAATTCGACTCAATTATAAAAGGGATTGTGGGCTGCACATGAAATGAGAATATCAAGAAAGGGTCAACAAAAAAAAAAAAAGAATCAAATTAAATTAAAATGTAACAAAATTTTTGCAACGCATTTGCTTTCTTTAAAATGAAAACCATTTTCTGCATAGTTTAGTAAGTCCATTTCATATAAAATTTTGTGACCAGCACTAAAAATGTTAAAATAAAATCCTGAATATAAAGTTGCACGACTTTTAGTTATCCCTTTTCATTTGAGGTTAAACTAAAGCTGATTTTGGGCATTAATATTTGAAAAATAGATATTTGCAAACTCTTCGTATTTTATTTGTATTGGGTGCAAAATGAATTTACATTTCGTATTTTGGACAGCATTTAAGGGAATTGAGCAACATGCTCTGGCAAGTGAGTAATTACTATTGAGAGCGATGAGGGGAGGAGTCGAAAAAACATAGCAAGCATAAGCCATAAAATGTTGTCGTGCTCAATACCCAATTTGGTATTATATAAAAACTTTACAGCATTCTTTACCACCTATAAAATGGTGACCCAGAAAAATTGGCATTTATTTGTTGATGTGTTTTTTTTTTTTTTCGTTTTGCGTAGCACAAAATGTCACAGTCAATAAAAAGGAGAACTTATCGTTTTAGGGTTATCCGTTATCAGTTATTAAATTTAATAACTTAAGTCCATGCATGAGCTGCCGAGTCGCGAGGATTTGGGGAGAGAGAGAGAGAGAGAGAGAGAGAGAGAGAGAGAGAGAGAGAGAGAGTGAGAATTGGAGATGCCTCGCAATGTGGCACGAGATGGCCAACACGTTTTTACCCTTTTGGGTATAGAGTGTAAAAAGAACGTTTCGAAAATTGCATGCCTCGAAACATTTTTGAGTACTTGCCACATTGCTGTTGTCATTTGCCCCAAACACACATATACAGGGAAAGGGAAAGGAAGAGAAGAGAAGAGAGAGCAGAAGAGAGTGAAGAGTGGAGGATAACTGTATACAGTTGTAGCCATCGCATTTTGCATTCCTAGCAGGCAAATGAACTCACTTGAATAATCGTCTCTTTGGGAGTTATCTCGCACTTTAAATACGTTGGCGAATTTTAATGAAAACGTCCTTTCAGCGCCAGATAAATTATTCAAAAGTTTGTGCCACTGCCACAGCCACAGCTCTGGTTGCCTTTTGTTGTTGTTTTCGCTTTTGCTGTTTCTTGTTACCTGTAAGTTGTTGTTCTTGTTGTTGCTGTTGTCGCAGCATTTTCCGTTTTATTTGTTGTTGGCTATTCTTATTTTGCACCTTTTGCGTTGAAAGTTCGTTGGTCGCCCCAGCACTGGAGCTTCAAGAGCCGTCAACCTCGTCTTCATCTTCGCTCCTCTCTTCTCCTCTTTCTCGTTCTCGTTGTTGCTCACTATTGTTACTGGCAACACTTCCATTGCAGCTTTGAAGTGATGCCGTTGCTGCTCTTGTTATTGTTGTTGTTGTTGTTGCTGTTTATCCCGCTTGCTCAGTTCGCTGGCAGTTTCGAGTGGCTGTTGCCAGGCAAAGCTGAGATCCTCTGCATTTTGTTTTGTCAGGGTAAACGTAACAATTTCAAGTATTCTAGCGCTGCAATACTAGAGTTGATGAGATTTCCAACAGCGACAGCAAATCAAATGAAAAACTAGGTTTCAGTAGGCGAGCTTCCTTCACAGCAGCAACAGCAGCCCTTATAATTAATCTCAATTAGCTTAGCTCTGCCTTTAGTTAAGGAGCTTTAATGACGCAACTATCTGAGACTGTTCCCACATCATTTATTTCTTGAATATTGTAGACTGATTGAAGTTCAAATTAGAGCTTTCAGTATTACTAAACGCAGATTATTTAGATTACTTTGATGGGATGTTTTCAATTTGTGTAAATCTTCAACTACTGAAGACAGCTTAAAGCTTCAGTCGGGTCTTTGTTACTTTTATCAAGTAACTGGCATATTTTGTATTCTATTTTGGTATATTTTAAACGAAATAGTATGTTGACGCTACTTACTGAGATTGTTCCTACATAATTTATTTCTTCAATATTGTAGGCTGATTGAAGTTCAAATTAGAGCTTTCAATATTGCTAAACGTAGATTATTTGGATTACTTTGTTGGGATGTGTTCAATTTATGTCAATCTTCAACTACAGAAGACGGCTTAAGGCTTCAGTCGGGTCTTAGTTGCTTTCGTTGATAAATTGGTTTATTGTGTATTCTATGGTATATTTTAAACGTAATAGTATATTGATATACCAAATATATTTTGGTACTTTTCATTTGCTTTCATTTGTTATATTTTTAAAAATAAATCAGCACTTACTTTTATTAATAATGTGTATTGGTTATTGGACACTCGAGTGCAGGTGTACTTTATTCTGCAGTCTTCAAGATACATTTAAAAAGGTGTCTTCAATACTTTGAGCAATTTGAAATATTCGCAAGCATATTCCTCAATATGCTTCACAGTTGTTAACAGAATGTTCGGTCTTGGTTTTACACACAATTTATAACTTAAGTTGGAACCTTAACTAGCTAAACTATTTGTATTCATCAGCTGGCTTACCCAGCTGGCTTTACTCTGCTGGGATTTTGGCCCATGCTGTTGAAAGCATTCTCATGCCATTAGGCACTCCATTAAACGTACGCTGCTGCTCCAAAGTGTTTCTCCAAATGTGGCCTTAAAGCCACAACTTTGCATCGTTTCGGCAACGGCATTTAACACTTTGCCAAACGCTTTATTTTTTTGCACTCCACTTTTAAAACATTTCCAAATTTGAATCTATAAATTTTAAATTACTTGCATGTGGTAAAAATCTTTGCAGCGCTGAGTAAAAACCACAATGGCATTTTCGTTTTGTCACCAAACCTCAACTGAACTGAACTGACCTGACCACTGTCTGACCATCATCCATGCCCTCCATCCTCTATTCACACTATGCCACTAGTCCCCACATTTCCCACACTCAACCTGTCTGCTATTAGCTCTGCTATTGCTATTAGTGTGTGCTCCTATGTCCGTATGTGCTCTCGCCATTCTCTCGCATTTTCACACTCCATTTTAAATGTGTGGCACTTGAAAACGGAACTTGGTTTTTATGTACGTACATACGGCGATATTTTAACCTAACTTTCAAGGAGACATTACAATTATTCTGTAAAGCTTTCTAGTGCCAAAAAGGGGTTAACCATTTAAAATAATCTAAAAAAGAATGGTAACAACTCTGAAGTGTTCCAAGCTGTTGACACCACGTGGAAACAGTTTGCTTCAAAAAAACAACTAACACATTTTGAATAAAATTAAAGCAATGCGGTATTATTCTCAAAATATACCACAATAATAAACTTAAAAATACTGAAAATAGCTCTGTATGTGGTATAACGATATGCTGTATTTTTCTTAAAATATTGCAAATAAATATACTGGATAAATACTGAAATTAAATCCATTTTTGGTATATTGATATGATGTGTTATCCCTATATTTTAACAAATAAATAAACTAATAAAATACTGAAATAACGTATATATATGCTGTATTTTCCTTAAACTATACCAAACTAATACTGCTAAAATTCTGAATTGAAGTCTATATATGGTATATCAATATGATGGATTATTCTTTAAATATACTAAACTAATAATCTACAAAATACTGAAATTATGTATATATATTTGGTATATTGATATACGGTATTCTTCCTAAAATATACTGTGTTAATATACGAAAAATACTGAAATGCAGTTTATATTTGGTATAACGATAAAAATACCATTAAGTTTAAAAAATACCCCTTACGGACATGGCTTAATCGTCTAGAGCAATCATAAGCATCATACTACAAATTACTGAAATGACTCTTGTATTTGGTATATATACCATATTGTATAAAATAAACCATATATGTACATGCGTTAAGGCTATATCGTCTCGGGGGTAACCAGGTATAAAAAGAAGAATCATATACAAAATATCTTTTAAATTTAAATGGCTAAACAATTATTTGTGGAGAATTGTATTATTTCTAATCTCTAATTGATTGCAACACTCACGAACATGGCTCAAGGCATTGCTTTGTGTTTGGTTTATTTATATGAATTATGAGAACTTTTCTGCACTCGCAGTAGTTGGAAATGAATTGAGAATGCGATTGCATAAAGTATAAAATATAAATGTATCCAGTCACTGGCTGACGAAGTAAGTGACAGGCAACTGACAGCTGAGGCGTGGCCAAAGTAGCCATGGGGAAATTATGGGCCAATCGATACTATGGCAGCATAAAACCAGAAAAAAAGCGTACAAGATGAAGGCTCGGAGGTGGCTGAGTGGCAAAAGTAACAACGGGAAGTAGCTGGAAAACTATCAGAAAATATTGTAACGAGGAGCAGCGAGACGCACACACACACACACACACATTTACATTTGGAGGCTAACAAATTGGCAGGCGGGTATATTTTTTGATTAAGCATTCCCCAGACACGAATTAAATCAATAACTTTCGGAATAGCGACAGCCCAAGGCAAATACTAAGCGGCAAAAATACGAATCGTCGAATCGAGGAGCGTTCGGTTTCGGTTTGGCAGATTGCCCGCTGGCAAACAAATTGAATTCAAAACTTTTGGGCATCAACAAGGCCGACAGCGTAGTGCCACAATAAAAAAGAATCGCCATATATACATATATTCGTATATGTATGTGGAGAAAAGGTTAGATAGAGAGTTTCGTGTGATGGGCGTGGCTGCGTATCAATAAACGTAATGAAACGTAATTTGAATGCCACTCAGCAGCACTTGCTGTGGCAAGTTCAGGTGCCCGGTGCGATTGGCTGCTTGCCACTAGTCCAACTTAACCAACCCCAGTCCATTTGGTCAACTGGGACAAACAGCAGCAGCAGCAGCAGCAGCAAATCGTGTGCAAATTGAGCTGCCTGGGATAAAATTAACTGCTTGACCGCATACCGGAGCCAGAGGCTGCCTCCAGTCGATTTATAGCCCCGGATAATGCAGGCGACTTACGCGTGCTCAAATTATGCAGCGACTGCATTAAAAAACGAAAAAAAGTATGTACCAAGAAAAAGAAAATCCAAAAAAGAGAAAAAAAAGCGTAAAGAACACACAAAATAAACGCTGAATCGAGCGGGCAGACAGCTGAGCACAAAGGCATTAAATGTCGAACAGATGGCACCAATTTGTAGCCGAAAATGTAGCCAGACACACGCCCTTGCCAAGGTTCCGAAGGCAATCGAAATGAGTATCCATAAAGTACAAATGAATGCGAGAAGGTTAAGCAGTTGCAACAGAATGAGAGAGAAAGAGAGAGAGAGAGAGAGCAGGAGAGAATAGGAAAGAGTAAGTAATGCGAGTTGAGGTAAACATCGGTGTTTACTGCCCATGAATACTATAAATGAATTGCTTAAACTTCTTTCCAGAGCAGCTGAGTTGCTTTGCTAATGAATATTGTAAATATTATACAATACGGGAAAATATAAATATAATTACATTTAATCATTTAACGTATTTAATTATTAAATGTGTTTAGAATTTATTTAATGTATCTATGAAGAAATTTTGCTACAATGAGAAACTTGGCCAAAACAACTTTTACCTTTATCATAATTGGACTCTTTTTCTCTGGAATATTGTAAATGAAATGCTTTAATGTGTTTTTTTTTTTTGGAGCAGAGTTGCTCCTACTGTAGCTTTCTTACTTGTTTAATATAGCACTGTTTTCCTTTTAGTGATTATAGCTATCGTGTAAAAAACTTTCAATTCATAGTTGAATAATTATGTTCATTATTGTTATATATTTACTTTCAGCAGTAAAGGAAACGTTGTAAGCGCAATGCTTTAACTTCTTACACAGCAACTTTGCTTTTTATGTTACTAATAAATAGTACAATCTCAAGAAATTTATAAAGAGCTAATTTAAATATATCAAATGAATATCGAGATCATAGTTAAAAGTTATTCAAGCAGAACAGTTGCTTTATTTGGCCCTAATTAAAAGAAGATTAACGCATGCATACACTATGCGTATACTCGATATTTATGGCAATCGAAAGACAAAATGAAAGTCGCCCCATTAACACTTACCATTTCACTTACACACCGAAATGAATGTGACTACGACGAGTCCGTATTCGCATTCGCATTCGCATTCACATTCACATTCGTTGTCTTGCATAAGTAGCTTCATCAATCAGACCAATGAGTAGTTGTTCAACACACTCGCAGTCTGCTGCTGCTGCTTCTGCCACAAAGAACATACATGAAATGGGAATTAAGTGTTATAAGAAAATATCGAGCTACGGCCGGAGAGAAACTTCGAGGCATCGTCAGCGTCAGACATGGACATGGACATGGCTATGGGCAAGGACATGGACATGTTTCTAGACCCAAAGCGACTTGAGTACGTCCATGTAATGTAATGTAATGCGCGTGCTGCCAGCGAAAATAACACGCAGATGAAAAAAAGAAGAAGGAAAAATATGAAGCATCAGCTTGGATAGCACACAGTGCACATTTGGGGCGGGGATCATCTCAAAAGGATGGCCAAAAATGAGGAAAGGAAGCGAGGAAGCGAAGTACTTGAACGTTGGCAACAAAAGCCAAAAGTGGCGAGCGCGCGCTCTCAGCTAAGTGAGAAAAAACATTTGTGCAGACAGAGTGCGAAACAGAGTGCGAAGAGAAGAGGCGAATGTGTGCCTATCGATGGGGTCAAAGTTTGGCGAGGTCAGTGAGTCAGTGAGTGAATGAGTGTGCATAGAGTGAGTAAGTGACTGTGTATGTGTGTGTGTATGTGTGTGTGTGTGTGTGTGCTCAACACGTTCAATATTTTATGGTGTCGCTTACAGGCATTGAACGGCGCAAAACAGACAGGGCACAAGGCAACTTACGATGCGAAAAGGGCTCAAACGCAAGCATTGCTAAGAGGGCCAACAACCGACAGTCGACAGACGACAGACAAACGACGAGAGAGGACAGACCAAGAGCCGGACTTGGGGCCAGCGGGTCAACAACTGAAAAGCTGGCATGTTGAGGCCAAATTCGTGCGGCCGCTCAAATAACGCAGCTCTTGAAATTAATACGAAAAAAAAAACACAGAAAAAATAAAAGGCCGGGGCAACAAAGTGCAGTCGCTAGAAATTGCTCTGAATTCGACTACAGATCCAAGAGAGAGAGAGAGAGAGAGAGAGAGGAAGTTCTTTGGCCACAACTATAGATGGGTTCTTGATTGCTTCGGCGCGTGAGACGCAGGTGCTGGAGGTGGAAATGAGGCTGCTGGTTAATTGAAACGGTTCAACGCTTTACCCTTGCCACACACACACACACACATTCACCACGAATATCATTTGGCCGATTCTCTTTCTTTCCGTCATTCTCGCTCTTTCATATCTTTTCTTTTTCTTTCTCGCTTTTTATTGACGCGGCCATATAAATTTCACTCTGGCAAATGGTTTTTATTGGCAACACAGCGCAGCGCAGAGCAAAGTTGAGTACAGTCCACAGACACCACAGGCCTCAAAACCTGTGTATGTGTGCGAGTATGTGTGTGTGTGGTGCCCCCACCATCCCTTCCTCTTTACCCCCGCAGGCTGAACCTCGTTGCCGAAGTTCAATTGCCGCCAATTGCTGCCCAACCGCCGAACCGAGGCGGGCTCAAAAAGGTTAAATTTGGAAAATTGGTACGTGATTGGATTCAAAGCGCAAAATAAGTGCGTCAGTTGGTTCGAGTTCGAGTATGAGTTTGTTCGCCCATTTCACTTATGAAATGAAAGCACAAAAAATATGAAGAACATAATATAACAAAAAATGAAAATAACGAGCAAGAAGTGAATCTTGTCAAAAAAGCTGGCTTTATACTCCAAAAGTCAAAGTGATTTTGTTAAGTCTCTAGATATTAGAAAATAATGGAGAAAAATTCGCAAATATTATATGGAATAACTTAACCTTAAGTAAGCATATTTTATTAATATCGATAATTTCTCAAACTCGTATTAAAGTTAAAGGGCAGCTGAAATAATTAAATTTTTATTTAATGTTCAACCTTTTCCAGAGGCTGAAATCAATGTTTTAAATCTCAGAATAAATCCCAGCTACACACATAACAATCACAATTGAGGAGGGAAGCAAGGGTTGAGAGAAAAAGGAAGAGGGGTAAACGTAGTGAGAGAATTGTAGCATATAGTATTTTTTTTTGGCACACCAGTCGCTCGATTTGTAATAAGAAATGTGTTTTTTATTTTGTGGTTTGAAAAATTAGAACTTTTGCCAACAGCAAACAGCAAAACGATGGCGGCGTCTACAAATAGTATATGGCAAGGGCCCAACAGTCACCCAACACACACACACACACACACACATATATATGAATGTAGGTACATGAATGGTTATGTTTGTGCTTGGGCCAGCATAGTTTGTGGTTGATGGCCTGCCCATAAAATGGCCATTTGTTTTGCTTTTTTGTGATGCCAAAGTTGAATTACACAGACACAGAGAGAGAGAATAAAAATAAAGGAGGGCGTGCACAATGGGAGGAGGGGGCTGGAGGGGGGATGAAGTAAAGCCAAAGTCAGCTAATAACTGGGCATTGGTCTTTGCCCATGGCTGTGACAGCGGCATGTTGTCAACATGTTTGCCAATCAACGAAAGATGGAGGCGCTCTGTCCTCTCCTTGTCAACGTTACGTATGTGCAATATGTCAACATACCAAAGCATAAGTATATGTAGCCGAATTGATAAGTGCAAATGCAAAATTTAATCCAACATGTGATTTGATTTGTGCTTTTACGAGCCCATCAAGTGTGCTCAAAAATATACGGTAATTCTTGAACATACCAAACACAACTGCTACTGTCAGTGTAGAAATGTTTTGGTTCAAAGGTTTGTTTGTTTGGTTGATACACTATATTTTTAATGTAGTAATATATCTATAGACTAAATATACCGTGAAAATGCAAAATTTAATCCAACATGTGATTTGATTTGTGCTTTTACGAGTCTATTAAGAGTCTATTAAAAATATATACAGTATATTTTTGTCAGTACTTTATTGCATTCGTTAAAGTCTGGTATGTTTGGTGCTAAATGATATACTATATTTTCAATGCAGTTATATATTAGTATACCAAATATACATTTGATGTATTTAAGTGATAATAAGTATGTAAGTACAAGTATATATATGGTATATACCTAAGTTCATAAGTGCAAATGCAAAATTTACTTTAATATATGATTTGATTTCTGCTTTTACGAATCTATTAAGTATACGGTATATTTTTGTCGGGTACTTTAATGCATTTATTGAAAATATGATATG
Organism: Drosophila niveifrons; assembly: GCA_035046325.1. Taxonomy (NCBI): domain Eukaryota; kingdom Metazoa; phylum Arthropoda; class Insecta; order Diptera; family Drosophilidae; genus Drosophila; species Drosophila niveifrons. The sequence goes on along the minus strand of JAWNOC010000063.1, from coordinate 10,922,186 downwards.
CTTGGTGCTGACTGATGTACTATGTATATTTTCAATGTAGTTATATATCAGTATACCAAATATATGTTTAAGCATACATATATCAGAATTTTTTCTGAAAATTCGGTATATTTTATTATCCTATAGTATATTTTAAATGTATCAGTATAGGAAATATATACTTGAACGTATTTCAGTATATTTTCTAGAAGTTCGCAATATTTTATACGCCATGGTGTATTTTGAATGTAGCAGTATATTAATATACTAAAAATACGTTAAGATATATCTTAGTATTTTTCTTAGAAATCGGGTATATTTTATGCGCTATCGAATATTTTGAATGTTGTAGTTTATCAGTATATTTTACTAAATTTACATTTGGGCACATTTCAGTATTTTTTCTGAAAATCTGGTTCACTCTGTAATCTTTGGTATATTTTCAATGTAGTAGTGTATAAATATACTAAATATAGTTTCTTCTGGTCTACAAATTTGGTATATTTAATCGATAATACCGCACTGTTTTGCGATTATTGAAAACAAGTAGTGAACACACTCGACAGTCACTTATGCACTCATCTCTTTGCAAATCAATAGGACACAACATAACATTTGCTCGTGAATATTTAATTTTTCGCCGTATTTAATTCAACCATCTGTCTGTTTTGTTAATGCTGAATATAATGGAAATGCGATAAGACCAAAATCTAATGATAATCCATTAACAATTAAGAGTCGATTAAAATTGCTTTCGGCGCTTTTGTCAAAATTCTGTTGCTTTTAATTAAAAAGTCATCGCAATATTTTTGCTGTCATTATTGAGTAAGCGTTTTACATACAGTTTTATATGTGCATCGGCATATTTGTCATACATTTAATATATATTAACATGTCCGCAGGCATGCGTAAATTTACAAATTTTCCTGTTTGCTATTATTATACTCTTCACAGAAGATACTGATATTGTTTGCTAAAAATTTTAAAAATGTGTGGACCAAAATGATTTAATTAAAATTCATTTTGAAATTTATGTTTGTTATTCAATTACTCAATTTTGAATTTGTTCACTTAGTTTGATTGATTGGTTTTCGATTAACTGAATTTTGAAATTGACAAGTTCATCACATAGGTGAAAAAAAGAGTGAAGAATAGTTTTGAAATAAAACAATATTCAAACTCAACACGATTAACTAATGATGAGAAAAAACTCAGGGCATCTGCTTGTCATTAACTGTTTTCGACGTTAATGTTATATTTCTATATTGTATTTTTTCTTGTTATCGATGTCATAATTAATTGGCGTTTATTCTACAGCCTCGATAGTGCCACGATTTATGAATTATGGTTGCCATTTAAAATAATGCAACAAATTTAATTTTCTTGCATATATTTTTTATTCACTCTTTTTTCTCTTGCTCTTATTACGTTTTTATAATAATATAATTGACCCTAATTAGATGAATAAATTAATTGATGGCGTGCAAATTGTGGATCACATGTTAAAAAAAATGTATTAAATAACATAACATAATCGGAAAACAGTTAGTGTCTATGCATATTTTTGAATTCAATTATATGTGGCAATGATTTAATTAGATTTAGAATTGAATTGGCAGATTGCTCGCAAATTCTAAATAATTAAATTTTCGTAAGCAAATCAGTTTAATTTCATTTTGTACTCATACTACATCAAATGTCATACTCGCATTAGAGTTTGTTCTACAAATTATTAATGCAAATATTTTGATGTCGCAGAGCCGAATGTAATTTGTTTTAATGGACGTTTGGCTTTTGGTATTCCCAAAAAAAATTTTGATTCATATTGTAATGGGATTTTGGATTATGGATTGACAGCTAGGATATACGAAGAGAAGAGCTAGCGAAATAAATTTGCTTGAAGTGGGTCTTCATTCAAAGTGCAGCGAGGCGTTTCAATAAAATATCATTAAATCAGGGCAACAACAACGCAAAAGAAAAAAAAAATCAGCTCTCAAATGCATTTCATTTCAAAATCATGACCTGGCTACCAGTAGTAACTGTTAGCAGCAGCAGCGACAACTACAACAACTTGCTTGGCATTCAGAGTATTACAAATTACAAGTTGTGCTCTCTGTCTGTCTGTATGTCTGTGGGGAGAATCGTAGCTCTTTGGTGCAGCACAGCACAAAAAGCAGCCAGCAGAACTTTTGACGAGCGCCAAAGAGGAGGGCATAAAAATCAGCCAGGGCTGCAGCATCAGCAGCGGGTTGGTGCAGGGGTGCAAAGTGGTTGGTGTTGTGGGGCCAACAATTGCAATCTGTGGCGTTTCAACAACGCTTAATGTTGCCTACAACCGCAATGTCAGCCATTTATCATTCAGTCGAGCCAAAACGACGAGATGAGGCTGACTCTGAGGCTGAAGCAGCGAGCACTCACGGACTGACGGAGTGACTCACTCACTGACTGACTGACTGACTGACTGACTGACTGACTGACTGACAGACTGACTGCACAACCCACTAAAACAGGGAATCGCGGCACAATGAAGATGCTGCCTCTGCTCTCTGCCTCTGCTTCTGTCTCTGCCTGACAGTTCAAAATCAAAATTGCCCTTATGAACTGGTTGCATAGTAAAAATAAAGCAAATACGATTAGACGTGATCTGTGTGCCAGGCATAGGAATATCAAATTGAAAGAGATTCCGATGCTATATGCATGTATATTTTTATAGCCTCTGTACTTAGAGTACAAGGATATACAGGAAACGTATGGCCGAGTCATATTTTTTGGTAAAATGTAGGACTCTATCGAAATACCAAGAAAACATGCTTCGAAATATTTTAGTATATTATCTTAAATATATACTAAATATAGAAACGTGCTCAATGTGGTATAGGTACATTTAAGTTTTTATTGGTACATTTATCATTATTCTTAAAATACCGGGTAAATAATAATATACCAAATTATACTACTTTTTGAAATGTGTAGATTTCTTACATGCTTTGGTTGAAAATCTGGTATATTTTGAATTTCGTACAATATCGATACACCAGATATAGCATTCTGTATATTTTAGTATATTATAGTAAATACATATTCAAATGTCAAAATATATTAAATATAGCATTTAGTATTTACATGGTCTATCAATTAAGTATATTTTAAAAATTTGCGGTAGGTTTATGCTTATAAAAAAATTCTCAAACATATTGAATGCTATTTTTGGTATATTTTAAGAATATATCAAATGAAAATGTCAATTCTATACTAAAATATACTGTTTATTGAAAAATTGTAATCACAGTGGATAACACTCGACTGCAGCATTCCTGTCTTGGTTGAAAATCGAGTATATTTTGAATATAGTTTATAATAATATACCCAAAAAGGCTTCGTTATATATAGTATTTTACTTTAAATATATACCAAATATAAAATATAGCTCATGTATCATTCGATTTATTTTCGTATTTTTTAGTATTTTCATTTGGTATATTTTAAGAATGTGCGATTGGTATATTCTTATATACAATGCTAAAATATATCAAATGCTAAGTTTGGTATATTTTAAGAATGTGCCGTAATACGGCATATACTAAATTATGTTTTTATTGAAAATGAGTGGCGGAGATACCCGCTAGTCAAGTTACATAACAGTATCTTTCTAACTCGTTTTTGTTTTGTTCTTATTGCATTTATAAATTGCGTACTTGTGAAATTGTATTTTATGCCGAGTGGCATTCACTTACCTAAAGCGAGAATACAATTTGTACGCTGCCTTCACGATGATCTACTCGAGTGTCTGCAATGAGAAAAAGAGAGAAAGAGAGAGAGAGAGAGAAGATGGAAATTAGATTCACGTTAAGAATTGTGTGGCGCATGAAAATGAGTTCACATTAAATGTCTGGCTTATTGAAATCGCACAAGTTTTCGATGAATTGTGAATTGTGTGTGTGGGTAAAGCGTATTAACTTTAAGTGATGCCATTGATTCGCTTAGCAATGCAATCGCAATCGCATATGAAATGCGTGCTTGTTGCATTTAAATAATGCTCATTAATGTTTAAACAAAAATGCAATATCAACGATGCGACTGTCAAATAGCAAACAGCTTTTGTGGCCATTTAATTTGTTTTAAGCCACCAACCAACCAGCATTGAGTATTGTCTCTCTTTGAATTTCTGTGTGTGTGTGTGTGTGTGTGTGTGTGTAGAAATGTAATTGAGTGCACATACATATGTATGTGTGTTTGTGTGTGCAGCATGCAATTTACTGATTAATTTAAGCGCTCTAGTAATGCATAAATTAATGTTTAATAACAGTTGCGGGCTGCCAACTCGTCTGCCGGCAGCATCAAGTACTCGACAATTCCGACAATGGCCTGCCACGCAACCATGCAGATGGATAGACAGAAAGGGAGAGAGGGGACATAGAGAGAGAGAGAGAGAGAGAGAGAGTCAATCGGCCTCCTGCATAATGAATGTGGCACACACACACACACACACACTTGCATATATACATACACAAGTAATCAGGCATAAAGTGTCTCACACTTAGTTAGACGATCGTATCAATATGTCTGTGTGGATTTGAAATTATTCGATGTGTTTCAGCTGCTAACACACACACACACAAATATATACTTCAACTATCTCTGATTGTGATTGCGGTTGTGTGCTTGTGTGCGATTCTCTTTCTATGCATTTGACTATGCTCTGGCCCTAATGCTGGCTCCGCTTTGCCATTGGCTGCTAAATCGCTTAGGTGGAAGCTGACTCTCTGACTGCATTTGTCAGATGTTGTTTCTGTTATTGCTGTTATTGTTGGCTAATTTGCTGCCAATGCAATTGCTTTGTTTTATTTACGAGTCTTCTTCCCCCCCACCTCTTTATCACTATCTCTCTCTCTCTCTTCCCTTGTATATCTCGCATTACAAATGTTTACCAATTGTTTTGTCGCCAGTGTCTCAGTTACTACTTCCTATACAATTGCTTTATGAATAACATAACACACACAACCACACACACACACACAAACACACATACACACGCACACACACACACATAGATATAGATGACATGTGCTAATTGTGTTGGAATTGTATATAGATTGATGCCCTTTGGATACGCTAGTTAGCTTTGCCTTCATTATGCCTAATTTTGCAAATTGCCAGAGCGACATTTAAACTAGTTTCGCTATCAAAAAGTGTATAATAATAATGCTAATTTCATATTACTATTACATCTTATAAATTGTGTTATCATAAGATTTTTACACTGTCAACATAATTGTTGTTACATGAAAAATTTAAGAAGAATCAGTTAAAAATTTAAAATAAATATTCCCAATTCATTTATTTGTATTTGTTGCTTGATAATGATGCAAATTTATTATAAAGATTACATCTAATGTGACATTAGTTGCCTTACTATAACATTTTCAAAGATTCCAACTCAGTTGATATTAAATATTCATTACTTAGGACAAATTTTCTTTTTTGAATTATTTTTGCTAATAATAATATCCAATCAAGTTTAGTCAGAATGCGTTTCTTCCAAATGTGTTATTATTGTATTAAATTGCTTGTATTGTTCAATAAAAAATAAATCTGATAAACCAAAGAAAAATAATTACAACTAATTTGATATAACTTATTTCAAAGGAACATTAGAACAGAGTCAACTTAATAGCTCTTAGAAATTATACTTTTCAGCACGAAATCTTGAATTAAATTATGTATGAATTTGATCAAGTTCTTAAAATTTGACTGACAATTTGGTATACACTATATCAATATACCAATTATTGTCTTTGGTATATTTTTAGTATTTTTGGGGCATATTAACTTAGTATATTTAAGAAAAATACCGCAGTAAGAATAGGTAGCGAGTTTATCAAAGTCGATCACACTCGACTGCAGTTTTCTTTATTGTGACTTGAAAATAGTTCTCTATTAAAAATTGATGTACTTAAAATTAAATAAAAGTTATATCATATAAAAGTTGTTGTTAACTTACTCAAATCCTATTTTTCGGTTGAAAATGCACAATAAATCTGTCATTCATAATTATTTTAATTTTTTTATTTTTTGGCTTGCTTATAAATTTGAAACACTAATTTTTCTATTAAGCGAGCACAATAATTATGCATTTTTCATAACTGAATTTCAACTAATTTAAAATAAGCTATATCATTGGCAATTTGATGTTAGAAGGCATTAGAAAAAATATTGACAATCAAATCTGATCTATTTTAGTCCCTCTTTTATTGGTTTTTTTTTTTGTCGCCTGTCCATAAAATGCAAATCTGTGTCATAAACAGCTTTCAAGCTGTGCGTCTTAGATTATTTTTAGCTTCTATTTGAGGAAGAATCTCAATCGTTAGTCAAAGTTCAAAGCATGAAAAGCCTGTCACTCATGGCGAGAATGGTGAAAGCCAAAAAGGGAAATTTGCCCTTTAGCCAAATTACATTGAATATTGTCAAGTGTTCAATTTCAAACGCGTGTTTCCATGCCAATTTCAAATTAAAATCAAATTTGTGGTATGGAAAATATTTTTATGTCGGTTCTGCGGTTTTCCACTAGCGGGCGGGATGAAAGAGATGACAGCACAGAGAGATAGAGAAAGAGCGAGAAGTATTTTCACTAACTAACTGAAACAGTAGCTGCAACATCGATGCTGTTGCCTTTTGCCTTTCGGGCTAAAAACAATACCAACAAGAAAAAAAAAAAATAAAAAAAAATTGTCAATTAAATCTAATAAAATGTCATTGGAATTGGAAATGCAATTGCAATTGTTGCTGCTTTAATTGTTGTATTGTATTCGATGTCATTCTCTTTTTTTTTTCATTTTTGTGTATTTGTCTTTTGTCGCTTGTCGCTTTTATTTGCTGTTTGTGCATTATTCGTGATTGGTTTTGGGTTTTGGGCTATGGTCAGTTTCATCTCTCAATGGGGCGGCGAGAGTTAATGCCACTTAATTAATAACAACACTTTGGCTCTTTTATTTGTGTGTCTGCCACTTTTCATTTATACTATAATGATATAATTTTTGAGGACATTTGAACTGAACTGTTGTTGTTGCAATTTTATTTGCTTTTTTACGGTTTTTTATATTTGTTTTTTATTTGTGGGGTGTAATTGTAATTTATTTGTTGGCACTTAAGGTCTTAAGTGGCAAAATAAATAAATAAGTAGCACCAACCAATGTTGTGTGTGTTTGTCTGCCACTCTCAATGTGTGTGTGTGTGTGTGTGTGTATGTGTGTGTGCAGACATATAATGAACATTAACGGGCCACAAAAGAGCTTAGTGCAAAGCATTTAAAAATGTTGCCTACTTTTCTCTTTGAATATATATACTAGTAAAGCCTATGAGCCTATTATACCCTGTCTTCAAATGTCCATTTGAAAAGTCTGCTTGACTATAGCATTAAGCGAAGAGGAATTCATTGATTTCGTTTATTTACAATTGACTAACAATTTAAAGTGGGTACCATAAATAATTTGTTTTTATAATAACTAGAAATAGAAGAAATGAAGTTAACATTATTATAATAAAATTTAAATTTAATTTGAAAAATATATATTTTTCTTTGCTTTTTTAATATGATTGGTATTAATTGTTCAAATTTATTTGAATAAAATATAAATGAATTTTGTTTTTTTTTGCTTTCATTTTTTTTTAATAATTGTTTTTAGTTGTAAAATTTAATTTAAAAATGAAATTTAATTTTGCTTGTTTTATATAAAATTTAAATATAATTTTTTTTTTAATATAATTTTTTTTGAAATAATTGGCATTAATTGTTAAATTTCAAAATATAATTAAAGTTTGAAAAATACAAATTAATTATAATTAAAATACATTATTTTGCTCTTGTTTGTTTTAAAAATTTGTTATTAAATTAAATAAAAATTTGGTTTTTTAAAAGATTAAAATAATTGTATAAATATATATACTTAAAAAATTTGTTTTTAATTCCTAGTATAAATTGTTCATTAAAATAGAAATTAAGTTTGGTTATTATAATTAAAATTAAATATAAATATAAGTGTAAATATTTTGATTTTTTTATTTAGTATTATATTTAGTTATGTCTAGTTATTAAATTGATTAAAAAATGAATAGAAATGATGTTTAAAAATTTTTTGATTTGTTTTGTTTTTATTTAGTTATATTTAATAAATATAAATACAAATATTTTTTTTATATTATTAAAAGATAATTTTTAAATTTAATTAATAATTAAAATTAAAGACAATTAAATATTTTTTTCCGGTTTGATTTATAGTTAAAATTAAATACAATTAAATATTTTTTTTCGGGTTTGATTTTATTAGCTGTAATAATTCTTTTGAATTTCCCTGTTAAACTAATGATTGTGAAATTGTGTATCTTGATTTTTTAAAGAATACAGCAAATTGTAGTTCTATTTAAAATAAAAGTGTGCTAAAAATAAAACTCAAAAATGCATCTTGAAAGCCGTGCTAATAAATTTGATTTTATGTTTCTAGAAACGCTGTTAATGCTTGGGGAATTAGTGATGTTATTCTGAGAAGCGATATAGAGTGAATTATTTGATGCTTATGTGTGCTATAAATTTAATCATAAGTGCGAGAGCTGTAAGCTCTAGTCGAGCAATGAGCATCGCAGAGAAAGACAGCGATAGAAAGAGACAGAGCGAGAGAGCGAAAGAGAGAGCGAAAGAGAGAGATTTTCAAAGAATTTGTATAAGCAGAGTGTGTTCCTGCCGTGCCTGACATCATATCGAAAATCCAGCTGGCTGATAATGTTGCTTCATTGTGCGGTGCGATGGCACAACAAATGCGATGCTAATGACAAGCAGACGCCCACTGAGAGTGCGGGAACACGTTGGTTGGACACTCAACCCAGAAACCTTGGCACCCAAGTCCCAATACCGTTCAACATATTTTCCCTCCCTCTCTTGACTACCGCACACACAGGCACAGACACAGACACTGACAACATGCCAATGGCAAATGCAAATCCCAATCAAAAACTCGCTTTAGCTGCAAGCAAAAGCAAAAGCAGAATCCGAATCCGAATCAGAATGAGAATGAGAATCAGAGGCAAAGCCAAAATGAAAATGCCGCAGCTTGGCGGCAAAGTACACAATAAATTTGCATGCCACACACACTTTTATGAATAGAAATTATTAGCACAATAACAGAGGGAGAGCGAGGGAGAAAGTGTAAGGGAGTGAGAGAGAGAGAGAGGGGGAGTAAAAGAGGAAACACACATGCATAATGCCTAATAATCCGCATATTGTAATATCTGTATTATATGACAGCCGCCAAGGCGACGCGACGCGACGCGACGCTTGTTGGCGGCGTCGGCATTTGCAACTGTGCATGAATGTCATTATATCGTATGGCCCGTACAGCCCCGATCTGCCACGCCCCCGTCTACACACACGAAACCAACTGTGTGTAAATATTGTATAAAAATTGCAGCTTAATCACGCTTGCAGCATGTGAATCTGCATCTGCATCTGCATCTGAAACTGAATCTGAATGTGAATCTGTTGTGGCACAAGGCTCGCTGCCAAAGTGCCTTCAACTACACCTCCAACCCCCTCCATACCCTTCCTCTGCTCTATCGCAATGTGAATGCGTATGTTAGCGCGCTTAGAGGGAGAGAGAGAGAGAGAGAGCGGGAGAAAGAGAGAGAGAGAAGCTGCAGCCGGATGACGCCTGCCAGGCTGCTTTTGCCGCCGCTGCTCCTGTCAGACAAGTGTCGCTGTCTCTTTGTTTGTGTCTCCTCCTCCTCCTCTTTCTCCTCCTTCTCCTCTTCCTCCTCCCCCTCGTCTTGTCGATTTCAGTTGCATTTCTCGCTGTTGCCATTTGCCACTTCTTTGCCGGCTCTTTGGCAGTGCTCCACGTGACCATCATAGAGCCGCCATCGCTGCATTATTTGTGCTCATATGTGGCCTGCCCGACTGCCTGCCTCGTTGGCTCTTTGGCCTGGCCTCTCACGGTGTCTTTTATGCCCGCAGATTTGGGTTAAAAGTAGTTTCCCTCGTGTATTTAATAGCCTGCTTGCTGCACATCCACATCTGCATCTGCATTTGGTTTTGCGCTTCTGGTTTTTCGATTTTTTTTGGCTACGTTCTCTCTCATCACATCCCCTTCCTTCTTTCCTTTCCGTATCTGCATATGCATCTGCATTCTTGTTGTGCCAATTGAGAATGCTCAGCCCAGTGTTGCTTTCAATATGCATATCCCAACTGTCCCAACCTTCGTTCCCCAAGCGTATGTGTGTGTGCCATGTAAGCGCAGAGCAGCTTAAGAGTTATAGATTAGCTTCGTCTGCAAATTCTTACACACACACACACAGTCAACCACTTGGACTTCTAGTTTATGGTCGAAATGAAATCGAAGTTGCGCAATACCTTTTCTTAAATTATATTATATACTACATATAGTATAATATTTTCAGGTAAATCCCTATTTAGACCACACCGTATTATATAAAGTAGATTTATACAGACAAAACAGCACTGTCCGTCTGCCCGACTCATCGTCTATCTGTGCTTCTCTCTGCTGACGGGTTTTAGTTGCTTTGTTTGACAATCTGATATATCTTGTACTCTGCACACTATATATTGAATGTGATTATTGTAGGGATAATAACGCAATGTTTAGCTTTTATTAAAAGTGGGTAGCAAGTATTGGTTTAAGTTGCGTTGTTTGATAATCTGATATCATTTTAACTCTATGGTAAATATTTAATGTGATAATATATTGAAATGACAAAATACCAAATAAAAATTGCGGCATATTTTAGTATATCGATATACACCAAATAATTTTTTTGATAAATTCATTATATTTATATATACCAAATGTACTTTCGGTATACTTTCGGTATTTTTCAGTATTCTCATTTGGTATAATATCGCACTGTTTCCCTTTCATTAATAATGGGTAGCATGTATCAGTTTTAATTGCTTTGGTTCACAACCGGGTATATTTTGCACTCTATGGTATATTTTCAATGTAATAGTATATCGATATACCCAATATGATTTTTGGTATATTTTTAGCATTTTCTTAGTATACTAGTATGTTTTAAGTATAATACCGAACTGATTTGCTTTTATTGAAAATAGAAAGCGGGTATCTCAAAGTCGAGCACACTGGACTAAAACTTTCTTTGCAATATTTTTAGTTTTAGCTTGAGTTTGACTGGTCGCTTTTATTTGACATTAATGGAAATGGAACGGGAATGCAGCGACGCTTGGGATGAGAAACTTGACTTTTACATATTGTGCGGAAAGTTTGACTTTACTTTGACTGTTCGTGCAAATCAGTGGCAAATAACACTTGCAAACTTAATCGACTTGAAGTTATACACGTCTAGTGGTATAATTCTTGATGAATGTTGTGCGCTGTGTAACTTTTGCTGGACAATTCGCAGAACTGCGTTGTCGTAAACCTTCTGTCAATTTGCCAAGAGCCTCAACTAACATAGCTCTGATGCTCTCTTCTGCCTTTTTGGCCATATTAATTATCCACAACACAAACACTTTGTTGCAAATTTGCAACGCTTCAAGCGGCATTTACGCTGTGCTGTTGATTCTACTTCTGCTGCTGCTGCTTTTGCCTCTGGTCTGTGCTCCATGCTTTCGGCGTCTATGTCCTTGTTCTGTCCGCAGCGACCATTAAATATTTAACGCCTGCCAAAACACTAATGACAAACACTAAAACTCGACACTAAATTTCAAATGCTTTAAAATTTTATTTAAGCATCCATTAAGCGGCGCTTTAACAATGCCGTTGCCGTTGTCGTTGTCGTTGCCTTTGCCGGTTGCCGGTTTGCTGGGCCAATGCGGCGTATGCGCAATCGCAAAATAAACGCAACATAAAATCAAGAAATGCCAAATAAATTTGCTACTTTAAGATGTGGCTGCCACACCAAGCTCAAGCTCACTACAGAGCGTTGCCACACTTTGGTTTCATTGCAAGCTGCCGCTGTTATTCGCGCTGTCGTCTCTTCTGGGCTTGCCATAGGTGAAAGTGCACAACGATAAGGTGCCGAAGAAACAGAAACAGAAACAGAAACAGAAACAGAAGCAACAGCAGCAAAGGAAAGGCAGCAGCAGCCACCAACAGCCATACAATTTTAATCACATTAAGTTTGCGTCTGTGCCATAGCGTTCGACGTGTTTCTCAGTGCGAGTGAGGCAGCTCAACTTGCCAAGCATGTGTGTGTGTGTGTGTGTGTGTGTGTTTGTAATGAATATTTGCAAGTTGTGCCTTGAGTTGCCCTGCACAAACACAGCGCAAACAAACTTAAAAACTGTAGCGCACTCAGGCAAAATAAATACTTGAGCAACAGCAGCAAACAACATTCACTCTCTTTTCCCTGCCTCTGCCTCTTCCTTTTCTCTCTGTCTCTCTCTCTCTCGTGTCTTTTTTGTTATCCTCCTCCGTTTTTTTTTTCGTTTTTTTTTTGGTTGAAAATTTATTTGGTTAAGTGACTTTGGGCCCGCCCCCGCCGACTCACACACACACACAGCATGTGTGGGCGTTGGCAAAAGCCAGGGCGTGGCATGCATATTGAAACAAAGTGACTGCGTATTGCGTATACGCAGCGTGGCTGCCCCACTGCAGAGTGAAATCATTAGCTAAAGCATCAAGTCAATATACAACAACCAGAAAAACGCGAAAAAGAAAGGTAAGAGCTTGAGTGTGACGAAGTCAGTTAAGCTCAGATAAGGCACACATAACTGATTGTTTCAGTGCCCATTTAACGCAACGACTTTAAAACAACACAAAGCAAAACAAAACTTTCGCGAAATATTGCCATGTTAAACTAATTCAAAGGCATATTTCAAGCACAAGATTGTGAGTGATATATACGCACAATATGAATATATTATGCCCAGCATATTTCCCATTATTATTATGCAACAACTCGAGGTTTGCCGCGCAATTCCTTGAGACAAATCATAACATTTGCTTTATCAAATGACTTAAGAGTGGACTCTAAAATTGGAAAGGAGCGGAGTAAAAGTTTTAAAGGAAGAGACAAGTAACAATCAAAAATATAAGCAGTGCAATGAAAAATACTAAAATATGTCGTTGACTTTATTTGGTATATCGATATACCCTTGCATTGAAAATGCACCATTTACTAATATTATACATTAAAATGTACTAAATTAATTTATTAAAAAAATACTGAAATATACCGAACGTTGTATTTGGTATATCGACATATTCCATGGAGTAGTATTATTCCATAAAATATACTAAATTAATATACAGAGAATTACTCAAAATATACCGAAGGTTCTATTTGGTATATCGATATACTTTTGCTTTGAAAATAGAACAACAACAACATAGAACAACAAAAAATAAATTTAATGACAGCTTTAAGTCTTCGAAAAGGTAGCAAAACATTTTCTCATTTTGTTGGCAAAGCAACTTTTACAAATTGCTGTTCTTAAATATTTAATATTGTAATCGCGGGCAATGCGATATCATTTCCTATCGAAATGCTTGCAAATTATTTTAAATTATCAGCTCGGCCTACGGAACGTATGCGCAATATGCCCAGCAACAATTTACAAAGGAAAGGCGGAAAAAGACAAGAAAAAGAAAAGAAAAAAAAGCTTAGAAAATGCGAACAGCTGCTGTTGATTTCAATGAGATTTTCCAGGCAACTTCATCGCTTAAGACGCGACATTTTTCAAGACACGCTTCCGTTTGTACCCCCAAAAAAAGCTTTGATTAGCATTTGAATTGTTGTTGCCGATGCTGATGTCGAAGCAGTTGTTATTGTTGTAGTTGTTGCTTTTGTTGTTGCTGGGGCCACTAATTAGAATAAATCTAAATTGCTCGTTTTGCGGCAGTCAACGTAATGACTTTTATGCGCATGCTTAAGTCCGCAATTATCCACAGCAGCTAAAGATTAAATCTTTACAACGGCAACAATGCAACAGCAACAACAAAAGGACAACAGCCGGCAACTGACAGCCCCCGAAATCCACATTATTGATACAGGGTTCAAGTGCCAAAGAGGGGCGGCAACAATTCGTCGGAGTATGGAAGTCTACCCACAAACAAAGGCTTAAAAACCGCAAAAATTACAAAGCACTCGAAAGTGCGTCGAGAGCGAAAGAAAGAGAGATAGAGAGAGAGAGAGAGAGAGAGAGCGCACAGGAAATATGGTGAAGGGCAAGTAGGCGAAAGATACTTAAGTGAGGCATAAGAAAATAATTAAAAACATGAAAGGAATTTCCATAGCAAAAGGCAAACCGAACTCAAGCATGCTCTATATAGACAGAGAGAGAGAGAGAGAGAGAGAGAAAACGAGTGAAAGAGAGAGCGAGAGAGAGAGAGAGAGAGCAGCATTCACGAATTCAATTATGCTACTACAGTAGCAAATGCTAAGTTGACCCATTTGAAGCAGTTGATCCGCAATAAGTCAGCCAATTATTCAGACTTGTGGCAGACAATTATTAGCTCAACTACATGTAGCCTTATAAATAGATTTCATTTTACATTTTTCAGCATTCTCTTGATGAAGATTTAGCGTATTATCATTAAACTAAGTCTGTTCTATATAAAGGATCATTGGTTCTATTAATGTTGCTTATAAACAGATTCTTATAAATTACTGAAATGATTGTTTTTAATTTTCAGGAATTTTGCTAATTTGCTGGTTTAGTTTATTATCAAGTGAAGTTTTTTTTTTAGCCGCACACAAATATTAGCTTTACTGTATTTAATCTTATCATTAGAATTTGTTTGAAAATTTTCTGCTTTTCTGAATGACTGATTTGGTTTATTAAAAGCAAGTTGTGTTTATTTTGTTTGAAAAAGTTTTCTTTTTAACATACTTTTTTTTTTATTTTTGAGATTATTTTATTTTTTATTTATTACCTATTGGGTATGCTGATTGCACATTTGACCAATTGTTTTAAAGATTGTGTTTCTTAAAATAACTTAAATTAGTATAATCTCAATGGTATATTTTTAATGTTGTAAAATATTAATATACTCAATACAGCTTTCAGAATATTTGTGGTATTTTTGCGGAACCAACCAACAATAGGTAGAATATTTGTAGAATTTGTTTTATTGAAAGTGAATTGCGGGTATCTCACAGTCATGCACACACAAAAGTATTATTTTACTCTTTATTTCTTTTTTAAATATTTTTGCCATGTTTATAAATTTGTTTTTAATATGTACGCCAGGTGCACTTACATTACCATTGATTAAAATATTATTCAATAAGTCTGCTTAAATTGAATATATATTATTTGGAATTTTACATTAATGAATTTTTGGTTTCTTGAAGAGCTTTTCGAGCGTTTGCCGTTGTGAATACTTGTGCAGCGAGCGCATGAAGCTTACAGAGCATGCCTTTGAGGTTCGCACTGATAATTCAATGTGCCAGTATCTGAACATCTTCTCTAGCATGCATGACAAACAACACAGCACAGCACAGCACAGCACAGCAGCATCATCAGCATATCCTTTTGGCTTCACATGCAAACCACAAGTTAAGAACGAGAGCGCAAAAAAAAAGAAGAAAAATAAAATGAAGAAAAGAAAAGAAAAGGGGGAATATGTTTGTCAGCAAAAGGGCAACAACAAATGCCACAGAGAGAATATATATTGTGAAAATGGCAAAAAGTGAAATGTCAAGCGAAACGAAGGCAAACGCAAAGATGAAACTGAAAGACAGCAGCAAAGTAAAAGGCAAACGGCAACGGCAACGACAAACGGCAATGGGCAAAACGCAAAAGATGTTTCGCCAGATTCGCTTTTCAAAGTCACATTTCAAATCATAAATTTGAAGCACACACAAAGCACTCTCAGTACAACAAAAGCGAGAAGGTCAGCGCTGGAGTTGAAGAGAGATTTGGAAAGAGAGCCGCTTCGAGCATTTTCCTATAACTATACTACATAACATAAGTGGGGTCCGGCATTCAAAGTTTGCTGTAAAGAAACTCGACCGCAAATTGGGCAACGGAACTGGCCCAGTCAAATCATTTTTCCAGTGCATTAAACGACAGCCAGCGACAAACAGCAGCTACTTCATATACTGCTCAAAGCCAGACAAACCACTAAGAGTGGGTGTGTGTGTGTGTGTGTTTAAGGGTGTGTGTGTATATGTGAGGAACACATGGTTAAATATGTAGGACAACAAATAAGTGGAAGTGTGCTGTCCCAAATGATGATGGGCCCTATCGCCTCTATTGTCTTGCGAGACACTTTTTTTTCAAGTGTGCAAATCTCGACATACGGCCATTTTGTGCGGCCTGCTTTATGATGGCCACTTGTCTGTTCGAACTCAAGCCAAGTCGAACACACTCGACTGTGAGACACCCAGTACGCATTTTTGATTAAAGTGAAATATACGACACTAATATATTGAATAATAGTAATATAGGCTAAAGGATTTATTTGGTATTGTAATATACTATTACATTCAAAATAGACCACACATTATTATAGAAATACACTAAAATATAAACTCAAAATATTCTATAGTGTACAAAATATATAAGAAACCAAGAGCTATATTTGGTATAGTGATATACTATTCCATTCAAAATATACCATAGAGTACAAAATATACGAATCGTTGTTATTCCTAAAATACACCACAACAATATACTGGAGAATTTTCAAATACACCGAAGACTATATTTAGTGTATCAATATACTTTTATATTCAAAATATACCGTATAGTACGAAATATACACACATTAATATGTATACTGAAAAATAAAGCTATATTTGGTATAGTAATACACCATTTCATTCAAAATTTTCCATAGACTACACAGTTATTCCTTAAATATACCACTTTAATATACTGAAAAATGCTAAAATATATCGATGACCATATTTGGCGTCTCTACAACATTCAAAATATACCATAGAATGCAAAATATACCACATTGTCACCCGAGAGCAGCTAAGATCCGACATCAGCAGCCGTTTTCAAATGCACCACAAGCAGCTGGCCAAGTGCCCGGTGTTGTCGCTGCTGCTGCTGCTCAGTGGCACTCTGTTGTAAGCAAGTGCTTAAAGTTGCAACTTCAACTGTCAGTCGGGCTATTTGCTTGTGGCAAACTCAATTAAACCAGGGCACAACGTTGTCCATACTTACTGCACACCAGTACTTACAATCCCACAGCACTCTTCACTTGACTACTCGACTAGTCGACTAGCCGACTCACTGACTCCCTGATTCTCTGACTCCCACGGGACCTGCTACAGGCTATTGTCATGCTAGCTGGGGGTACCCAAAGAAGGCTGAGGCCAGTCTGCAGTCGCCTTTCCTTCCCCTCGCTTCCCTGGTGGCAAACGAGAGACTGCGAGGTGGCAGGTTGAATGAACGCAAATGGAATGTCGAGCTGACAATTTGCTCACAGCGATTGTGAGTTCGTCTAATGCAGACTAACATGTAGCGAGTAGAAGAAAGAGTGTTTAAAAATGCAATTCAAACTAAATGTTGAGTAATGCGTCATGAATTCTTTTTGTTCAATCAAGTGTGTATATTAAGTGGAATAATGTTTTGTGTCTGTGTGAAAATGCAGCTGCTTCTTGTTATTATTTTTTTGTAATTACTTATATAACGGAAGGGTAAAGTAGAATGAATATTATTATTTTGTATATTTATATACTGATAATCTATCTTGCGGTATATTTAAATATTTGTTTGCTTTATTAATTTGGTATGTTTTGTGAATAATACCGCTGTGCAAGCATGGAAATGAAGACGCCACAGTACACCGAATAAGCCTAAGACTGAATAGATAGATCACCATATGATGTCTTGTATATCTCATAAAAACACAGAACAGAAGATTATTTTGAATACGCAAAAGGGTAAAAATCTTTGTGTGTGTTTTTGTATTTTTAACTACTCGAAAATGCACTTGAAAATGTTAAATCTTTATGAGCTGCATCTCATGAAGTTCGTATATTCTAGATGTTATTAATAACATTTTCGATTTTAAGAAATAAACGTCAGTTCTCTAAAAGAATTTACCCGAGTCGTTAAGTTCATTCAACCGCACAGTCTTGTTTATATCGACAGTAGCTTTCTCGCTTGTTACCTCCCATTGTGCTGAACTGTTTCTTCACATATTCAAATAAAGTACCGAAAGCTTGATAGACAAATAATTAGAATGAGAAACAATCATGGTCACTTGTTGATTATTATATGTGTACAATATACAAATATAATAAGAAAGCATTTTGCCAGAGATAGATTATAAGCCAATATTTGTGAGCATTCGCAGATATTCTATAGTATGGAAGTACGCAAGTTTGGTATGTGGGCTAAGGATGTTAACGTAACGGAAGAAGTTCCGGAACAGGTTACGTTCGTTGGGGCTGTAATGATGTTGCGTATACGCACAGTTGGTTTTGCTGAATTCAGACCAACCGCAAATATTGCAGAGCCGCACATGACAACAAGCAAATAAGTGATGCATTACAGATGTGTGTGAGCCAACTGCCAACTGTCCGAGACTGGGAACAGCGACGAACAGCGAGAAACATGACGAACAGCAGCAGCCAGCAGCCTCATGTTAGTATACAATATGTTATGTATGAACCATGGCTACATATGTGTGTCAGTCTCTCTCTCTCTCTCTCGCTCACTCTCACTCTCTCTGTCTGTGTGTGCGGGTGTGTGGAAATGCAGGCAAATTATTTGCTATAACGTAATTAACATGATTTATAGACGAGCACACAACAAACAGTCAACAGCGCACATCAGTCAGCCCACAGCATGCGTGTTCTCATTCTGTTCTGTGTGTGTGTGTGTGTGTTTGTGTGTGTTCAGTCGGTGTCTGTGTATGTGTATGTGTATATATTTGTGATGTTCTCTGTCACGACGGTGACAGCAACGACTTCAATTGACAGCTGAACTGCAGCTTTGATGCCCATCGTGACTCGTTTTGCTGCCTGAACTGGACAACATACGAGTACCTCTATCTCTCTCTCTCTCTCTCTCCCTCTTACCACTCCCCCCTGTCGCTCTCTCTCTCGTTCGCTTCTCTGCTTCGCGCACATTTCGGCATTTTGTCCAAAGTTTATACAGATGTGGCAAATATTTGTCTGCGGGCGACACTGACACACGCATGTATGTCAGTATATGTCTGCAATTGATTAATTTATATGGTGCAAAAGAGGAGGAAGGCGTGTCTCTGGGTATGTGGCTAACAAGATAAATAAACATGGAGTGTCAAATGAAGAGAGGCCTCCTCCACAAACTCCGATACATTTCGACACGCCACATGCCACTCCACTTCACTCCACTCCATTCCACTCAACCGCTCGCATCCGAGTTGAGTGGAGTTCAATATGAAATGAATTGAACTGAATTAATGTCTACAAGTGTTTAAGCATTGCCGGAATATTCAGGTAAAGGCAATTTTTACATCAAATGTAAATCTGTAATGGACAAATATGTTAAAATGAAATTGCGAAAATAAAAATGTACGTAATGTTTTCTCTTTGGCATTATAACAGTGCTCTCATTGCATATTAAAATAAGTAAGAAATCTACAGTCGAGGTCGCTCGCCTGCAATATACCCACTATTCATTTTCGTTAAAAATATACCGAAACTATACTGCAATTTTTCAAGGTCTATAATTGGTATATCAATATACTGATACATTTCAAATATACCAGAATGTCAATCATAGCAACTAAATCCCGAAGATATTATTTAGTATATCGATATACTATTACATTCAAAATATACCATAGAATACAAAACACACAACATTGTTAACCAATACAAGCGATCAGCTATATTTTTCGAAATACAAAATTATTTTTTAATTATCTTCGACAATTTTTAATTAATTGCAAATAAATTTTCAAGAATTAAATATATAAAAAAATACTGGAAAACATATTCGCTATAATTGGACTATCGATATACTGCTACATTAAAAATATACCAGATTGTAAACAAAAGCAACTAAAATCCCAAGAAATTATTTAGTATATCAATATACTATACTATACTATATATACTATATTCAAAGCCTTATTAAAAATACAAATTTAACTGATTGCAACTAAATGCTTAGGAATTAAATATAGTTATAACATACATATCTATATTTATTATTGTAAGTACGCTTGCTACATTTACTGAAGGCTCGAAGTTATAATACCCTACCACACTTATATGGGTAGCGGGAATAACAAGTAGACACACACACACACACATGCACTGTATAGGGTTCTGCTTGCGTGCGTATTTGCAATTCATTAAACATTCCTCGAAATCAATAAACATAACATTAAAGAATTGCGCAATATACACGCTGAATAAGTATGAATTTATCAGCATGTGTGTGCATTTTGTACTTTGCCCTCCTCTTCAACAAAAAAAAGAAAAATAAAAACAACACAATAAAAGAACAACTGGCGGTGAAATGGACAGTCCACTTAAACTAAATGGTTCTTAGTCGGCGGCACAAAGCGAAAACCAAAAACAAAAGCAAATTGGATACTCCTAAATGAAGTTGCAAAAGAAAAGTTTGTTTTTTTTTTGTTTTGCTATAAACTGAAAGATAATGTTTTTGCGAAATTTTTCGTTTTTCGATTCAGTTTTTTTTTTTGCTTGGTTTGGGTTGAAAATGTTCATGTTCTCAAGTATTGTGTTCCTTGACATGAACAATGCCCAACTACGAGAATTCACATTTCATGGCGACCAAAATACCACAATACCTGTCCGGTCAAATGCCAGCTGTCGTCAACTTGTCAACTTGCATTCGCATTCACAGTCGCATTCGCATTCGCATTCAGTTTTAGTTTGGTCAAATCTGCAAATACGCAAATGCTCAGCACTCACACTTGAATTTTTCACAGCAATATATTTGCCTTGAGAAAATCACTCATATATAAAGCTATGTTTTAAATAAATTCACCTAAAGTATTCTCCTTAAATATATTCTTCTTACGTATACGTAATATTTTATATTCTAGCAAGAGTATCGAGACTTCGTTGGGTCGAAGCTATATTTGACTTTTTCTTGTGTATTGCTTGCGTTTTATTTTATTTCACGTTTTTTTTTTTTGGTTTTTGGTCTATCTGCAACCACTGCAATTAATTTCGAAACAAAAATTTTTGTAGTTGCCGCCGGACATTTTGTTTCAACTCTTTTTTCTGCCATTCTGTTTGCGTTTTCTTTTCTCTCCTTTATTTTTTTTTTTTTTAGCCGTATGAGTGTGGGTGCTGTGTTTTTTTTATTGTGCTTGGTTTGGCCCAATTTGAAAGTAATTTTTTTTCAATATGACACCCCCAGCTTCACATGTGATGTGGAAAAGTAAAACTAATGTACGAGAGCAATCCTCCATTCGTATACGTACTTTGTGCGCTCACTGTTGATACAGTTGCTCTCAGTTTCAGTTGCAGTTGCAGTTTCAGTTAGCGTTCTCGTTTTCGTTCTCGTTGTTGTTTTCGTAGTTGCTGCTGTTGTTGTTGTCGCTGCACAAATTGCTCAAGCCACATTGTGGCATTCGACGAGACTTGAACTACGTAGAGCGTAAGCGCCACAAAAGTTACTGTGCGCTCTGCGGTATGCTAAGATTTATAGCTACTGCTGCTTTTGCTTCTGCTTCTGCTTCTGGTGCTGCTGCTACTGCTGCTGCTTGTTGGCAAAACAATTTTGAAAAGTTTGGCTCGTGTGTGTCTGGAACAGAAAGTACATAAAATTAAAATTATCCACGTGCTTTGTTAGTTTTGCTCGCATCATGGCAAGAATAAGAAATTGCAACACAAACACGCTGCTCAACAAGATAAAATGAAATCTTTTTCCGAAAGTCTAACATCGTCAGATTGGTCGCACCTTCAGTCTGTGTGTGTGTGTGCATGTGTATTTGGCGTCTACTGTCTGTTGCCATTTGGTGTGCCATTTTAATTAAATGTGCATTATTTAATTTGTCATTTATGTGCTGGTAAATAAAAGTGCAACACACGGCGAGAGTTGTCTAACAAGTTGCTGATTATCAATTAACTCAGTTGAGATGACAACGATAAAGATAAAGATTAATTATCGCTTAACCCTCGCCCCGCAAATTGAACACCTTTCACCGCTTTTTGCTTTTGCTTTTGTGTCTGTAAAGTTTAAAACACGTTGCTTTCCACCTGTATTTTTATACTCGCTGCCCATAAGAGAGAAGTGTAGTATAACTTTGTAGAAACATGAATTATGTATGTATTAGGCAAAAGGAATGAAATAGTATATAGAGACACCAAATATTGATTTTGGTATATTTTTGTATTGTTTCCGTATATCTTTTTTGTATTTTTCAAGAACGTTTGGTATTACTATTTTTAAAATATACTAAATACTAAACAATATACCAAAGGCTATGTAAAATATTCCGATGGTTATATTTGGCTTACTTTAGTATACTTCACATATATTATGTTGGTATATTTTAACAATGTTTGAAATTAATCTTGTAATATACCAAATGAATATACCGCAAAAATACGAGAATATACCAATGAATATATGTGGCTTATTTATTTATTTGGCATCTAGAAGTATATCAAGTTAATAGCGAAAAATACTAAAATATACTAAGGGCAAGGAATTGTATGTAATTGGCAGAAGGAGGTATATCTAACCTCATAAAGTATATATGTATATGTCATACTTTAAATGTAATAGTGTATCGACATACCAAATATTGCCTTTGGTATGTTTTAATATGCATTATATATATATCGTTTTTTACAATATTTCAAGGGTGTTTGGTATTTGTCTTAAAATATACCAAATTAGTACACTGCAAAAATCTGAAAGCATAGAAATGTCTATAATTGGCTTATTTTTGTAATCTTTATATAAAATGTCTTAAAATATACGAATTGTTATATCACCAATGTACAAAAATATACAACATTTTATAAAATTCCTTTTGAATATCATGTTGATCTATATTAAGACTGTTTTGGCATTATTCTTAAAATATACCAAATCAATATACTAACATATATAGGCAATATTTGCTAAAGTTTTTAGTTAAAATGACAGGTATCTCACTGTCTAGCACATTCGACAGCACAGCTTTCATACTAATGTTTTTTTTTTGCTGTTACTTTTGTTTAATTTGTTGCTGCTTATATTATACGATTTATTGATACGTGGTTGTTAATTTAATTGCAACTTTGTACCGTTGACACCTTGTTATTGGTGGCCAACTGCAGCTTCTGCTGCGGCTGCTGCTGCTGCTGCTGCTGCATATTTGTTTGTTATTCGTTTACGTATGGCGAGTGTGTATCAGCCACATCAATTGCTCTTTAATTAATTATTTTCGCCATTCAATTTTGTTACTTATCGCACTAATTTGCAATGCCAATTTACAAGTATTGAGTTGCGGTTAATATCACATTGATTAACGAAATTTTGCTGTTTTAGCAAATGCATTTAATTAACATTATATTTTGTGGCATCACAGCCACAACTTTTGCTATATTTAATCGCTCAACATATCTCGAATTAGTGTTGCACAAATACATTTTTAATGAATTTACTTTGCATTCGATTTGGTTGCTGCTGCTGCTGTCGTTGAGTCTTGGTCGAAAATGAAAATGAATGCCATGAAAATGTTGCCATGGCAAATATTGAACTCAATTAGCCAGTCCATAATTGGGTGTCATCAAGCTGTTCAATTATGTTTGAATAGCGTGTTCATTAGACAAACAACAAATGCCAACTATTTAAACCAGATGAATGTGCGGTCATCAATCAAATTGCATCTACTATCTTCATCCACACACTCACACCCTCTTTGAACTAGTTGGCAAAACAACAAAACAGTTCTTTGAGGGTAAACTGCTCTTTAAACAGTAACAAGTCTCTGGCTGAACACAGTCATCGATATGCAAAAAGTGCTTTGTAAAATGCAAAAGGGAAGAGAATGGGGAAGTGGCAGCAGCGTTGCCTGCTCATTTGAAGCGAAACCAAAGTATTAAGAGACTTTCTCC
This sequence comes from Drosophila niveifrons, assembly GCA_035046325.1. NCBI lineage: Eukaryota > Metazoa > Arthropoda > Insecta > Diptera > Drosophilidae > Drosophila > Drosophila niveifrons. The sequence continues at coordinate 10,898,198 of JAWNOC010000063.1, read as the reverse complement.
GGCCCCAACAAGGCACGGCTTGGCTAAAATGCATTAATCTTGCACACACAGTACACAGCAGAAGATGGAGTGAGCAAAAAAAAGTGGGTGAGGGAAAAGACGCAGTCAACTGACTTGGATATCGATGGCAGGCGCTTGATGTCGCACTCTCGCAGTCGCTGTCGCTGTCGCTATCGCGGATATTGCAATTTGATGGAGCAGCAGCAGCAGCAGCAGCAGTAAGAACCACAACAGAATGTGGGCAAAAAAAACGTTTGCGAAGAGCGGAAGCGGAAATGCCGCCTGGTGAGTAAACAAAGCCCAACGCACTTCAGCGCCAGCTTACCAGCCATCTTCATCTTTATTCCCTCAGCCCCAAACCTCAACTCCAACCCCAACTCTAACGCAACTTGCAGCTTCATTTTACCCATTCTACCACTTTGATAAAGTTTACTTTTTATCTTTTGTGGCACTTGAGTTTAGTCCTTCTAGAAGGTGGCTTGCTTCTCCGGTTCACATAGATAAATGCGCAACAAATGCAGTTTGTTGAAGTCAATTATTGTGTAAGTAGCTTAATTCAGTTCAGTCGGAGTCGGAGGGGGAGATGTGGGGGAAAGCACTCGTCGTACTCGTAATTGAATTAGCGCCCTAAGAAATTCTGTAATTGGATCACAATTGAGGCCATGGATGTTGTTAACTGAAAATACGGCTGGTTGCCTCGCTCAGTTCGAACTCAAATCCATTAGCCACGTGTATCAACTGAAATACATACGAGTATAACTAAAATTGAGAATATATGTGTGTATGTGTGTGGTTTAAAAAGAGTTTAACTGTTTTTGAAACTGCAGTTGATACGAGTTCGAGTTCGAGTTGAGTTGAGTTTCGAGTTGGTTACAGATCCTAAAGACTTTAGCTTCGTGCACGAAAGTTTTTTCCTACGCATGCATTAGGCTTTGGCTTTAGCTTTGCCTGGTTTATATACTTTCGCTCGCCACTGTTTAAACGTGTGTGTGTGTGTGTCTAGTTACAGCTTGAACAAACTTGAAAGTATTGTCAAGTTTTCTTTTTTATTTTTTAGTTTTCGTTAGGCTTTTGTTTGTCCACAAAAGTAGTCGTATCTCTACCTCGAAGGAATGAAGGGGGGGAGAGTAGGGAATGAATCCGAGCAGGTTCACTTGAGAAATGCATGGCATTCTTAAGAAACAAAATGCACTTTACGGCTACGACCACGACTACGACTATGACTATGACTAGGAGGACCACGAGTGCGAGTACTTTTAACACTCACGAGTGCGGCTCAAAGCGGCTCGTGATCTAAGGCCAACTTACTTCAGCTTTTTTGAGGCACTAAAAGCAATTCAAGGAAACCAACTAAAAAACAAAATAAAAGAGAAAAGAAAAGAACAGAGCAGAACAGGAATTGCAGCCAGCCACTTAGCCATAAGGCTAAGCCTGGCCACGCGCACCATGCCACCAAAGTCTCATCAAAAGTTTTCCTTTCTTTCTCCATTTTCATACCCGCTATTCGTAGGGTAGAAGGGTATTTGTAAATTTGTGTCTTGAGTTAATATAATATATGAAAGTAGACATCTTCGATTCCTTAAATAAGGTGATATGTATATTTTTCTTCTTTTTGATTTGGCTGCGATCAAATTAAAATTATTTATAAAATCTATTTTAAAAGAATTTTTCCTTGCAAAAAAAAAACCGCCTGCTGCAGATGGCTTTGAGTTATTTTCATTGACATATATATTTGGTATATTTTGATCACAATAGGATATTTATATACCAAGTACAGCCGTCAAAGTTTGTACACATATAGGGTTTTGTTTTAAATGAACTTGGTATAATTTAGTATTTTTTGGTCTGTTATCAGCCTTTAGTGTAATGCAGTATATTTCAGAATATTAGTATATTTGAAGAATAATACCGCCAAATTATGTTTTTATTAATAATGGTTAGCAGGTATTTTACAGTCGAAAACTTTGGAATGTAGCTTTCTTACTTGATTTTTTTTCGTTACTTTTCCTCTTAGCTTGTCGCTTCAGCTGTCGCTGCGTATTGAGGATGTAGTATTACTTTGTCAACTACGACGAGAAAGCTCGCAAAAAAAAAAATAAGAAACACATAGACATTAGCTGCCCGATTAATTATGTACAAGTATTCGGTGTCGTTTGATCTCATTCCCCATGTGGGATTCACATACGACTCACGAATCACACGACTTTTGCTCTCATTCATAAGAATAAAGTTGGTGTTTTCTTTTTGCGCATCTCAATCGAACTTAATTTATCTGATTAGCTACATCTTACTTGATATTCTCTGGGCATCTCAATAGAAGGGACAGAAGCTATGTTATTGGCTTTTCAATTTGCTTTGACTGTTTGCCTGTTGCTTGATATGCAGCTCATTAGGCTGTGCCCCAAAATATATACGATTATATTGATAAAGCAATGCGAATTAATTCAATATTTGGTCGCATAAATTACACTCGAATAAAACAAACAAACGAATGAATGAGTGGGAGTGCAACGATAAATCTTTTTTTCTACTTTTTTTTTGGTACTTATACGTTTGGGAGAGTCGAGCACATTTACCTGGCATGGATTGGATTGTCAGTCTGTCCAGCTGTGTGTTTGCTCTATGTCTGTCTGTCTGTCTGTCGTTGGCTAACTCTGATGAAATATTACACTTCATATTGCGTGCATTTCATTTGGCCATAATAACCGAAAAATGGCGATAAATGTAGAGGGAGAACATAACCTCAAATCATATATACCTCCATACAGGTGTGGCCATATTGCTTTTATTTATGTATGCGAGTGTGTGTGTATGTATCGACATACTTATACATTAAAATACACATGTAGGTGGCTCAGTTATATTTCAATTCAGATTTACTTCTATAATTCATCAAGTCGAGAGTCGCCTTCTGTTTTTTTTTTTTTTTTTTTTGGTTTTTGCCTTCCCATCAAATTGTCGATGGGTATGCACGTCATCTACTAGTAACATATATATAATCGAGGCCGATTGAAATTTATAATCTAATGGGTATATTTCGGTTGTGCAGCTGTGTTGACTTTTAGGCCTTGCGCTTGATTTGTATATTTTGTTTTGGCTTTCTCGTTGAGACTGTTGAATTATTGATATGTCTGCCGTTGTGTGTGTATGAGTGTGTGTGTGTGTGTGCTTAGTGGACTGCGAGGATTCGCAGTTGTGAGTGCCCTGCATAATTCATTATGTATTTTTGCGCCCGCCCACACACACACACTCTGTCCCTCTCTCCCTCTTTTTGACACGCCCTCGCCACTCGCATGTTCGTGATACTGACGTCTGTTTAGGCATATAAAACATAATAAATTCCTGCTCAATTTTTGTTAGTGGATTATGCCATATAATACACTTTGGCCCAGAGTTTTTAGCATAATAAAGTAGGTTCACTCTAAAAAGGGATGCCTCTACCCTCTTGGACGGACACCCCAACTCCTCTCTGTATGCATCAGCGTAGATAAGCAAATAGCAACAAACACACACACTGCTGAAATGTTTCATCGGATTTGTCTATATGTTATGTTATGTATGAGTAGTATACTCATAAAAATAAAAGAGCTGCATCTACTTACACTGAATATACGATATAATTCACCATTTTGCCAGCAGTTGCAGCAGCAGAAGGAGGTAGGTGGGAGGCGGGGAGGCAGAGGGCAGAGCTTAACATGATTTATCACGACACAGTGTACTTTTGTACTCAAGTGACTGCCACTCCTCCCCCTTCACCCCCCGTAATCTCAAGGGGAAACGGTTGCTCAACTCGAAATGCGAACGAAATGCAAGCGGATGGGTAATTGATTTCAACTCTCAGCTCTCAGCTCTCAGCTCGCAGCTGATGAGTTATGATCTACTTACGTATGCACAAACACAGACAGTGCCTCTCACCTATTTATCTAATTATTTTGTATTTCGAGTGATTCTCTAACATTACAAATCTCGTTTTTTTTCTACATGAGCTCATTATAAATTTTATCACACATTTGTTCGCCTGTCACCATTCACATGCCAATTAGCAATTGATTAATTTGTGAAATAAATAGGATGCATGCATATTTCGCAATTGTATTTAGCAATAAGAGCATTGAGAATATTTGCACTTATTTGAGTGAATATAATAAATATTTATTTGTTAAGAATTTCACATATTTAGAAAATTCATGCTTTTTCCCTATATTTATATAATTAGTCATTTCTAAATGAAAAATGTTGAATTATATTTAAAAAAATATTTTATACATATTGATATGCATTGGTTGACAATTTGGTCAATTTTGTACTCTATGGTATATTTTTAATGTAATAGTTCATCGATATAAATATGGTATATTCTCTGCTGCTGTTGCCGTGGTCAACCATCTGATATATTTTGTACTCTGTGGTATATTTTGAATGTAATGGTATATCCATAAAAATAACGACTGTGCTACATTGAAGTATATTTCCAGTATATTAATATTATTTTAAGAATACATTACATTTTAAGAATAATATCATACTGATGATTTAAGTATGTTACTTTTTAGCTTTGGTTTATTTTTGTATTTTCCAGTATAATTATTTGGTATGTTTTACAGAAAATACCGAGTAGCGCGTATATTCTTATCTATACTTAAAAAAAAAAAAAGTTCTCCTGTACAAACCGATGGCTAAGCTGCTGAATCATAATATGTTAATATGCCAACAGAAATTAGTTAATGATTTCAAAATGAAATATGTTAGGCAGCTGCTTTTTAGCTTGAACTAAACCAAAGTAACAAAAAGGAATTGCTGATTAGAGTTTTTTTGACGCAAATTCCACAGTAATAAGTGTAAGTATGGAATTTTTTCCAATATGTAAGCAATTAGAGTGCTAAATACTTTTATAAAGTCTTTTTCTAAGATTTATCTATCAAAGAGCTGCGCTGCTGCTGTTCAGAAGAGACTTAGCCATTTGTGCTTTGACAGAGCTTCTTTTGCTCCATTGATTGCGAGTGTGCGAGAAGTGCGCTGGCAGTTAGCTTTGACATGGCCATAATGTTTTGAGTAGCTAATGACGACAGAAGCTCACTCACTGACGACAGCCGCAGCAATGCAAAGAGGCGACAACAACATCGCAACTGGTTAAAGCTGGTTGTAACATTGGCTCCGCCCCTCTGTGGCATAAAGTCTAATTGGCTCAAATGGCTGCGCTGCTTTGAGCTTCGCTGTGCTGTCCAGCGTTGCAACTTTAGCTGCTGCACAGTTGCAGCAATTTGTCGTTGTTCGCATTTCGGTGCACAAAGAAAGTTGTTTACGCAAAAATGTTGCGCGTCGCGTCCGCCAATGCCACACACTTTTCAAATAGCAGCAATGACTATGGCGATGACGATGACGATGATGATGATGATGATGGTGATGCGGATGCGGAAGGGAATGTTAACAGCAGCAACAGAAACAGCAACAGCAACAGCAATGGCAACAGAAATCCAAATCAAAAACAAATCTTGTTACGACAAATTTCAACTACTGTGCGACCAAGTAGAACAAAGGCTGCCGTCGAGACGTAAACGAAGGCGAGGCCAAACTAAGCTCCTCACCAAACCAGAGAGCGGGAACAAGGGCAGCAGAGGGAAGTCGCTGCACAAAAAGAAATGTGCATGGGTAAACACAATGCCAGGTCCTTAGATGCTGCCTGCCTGCCACCAGTTTAGCAACTTGACTGTTTGGCTGCTGGCTGTTTGGCTGCTTGGCTGGACAGCCACGTTACACTAATTTGCTTAAAGGCAGACGCTGACTCAAAACTCAACTTGCAATGACATTTAAAGTGCAGCGAAAAGTCGCTAACTAGCACAGCAAAGTGCTCTATAGCCCAAAATCACAAAAAAGAAACAAGAAATAAAGCTACAGGCGAGTGTAGTCGACTGCGACATACTCGTTATTCATTTTAAATAAAAGCAAAATAGTGCAATAATGTTTTAAAAATATACTACATTAATATACTGCAAATATACTGAAGGTTATATTTGGTATATTAAGACTACTACATTTTGGTAAGTTTTGAATGAAGTAATATATTAATATACCAAAGTTGGTAAAGAGTGCAAAATATACCAGATCGTCAGCTAAAACAACTAAGACATGTAAGCAGGCGTTTTTGGGCCACACTAAAGTGAGCGTTGCAAAAATTTGCAACAAACTTAATCTGCTTGCAGATATAACAATTGCTGTCGTAAACGTATATACTAGTATATCTCTTTATCTGATAGGCTCTGAGATCTTGGTGTTTGTTCGGTCGCACAGACAGATGGACAAGAACATATATACTTTCGGAGATATTTCTTTCTGCCTTTAACATAAATTTCCTGGAGGCATACTAATTAAACTACGAATGCAAATATAAAAGCTGCAGTCTACTGTGAGATACTCATTATGGTCGATGTGAAATTAATTATAATTGTTAATTTCTATTTTATTGTTTTAGCATTTATAAATACGAAATATTTTAAAGATGTACTAACTAATTGTAAGCCAATGAATGCAAGATTTTCTCCAAGTTAACAGCTCTGAATTATCTTTGAATCAACAAAATATGATGCAAGAAATAATTCCTTTAATTCTAAAAACTTCATAACTGTTTTATTTAATATTTGCTATAAGTCTGTGATTTTCTAAAACTAAAAAGCGGATTGTAAATAAAGTATACATTAAAAAAATGATATTATATTACTATAAAAATATATATAATACTTGCCATCAAATTCTAGCAAGTCCAATAGGCCCAAACAATGAAACACTAAGGATTCTTTAAAGTAAATTCAATACGTTTTGGTTAGTTTAGTTTTGTGAACAACTTTTTGGCGATTTCAAAGCGAGCTTTAATTCGAGTTGATTATTCCAAGGAGGAGCAGCAGTAAAATTTTTATACAATAGATTATTAGAATGCTTTAAAGTGCTGCTCATCTGTTATATGTTACAAGGAATTTTAAAATCTTTCGCTCAACTGAGTGACTGTTTAAGAATACCTTTCTACTCTACAAGTGTTGGGTATCATAAAGAGAGAGAGAGAGAGAATTGTGAAAACGCGAGTCAGAAATGCAAATAGTATTTACAAAGCCGAATAAGTGCGGAACAATGTGGCACAATAAACGGGGTGGCAGAGGTAGCTCTAGCTCAGCAAACAAAAAAAAACAAAAAAAAAAAAACAAGTGGATGGAGGCGACTTTCTGGTCTGGCAGTAACCAAAACTCGCAGTCAAACCAAAACATGAAACGAAAGCATCGCAAACCGAAAATTCAGACGCAAAGCAAGACCGTTTGTTGGCCAGCAAAAGTCACTAACAACAAGTTTGCATTGTTGCTGTCTCGCTTGTCGAGTGTTTTTGACTGCTGCCGCTGTTGACGCAAAGTCGAGTCGAGACCAAAAGTCGAAGCGAGGGCAAAGGAGAAGGCGAAGAATCCTCACCCTCAAACAAAAAAGCAGACAAACAGGCAGAAAATGCAGCGTGCATTCAACTGCGACTTGCTTCTTTCTGCCTTTGCCTGCTGTCTTCTATCTACTAGTATTTGTCATAGCTCTTTCTCACTCTGTGTTTGCTTGCGTCTCGGTGTGTGTGTGTGTGTGTGTGTGTGTGTGTGGGTGTGTGTGTGTCTCAAGACTTTTATGCCAAATTGAGTCAATTTCCTGAACGTCATTTGCTGTCTCTCTGTCTGTAAGTTTCATCGACTAATCAATTGTCACTGCAGCATTTCCAAATGCTTTTCAGCTCTGCCTCTTTAACACATGCACGCACTCACACACTCACACAAATACTTATATGTATGTATGTGTGAGTGCCTCAGACATTTAATGCCCTTTAGCATTGATGTCGTTTTTATTTCTTCATCTTGGGTATTGTTTAGGTGTGTTTTTTCTCTTTTTTTTCTTCATTGGTTTTTTGGGTCGCTCCTTTTTATTTTTGTTTTTTTTTTTGGCGCTTCAACTATTTAATGATCTCTCAAATTGCTTATTTCCTACATGATGCTGGCTGCCAGCAATTACATCCCTGACTCTGTCACTTTCTTGTGGGTGTATGTGGATGTGTGTGTGTGGGTGTCACTTGACACACATACACGGAAATAACGATGGTAATAATGAAGTTCTTTCTCGTCTCTCTATCTGTGTCTCGCTGCTCATTGTTCTCCTCCCTTCCTTTTTTTTGTCAGATATTTTTGTATTTTTGCAGCTCATGCTCTCTAAAGTTTCGACACATGCTGTGTGGCGCTTGGGTGGAGCTATGTCGCTTATTTATATTGACATGTGCAAGTAGATTTCTTGTCTCCTGCAGCAGCAGCAGCAGCACTAGACTTGTTCAGGCACCCAGCATATGTGTCTCAGTGTGAGTCGTTTGTCAAAAGGCAGCAAAACTGTTGACATAACAATGATTATACGCCTCATTAGTTACATTTCTCTTATATGCATATGTGTGTGTGTGTGTGGGTGTGCCTCAGGGGGTGAAAGACGCTTCCACCTCTCTCTCATTCTCTCTGTGTGTATCTGTCTAATAAGCAGCTCAACAACTGCAGGCAGGCAGCCAGGAGACGTGCCAATTGGGCAGCCGCACAAAAGTATGCAATGCATTTTGATCTCTCGCACCCTTCTGCTTGCTGCACACTCCAACGACAACCGGAAATTGTTGTCAAAGTGCAATGACGTGTCAAGCGTGCTTGCAGCTGTCGACCATTGGACAAATGCCCATTTTCTGGGTTAATTGATCTCCTTTTTTTTTTGAAGAGTAGTATTTTTACGGTGTTGCTTGCACATTTCAAAGACAGAACTCATTTTTCTTTAATCGAAAATATTATCACTCAGTATATTTTCATTTTTTTCAGTATATTCATTTGGTATGTCTTATTTTTGAGCGGTATATTATATTTATATACTCAGTACGTAGCATTCGGTGTATTTGAGTTCTTTTTTTAGAATATTAATTTGGCATATTCGAAGTGTATTGATAGACCGAATAGAGCCATCAGTATATTTAAGTATTTTTTCGATATATTATTTTGGAATATCTTAGTTTTGAACGTTTTAGTGTATTTATTTACCAAATATAGATTCTGGGATATATATGTATTTTATTGAAATATTATTCGGTATATTTTATGATTAGTGCTGCCAAATTTATATTCAGAGAATTCCAAAATATATCGAAAGCTATATTTGGTATATAAATGTACTACCTTTTTCAATTTGTAGCATCAAATTCCAAAAATATCAAATTGTCGATTAAAGCAACTTAAATTTAACTGCATCAGCCGTTTTTTTGTCATTTAAATATATATCGTAAACAACTTTTACAATTTGTATCATGTCAATTAATTTTAATACGTGGGCAATTATTGTTGATGCACCAGAAATAAATAATTGTATTAAAGTTGTAAACAAACGTGAAATAAAATATATGTGTTCCGTCGATGAGTTGTGCACGAAATGAAATTCCAAAAAATGCATTAGAAACTCTTGCTTAGATTCAAAGTAAATCCCGGAGTGCATGTCAATTAGTTGAAATCATTTTTTATGGCAGAAGTTTGGACACTCTGCAAAAGTCACAACGAATTTTGTGAGTTATTATTGAAATTTGTGTGTAGAACATTTTTACCTCGTTTTTATGCATTTATTTATTGTGCCTTGTATCCAAGGGCAACAAACAAAAAAATCTATTGCGCACTGTGCCCCAATATTTATTAAACTAATGAGCCGTTGAGCAGTTGCCTTACAGTGCAAAAGAGAGAGAAAGTGAGGGAGAGGGTGAAAGAGAAAGAGAGGAGAGCATTTATGAAATTTTCAATTTGTAGCGAAGCAGAAAAATGCCATCTGATGGGCCTTTAATGGCCTTGCAGGGTATTGACAAAAGGCCCAGCAACAACAGCAACAACAATTTGAAGGCTCAATGGCTGCGGGCAGTGTCGCAGTCTCAAGGTGTTGTTGTTGTTGTTGGCGAGAGAGAGGAGAGAGAGAGGGGAGAGAGAAGATTGGTCTGGCTGGCTGGCTGGCAATTTTCCGCGCTTGAATTCATTTAATAACGTGCGACACATAAAAAGCAGTTGGCAGTTGGCAAAATCATTGCGGACGACGCAGCGGAGACAAAGAGACGAGCAAAGATGCTAACAAAGACAATGCCAAAAGAAGGTATAAGGTGTGTGTGTGTGTGTGTTTGAGTGTGTGTAAACCTGTTTGTTTGTTTACGTGTGTGTGTGTGTTTGTGTGTGTGTCATCAGTGTTGCCATTGCAACATATTATGCTTGTAAAAATTGAATTTTAGTGGCTCGGGCATAAAGTTGTTGTCTGTAGGTGAATGTGTGCTTGTGTGAGTGAGTGTGCGAGCGAGATAGTGACATGTCTTTTGGGCATATATTCGCACATTTTATTGTTGTTCCCACTACGTGTGTGTGTGTGTAAAATTTAATAATAACGACCCTCTTAAACCAAGGGCCTGCTCGCTTTTCTTTATACTCTGCTGCTTACACACTTTCCATTTTCTTTGCTCTCCACCTCCACACTCTTTTTTCTCTGTATATACATCTACTATATATATATATATATATACTATATGTGTATTCGTATAGTATGGCGTGTATTGTGTTTGCTGTTGTATTGTTGTGCTTGGTTGTTGCTTGGACTCGTCTTCTTCTTTCTTTTGCGTTGACATTTAATGTAATAATTTTTACGATGATGCTCGACGGCATTAAAACGAGATTAAACACAAACAAACGAGAGAGGCCAAGCCAAAGCGGGGCACAACGCTTCGCTGCCAGCGATTGTCGCAAGAGCCAAGTGGCAAGTGGCAAGAGAGGCGGGGCGGGGCGGGGCGGAGGCGTAGGCGGCGGGGAAGAAGCGAACATTTCCTGTTTGATACACTTGAAAATAAAAGCAAAAGATGTTTGTAAGCCTGTTATGCCCATAAAAGATGATGTAGCACATAATTACGAGCACGCACAATCACACACACACACACACACACACCCGAAGCACACATACACACATTTGTATAAAGATACGTGTTGAAGCAAGTGCACCGATAACAGCACAATAAAACAAGCCATCGATTAACAAACCAAATATTAATAAGAAACACACAATAACTTTCCTTTCATTGGATTGGATTAAAGTTTTCTTATTAAACCAGTGCAATAAAAATTATAAAAATGAGGAATAAATACATAAATAAATACATATACTCGTATATATAATGGGGGCTTTTATTTTCTAATTTTTCGATATTATGTTAGTACCCGCTAGAAGGGAAAATTGAATAATTGCTTTGACTGACAATTTGGTATATTAGTATTTCTTTGGAATATTATTTTGGTATAGTTACTATTTAATACAGCAGTAATATTCAAAAAGGGATAAACAACAAAATGTGAGGTCCTAATCAAGTCGTAATTTAGTTAATTAAGTTAATTATACGATTTTTTGAATTTTATTACATTTTTCTTTTAACACTGCTATTTCAAAGTTCTTCATAATATAACTTTTTCTTTTGTTAATATTAATATTTTCTAAAATATTGTGTTATAAACAAAGAATAAATTGTTGAATTCTATAAAAACAAGCACATTAAGCTGTTAATATTTTGCATAGAAGTTGTATTTATAACTGCGGCACTGCTATTTCAAAGTTCACAGCTGTATAGACAGCAGAAGTCATTTTTAATTAATTTTTAAATATTAAATAAAATCTGCTAGCGAAGAAGAAATACTCATTTAGATCAGCTTCTATTTCGGATTTATAAAACATTTTAATGAAATATATATTAATTTATATCAAAATAAGTTTGTACTCGTATCTACCATAAAGCAACACTTTTATTCGAACGATATAGATGTGAAATTTGATTAGCATATCAGCGTGATACGCATTCATAAAAATGTAGTATTCAATGTGCAAATGCTATTCAAATACTTGCGAATATTCGATGAAACTACGCAATGAAAGTTTATTCATCTTGTCGCTATGTAAATGAATCGTTGATGTGCAAAGTATCGAAATGAATCTGTTCGTTAAACAAAAGTTATTTAACCGCAGCACTTGAGATTGTGTGATTACTTGTATCTTGAAACTCGTTGAATATTTTCACTCATTGATTTGTTCAACGATTCATTTCTATGGCTCTGCTTCATTGCACATGTATGTGTGTGTGTGTGTGGGTGTATATATTATTATAGAAGTGTGTGTGTGTGTGCGTAGAGTTGGTCAAGGACAACATTCATTCGAGTTTCCATTCGAGAGCCATTGTTATATTGTGTTAATTTTATTTGATTTGCTGCCTTGCTGCCGGCTGATTGGAAAGACTTCTAGCGCTCAAAACTTTGTGGTTAACTAAAGCAATAGCAAAAGGAAAAAAGCAAAAAGCAATAGCGGAAAGTAAAAAAACCAAAACGAAAAAGGAAAGGAAAATGCCAACAAAGAAAAAGTTGTGCGCATTGTGTGTGTTTAATTTGCTTGCCTGCTTATTGTAACCAAGACAGAAAGAGAGAGAGTGAGAGAGCGAGCATGTATATAGTTTATTTATTTTGAAGCAAATGCTTTTTGGTATTTGTGTGTTGCCTCTTAAAAAAGCTGACAATGCGATGCTTCACATGTGTGCGAATTTATGTGGTTCTGTTTGTAAGCGTTGTTTCACGCTCGAGTGGACAAGCAAAAGCCAAAGCCAAAAACGAAATGGAAATGAAAACCAAAACGAAAGCGAAAGCGATGCCGACGCCAACATTGAATGAAAATGAGATGAAAATGCTGGCAGCCACTGTGGCTGTAGCTCTTTGCTGCTGTTCTCGAGGCGTTTTGTGGGCGTTTGGGCATGGCCAATAATAAAAGGGATAAAATCATAAGCCCAAATTTATCGCACTCAAGACAGCAGCCGAAGTCAAATTGTATGTGTGTAATGGATCAAGTTTATTTATAAGGCTGCCTCTTTGCCACTTCAAACATGAAAGCAAACAATATTACGCATACGCAGCGTAGCACTCGCTGTTCACTCAGCCGCAGCCGCAGCCCCAGCCCCAGTCACATTCACATTCACATCGTCATCGTCATCGTCGACAACAGCATGATGAAGTGTTATTTAAATATAAATATATTATCTATCGATAAGCTGCCTAGACGCACACAACACACAACACAACATAGAACAGAACCGAACTGAACACAACAAAAGCCACCAAAATGCTGAAAACGTGAAAAGCATTTTGCCGCATCAAATCTTCAAATTTGATGCCATTATTTTGTTTGCTTTTTTATGAACTGTCTGCTGCATGTGTATGCGTGTGTGTGTGTGTGTGTGTGTGTGTCTGGCTTAATAATAAAGTGATTGCCTACTTTAGGGCAAAACCGCCATCGCCGTCGCCATCGGCATCGACCACGACCCCAAAGCAACGACACGATTGCCTCTGTCTGTGTCTGTGTGTGTGTGTGTCGACTTTATTAAATTATGCGCGTTTGATGCCGCACAAATTCAGTTTTATTCAACTCGTATTCTTCATTCCCATTATTTGTTACACTTGCCTAGGGTACCGTAATTCAAAGCCACATTGCGTATCCGCCAGGGCATTGATACATTTATTTTACGCGCCGATACAATTACTCAGATGTGTGGAAATGCCTTTCAAAGAAAAACTAAAAGACTTATTTACATTTCTATCTAATTTAAAGACTTAAAGCCATTTTTGTCATTCAAAATCGTTCAGCTTAATTAGCCAGTAAGAAAGCTACAGTCGAGGGAGCTTGACTGAGAAATACCAGCTTGCTAATTATAAAAAAAAAATGCGAAACAGTGCGGTATTATTCTAAGAATGCACCGAAAATATACTGCAAAATATCATAATATATATTTGGCATCTCAATATACTATTACGCTACAGTGCAGTAGAGTGTTCTTTTAAAACATACATTTAATTAATGGACCATAAAAATACATAAAATATCAAAATTCAAGATATACTAAAATAGTGCAGTATTACATATTAGCAAAATATATAAAATTAATATGCTAAAAAAAATTACTAAAATATAACGAAGGTCATAGCTACTATCTCAATATACTATTATTTTACTTTACAAAACAGTACAGTATTATTAAAAAAATTTATATCTTATAAATATGCAGAAAAGTATTAAAATATACAAAAATTTGCATTAGTTTGTATATCGATATATGACTACATTTAAAATATACTTAAACAGTACATTGAAAAAATATATCAAATTGATATGCTTAAATGTACAATAGGCTATATTTGATATCTCTATATACCACATATAACAACGTTACGTTATAAAGCATAACAGCATTAAGTTAGTATACCTAAAAATACTAAAGTATAGTTTAGTTGTTGGTATATCGATATATTGCAATTATAAATATAGTACAAAGTATACCAGATTTCTATTTTCTGTGGGCACACAATTAGAATACCTTTCTACAAAATGGACAAGCATAAAACGCTTGCTAAAATGGAAATATGTAAGCTTTTCAACACGAAATTCACAAATGTTTATAGTTTTATTTGTTAATTAAATCGAACGACTTGGTTGCCCGTGGCGTATACGCAATAAATTGCTAATGAAACGGATTAAGAATTGCAGAGGAATTATTCAATAGAATGAAATGGTATTGAAATCGAAATGAAGTGGCCAGCAAGCAAATGCAAATGCATTTACATGCATAAAAATCAACTCAATTATTTAATTAATTGCAGTAATTGCATTTAATTTGCAACTACATTTAAAGCTATTGAAATTATCAATTGCCAGCGCTCAACATTCAACACTCAACACTCGGTTTATTATTTACTTGCAGATTTGCTTTGTGCCATTTGCATAAAATGTGTGATGCATTAACTTCAATAACATATTTGTTTAATATATTTTTATTTGACGTTGTTGCATTTACAATTTTCATTATTTTCATTAGCATTTTAACATATGTTATGTGGATGATGTTGAGAACTAAAAAGCGAACGCTTTAAATTCCATTCGAAGGCTCTTCATATAATAGATTTTTGATTACATTTATTTGGTTTGCGTACGTTGCGTTTCGTTTCGTTTCGTTTCATTTTGTTTATTATTATTTCATTTTTTGAGCAAAGCCCGAGTAAACAATAGATGGCAAAAGAAACAGTTGGCAAAGGAGAAGCCTAGCAACAATAATAAATAGCAAAACAATGAAGCCATACGCATCCAACACAAACTTATACTCTCTATATATATGTATATCTTTGCAAATACATATCTACACTCGTATCTATCCATAATATTTATATAGATTATGTGGTGCGCAGGCAGAGCTCTGAAATTCGCATTTTGTTAAAATGCAAATTAAAATATTTATGCAAATACGAAACAAGGAATACAATAAATTATGCCAAAGTAGACAAAAAAAAAGAAAAGAAAAGAAAAGAAATGAGAAATAACGACAATGCCACGAAAACGAAACGAAACGCAACGAAAGCTAACCAAATGAAGCAGAACACAAAAACAATTACCTGTTACATGGAGAAAGCCTATCTCCCATTCCCTCCCCTCTCCCCCCTCCCTGCTTTCACTCTGCTATATTATTCTTATATTTGTCGTAAATGTTAGCGTCTGTCACAATAATTTTGCGCCTGTAAACAAGTTTTGACAAAAAGCGAATGAAATAAAAATGCAAAAAAACCAAGAGAGAGAGAGAGTTTGCTCGACTGTCAGATGCCTAAAACAGCAGCAGCTAATGTTCGTTTGTTGGCTCCTTTTTAGACAACTGATAAGCATAGGGTATAAATATATATATATATGTATATGTATATATAAATAGGAAAAGTTTTCTACGAATTTTTCGTAACAATGTCGCAGCCCGCAACGGAAGCCGGAAATATGCAAAATAAGCGAGTGTTGAGCAACAGCAACAGCGAAAGCGAATTTCTTGACTTTCCTGAGCTGAACTGCCGGACTCAAGAAAGCTGTTGAGCTGAGGCTGAGCCTGGGGCAAGTGTTTGACTTGCGGATGGATCAACGAAGTCCCACAATTTCGCCACCGAATTTAATTGCAATTCATGTTTATTCGACTTGCTTCTCTGCTGCCTTTGATTGCTTCATTTATTTGGCCACCGCATGACGCATACGCACCGTTTGCCAATTAGCTGCAGTAGCAGCTGTTGCTGCTGCTAAGCTAAAAACAATTTGGATGTATAGTAATAAAACACAACACAATAACAAGACAAGAGAACACACACCTTTATTCAAGCAGCGTCCATGGAATTTAATTAATACAGCTCGCTTTGAAATAAAACGCTTGGGATCCCCCATGCATCCATGTAAAGTGTAAATTAAAAAGAGAGGAAGGGGAAATGAGAAAGGTGACTACTAGCACTAGCAAAAATAATAAATAAGAGTACTTAAGCGCGACACGGAAGATAGAAAATGCTGATGATAAATTTAATTTTGGAAAATTAAATACAATTTTGCAGTAATGAGAGTCAGACTGTTTACAACGTGTCTTGGGCCGTGGGGATGGAGTATGCGAATTAAAGTCAAATGCAAAACTTTCCACAGCGTGCGGCGAGTGGAGTGGAAAGTGGGGAGAGGGGAGTGGGGAGAGGGGAGAGGGAAAGCGTGGCATGAAAATCCGCTTAGAGATGCGCTTAACAGCAATTATCTTCATTACATGCCCAGCGCACAAAAGTATGCAATGGCAAACAAGAAAAAGCTGAGCTGAAAAACGCGACAACAGCGAAAAGAAAAGAAAATAAAAGACAAGCAGGCGAGCGAGCGAGTCTAACAATTAGGAAGGCCACCCACTCGCATTTTCCCCCCTCTCTCTCTCTCCAATGGCCCTGTCATCTGTCTTACCTGTGTACGGCGCAACACCCTTGGCATTAAGCTCTTCATATAAATGCGCCGCTGATGGATGTGCTTTGAGTGGCGCCAGAGAATAATGCCGACTCTCGACTCGCAACTCGCAACTCACAACTCTCGACGCTCGACTCTGACGGCGGAGAGAGTTTCCTGTTTTCGGCGACTTTTACTTGTCGCTGTTATCAGCATTCGCTTTTGAAGATGGTTGGGGAAGGGGGGAGGAGAGAGAGGTCGCTGTTCTAAGCGATTTATAAAAGCCAAACGGCAAATGGCGACGTCAACAGCGACAAAAAAGTGTTGCAAGCAATTTGCGCAATGACGGCGAGTCCTTCGCCAAATCCTTGTTGCCAAAGCACAAAGACAACAACAGAAGCACCTTCCCCCTCTCTTTCCTTCCTTTCACCTTTTTCTTTTTTATTTGTTGCCTTCACCTTCATTCCTCAATCCAAGGCTCCTTCTGCAAAGGGCGCTGGCTGCCATTATTGAGTGCGTGCACGTAACTGACATCAGCGCGCTTATAAATCAAGTTGCAAATACTTTTGCCTGCCCATCGCGATGGTGTGTGAGTGTGTGTGTGTGTGTGTGCCACAACAATAAGACCAAAAGGTGGAACAGGGTCAGAGTCATATATAAAACTCCATTTTTGAGTTCATGAATTTGGCAACTCTCTCACATATTCTCATATGATTAGATTAATGCATTGTGTAATGGCTATAGCAGCCTTTTTACCTTTCAACTCTCCCCCTCCCCCTCCCCCTTCAGTCCTTCAACGGCACTCACATAGCTGGTAATCTCTCATGCATACTTTCAGCATATTGTATGGGCGAGCAAAGTCTGTTATACTCGTATGTGTAGTAGCTAAATCATAATTTCAATGCATCTCTCTCGCAAAATACTTCCATATTTTATACTCTAACACACACTCGCAGCTTACTTTCGCTCTGCTCACATAAAAACTAAATGCTGGTCTTTGCCAAACAATTATTATTTCAATTTCATGTGTTTACCGGATTAAAGCAGTACATCAATTTATTAAACGCAATAGAATAAAATTTCGCATTAAATTCAACAATAATGAGCAATTCAATTGATTGATTACAAAAATGTTCAAAAAAAAGAGGTAATTTATTATAAATACCATTTGAAATTATTAAAACGATTCAAAAAAAATATGAAAGCATAAATAAATTGGAATTATACATAATAGCTAATTAGTAAATAGTAAATTCCCACACATTATTGGACTGAAGTTTTATTGTTTAATTCAATCTTGTTTGAGGTGCAGCTTTGTGCGCTGTTTTATACGAACTCAGCAGATTGTCTGGATTTAAGAAGACATTAAATTACACGCTACTTATTGCACTTAGAAATCCCAATATCCTTCAGCTTCTTAGCTCTCACATTACTCATTGATACTCGTTGATACTTATCGAGGTAACAAATTTATTATATGTTGAAATGACTTCAATATTCCGCTTTATTTGGTAGTTAATTGGTGCAAAATGGAGAAGAAATGCTTGCCAACATTTTGTCTGTATGTGTGCCAAATTCTTTTATGTGGCACATCTGCTAAGGTAATAGTATATCGTTATACCAAATATACCAAACTATTTCGTATATATTAGTATTTTTTGATAACTTTAATTTTGAATATTTTAAATATGGTACAACACTGTTCTAGTTTTTTTTTATGTATATTAATTTAATTTTTTAAGAAAAATTCAGAACTTTTGATGTTTATCTTCGTGTGTGGCTAATCGACGAGCTAAGACTTTAGAATTGGCGGATCTAAGAATACAATAGTAAATCAGTATATCTAACTTATCATACCATTAAGTATAATTAAGAATTTTTTGTTTTTATTATTACCAATGCCAAATATTAAATTGATATATTTTAAGTATTATTATATCACATTATTCGGCTGCGAATGTAAAAGTATAACGATATACCAAATATACCAAACCATTATATATTTTATATTTCCTTTTAAGCTTATAAAAATTTTCATTGTTTTGCTTTTATTGGAAATGCTTTATCTTAGTATTTTTTTGGTATATTAATTATATAATAGTTTAAGAATAATATAGCCCTGTTTTGCTTTTATTTAAAAGGGATTGTACTCATTTTCTATTAATAGAAAAAACTGACTCTAAGATTTGCCATTTCGCTTTGGAAATTAAGCATACAGAATTCACTTAATATGATATTAAAGTAGTGAATCTTCAAGTATTACCTTTACTTTCGATTAGAATTGTTGTGTATTTTTGCATTTAATATGGCTCGTAATTTATGTTTTATTCATGAAATATTGCTCATAATGCTACAAAATTTCAACAGGATTAACTTTTTATGAAATTTTCTCTTAAGTGAATAAACAGAAAAGGTTTAATACAGAGAGAGTGAGAGAGAGGGCAATGAAAATTCGGTCTATGGTAAGCATTTGCTTTCTCTGTTGTTTTTTGGTTCACGATGTAAAATCTACGTTGCAAATTCTTGGCAATTCCCCAACTGTTGTAACTGAAACCTGATGAGGACTTCAGCTCGAGCAACAGTAGGCTGCAAGCAAAAAGAAAAAATATGTAGCGTCATTTGATAAGTCAAATGTTTGGCTTGCGGGAGTCGCAACTTTGCGATGTGTATAAGTATGTTGACTGCCAACCCTGAAACGTTGAAAAGCTACGGCGCTGGGATGCTGGGAATGCCGTCAGCTGTCGCTGACCTTGTTGTTGATGGATTAAGTGCGTAATATGAGCAGGGAAAAAAAGAGTGTGAGTTGATGGGGCAATTTGTAAGCAAGCCTTTATTTGAAATTGAACGTAAAGTTAAAGCGAACATATGTGAGTCGAACTATTTGCGTGGATAGAAATCCTCAGAGACCCAGTGATAGACGATGCGCTGCACAAGATGCAGCATATCATAGTATTGAATATTCCAAACCTTGAGGAAGAAGAAAGCGCCCTGCATAAAGTGCAGGCCACAATACGGATCAAGGCCAAGAAACGGTTGCACCGCATCGTTCAAATTGACGATTAAATGATCGAAGAAGCGACGGTCCTGCACATGACGCAACGCATCCAAGGGGATGAGTGCGAGTTCTTTGACAGACAGAGCGCCCTTTGGCCGCATGCTTGTGCCCAGCAGCAGGATGAAGTCGCAGTTGTGCTCGGAGGCAAACTGCCGCAGTGCCAGCTGGGCGAACTCGAACGAAATGAATCGGGTGACAGCCATGGGGAAACAGCAGAGGGCGATGTGCACCAGATGGCTGCCATTGTTGGCACACAGCAGCTTGAACTCGCGTCGCAATATTTGCGGCAATGTCAGTTCGTTCAAATCGAACATTGCCGCCACCAAAGCGTCGTACAAAATGCTGCGCTCCGCAGCCTGCAAGACACCCAATTTGGTTTCCAAACGCATCATCAGCTGGTAATCGCGCACTTGCTCCAACTTCTGCTTCTCATTCGAGTAAGCGGCAAAGTTGTTGTTCTGCAAGAGGATTGCGGCATGCAGCAGCTCGTAGATGCGCCGACATTGGACGTTCGCATAATTATAGATGGCACTGTCATAGCGCTCGACAATCAATGCGGCACACGAGAGCATCGGATGCATGACCCTGTGGCAGTAGATGGGCAGCCGGGATGCCTCGCATTGATAGGGCCGATAGTCGTAGACCTCCTCGGTGCAATAGTGAAAGGGGCTGACGTGATGGTTCACCAAGATGTAGCGACTGCGCAGCAACAGCTCCTCGGGCACATCGTCGCGGAACACCAGATGATGATCCGCCGTGATTTGCTTCTGCTCAAGGAGAAAACGCACCTCCGACTTGCTCGGAAAGTCGCGTCGCAGCATATTCAACACCGGCATATAGTTGTGCTTCATGGTGCCCGAATTGCGATACCGCAAATATGCCACGGCCAGAGTGCAGGCCACCGAATCAAGATCGCAGCACTCATGCGAGAGTACTATGTACATCAGCTCGGCTCTGCCAGTCGGACGCTGTGGCAAACACTCCTCGGATTTAATTTAGCTTCGAATTCGAAGAATTCTCACACACTCACCCATTGGGTTAGACGCTGCGAGTTGGCCAAGAACTCCATAAACTCCATGGGCTTTTGGCTTTGGGTGGCAAACATGATCGCAAATCTTATTTGTTTTTAATTCTATGAATCGAGAGAAATGTTTAAGCACAGAACTTTGAATAGTTACTGAAGTTGTTTCAATTTTTCAATTGTTGCTTTATCAGCATTTTGAATATAATACAAACATTAGCTCGAAATCACTGTTTCTTTTTCATAAATGTTATCAAACGTATTTCTTAAGAATTGCGATTAAGTCAATGTGATAGTATATCAATATACCGAATATAGTATAACTTAGCATTTTCATTTATATTAATTAGGTATATTTTAAGATAATTTTCGCTTTAGTTGCATAATGTGTACTCTATGATATATTTTAAATGCAATAGTATATCGATATACCGAAAATACTTTTCTTTTAGTATATTGTTGAATATCAATTTGGTATATTTTAATAATATATTGGTTCCTCAAGTAAAGTTTTCTTAGTAACTTTATTTAAAGGAGAATAATAAATAGTCGCTATCGCAAACAACATTAGTAATAGTAATAGATGCAACTAAACAATAAATATATTCAGCTGATAATTCTTTGAATGCTTAGGAAACTAATTTCATTAGCACTTGGACTTCATGATTTTTATATAATTTTTTATTTCTCTCTGTCTTTTGATGTGCTTTTTAATTCGTTAAATCACTTTCACTTGAAATTATTCTAATTATTAATGTATTTAATTAACAGTTGATATAAAAATTTTAGGTTTGGAGTGGTTTGCTTAAACAATAACCTTTGTGATGTGAGTGGTAAAAGCTGTCACATTGCATAAGCATGTTCTTTCATCATAAATCATTATAATCTTTATGAATCAATGAAACATTTCATTTAAGATTACACTTTCATAACTGTTTTAGCGAAAGAACTGGCAAAGTAGTTGGTTGTTTTTTTAAATAACTGAACAATTGGAGTGAAATTCGAGTGGAAGTGTTCTTATGTGGCAACCCTCATATTGTTTTTTTGTTTGTTTTATTTAGAATGGTAAAGTCTAAGTTTTGCATTAGAACGTTAGTACAAGTTGTGATTGTGTTTCTCTACAAAACAAAGGAAATAAGAAATAAAGAATTGTAGTAAGAACTATATCGATAGACTCCACAATCACGAAAATAATTTAGCCTTAAGTCTAGAAGTCAACCATTTAACAGTAAGAAAACTGAGAAAATACCACTTACTCGATCTCTCCGATAGATAATTTCAAGCAACTGAAAATATGTTCGATATATCACATGGGTTAAAAAGTCCCGGGCCTAACACAAAGATGATGTTAGTTAATATCAAAACTCACTGGTTAACTGCTATTACTGTTAATATTTTATTAATTATACAATTTACTTATTGTTAAATTAGACAGATTGTAAATAAGAGAAGAGAAAAAAAGAGTTTTCGAATTTGCATTAAACTTATTGAATTTTTAATGAATTTATTTAAGTCATTTAAGAGTAAATGTTATCATAATTGAATTTGACTTGCATTTGAGGTTCACATCAATTTTGATCGCATTTCTCTGCTGATCAATTAGCCGCTAGTTCGTTATCGACAGGCGAAGTGTTGCACAATGCTTGGCTCATACATAAAGTTGATAAACAACAGAGATAGAGAGAGAGAGAGAGGGGAGGGAAAATATAACGGCAATGCACTATAGGCAAAAAGCCTTAAATTTTGGCATTTTTACATTTTGCTGTTGTTTTGAATTATCAAATTGACCTTATTTTCTGAAGTAGAATACTTAGAAAATACTAAAACAGATTTTTTAAATTTTTGGACTTTGCTGGATTTTGTTATTTGCCACAATTTAGCGCGAATGCTTGCGATTTTTTCTCTAAGTTTTGTGTTCAAATATTAAATCAAACAAAAGAGCTTGAATGTGGAACTTAATCGTCAAGGTATGCAATATTAATTATTAGCTAAATTTGTAATTTGAAAAGATAAATAAATCAAAAAATGCATAATTCTTTTTTAAGCTTGAATATAAAATTTAATCATAAAGGTAAGTATCACTAAATTTGTAGTATATGGGCAAATCCCAGAAACAGTCCACCAGCGACCAATTTTTAAATTTCACATTTTGTAATGTTTCTTTATATGGAACATTAAAGTAGATATGGCATTTTAAGAATTGAAAGCAAAAAAGAAATTTCGATCATTATAAATGCACAAATTTGTATCAAACCCAATTTTATTTATAATTTTCATAATTTTACTTAAATTTGTGCTCTGCGCACACCTTCAAATCCCTATTGTATTCTTCACAATTTTTTGCCTCTGCTTGGGCTCACATACAAATCAAAAGTAAATCACGTTGAAATAATTGTAAGGCACATTTATGAATATAATATATATATATATATATATATATAATATATATTTTTGTCTTATGTTAATGCCAGCGGAAAAACTGTAGCGTGCGACACGTAGCGTGCGACACAATGGATTTACGGCTTTGCTAAAAATCTATAAACATTATTAAGACCAAACGATCGGTTTTTGTCTTCTAATATTCTTAACTTTCTTTAGGATATTAACTTTCATAGGGTTTATTTTGCAGAATTCGCTAAAAATTGCGTTTGAAATTAAAATTTTAAAACTAACTTCCACTTTATGTAGCGTGCGCCACGTCACAATTTTATTAATTATTTTCAAAACAGTGACTCCAGTGAAATTGAATCTTATACCCTCTGAAAGTACTCTCAATTCACTCTAAACACATAACAAAAGTTTACGGTAAATCTTTTAAAAACCCCCCAAAAAATTGATTTTCATTAGCTAAAATCGTGCGAATGTAGCGTGCGACACGTGGGATTTGCCCATATGTGATGATGGTCCAACTGGAAAATCCGAAATATTATTTTTATTTTTTTTGGGTGTATGTAATAGTGTCAAAAAAGGTGTCTTTTTGCCCATAGTGCAATGGCCAGCGACGTGGCCACGTTCAGTGTTGCTAAGTGCCTTCTAATGGTCCACTGCGAGACTGCGAGAAAGAAGTGCTGTAGGGGACACACTCATTGCCAAAGGCAAGGATGTGTATGTGTGTGTGTGTGTGTGTATTTGGTTGGCAGACAGCTGGCCACGACGCCGCCTTGTCTGTCAAATGTGGCCCAAATTGGCTGACTTTTCACATTTGACCTGCACACGTAACGTTCCTCCCCCTTCTCCGCTCCGTTCATTGCCACCCCTCGCCCACCGATCTCGTTCCAACTTCCATTACTGACTCTCTGTGTGTGTGTGTGTGTGTGTATTTCCATGAGCTAGTATCTATGTGTGTGTGTGTGTGTGTGTGTATGGAGCGTATTTACAGTTATAGTTGGCACTTTGCTATAGGGCACAGAGCGTGTGATTTATGATGCTTGCTACGTTCTGGTTTGCTAAATTACTTTCGCACACGTTGAAGTTAAATAATTTTTTGACGCTCAAAGTTGTGCGCGCTTTTATTTTATTTCATTTCTTCTCATCTCATCGCATCTCGCCTCGACTCGTCTCGTTTCATGCTTTACCCCCAGCCAACCAAACTGTTGGCAAAACTTAATCGCTGACTAAGTTGAAGACTTTAATACAGAGCAGAAGAGAGAGAGTGAAAGAACAAGAGATGGGGGCACAAAATGAACGTAGTAAAAATAAAAAGGAAGCAACAAGGCATGCCATTAGGTGCTTGGCTAGTATTTTGATTCAACATCGGCGACGGCGGCCAAAAGTCACTTAGACATTAGCCCCCAAAAAGCGAGGCAAGCCAAGGCAAGCGAAGGCAGCGAATGAATGCTCAAACACTGAGCCATAAAATTCCATTCGAGTCGAAATGACCTTGAGATGTGGCAGCGCATTTAGCCTGCCTTTCGTTCTTTCGTTCGTACATATATCCTTATGTCCTTATCCATAAGTGTATGCATGTGTGCGTGTGTGCGTGTGTGTGTGTCTCAGAGAGGATAGTTGTAGTGTGTGTGAGTGTGTGAGTGCTTGGGCCATTTAAATGCTACATTATGTTGAATATTCAATTTAATGTACCTTATAAATCATGTAGATCCTTTTTTTCTTTCTTTCTTCTGCTGCTGCTGCTGCTTAACGCCTCTTTCTCCCCCCCCCCCTCTTTCCTATACACTTTCTTATCCACTGCTTATCTCAAGTCCCTTTTCGTCCCTGTTGCTGCTTCGTTTTCGTTTTCGTATCTATTTTTATTTGTGTTTTCCGGTTTCGCTGTTGTCACATTGTCTTTTCCATTTCAGTTTCTTGGCTGAATGCTTTAAGCCACTTTCAAATGCGAACACCACTTTCTTTTCTTTTTTTTTTGACTGTCTGTTGATGGGCCACTTTTTTTTTTCTGCTTGGATTTTGCTTTATGCTCACACATATTTATAACTGCTTATCGGTTAGCAATCCCAAAAGATTGATTAACTGCTTCTCTCAGTGTGTTTGTGTGTGTGTGCTCTAGGCAAGCAACACTATGTTAGCTGTCTCAGTTTAGTCCGAGAATTTTTGATAAATTGTCATGTTGAATTGCCTTTTTAGTAGCTTGGAATTTGAATTTGGAATTTTGAATTTCCCCGCCCTCTCTACAACTATAAAACTTGGCTTTCGGCTTCCGATTAAGTGCACTTACTTTGGCATTAGCTGCCGCCGATTGAGGTCAACTATTGCTGTATCGCTGGACAAATTAGCATGGATTTATTTCCGCATTACAAGACAGAATTCGAGAAACTTTTTAGTTGACCCAATTCCATCAGCTGAACGAACAGCTCATCAAAAATTCATAACATAAAATGCATTGTTGAGCACAGGAAATGAGTGTCGAATTATTTTTGGAACTTGTCCTTGAACTGGGCAGAAAATAGATTTAAAGAACAGAGAATAAAGAGATCCAAAAGTGCAGAATACTAACTGAATACTATTTAGAGAGTTAAAAAGTTTTCTTATTCTTATTTCATATGATGATTTAAACTGTGCACAATATTAGTTAAGGTAATTGATTTATTTATTTACCTATTTAAAATTCGTTAATGATTTGATCTTGAGTTTTAGAAAATGTATGACAAAAGAAATATATGAATTCAATGGAATGGAATTACAAAGAGGAGCACAAAAGAAAGAATCGTTATTTCGTTATTGTCGTTACTTTGATTCCGACATCGAGTGTACGTATTTCCCTTTTATTATAACTGAACTGATATAATACTTTAATGCAATACATTTAGTAGTTATATTTAGGGAGCAAATGAGCTAATTTTAAATAAATCCATAAATGCAGAAAACAAACATAATACTTATTTCTTATCTAGATAGAAACGGTGATCAATATCAGTTAAGGTAATTGATTTATTTAATTACCTATTTAAAATGCATTTGTGATTTGTTCTTGAGTTGTATAAAATACATAACCAAAATCACAATGATATGCAATAGAATGGAATTGCAAACTGGAGCACAAAAGAAACATCCTTTCATTGAATGAGATCTTTTCGTTTGTTTTCACTCGTTACTTTTATTCCGACAGCGAGTGTGTGCAATAATATTATACAGTATTTATTTTTAGAGAGCATACGAACTAACTTTAAGGAAATGCACAAATCCAGCGCACAAACTTATTACTTATTTCATATGAAGATATGAATTGTACACAACATCAATTAAAGTAATTGATTTATTTATTTAAAATTTGTTTTTTGTCCTTGAACTGTGTACAGAATATGAATTGTAGAAAATGTATGACAAAAGTCACAGTTCAATAAAATTGAATTACATAAAAGACTTCCAAAGAAACATTGCATGTGATCTTCTCGTTTGATTGTATTCGTTACTTAAAGAAGTAGTGACAGCGAGTGTGTGCAATTCATTTATATATTATTATAACTGAACTAATATACATTCAGTAGTAATTTTATAGCAATTCATTTTTATTTAGCAATCAAAAGAGTTATTTATAAAGAGATCAAGGAATCACTCGTTCGTTTTCACTCGTTACTTCTATACCGACAGCGAGTGTGTGCAGTTCATTAATATCATAACTGAAGTGATGTAGAAATGATATAATGAATTTATACATTTAGGGGAAGAAGAGTTAATTGTGACTAGATTCATGAACCTCTCGTCGGTTTCACTCGTTATTGCTTTTTGGAGAGTGTTTTTCGTTTCTATTATACATTTACTTTTGACTGTGTGTTTATTTATTTACTGGTCTAATAAAATACTTGAATGCAATACATATGATAGTATTTTTATAGTAATTCATTTACATTTGGCGAGAAAAACATTCTATTGTAGCGAGATCGATAAAGATCCAAACCTAATCATTATTTCAAGATATAAGCTATGCACAATTCAAATTAAGTATATTTTTATATTTAGAGAAGGGCAGAGTTAATTCCCAGATATTTATAAATGCAGCATATTAACATACTTATTTCATATCAATATCAGTTAGGGTCATTTGTATTTGTACGAGATTTACGAAGAGATCTACGAATAAACATATTTATTTAAAATCAAGATACGAGTTTTAACTGCACTTTCAATTTCAAATTTCGAATGCATTTTTCAATTAAATTTGCTTTTTCTGTACGTTTACGTTTGCAGTGGAGAAATTTGTGATTGCGATTGTGATTGTGATTTACTAACCGTTTGTTTCGTTTGCTGATTGCAATTGTTGGCTATTTCCGGTTTTTATGTTGTGCAGCGGAACTGTAAAGCGTTAATATAAATTTTCACACTTGGCTACATCGATTTATGTTGGAATTTATTTCGATATTTGCTGTTGTTGATGTTGTTGTTGTTGCAGTTGCGGTTACATTACGCATATTCATCATACGCACTGTTGTGCCGGCATTTATTTTCTTTTTTGTTGTTGATGTTGTTGTTGTCGTTGTTAGATAAACAGAACTTTGCACAATTTATAATTTTCTCTATTTTTTATTTGCAATAATTATGAATATTTGTTGTAAGTTGTTTGTTGTTGTTGTGTTGGCAGAACGACAAAAAAATATACCACAAAAACAAATCGGGTTACGATTTTGCGACGTTCGAAATACGCGACGCGACGTTTATGTTTCTCCTCTTCTTTTTTTTTGTTTGGTTGGTTGGTTGGTTGTTTGGTTGCACACTCACGTACCGCGTTTTGGGCCAAGAACTGTTGAGGCAGCCGCTGGGGCGCAACAAACAGCAACAGAGTTCAACGCAAGACTAAATGGCGGCTACTTGCAACAACGCCAACGCCATCGACGAGGAGCGTGGTGAGTTCGTGCCACCGATTTGTGGCACACTACACAGTAAGTGTGGTGAATACAAAGGACGAACGAATAGAGAGCGAGTCTCTCTCTCTCTCTGTGGTTACGACCTTGGAGCATGTTAACTGCTCTTTGCCAGCTGTTGATTTACAGTCTTCTCTTAGCTTCGGTTGCATGTTTCGTGTCTGTGTGTGGCACAGTTAATCGCCTTCAGTTTGGGGAACATAATTGATACGCGAACCGAAAGAGAAAGAACACATTGCATTGGGGCCCCCAAACAAAATTGTCGCGTCATCGAAGGTTGAAGTTGATATCATGTTTATTATTATTACGAATTACGATTACGATTACGCTTACGATGTGAACTGAAAGCAATCTAAAAAGGTGACTCAGACGAGAGTTTATGATTAATGGCTGCTGCTCCTGTTGCTGCTGCGGAACTGCCTACTTTTGGTCAGAATATAATAATTACGATATAGTTTTTATTTTTAATGAGGCAACTCGTGGCAGAAGTTTTCTTTTTGGTAATCGCATTCGCACTCGCTTGTTGCATGCCCCGCCAAGTAGAAACGGAAGTTTTGCTAACAGCTTTGACAGTCGTGACAACAATAGAACGATGTGTGTGGGGCACATTAAATTCAATGGCATAGAGAGGAGGACAAAACATAATATAAATGCACTGGGAATTTCCGGTGTCGTTGGAG
Source organism: Drosophila niveifrons (assembly GCA_035046325.1). Taxonomy (NCBI): domain Eukaryota; kingdom Metazoa; phylum Arthropoda; class Insecta; order Diptera; family Drosophilidae; genus Drosophila; species Drosophila niveifrons. The sequence continues at coordinate 10,869,299 of JAWNOC010000063.1, read as the reverse complement.
ACTTAATTGAGAAAGAGATTTGATTAATTTGCATGCCATAAACCATTTCTCAATTTGTTTATGTGCTCAAAGTGAAGTCGGCGACGTAATTAAAGCAAAGTCAAACTCGAGGCTAGCTTCATCTTCAGCTTCAGCTTCAGCTCAGCTCAGCTCAGACGGAGCCGTCATCATGCAAATGCAAATTTCACTTCATTTGAAGACGGTGCAAAACAGAAAGCAGAAACAAAAACATAGAAGCTGCAAAAATAGATAGCGAGAGAGACAGAGAGACTGAGAGATAGAGATAGAGAGAGAGAGATGTCGCCAAGGTAAGCAGATTAAAACGCCTTTGACTTGGCAATGTGCTCTGCAGTCTGCTCATTCCAGACTGCGGCATGCAAATGAACGCGCGTTGCATGCAACAGCAGAGGAGAAGAAAGGAGAAAGGAGGGGCTACAGCTGGCGATGAGTGTTGTCTGAATGTGAATGTGAGTGTGTGTGTGTGTCTGTGTCTGTGTTGGCAAATATTAACGCGATGTATTCATGTGCAAACAATTACGCGTTCATTTGTGCGACTTTAACGTGTGCCACACTCACACTAAGCACTCACACTCACACTCACACACACACACACTTGCACAACAATGGCCGACTAGAGGCGACAATAGCAGCATCAGCTTCAGCATCAGCATCAACATCGACATCGACAGCTTTGAAGTTGATGTACGTTTGGCTGCGTTCTTCAGCGAACTTCTTTGCTTTCGCCTTTTGCCTTTGCCTCGCCTTGTTTTGTTTCGTTTGACTGCGTTGGACTTGGTTTTGCTTTTGGTCTTGTTGTGGTTACTCTCCACATCTCTCAGCCCTGTTTTGTTCTGTACTGCGTTGCGTTGCGTTTCGTGTATTCATATGCATAATATCCTTGACCCGTTTGCGTGTCTTGCGCTTTTGTGCGTGCCAGGAAGCCAGACACAGGCACAGTCATAGCCATAGCTATAGCCACAGCCGTAGAGACAGTCTGCAGGGCTGAGTGCCCTTACACAAATTTTACATAAAACACGCACACACACACACACACGCACACTCATTCACATTCTAGCCATTTGATATGCAAATAATATATGCAGTTAACGACGTGCATATAAATATTGAATAGAACAGAGTCACCTTAACTCAACTCTTGAACCAATTACGTACCAGCAATACAATAAGCGATAGTTTATTCAAGCGATGTCAACGATTCATTGAAATCTAGCTTTAATATCACAAAATTTATATACTAAAATAAAATGATAACAAAATATAAAGTTCAACAAAATGATATGAAATGAAATGAAATGTAATGAAATTGATTAAAATTTAATACTCCAAAATGGGATATAACGAAAATAAAACGAAATTAAATACAAAACAAAAACAATAGAATTACAAACAAAATCAAATTAAAATAAAATATAATTAAATAACATGACAAATAAAAAAGGCATTAAATGGAACAAAATTTATATGGAATAAAATAATGAAATGGAATAAATGAATATAAAATAAATTGAAATGAAATAAAACAAAAAGAAATAAAATAAAAAACAAAAAATAAAAAACAGAACAATTAAAATTTAAATGAATGAAACGAAATAAAATAAAATTAAATAAGATCAAAATAAAATAAAAAAAATTAGATAAAATTAAATGAAATTAAATAAAATAAAACAGGATAAAATGAAATGGAACAAAGTAAAATAATATATACAACAAAATAAAAAAGAACTAAAACTAATGTACAACATAAAGTTAAATTTAATGGAGTGAAATTAAATGATATAACTTAAAATACTTAACTAGTTAAATATTTCATGTGCATTCCAAAATGAAATTATCAAAATTAATAGTTGTAGCTTTGAAGTAAGTTATCCAGTGCAGTGAGAAACTATTGACTTCAGCCTGCTGTTATGCTGTTTTCCTATATCTAATTAGTTATTATTAAGCGGCTGTTATTCAGCGTATTAAAAAAAAAAAAAATAATATAAAATCATAACAAAGTTGATTAGAATTAAGAGTTCCGTTTTGCTTTCTGCACTTCCATCACAAATATTTATTAACAATTGCTATAAATAATTATTAATTACTTTTAACATTTTTTAAACTTTTCTCTATTTGCAATTTTTTAAAATCATAAGATTCTCATGGCGATACTATCGCTTGAGTTTAGCTTGAATTTCGTTGGTCGCCGGGGCAAAGGACTTCCTAAAACATTCGCCCCAATGACCACTGGAGATTATTTGCCTGTTGAAATCTAAGAGCTGAAGCCAAGTAATTAAACTGGAACAGAAAATAGTTAAAACAACAGACAAAACAAGAAAAACAATGTCAAACATTCGAAAAATTGGGTTAAAGACAAGTTAGAGAGAGTCGTGCGAACAACTTAAGAGATGCGCTGCATTCAAATAACTCAATTTGTGTTTCGAATGAGCAGAGTCGGGAAACGGAGAACTTTCTAATCGAAAAGCATACTCGTATTAAAGTAGACCAACATTTCATGGCATGCCACATGAAACAGTGTTTGTAATTGACTTTAAATGATCTGCAAATCACTTGAGCTTAAATAGCTATTTAAGCGTTGAATTCAAACAGAATTCACAGAACGAATTTGAATACTAATTACTCAATAAAAATAGAAGGAAAAAACAACAATTTTAATTCATTTGTCTGTAATTTAATTAAGCTGCTTGTTATTAAAAATACTTATGCTACGACATTGCCCAGCAACCGAAGGTTGTACTTAAATATACGAGTATTACAAAGAATTGCATTTGAATGAAATTCCATTTACAAATGAAGCAAGCAAGAAAGCTTTATTCGAGTGTGCTCGACTGTGCGATGCCCGTTGTATATTTAATAAAAGCAAAACAGTGCTGTATATTTATTAAAATATACCAGGTTAATATACCGAAAATATACTTAAATCAGTTTATTTCATATATGTATGTGTACTATTGGTCCATAGAAGTATGCCCAATAAATATACCAAAAATAATTTAAAATCGTTATTTTTATATATATGTGTATTGAATATATTAATATACTGTTCCACTTGAAATATACCAGAGAGTAAAAAACAAAATCACTTGCCGATTAAAGTATTATTCTTAAGATATAGCGAATAAATAGACTATCATTGGTATATTATGTATATAGTATCTGTACATTTGGAATATCGATTTTTTATTTTATTTAAAATATACCACAGAAAACAAAATATACCAAATTATCAACCAAAGTATTAATCTTATTATATACCAAATGAATTTTTATTTTATTTAGAATATACCGCAGAGTACCAAATATACCAAATTCTCAATCAAAGTATTAATCATATTATATACCAAATGAATATACCAAAAACATTTTAAAATCGGTATATTTAATATATCTGTCTTATTGATATATCGATATACTACTTCATTTAAAATATACCGCAGAGAACAAAATATACCAAATGGCAGTGTTTTGCAATTTAAGATTTCTTCTTAAATACCTTCTTCTTATGGCGTCGGAGATTCCTTCTTTTATCTGCCGGCACAATGTTCTAATACCCCTCAACTCTATGGGTATAGCGGGTATAAAAATATGAATAATTTTTTATAGGTGTTCTTATTATTTGCAGGTTGGACGCAGATGGAAAGCATCTTTGTAATTTTGTAAACATTTTGTTTGGGGGAAGCGTGTTGGTCTGTGCTGTTTGCATTGCCTTCTGTTGGCAATTTCAAGTTCATTGGCTAACCAAAGTTAAGATCTGTGTGGGCCAGTGGCAGTGCTATTTAAGTATCAGCAATGTGGGAACAGTTCGTTAAGTTTTGTTGATTTGCCTGGCAATAAAATGAGCTCCCATTCCCAATTTGTCTGTCTTCAGTCGACTGTTGTTGTTGTACCTCTTGAGGGCACTTGCTCAAGATGCTATGCTATGAGTCGTAGTCGTGTCATCGACACGCTGAGGTGAAAGACAAACAACTTTATGCCAAGTTGTTAACAAAGTGCTTCCACGACCTAAACGACCTCTCGACCAAGGACCGAGCACAACCAAGCATCCAGTTCTGTGTCTATGCAAAGCGCAAACAGAGCCTCTCTGTCTCTGTCTCTGTCTCTGTCCGTCTGTCCGTCCGTCTGTCTGTCCGTCTGTCTGTCTGTCTGTCTTGCTGCAGAAATATGCTGGCCACCTTGACAAGACAATTGACTGGAAAATGTTGTTAATGAACTTTGTGCGACATTTTGATTAGCTGTCAGTTGTTGTTGCTGCTGCCGCTGCTGCTGCTGCTGCTGACTGCGAGGCACGTGGAGTAACGGAGAGTTGGGGAGTTGCAATCGTTGGTCTGTCCCCCGTTTGAGGTCAACAAGTGTCGGGCGCAGCAATGATGGATGTCAAAGTTGTACGGTCGCTTGTTGGCTAGCTTGACACACATTTTTATTGTGCTTTTGCCTTTGCTTTTGTGCACAATGCCATTTTGTCACACTGTGATAAAACACTGAAATAATACAATAATGAAACGACCAACAACAATGAGCAACATCAGCAACATCAACAACAACAACAGCGACATCAGTGAGCGGCTACGGAAAAAGTTTCTGCGGAAAAGTTGTAAACTTAATTTATAGTTTTTAAGCAGCCGCCGGCTGGTGTTGTTTGAAGGGCAGCAGCAGCAGCAGAGGGGGGCGGCGGGGGGTGTGGCCCTTAGTTTTAGCTAGAAAAATGTGTTTTGCTGCTATCGCTTGCCCCCCTGCCCACTCACTCGATGTGTGTGCGGAGTATTTGCAAATTTTCACATTTCATTCTCGCCCTAGCTCTTGGAATTTCCAAATGAAATATTTGACTTTTAGTCTAAAAAGTCAGCAGAAAGTTGCGCAAACAGACTGTGACGTAACCGAGGACACCACCTAAAAGCACCCAAAGCAACCCGCTATCCACAACACTACCAAAAAATCATCCCAAACCACTCAGTCACCCAACCTCCTGTCGTCCACTCCTTTCTCCCCCCCCCCCCAAGTCAGCCAACCCTTCAGCTATCCACTGAGCCGAAATGTGCATTAAGTTGAATGTATTGCGCCGCTTTAAACGTCACATTCACTTTTGCATTCGCACTCCCATCAGCATCCACGTTCCACGTCCACGTCCGCGTCCGCATCCGTTTTCTGCATCCGCATCCCGCATCCCGCGAGATGTTGCTGTCTATTAGGATGAGAGTGAGTGAGTGGGGAGCCACAGAATTGACCCCCCGGGAAGCTGTCCCAATGTGCAATGTGCTGTCCCTTCCTGCTCTTCTCCAGCTCCAGCTCCAGCTGCAGCTTGTGTTGTCTTTTAAATTCTTTTTGGTAGCTCGCACAATTTGCACATTTAATGAGCGACCTCCTCCTGTGACTCCATCTCTCCCATCCCCATAGAGATCCCTGCAGTTTACTCGCTTACTCTGCTCCAGTTGCTCTGTGTCTGTCTGTGTCTATGCTCGGCAAGCATTTCAAGGTTCTTAGTGCTCAAGTGCTGACCGTAATGATGTATGCCCAACGTTGCATTGCAATTACGAGAGCGTTCTCTCAGCAGCAGTTCTAAGCAGCAGGCACATCACAGCACAGCAGAGGCCACAACGTTTGCCAGTTGTTTTACCTCAGATTCATTCATCAATTAATGGTCAGTGCACAGATCAAATTTCTACAACAGACAGAAAGTGCTTCGAAAAAAGAGCTAGATAAATGGGGGGAAAGAGAGTACGAGTTGAAGGAATCTACCGCATTGTCTGAGATTAAGAGCGGCGAAGGTAATGAATAAAATTCTATATTTTCAACTAATCAAAGAAAGTTTAATGGTTGATTGATCAAATTTTGCATATTTAATATATCAGAGCTGAGTTCTCAGTCTTTTGATATTGGTGTTTTGCTACTCAACAATTGTAATCGATGTGAGATAGCCGCTAGCTATTAAAACCACAACAGTGTGGTATTATTCTTAAGATATACCAAAATAATATACCAAATATATACATATATATATCTATTTTATATACCAAACAAAAATACACAAATTTGAGTGTGGTATTATTCTTGAATTGTATCAAATCAGTATACTAGAAATTTAATTTAATATTTGGTATATCGACATACTCTAATATGCAATATATGCCACAATTAATTATATATACCAGTTTATCAGCCAGAGCAAAGTTTTCTTCTTACATTTTTCGATGTTGCAAGTTCTCAAGAATTATAAATAGTGTAGTTATTACAGTTGCTTGTCGCTTGATATTCGTATTTTTCATAACCTTTACATAAATTAAATGAAATTAAAATCATTAAAATAACATGGCTTATCATCAGGAATCTCGTTGATTGTTGTGAATAAAGCGCGTAATTTACATAATTCATGCATTACTGATGTTAATGTTAATCCGCAAGCACTGCTGATATTTTCAATAAAATCAATATTCGAAAATATTAATGAAACCTGAAATTAAAGTAGATTTAAAAATGAATGAATATTTTAATTTCAAAGTAGCAATAAGATTGCTTAAGTAAATAAATAAAACCTCTTATTTTAAATTATTGAATATTGTTATTTCGCAATCATTTTAAATTGGGTTTTAAGTTCCTATTTTTAAATGTTCGTCCGGCGTCGATTGCCGGTTAATAATCAATTTTCAAAGCTCTTCTTTTTCTTATCACTAATTCCAATTCTTAGGTATTGAGTAGAGCATAAATATGAACGCTTAACACATGACAGAACTTTTTATGTAAGATCCTTGTATTAAAGTAAACTTAGGTAAACTTGGCAAATTTGTATTTTTCCAAATATATAATTTAAAACACACAACTAGCGGTTCATAATCGATTTTCTAACCCTTTCTCTTCTCTTATCGATAATTCCATTCCGAAAGTGTTGAGAAATTCCTACCGATTAAGTGTTGTATGGAGTATAAATATTAATTTATAAATAAGGTAACTTTTAAATGCAGTTTAGTTTAGGCGATATAAAAAAGGTATATCCACATATTTTGCATTTATTTTACCAAAATAAATAATTTAATTCTCGCAATTAGAGCTTCATAATCGATTCTCCCACCTACACTTTTAACTCCATATTTTCATTTCTTCTTACAAATTTAATATAACACGTTTAAGTGCACTTGTGTTTAGATAAACTTAATTGAACTAGAAATCCAAATTCAAATCTTATCATTCACACGAATTCATAACATTGTAATAGATTTTCTACCCTCACTTCTTTTTCTTATCGATAATTCCATTTACTGAGTGCTGAGTAGTACGTAAATATTAAGTGTTGTATAGTGCTTACATAATAAAGTATATATATAGGCAATTCTGTATAATCAAATTATATTTTGAACTAAATATGTTTTGCCTTTGAAATCAATCAATCAAGTCAACTCAATCGAGCCAAATTCAAATTCAACTATAACTCAGAAATTAATCGATAATAGAAAATCGAATATATAGAAATGCAGGATGTTGAAAGTAAAGTAATTTGTCCACTGAGTGACTGTCACAAGAGTTTGCAACAGAGCGATTTGTTGCGCCACCTGCTGAGCGAGCATATGTTGGAGACGCCGGGTGTCAGCTTTGCCGTAAAGCTGCGCAGTGTGAAGAGCGGCGAGCGGACTTTGTTGCCGCTGGTCTATGAACATTTGGTGGAGGGGCGGGATCAGTGTCTCTGTGTGCTGAATTGGGCGTGCGATGATCTGATGCTGAGGCCGCAATCCAATCTGCCCGACACACATCGAATGCTGAGCCATCGCTTGCCTGTTTTCGTGATGATCTGCAAGACAACGTGGAGCGCACTCTTTGGAAAAGATGATGATAAGGAAGAGAACGAGAACGTTGGCAATCTGTATGTGATTTGGCTGGTGGCACCGGACACAAGACGTCCAATTTTGTGTCAACTCGGGTTCCTCAATCGCCAACTCAAGTGCGGACTGCGTGTGCTGCGGCAAGTGCGCAACTTTGCCAAACGGTTGCACATTAATAAGTATCTGCTGGGCGTCGATCACGACTATCTTACGCTCAGTGAGCAGCAGCTGAAGCAGATGTGCTGTCGCAATGAATGCGGTTGCTTTCTTGAGGTGCTCATTCTGGGTGACATCAACTGAACTGAACTCGGAACTCAACTGAAATTCAAAGGCAACGCAAACTTTTCGCTCATATTTGAATATTTGTAAATTTATGCAAATGAAATTTGATTATAAAACAAGAAAGAAACCAAAAAAAAAAAAAAACCAAATCTAATCAGCAAGTTTTATTTGACCAAGGCAAAGGCAAAGGCAGAGGCAGCTGCTTCACTTTCCACTTGTCAGCTGGACTCTTATAATGAGCGAAAACTTTTCCGTTTAGTGGACTTCGCAGCCCCAGTCTCAGCCTCATCACACTGTTAATAAGCCGAAATCAATTTGACTTGATTTCAGTTGCGAGTTCTCGACTGATTTCAGGTCGCTTCTTATTTAGTTTTCTTTATCGCCTTTGCCACTTTTTTTTTGTTGTTTTGTTGTTGTTGTTCTTCTCCTGTGTTTTGTTTTGTCTTTTTATTTTTAGTACAAATTTTGCAAGTTTATTGCCACATTTGAGTGAGGCGCGCGCATTATTGATTTCGGTTGGCACTTTATTGCCATTTGCCTCGTTGGCCCATTTTGACCCATCTTCTGCTTCTGCCTCTTCTTCTTCATTTCTTTCGCCCCTTTCAGAAGCGGGACTTTGGTTTTTATGAGCGCAACAGACGACGACCACGGACACGGCATCGAGTTTGGAAATGTGCCATAAATTACTGTGTTTTATGTCTTAGCAGTCAGTCAGAGAGACAGACTAACAGATCCAATCTGATCAGATTTCTAAGCAAAAAATAAGTGATTTCTCAACACATTGTTTAGAATATATGTTTTATATTTGCATAATTATTGATAATTGTGGAAGTATTATAAGTTATTTGTAATCTAGGTGTAAAATGCTAAAAGTATCGCTTAATTTAAATTATAAATAAATAGGTTTTAAATGCTGTGTAAATTATTAAAAGTAATGCTTAAAATAAAGTGAAAAATAAATTTATTCCTCTGAAAAATAGCAGAACTATAAATAAATTCTCTAAGCATTTAGAATACATTTATAAATAAAATGTAAGACATAAACAACGATCAATTAAAAATAGTGTCAAATGTTAAAAGTGTTTAAATGAAATTAAAACAAATGTATATTGTTTTTCGATTAATACTAAAAAGTAACTGATCTAAAAAAATATATAAATTTAAAATTTATTGAATATTTATTTATTGTGTTGAATGGTTTCCATAACCGTAATATTTGCTTTACACTGAAAAAAAAGACCAAGTTCTAAAATCAAAAACATTCGTGTCAAAAATTATGTTCTTGAAATAAAAATACTTAAGGAACAAATTCTCAAAACTAAGAACATTTGTCTGATATATGCCAAATTTTTAAAATGAGACCATTAATTTTAGGTTTAGTTTAAAAAATTACATAATCCATCATAGTGTTTAGTGCTTTCGTTGATAGATAAGTTAGTTAAGCTGTCATAAATTATTTTTCACTGCAGTCTTAGAGAGAAGGTACTGAGCAAAATTATAATAAGATTTTTGGCCTTGAATCTATACGATTTTTTATTTGAATGATTAAATATTAAAAAAGGAAAAAAAATTATGTTAATATTGTTTAATTGATTTTATAATAAGCTTTTTAACCTTTAATCTATACGATTTTTTCTTCTTTTTGATTAGAACTAGGTTTTTATATTAAATGAAGGTGTACTTGTAGTTTCTGATATTAAGATTTTTATGTTCTTGACGCACTTTTAAAACCAAAATTCTTTGCAGCGAGACCAAATTCTTGATTTTAAAACTTATTTTTTGCCTGTGTAGTTAAATCACTTGAATGACTTGGCATTCTTTTACAATTAAAGTGATGGGCGATTGTTTTAAATCCATCATTTTTACAATCCTTTTATTGTTTTCTTTAATGGACATTAATAATTAATATTTGCAAGTGTTGTTTTTTTCCAATGTACATTATTTATAAGTATTATTTATTTACATTATTTACTTATACATATTCGAAAACGAAATGAAACTATCGCAATCTCAGTCTTAAAACACTTTACTCAACGACTCTCGCATTATTGAGGCATCAAATTCGTTTTGCAATATGCGTGAACCGGAACCGGTTGCCAACAGCAGCAGGACATTTTTATCCTTTACACAGGAGGTGCAGGAGTTGCCAGTGGCATGCCACATCTGTGTTGACAACGTTGACAGCGTTTCTCATATTCGCAACTGGAAATCCTAATATAACACGGCGACATGTTTACGATGCATTTCTATATCCGCACGGTAAACGTATTTGTTCATAGCTCTCCATCTCTCTCTCTCTCTCTCTTTCGCCCTCTGAATGTGTCCACATAGTTTTTACTACATACTTTTATGCGCCTGTCGGCATTTTCATTGAGCAGAAATCACAAAAACCCCCATCACGCTATCCACTTAAGTATATTCCCCCGATTCCCTTGGCGACCTACATTCACTCTCCATATGTATGTGTGTGTGTGTGTGTGTGTGTGTGTAGTTGTGCGTACTCCAAAATGACAACATCCCTAAGGTGGAGCAAAGCTGACACCGTCACATAAAGGCTAAATTGAACTTGAATATGCGCCGTGTGTCGAGCTGTAACTTACTTCAATCCGGATGAGGAGGATGCTCAGCTGATACTGTTCTTCAATTGTGTGAGCAGATGGAATCGACTGACAACAACAAACAACAACAACAACAGCAACACTAACACATGCGAATGGCCAATGGACGAAGAAGCACTCAAGTCATTTAGCGCTCGTAAAAATATTTGGTGAACCGCATACACGGCCTATTCAATTGGAAAACTCAATGGGATTCAATTGAATCGACTTGTGTATAATTACGCATGACCGGTGTGCGTGTGTGTGTGTGTGTGTGTGTGTGTGAGGGTGTGAATGAGGTTGTCGCAGCAGAATCTTAGGGAGAGCCACGTGTCTAGGTATTGGCTTGAACATGTTAATAACATGACACGTACAACTTGTTCACACACAATATCTTACTCGAAATTCGCTCTTTAACAGCTCGTTTTATTATCGCCAACAAATAAATCAAGTGACAAAAATATGTTAAGTTCAAATAAATTGTACAGACTTATCTTTTACATTAAATTTATTATACTTAAGTTGATCTATTTTTACTCAGTGGGTAAAATTAAACACATCATAAAAAAGCTAGTCTGGTGTGCTCCATTGTCAATAAAATCAAACTATGAATATATCAAATTAATATATCGATAAAATATTTAAATATACCGAAAGCTTTAATTGTTATATTCATTTTATATACCTACGTTCAAAATATTGTGATGTGTCAAATTATTGTGATACATTTTGGCAATTAAAACATCAAAATCCCGACAGATATTTTATACGTATAAAATTGTTTTTTTTTTATCGGTTTGCTTAGCATTTTTTACTTAGCAAACTTTGTTTCTGGCGTTCGGCACATAACATAATTCGATTTTCGAACATTTGCCCACAATTCTGACTATAATGTTAGAGGTTGTTTCCGGCCAGCAAATGAAGTCTTAAAAGTGTGCATATCTTTTTAGAAAATGAATGACAGACTCCAACCGGTAGCACATAGAAAGTTCACTGCTCGAAAAAAATAATAAACATCCTCTTTTTCACACATACATATTATTTCCAAACGACAAGCAGATGACTTTTTCACTTGTCTCTCCTTTATTGACTCTTACTAGCAACTGATTCCATTTAACTAATAGTAATTGCTTATTCTTTCACGTCATAATTCGGAATTCGCATAGCACAGATTTTGCTATCTCTCTCACTCTCTCTTCTTCTGAAAGTAGCAACGAAAGGAAGAGTTCAGATAGTTTCCACAAAAAACGAATTCAGAATTCGTAACATCTACTCTAACACTTTAATACGTGTGCAAGTGAATGCGCTATAGTTGAATATCATCGCAAGCATTCGCTGATCGTCTCTATCGCTCAGACGCACTCATGTGTTAGTTAGAGTAGATGTTCCGATACGTTAATGCGTACGCATTTCTTGAAAGGCAGTTTTCTTTACTATTCTATGGGAGAGACAGCGAGAAGGGGAAAGCAAAGTAATTACGATAAAAATATGCCTTTTAAATGCACTTGTTGATAACCTTCAACTTTACACATGACAAATGTGATCATAGTTTTGATAGATTGAAAATGTTTTACGGCATTTCTATACAGCAACAAGAATTGATTAGAGCACATACTATTTGCATGCGTATTTATGGAGTAACGATTAAGCCTAGGCAACTGTTGTTGCTTAGCTCGACGCATTGAAAGAGGAAATAAAAGAAAGCGCAAAATTGTTCTTTTATTTTGCTTTGTCCATGCCATAAGCAGCAAAATTGCCTTTGCTTTTGCAATGAGAAGAATTTATTCCATGTTTTCGTTATGTACAAACACAGACTATAGCTCTTCGAAGAGATAAAATCGTGGAAGGTATTTAAGAAATACTTTTGGATGGCAAATAACACGCCTGCTGCAATCAGGTCTTTGGTGCTTTGGCTGACAATCTAGTATATTTATGTCTGTGGTATATATTTAAAATGAACTTAAATTTACCGATAGTTGTAATTGATATATCAATGAAGTATATACGAAATATAGCTTTTGGTATAGTTTATTCTTTTTTCGATATGTTATTAAGTATATCTTAAGAGTAATATCGCACTAGTTTTTAATTTATCTGTATGATATATTAAATTTATTGTGATCATTATTTTCGTGTGGTGTTTTGTGGCGTACTTCAAAATTCCTCTTAAAAGCTGCTCCTCTAAAACTTGCTATTGTATGTGATGATTGCATGCAAGTTATAGTAATATATTTCGAGGTAATATGAACGTCACGAAAGGATGTTGCAGTTAATGCAGAGCGACGATCATTGAAACGCGCATAGTTCAAGGTACATTTAATTTGAAGCTCGCGGCGCTTGTTATAACTTTACTTTCTATAAGCATGATAGATAGCGAGCATATAAGGCAAACACACACACACACACACACACACACACGAGACTGGGAAACTGAGCCTGTTGTAGCACATGGGGCAAGGCGGCAGCTCCCTCTTTCTCTCTTATCCCTCGATGTCGGTTGAGCGGTGTCCCGCGGCCGAGTCCCATAGCTGTCAACATGCGGCTGCTTGCTGTGCATGTCTTTGTGGTTTTTCTGGCGCTTAACTGTAACAACAGAACTTAACACCTTTTGATCGGCAGGCGAAGGTGTGCGGCGATGGTGTGTGTGCGAGTGTGTGTGTGTGTGTGTGTGTAGTTATGGCACAGAATAAATTCCTGTAAGCTTACTTGAGAGCGTATAACACTCACACACACTTAGAGAGAGAGGCTGAGAGGCACACATACTTGAGGAGCGAGAAGCTCGTTATTCATAAACTTAATGCCAAAGAGAGCATAATTTTCATTTTGCCTCGTTTGGTTTGCTTTACTTTCCCTTTGGCAGTACCGTTGGGCGTGGCACCACACACACACACACACACACACACACACATACGCGGAAAGGCGTCTCAGATACCATATACTATATGTGCTACTAATGTATGTATGCGTGTGTGTGTGTGTGTGTGTGCTCACACCAAAGTACATACAACAAATAAAAGCCAAACATTGAAGCAGCAGCAGCAACAGCGACAACAGAGGCAAAGGAGACCAATAAACTTGTACTTGTGTAGCAGCCATAAGTGCGAATTATATAAACATATACATCAGTAAACAAACACACACACATTAACTCACACACACACACACACACACACACTTGCAGACTTGCACAGAGTTAACAGCTGGCTGCTGGCAGCTGTTGCTGCGCCTTATCAGCGCTTAGATCGACAACGTGCTACATGCAACGCGCCACGCGGCGTATGAGCAATAAGTATAGGAAACACACGACATCAACGACATACTGTAAGCGCCAATGGACAACATATGTCCAATAAGTATGCCGCATTTGGCCCAACATAACATGAACAAGGCAGATTCTGAAAGCGATCCCAATCTGAAACAGTGAAACTGAAAGCTAAAGCTTATTTGATCAATTCATCTTGTTTTAAGAATAGAAAATCTTAAGTCTAGAAGTTTTTCTTATATAATAACATCAACGATTTTTATAATAATTACCGTAGTTATTATTGTATATACCAATATTCACAATATTTTAGCTTTCAAATTATGGTTGTTATTTGTTCGATTTGCGGGGGCGGAAATGGGCGGGGCAAAAATTTGAATCAAACTTGATCTGCGTGCAAACATAACATATGCTGTCGAAAATTATAGCTCTATCTCTTATAGTCTCTGAGATCTAGGTGTTCATACGGACAGACGGACAGACGAACAGACAGACAGACAGACAGACGGACAGGCGGACATGGCTAGATCATCTCGGCAGATAATACTGATTACGAATATATATACTTTATGGGGTCGGAAATGCTTCCATCTACCGGTTATATAACGGTTATCGACAAAATCTTAAATCAAGCTTTTCAATCTGCTTTTCTGTCTGGATATTTCTCTCTTTGTGTGAAGCGTCCCATAAAGTATATCTTTAATACAGATTATCACCCATAGTTTATATGGATTAAGCATCGACAGTTAGTTTAACAAGTTTTGCTGTCTTCAAAATAAGCATATTTTGAAACATGCCCTCAAGTAGAGGGCAGTAAAATAAATCTAGTTTCGTTTTATTTAAAGTGGAAACCGTATGTCTTTTGCCTAAAACGTTTCATTTTACCGTCAGCCTCGAAATGGGGCAATAACTGTGAAATATTAATGGGCAACATTTACGAGTGCCAGCGACTTGATGGCAATCAAAATTCGCGTTTGCTTGAAACACGCTCGGATTTTAGAGCCTGATTTCAGTCGGAGTTAGAGTTGGAGTTTAGCTGGAAGAGTCGATTATTGCAGAGGAAATTTTGCGAATTGCGAAATAGCAACTAAGCGCTGTTGCGAGCAATTGCTGCGATATCGCCGGAGGCGCCACTAGACGCGTCGCATCGCATCGCATAGCATTCGCATTCGCATCATTCGGCATTTGGCATTCGCTTCATTCGAACGTTCGCTTCATTCGCAATTCAATTATGCATTCCGTCAGCGTGTCGGGCATACCTCCAAGTCCCTGCCAGCTCCAGCTCCAGCTCCTGAGCTCCTGAACTGCTACCCTTTCTTTTGCCCTCTAGCAATGCAACTAAAAATAAGAAAGGAGAGAGCGGAAAAAACATGTAAAAAAACTACAGTCGAACGCGCTCGACTGTGAGATACCTGTAATTTTTTTTAATAAAAGCAAAACAGTGCGGTATTATTCTTAAAATATACTAAACTATTAAACAACAAAAACACTCAAATTAGTATTTGGTTGAAGTACTACATTAAAAATATACCAAAGAGTAATAAATATTGATTGTCAGGGCGAAATGATCCTCAAAATATACCAAAAAATACTAAACTAAGGCAATGTTTTTTTATTTTATTAAAAACTACATTAAAAATAAACCACAAAGTGCAAAATATACCAAGCTAATATACCAAAAATAGTAAAAATATAACAAATGCTATATTTGCAAATGCAAGTACTACATTTAAAATATACCATTGCCATACCAAATATACCAAACTGATCAATTACAAAAATACTAAAAATAAACCAAGGTTTATATTTGGTATTTTGTTAAAGTAATATATTCAATATTTACAATATAGTACAAACTTATGCACTTCAAATATACCAATGGTTGTTTTTGGTATTTTTTCAAGTAATGACCAAGCTCATATACCGCAAAATACGAAATATATACCAATGGCTGTATTTGGTATCTTCTTAATTCATTCAAATGGAGTGCAATATATACCAAATTGTCAGTCAAAGCAACTAATAACCGTTGTAAGAAAGCGTTTTGAGTTGAGACTCTACCCTCAAAATTACGCTGCTTTACTGATTTTTATTGATTTTCGAGGGCGTAAGTGGGCGCGGCAAAAACTTGAAACAAACTAGTGCTATCGAAAGAAAATATATTGCTATCTCTTATAGTCTCTGAGATCTAGGTGTTCATAAAGACAGACGGACATACAAGAATAAAGACACTTTCTGGAATTGGAGATGACTCCTGCCTGCCTGTTACGTACATTTCACGCCGACACAAATGTATGATACCCTTCTAGCCTTTGGGTAGCGGGTATATAAAAAATATTTTCTGTTACATTCCGCATTCAAGTCATTAATACGCCATCAACAACAGCAGCAGCGAGAGCAGCGAGCGAGAAAGGAAGTGACCAGCTTGCTAGCTAGCTAGCAGAGAGGAAGATGGGGATGTCAGGTTAGGTTAGGTTAGGTTAGGTTACTCCGTCCTGTTGCCCTGTTGTTTCGTGTTGTCTGCCGGATACGCACGGACGGACACTTGGAATGCAGTTGTCGGTTGTTCGGTGCTGATGTTGCCTCAAGGGCTGTGTCGTTGTTGCTGAAATGTTGCACGCACGGCTGCGCGCCTGAGTGAAATAAGATGAAATGCTAATGATGGCAAAACATTCAAATACCGTTACGTTACACACACACACACACACACAGACACAAACATGTGTTCATTAGCCAGTGTTGGAAAACATGTGCTTCAATTCGCTAAAATTGGAAGTGGAAATTGAAGAGAGCGAAGTGCATTGCATTTAATCATAGTTAAGTACTCTGGCAACTAGTGCACAAACACATTTGGTTCACTTGATTCGCATAATCGTTAATTCCCTGGATAAGATAAAAAAATGATGTAAATCGAAATGGAAATCGTAAATCGGTTTTGTTTTTTTTATTTTTCTTGATTCTTGTTGCTTGTTTATTGTCGATCTTATTTTAATTGCATAAATTAATGCATTCTACGAAATTCACAAACAATTAAATTCGAAACCGATTGAAGTGCTCCTTTTATCTGTCTCTGGCCTTTCGACTCCTGGCAAAAATCACAACAGCTCAAGATTGAAGGACTATGCAAATATTCAGACACCCCTCCTTTTCTTCCTCCACCCATTTCCCGTTCACGTTCCACGTACTTCATTGTTGCCTTCTGTCAATCGGCTTTCGTTCTTACTTGAATTGAAAATTGAATTTCCTACGCCAATAAATGCACACAAGAATCTTTTGCCATAGAGAGCAACTGAATGTGGAGTGGGGAGAGCGGGCGAAGCGGGGTGGAGGAAGCGAAAATCAATCAAACAAAACGGACTGACACTTAGACAGACGATTAGGAAACAGGCAAAGCACACCAGCCAGCAACTTGATATGCAAGTCAGCCAGAAGAGCAACCTCTTCCCTTCCTTTTTCTCTCACATTTTGCTTATACGACTCCACCTCCATCTCCACCACCAACTTGAGGACTTCTCTCTCAATGGGAGACAGACAGGCTGGAAACAAGCAGCAGATGCTAGATGCTAGATACAAGACATAAGATACATCAGATTCGAGCAGAGCAAAAGGATTCTGTCATTGTTTCGGTCAAACGCACAACAACAGAGCGTTAAATTCAAGTGTTGCAAAGCGACACAGCAAGAGAGAGAGAGAGAGACGTAAAGAAAGAAAGAAAGAGAAAGCATAAAAATAAGTGTCTTTTAGTCTTGACACCTCCATCTTGCCTCTTCCCATCGCTCGCTTCATAACTCAGCTCTGCCAACTATTTATAAGCGATTGCCCGGCGACTTTGTCTCAACTTAATCCATAGCAGATTTTCTGATTTATTATTATGATAAGGAGACATCGTTTCTTAACACCAAAATGTTGCCCACTTTACAATTTCGTGGGCTGCTAAAAATACAAGTTTATTCGACGCTTTTATTATTTATACACTCAGCGAAACAAATCGAGATTGACAAAGTAGATTGCTAATCTTGGTTTGAAAACTTTTCGATCTGAATGCAAGATTTTTATACATATATTTGAAATTTAAGATTAAGATAAGCTTGTATTACGATTAAAATCTTGGATCAAGAATGTTTTATTCTATACGGAGATAACAAAATTACTTTCTAAAATCTAGAGAGAAATCTTCATTTGAAAACTTTTCTATTTCAATGAAAAAAAAACTTGAGCTAAGAATTTTGGATTGAAAAATTCGATATTCGATAGCTATTAATCACTGAATATATTTATAAAGATGACAAATAGAATAAAACAAAAACAAACCTAAATCCGCAAAGTAAATTGGCAATCTTGCTTTGAGAACTTTTTGATCTTACAGCTAGATTTTGATGCTAAATTTGCATTTTACTGTAAAAAAGCTTATTTTAAGTTTAAAATTTTTATTCAAAAATGCTTTATTCTGTACCAAGAGCAAATTACTTTCTAAAATCTTGTAATTCCCTTCTTCTAAGTTTAGGATCTATTTCCTATACTATATCGCAGTCAATGATATCAATATACCAAATATAGCCTTTTGGATTTTTGCGAACTTTTATTAATTTGGTATGTTTTAAAATTAATATCGCATTGTTTTGCTTTTATTCAAAATGGGTAACGGGTATATCAAAGTCGAGCACAATCGAGTGTAGCTTTCTTGTTTCTGAGCCAGAGCTCTTTAATTAAATATTGAGTAAAGAAATATGTGTTCACATGAGTGAGTAAATTTCACTTTCACTCATCGCCAAGTAGTTCATTATCATCCATGCAGTTGTGCTACTTTCTATTTAACATAGCCTTTGAATTTAAGTCGTATTCATTAGAACTATGGCTAAGAGAAAGAGTTTTCTCCAAGACACAAAAAGATAAAAGGGGAGCAAAAGAATGTGAATGCATGAGAGGGAAGCGAACTAATTAAAGATCTATTTATAAGAAATTGCAAAATTATTGTTGGCTCCCATGCTGGGGGAGTCGAGATTGAGCTCTGAGTGAGGCTGAACTCAACTGAATGAGTTGGCACTTATAGTTGAGTATTAGGTTTCCTACCTGAAGTCGGAGCTAAAGTTCTATTTGAGTAGTTCATTGGGTGGGTTGAAAAAGAAGAAGAAGTGGCAGAATACGTAAAAGAAGAAGAAGAAGAAGAGTCAAGTCGGGTAGTTCTTGGGCAACTTCATTGCCAGCAAAACTGAAGTAGCAGCAGCAGCAGCAGCTGCTGAAGCTGAAGCTGGAGCCTGGCAATTGTTTAACTCAATGTTTTCAGCAGCTTGGCAGCTTTATTTTAAATAAATAAGGCCAACGGGCTGCATGTGTGTGAGTGTATGTATCTGTGTGTGTGTGTGTGTGTATACGAGAGTGTGCCTCAAGTTACAAATAAAACGCAACCGAAATGAGCTTAAGAGCTTATGGAGCGCTAAACAAACAACGCAGTACACAAAGCCGCGACGACGACGACGATGAAGCTGCTGGCAAAAATAACGGGTCGTGTAAGGGGGGATGGGGGAGGAGGAGGTGGAAAAGGGGAGGCTGAAGTTGAGTCAGAGGCAGCGACGGACAAAAGACGAGACTCCCAACGTCATCGTCATCGTCATCGTCGACTGGCTTACAGCTGACTGGCTTTGGGTCGCTACTTGGTCGTGCTCGAGTCCTGGTTACTGTAACTGTTACTGTAGCTGAAGCTGAGCGCTCAAGCCGAAGCTGCTGCTGCTGCTGAAACTGCTGTTGAAGACATCGCTGGATTTTTCTATGTCGTCGCTTTGCCAAGTTTTATTTCTTTTGGCCAAGATTTGGCGGTTGCGTTACCGAGACGCCTGATGGGCGATGCCCTGCTTCTTTTATGAGTAAGTCAAATATGAAAGTAACTTCTGCCTTTCTGCCTGCCTGCCTGCCTGGCTCCCTGGTTGACTGCTTGACTGACTAACACACACTCACACTTACGCACATGCACATGCGACCACGCCCACCACGCATGCCACAAGGGGGGGTGGTCGGGGTGGAGCATTCAATTTGATTTATTGCCACTTAAAAGGCAACATTCAGTTTTCGAAATAAATAACACGTTTACACATCCAAATGAAGCTTCAGTTCCGTTGTTGAGAATAACTCACACCATCTCATCTCCATCCGCATCCACATCCACAAAGCAAACCTTTCTCCTCCTTCTCCTCTTTTCCTCCCCCCTGTTCGACCTCTGGCCCCTCTGGCAATCATCTCTGCTCCGGCAATGGCGACGAAATTGTTAATAAGAACGCATTTATTATGTCAACACCCACACATGACTTTCTCCACATTTTGTTATTTGCTTCGACTCTCCGTGTGTGTGTGTGTGTGTGTGTGTGTGTGTGCTTGGGTGTGTGTGTGGCAGAAACGCAGCGCCCTCTGCCCACATAATTAATCGACTTGCGCTGCTGCTGCTTGCGACGCAGTCTCAGCGTCTCGTCTCAGTTTCAGTTTCAGTTTTTTGCAGCTTCGCAAATGAAGCATGAAGCGGTCTAAACCTGAGGCTCAAAGCCAACTGAGTTGCGCGCTTGGCTTAGTTGCTCTAATCGAGTGTAGCCGACAATCGATTGGCACTATAACAATCGATTGCACAGCCAAGTGCTACTGGCACTCGATTAATCGACTGACTCACTGAGATAAGCGACTTTATTATGCTAAACTCTTGAATTACTCTAAGCGATTTTTAAATATTTTCAGGAGTTCTGTTAACTTGAGTTCATCAAGTACAACTTTAAGCAAACTTAAATTTGATATATTAGATTTTATACTTGTTTTTCTGTATTTTTTTGTAAATATAGTCGTATATATATTTAATTAGATATATTAGATTTAAAACTTATTTTTCTGTATTCTTTTGTAAATATAGTATTGGTTTGTATATTTATTAAAGTATCTCTAATTAAAGTTTTAATCAGGAGCTATAATATTCATTTATATAGTATTAAAGTTTTATAGTATTATAGTATTTTAGTATTATTAGTATTTTAGTATTATAGTAATTTAAGCAAATAACGTAGTACTATTATAAATTTTTTATCGATCATGTTTTTCAAAAGTAGTCTTACATTAATGATATCAGTTCATCTTTCATCTTTTTTATTTAGAACAACATTCATTATTTCGCTTAGCAACTTCTTTCACTTAACTATCACAATGTAGCATGTTTTGTGAGACCTAATCAAAACTAACATACTCTTTATCTTATTTTAAGTATTGTAGCAACTTTTGTTATTCTTATAACGGTCACTAGCAAAGACTAGTGTAATTTAGCAACACCTTACGTTATACTTTTGAGGATCACTAGCAACGACTCCACGTTCGTTGGCGATTGCAAGCGAGTGCGCTATAGACGACGTCCAGAAATTCTTTCGCTGCTCTTGTCTTTCATACAGATGCATTCACATATTGAAGTTGATGTTGAGTCAGTGCAAGAGAGTGCGAAAAAGCCGATTGCTAAAGGAAACCTTCGATGATCGTGTCAATCATACAGGCACTTTTCTATTTTAAAATAGATGTCTGCATTGATTAATCACTTTTCTTAAGATGTTACCTAATTTTGAAATTATTTATAGGATCTAATCATTTTTTATTTACTCGCTGCGTTCTTTGTCCGATCATATCTACAGTATATGTTTTATGTATATAGAATTTATAAAAATTTCTGAAGTTAATTTTGAAAATAGTTGCCTTGGTTGACAATATGGTATATTTTGAAGAAATAGTATATTGAGTATATAGTCTGGTATTTTTGGGTATATTTTTTAAACAATTCGCCTTTTTCGAAAATGGCTAGATTTATTACTTGATGGAATAAAGTAATATTATTATATTTATCTTCCTTGTGATTAACTTATCCATTATCTTTAAACGTAATTATATTGATATGCCAAGTACAGTCTTTGATATAATTCAGTATTTTTAAATTAAATCAAGTCAAACATTTGTTTTTTTTTTTTTTTTGGTCTTACTTTTGTTCAAACGTTGTATTTTTGTTATATATTTACTATTATCTTGATTTGTTTGCTGGAGTATTAAAGTATTTTACGTTGTATTTTTGAAGAAGTTCTGCAATACAATAATTCTTACATTAATTAATTTTGTTACTATGTATTTGAGTATATTTAGTATTTTAGTATATTTGATTGCTGAATGTTCAGCGCATTAAATAACCGTAGGAGCATAGATCAAACGCAAACGAATCATTCACATTGGTTCCTCATTTCGCAATAAGGAAGTATGAGATATGTTGGTCTGAAAGGGTGTTGCAAACGACGAGTGCGTGTGTGTGTGTGTGTGTGCACATAATTTTTCTCGCATTTTAAAAACGCATTAAATGCAATGGCGTCAGGACATGAGAAACGCGCCAGCGAACACGAACACGAACTCGAACTCGAACACGAATACGAACCCAAGCAACGGGCAACGGGGGAAGAGGAACACGGCAAATGGCAGCTTCATGGCACGCTTGATTTCATTCACACAACCAGAGGCGAAATAGAGCAAGAGGGCAAGGGAGAGGATGAGTGAGAGGGAGGCTAAAACAGCCACAACATAAGCGTCTGCGTGTGTGAGAAGGAGGCGTGGCTGTGGGGGAGTTGCGGGACACTGGCGCAAAATTTATGGTCGCTGACCATTTTTAAATAGCCACACGCGCACCTGGGCACACCTGCGCATAATGTGGTCGTTCCATATAAAATTTCATTCATGATAAATGCGCTCGCAAGAAATAACAACAAGCAAAATAGCAATACACCCACCGGCACACACACACACACACACACACATACACACCACAGCCGCACATTCAAATTCTTTGGGCAGCAAATTTTAATTAAAAAACATAAACTTCATTGCCGCCGCAGTTGGCACAGATTTGTTGCGTAACCGACTTAATATTGTTGTTGTTGTTGTTGTCGCTATGATTTACTTGCAACACACACACACACAAATGAACAATTGTTTAGTGCAGCCAAAAATATTTGCAGTATGTAGGCTGGAATTCTATTTGATATCCGCATAAAATGTTCATTAAATTAGTCATTGAACACGAGCTAATTTGCAGCATTCGCAGTTATTGTTGACGCTGCATGTTGCCAACTTGGTCAGCAGTAGTACACCACCAACAACAACAACAATAACAACTAAACAAAAAAAAAACAAGAATAGAAAATAGAAATGTACAAATTCCGATGATGGACGACTGACAAATATGCTGTATACGCCACGTTGTCCCAATAATCTCTGTCCATTGTGATCGATCGAAATTTAATCAAATTATGAGAAGAGACCCACAAAAAAAAAATCGAGTTTGAAAAGTAGATTGCGAAAATTTGTATTAGAGAATTTTTCAATATAAAATGTCTTTTATCAATAATTTTAGTTTTGAAAAAATCTCAAGACAAAGTTTCGTTTTTAAATCATCATTTTAAGCATCTTCTTTTAAGTTTGAAAAGCTCTCATAATTAATAAATTTGTATTTGCTTCTTAAAACACGAATTTAGAATCTTAAGTGTACTCATATTGTATTTAATTTTGTTTTAAAGTTAGAACCACAAAATTAGAATTTGAGAAGACTTTTGTTCTTGATTTTATTCTTAATGTTAACTCGCTTTTTTTATGTGTAACAACATTATTTTGACCACATCAAATGGCGACCCTCTTTCGTTCGCTTGCTGCTCTTAGGGTATAAGAATAAATTAAAATTTTATGGAGCTATGTGTTTTTATTGGGCCATTGTGGTAAAATTAATGCGCCAATTAAATAATAACTATGCGAGCAGAGCTGCAAATTAAATATGCATACGCAAACGCATTCACAGCCAAACACTTATTAACAAAGCACCGAAAAAAAAAATGAAATAAAAATTAATATTAAAAAAACGAACGGAAAAAACAACTAACAATTAGCAATTAGTTTGTTTTGTTAATTGAATGTTAACGTTGAGTAATATATTTAGCGAAATTATAACCAACCAATTAGGCCTACAATTTATAGTTTTAAGTTGTGTAAAAATTATTGTTAAGTTGTATATTACACATTGTTTTTACAGCACCAAAAATATTCGGTTTTTCTCAATATGTATTTCAACATATTTGAAATGTCAGATTTGCGCCATGTGTAAGAGCATTACAAAATAATCAACATATTTTCACTTGCGTGAGAATGTGAAACTATCGGACA
The DNA here is from genome assembly GCA_035046325.1 of Drosophila niveifrons. Taxonomy (NCBI): domain Eukaryota; kingdom Metazoa; phylum Arthropoda; class Insecta; order Diptera; family Drosophilidae; genus Drosophila; species Drosophila niveifrons. The sequence continues at coordinate 10,845,135 of JAWNOC010000063.1, read as the reverse complement.
ACATTTATTATTCTTTTTTATTCTCTTTCATTATTTTTTATTCTTCTTTATTCTATTTATTCTTTATTATTAATTCCTTTTCGTTCTTATTCGTTCTTTTTTATTCTTATTCACCTTTTTTTTTCCAACTTTATTTATACTTCATTTATACTTCAATCTTCGTCTTTCATACTTCATTCTTCTTCATTTTACTTCATTCATCTCCATTCTGTTTAATTCTTTTCCAATATTTTTTATACTTCTCTTATTCTTCTCAATTCATCTTTATTCTCCTTTATTCTTTTATTTTTCTCTTCATTCTTCTTGATACATCTTAACTTTTCTTCATTCTTCTTAATTAGTCTTCATTCTTCTCCATTCCGCTTCATTCTGACTCAATCTTCTTTCTTCTCAATTTCATTCCGATATTTATTCTTTTATGTTCCTCTTCATTCTTCTTTACAATTTTTTATTTTTTTTTCATTCTTCTTCATTCTTCGTCATTCTTCTTTACAATTCTTAATTTTTCTTGAGTTTTCTTCATTCGTCTTAAATTTTTTTGATGAGCTTGATCGCTTTTTAAACGGGCTAACTTTAAAGGGAAATATTTACACCTTTAGAGTAAGAGCAACTTGTATTCGAAATAATCCAAAATGCAATTATTATACACACACTTACTCGTTAGCAATTACGCTGACAATTAATAAGACAAAATATTGTTGGCATTCAGAATTTGGTTCAAAGTTGCGAGCATTATTATCGGGTTTGCCGCAAGGTCTTCACCACGACTCATTAAAATGCATCGCGTCCCACGGAAAACCAAATCAAATTTTCATTTTCGTTTGCCAACGTGTTACAGTTACTGCATTCAGTTTCAGTTTTTTCCCCAGTATCGCTTGCAGGCAAATGCGCAGTCAAACCTACATATTAATAACATTTATAATACGATTGTATACCCAGCTTTGAATAAAAAAAAAAAATGAAAAAAATGAAAAATAATAATAATAATAATAATAATAATAATTATTAATAATAATAATAATTGATGCTCATTTTTTTTCTACTTCTGTAGAATCTTTATAATTATAGGATATCTCTTAGTCTAAACCTTGCGGCAAAGGGAACTCACACTTATTTAACCTTTTTTGTAACCTGTCTTTTTTTCAGAGTTTTTAATTACACATTTCGCACACGGCGGCAAATTGATTGACTGTGATTGGATATATCCCAAGGGTAGCACTCGCATTTGCTTTGTTACACATTTCCTGGCACAAAAAACGATTTATATATATGTATATATGTATATATATAGAATATATTGAAGCAACAACAAACATTCATAGCTTCGTAATAAGAGGAAAATAATAGAATTATGAACAAATTGGCTTAACGGCGTGTTAAAGAAGCTCGCGTTAAATGCTTTTCATTCAAAGTTGACGTTTAGAGGAATGAAAAAATGTGTAAATGAATGAAAAAATGTGTAAAATATATGATTTACTCGGAGGGTTATGCCTCGCGTTTATTTCAGATTAAAATCCTTTTTGACTTTACTCATTCAATAGTTCAATGCGTAGCTAGCAAACTTACATAAACTGCAAGTTTTTGTTGCAGTTATAACGACACATGAATGCGAGCATTAACTGAAAACCAATTAAAATTAATTAAAAAAAATGACAAAAATAAATGCAAGTGAAATGCAAACGTTGAGCATCCTCGGGGATAAAGTAAAATGCGAGTATACATATCTTATCTTTTTCTATTTTCCGCTTTTTTGCGATTGTTTTTTCCCCTGTTTTTCTCGGTTTTTTTTTGCGGGTAAACGGAATGGTGAACTGGTGTTTGATGGGCTTGGGGTCAACGCTGTTCAACATTTGCTCAACAAGAACTAAGGAAGTTCAAGGAGCGGGAGGAATAGAAGGGAAAAAGGATTGAATGTATGTATTCGGGTGTTTATGTACTGGAACCGAAACTCGAACTGCTTTTACTGTGAGTGTGTTTTTGGTTCTGTTTTTATTCCTCGCTTTCGGTGTTATTTCTTTTGATTTTTTCATGTTATTTGTTTGTTTGCTCAATTCGACGCGATTCCCAGCTGGCTCTTGTTTACCTTGTGCTTTATTAAATCAAATAAACGAACCTTGTGGGCGCTTCTCTACTCTACGCTTCTCTTCTCCGTGCTTGACTGCGCTTCAATTGATGCCTGGCTGCTGTCTAAGTCCTTGCTGTCTGCTGCCTGCTGCCCGCTGTTAAGTTTATTGCCCATTTTGCATGACTGAGACTGAGATACTCTCATAGAAGAGATACGGCTGCGTAATTACAATTCAGAGACTTAACTTGAGATGTTCTTGCGCAACGTGCAGCTGCAGCATTTAGTGTCTGCGGCTTATGTTTCAAGTCATTCTCCTTGACAACGGGGCGTATACGTAACCCGTAACCGGTAACATGCATAATCATAAGTTGAGAGCCAGATTCAGATGCAAAGTTGATTTCATTCTTTTCTCATCTTTGCACATGACTAGTAATCAGATCAGCTCGATTTCAGCTCAGCGTCAAATTGGAATTTATGAAAGCTTTCAAATTGCATATTTGATATGTTGACAGCTCACTCTCCCTCTCCCTCTATCTCTCTCTCTCTCACACAGCATCTCATCTCCAATTCTGATAATTCGATATGTGTATTGTCTAACAAAATGCCAAAGTGCAAAGTGCAAAGTGTGTGTTTGTGTTGTCTGTTTTCAACTGGACAAAAACAAATGATTTCTTGAGCTTAGGCGCCCCCAGGCCATGTGTGTGTATAACTATCCATGTATGCATGTGTGTGTGTGTGTGTGTGTGTGTGTTGTCACTCTCACCTCGTTCACACTTTGTACAATTAATGTGGTCAACAGCTGCTGTAATTACTTGCATGCTCTCACCAGGTGAGGCGACCGAACACTTTGCTCCACTGAGCTGAAAAATTATGAACACGAGGGAGGCACCTCTTTCCTCCCCCCTCCCCTACCCACACTCTCATTCCAACTTTGACCTCTGCTTAGGTATTGTGTCTGTGTGTGTGCTAATGACGAGCTGTTGATTTGTGATGTTCATTATTTGAGAGGACGTTGCTTCAGGCAGCCTCAGCCTCAGCTTCAGCTTCATAACTCAGAACTCAGAACTTTTGTTCGACAAAGCTTTATTGTGGAATGCGTTTTCGGTGGTTCGGCGGTTCGGCGGTTTGTCGGCATGGCCACTCAGTTGATGAACTCTGCAAAACTAATTAAAACACGTGGAAAACACATGTAAAATGGCACTCGGCCAACACACAGCCAACGTTACCAACTCCAACGCCCACCACAGCCGAATGCACATGAATAATTTAGGGTCTCACATGGAGCTGGAGACAGAAACGATGAAGACGACGTGACGATGCTGATGCTGATGCTGTTGCTGAAGCTGATGCTACCAACAGAAGGTGGAGAGCGAGACAGCAGCAGAGGGGGAAAAGAGTGAGGGAGTGAGCGTCCAATGACCTCGCTAGAGCTTCCTGTGCTCGAGCGAGCTTTGGGACTTGGGACTTGAGTGGGCTCATTTTCACGTTATTTAAATTATTAGTTATTTCTGCTCGAAAACTTAATATGCGCCGAAACATAAATAACTTGTTAAAAGGCTGCCCACTCAGCCATGCTCAGCTACACTCAGCGAAAAAATAACCAACTGCCCTCAACTAAATAATAATTTGCATTTAATCATTGTTGAAATATGCCTATTCAACAATTAAAAGCATGATTTCATTTTATATATTGTCGGATATGCATCTGACAACCATTCTAGTGTTCGTCTGGGCACACTGTCGATAAGTATTACTAGTTTGGTACAATTCTTTTTGAATTTGGAGTCACATTTAACATCTGACTTCGACACAACTGGCAACTAAATGCATTTACTATATGTAACCATAACACATCAATAAAAACTCTGAACTTGGCAAATTACATTGTATTTACTTTAATTTATTTTTGTATAATTTGGTCACACTTCAGTGATGTATCTCTTCCTCTATCTCTCTCTCTCTCTCCCTCTTTCTTTCTCTCTGTAGTTGTCTCACACTCTCTCTCTCTCTCTCTCTCTCTCTTTTGCGTTAGATCTCAGGCGAGTGTTAAAAAAAATATATAAATAAGATCAATATATATAAAGAATACAACATATTTCTAACTTTTGTTTGAGCTATTTTTACTTATTTAAAAAGTTATTTTTTAAATTGTGCAACTTGGTCACACTGAAGTGATGTCTTTCTCTCTCTCTCCCTCTCTCTTTGTCTCTATTGTGTTTGATCTCTGATGAGAGTACAAAATCACAAAAAAAAAAATAATATTGAAATTTATAAAGAATCCTAGAAAAGAATAACACTTGTAAGTGATATTTTCTATAAATATATCATAAATTTGTTAAAAGTGTAAACTACACTTGTACTCCTTTGTCTAGCTTGATATGTTATATTAATAATTAAAAGTAATAAATTTGATATTTAATAATTTTACAAGTGAAATTTCCAATAAACATTTTATGAATTAGTTTAAAGCCTAAACTACATTAATGCACCTTTAAGCTGCCTTATTAAAATATTTTAACAATCAAAAGTACCCTTTAATTTTATAAATAAGTAGCCTTGTTCAAGTTGGTCACACTGACGTGATGTCTCTCTCGCCATCTCTCGCTCTCTCTCTCTCTCTCTCTCTCGTTCACTTTATTTCTCTCTTGCATTTGAAGAATGAATAATATTGAAATATATAAAAAATACAACTTTTTTTAATATTCACACACTACATTTTAACACCTTTATCTAGCTTTATTATTTTCTATGATTTTAGTTTTCTGTTCAATGTTCAATGGACTAGTTTTGCTGAGTGCAGCATTTCTGGCTTTGTGATTCATCGCAAATACTTAAAATTTTGCGCTTTGCTATTTGGAACTGCGAAAGCTCATAACTCAGCTCTGTTATTTTTTGTTTTGTTTCGTTTCGTTTTGTTTTGTGGGAAATTGTAAAATGGATTTTCCATCATTTTTGCTGCTGCTGCTGTTGTTGCTGTTGATGCTGTTGTTGTTGCGTCTTTTGCTGGCAGCTTGATGAGCTTGTTAGTGGTGGCAGCAACTGGACAAAAGCAGCCCGCTGTGACACTCGCCGGATGTTCAAAGTGCAAACGGATGTCGCTCATATTACGTCACACACGAGAGATTTGGAAATGTGCTTCCGCTTTGGACATCACTTCCGCTCTCAGCCCCGAGCACAACGTATGCAACTGTCTCTGACTTAGTTTTGTTCGCTCTCTCTCTCTCTCTCTTTCTGTCTCTGTATCTCTCTTTCTATGGTCTGTGATGGAGCAATTAAGCTAATGCCACCGCTGTCTGCAATTCTCGCATCGCGAAAACCCAAATTTCAAATGTCAACAAATAAAATTAAAAATAACTTAAATAAAAGATACACAACTGCCATATGCTAGGAGTCTGGTTTGTTGGCAGGTCGTTGCCAGCTCTCTTCGATCCCAGTTGGTAGAGCAAAAGCCACGCGACAGCTTCGACAAATGCGAGTGCAAGGACTCAGGACTCAGGACTCAGGACATCGACAGCGACAGCGAAAAACCAAAACCAACCAACTAACAAAACCGGCCAACAAAACAATTCAAACCGGTTGAAAGCCATGGCTCTTATTGTAACCAACCAACAGAGAGAGAGAGAGCGAGAAAGAGTGTGTGAGAGAAAGAGAGAGACTGTCTTTCCCCACACGCATTGAAAACGCTTTTAATCTGCCCGCAATGAACTTTCAATGCACGCTTCCATTCCAATTCCCATTCCGATTCGCATTCCCTCTTCCTTTTACCATCACCATTTTGATTCAATTCACATATTTAATGCACTTCCATTATTCGACATTCTATTTTGGCATTCATATTCTATGCAATCTGATGCGAGTGAACCTCCTGACATTGCTCAATTTAATCATCTAGAAATGATTATTATTCAATAATTCAATTAACAATTGCATTAATTTATTTAGTCTCCCATTAGAAATTTGCGCTAATTTCGCAAATTTCTCTTCTATTGTTTTCCTTTTAATGAGAAGCATTTTCAATTGTTTGGACTTCGGCCATGTAGTAATTTTTTATATTTTGCCCCACTTTGTAGCACCTTTAATATGTTTCACAAAGCGCAGTTTTAATTTCATTTCTATTTTATGTGTTTTCATTTCTTATTTTATGCATTCAAAGTGGAAAAATAAAAGAGACAAAAGTGGACAGTATCGATAAATCCATAATGAGGATTTATAGTCATGGGAGATGCTATTAGTGAAGCTATGTGCAACATAGATACGTATTATTTCCATCAGATTGTAAAAGTTAGTCTCAATGCTTTGGTGGTTACTTTAATTCACAGACTGTAACATTTGGTTAGCTTTCCCATTTTGTCAAAATTTCTGCGATTTACTTGTTACTGGTCTTAATTAGTATATTTTGTATTATTGAAATGTATACCAAAGTCTAGATTTGGTATATTGATATAATAATATTAGTATATTGATATAATAATATACCAAATGTAGCCTTTGGTATATTTTTAGTACTTTTGCGTTATATTTTAAAATTAAAACAGTTGTTTTGCTTTTATACAAAATGCACAGCACACTCGACTGAAGCTTTTTTTTTAATGTATATTGCGTTTTCGGTACAATTTTTAAAAGCATTCAAATTATATTCTATTTCTGTTTTTAGTATTAAAGTTTTTGTGTGACAAAAAAAAGTAAATGATAATATTATAGCCTGGTAGAAATTTTATAAAAAAAAATATACATCTTATTAGATTTAAACTAGACTATAACAATTAGTTGTTTTTCTCTAAAATAAAATTTCATTTCGACTTGTATGTTGCAAACAATGTTGAAATATTTTAGACGCTATTTAGAAGTGTGTTTTTTTTCTATTTATGTTTGTAAACTTGTTAAAGATAATTATGACTTTTGTTTACCTTTAAACTTCACATATTTTGGATTTTCTTGATTTAATTTGAAGCGTATTTTCATTTAAATTTAATTTTCAATTTCAATTTGCACAGCTTTCAATTGTTAGTCGGCATGCTTCACGGTCAGCGCTTGGTGCAACCACATGGATATTGGACGGTGCATGGGGCATGTGGCATGTGGCATGTGGCAAGTGGCACGTGGCATGATGCATTAAAACGGAAGTACGGAAACTAAAAGCAGTTATATATTTTTGGTGTACTTACACAAATTTTGTTATGTTTTTCAGTTTTTCTTCCACGTCCCGCATCAGAGAAAGCTGCTGATTGAAGAGGCAGCAGATTGAAGAGCGGATTAGGCGAGGGGCATGTTGCAGTTGCAACTGCAACTGCAGCTGCAACACCAAAAGCAAAATCAACAGCAACAGCAACTGAAACTGAAACTGAAAACTATTACCGGGCTTCCAATGCTGGTCATCTTTTGGCCATAAGCTCCATGTGTTCGTGTACTTTTGTCCAGCACTGTGTGGTTGCTGCTTGTATATGTGTGTGTGTGTGTGTGAGTGTGTGTGAATGTAGAGAAAGAGAGAAATCAGTGATTTTGTAGTATTCTTTTTTGCTGTTGTGTGCTGTTGCGCTTGGCGAATTTGTTTGTTTGGCAATTTGTGTAACTAAAAAGCATTCACTTTTGAACTTTATCAGGCTGTTGGGCGCGTGGGCGTGGCCTGCGACAATACACTCATAATACACTGCACACATGTGTGTGTGTGTGTGTGTGGATAGCTTGTTGCCAGCAGATTTTGTGGTTGCTTTTGCTTGTGGCAGTTGTCACTGCGTGCCTCGCCACCTAGCTCCATCTCCCTCCCTCCCTTTCGACTCTATCGGTCTCTTTCTGTACTCTACTTCAGTTTTTTTCCCTGCTGTGCACTCACTTTACACGTTTCGTTTGGTTTTGGCGTTCAATTTAGTTTGTGTTTGTGTATTTGTTTGTTGCTTTTTGTCAATTTTAAATTACATTTTAACAACTTTGCCACAAGCAAAATTTTAATTAAACTTTGATGCTCTCGCTTACAGCACAAAGAGACAGAGAGAGAGATAGAGAAATCGAGCGAGAGGCAGAGATTAATAGAGAAATCAAGACACATATTATTCATAGTTATTTTTCAACTGTAAATCATGTTTCTTATTCCTATTGCAATTGTTTTTTCGCTTTTGCTTTTGCTTTTGACTCGGCCGCCGCCATATTGAGCACTGACAGCGTCATCTAGCGACTGACAGCGCCATCTAGCGAGCAATTAATGTGATTTATGATCGCACTTCATTATGCCGCCAGAGTTGAAAAACATCGCGTTCGCTGCTGCGTGTTTTCAAAAATTTACAACAAGTACAAAATCTGTGTGACCCGCCCTCGGCACACACACACACTTGCACACACGCACACACATACAGCACACATGCGTCCATGCGACGGTGCGTTTCTGGTGTGTAAACATGCGATTAATAATGAAAGAAATAAAAATAAAGTATGCATAAAATGAAATTTAAAAACAGCAACAAAGCATATGAGAAAGGCTCAAAAACGAAGCCAACCAAGATGCAGAGCAGCGGCTGAAGAAGTGGCGAATGCCAGCGGATAAAACAACAACAGCAACAACAACAGCGTAAATACAGCAAAAGGAACAAAACAACAAACCAGAGAAAAAAGGAGAAAAATTAAAACAACTGAAGAACCCAAGCTCATACTAACGGAGCAGGCTGTGGAAATCCTTTTGTGACAGGATCTGTGGGGTTCGGGAGCTTGGGAAATTAAATATGCGCCTCATGTAGATGCCTCTTTTTTTTACAGTTGTTTTTTTTTCTGCTCTGCTTTTTTTGTTTTGTTTTGCTTATTTATTTATTTTATGTGCGCGGCTGTGCGTGCATTGCATTACGTGGGCGTGGACGTAGATGGGCGGGCAGTTAAAGAAATTAAGAGAAAAAAAACGAAGGAAAGCAAAGAAATAAATACGTAAGCATGAGAAGAAAGGGTAACAAATTGCAGAATTAAATGCGAGAGTTGCATACATATATTTCTGGGTCGTTTAAAGCGATGCTGAATGGAACTCAACTGAACTAAACTGAAGTGAAGTGAAGTGAAGTGAATGGCATGCCATCAGTCTGTGTGGCACCTTATCAATTTTTATTTATAGTGTCTCGCTACTACCCACCTCAAAGAGAGTGAGAGAGAGAGAGAAGTTCCCCTTCAGTGTCCACTTTTAAGCGTGTGCCAATAATCCTTGAAGTGTAACAAAGAAGCGAAAAGAAAAGCAAACAATTCCATAAAAAACATCATAACAATGGGAAAGACCTTTCTAACAGACGGACTTCAACTTACTCAGCTACAAAACTAAATACTTAACTTTATTTGCGAAGCATAAGCAACCCCTTTTGGCATTGGCTATTGTTACAGGGTATTATTGTAAAGCACTCGAGAGAGAACATGAACAAAGTACGCAAGCTTCAATTCACAGCATGAGATCTAGTTCTTAAAGTAGTATTCTGTCACTGACCGATTAGCTTATGAATCGATCTAAGTATTAAATCAAAGTTGCAGCAAATTTGAGAGAATTCCCAATACAATGCCCAAGCTTAAGCTTCAGTTATATTGTTGTGAAGAGAACCCGAAACGTAACCCAACACAAAGTGAAGAAGTTAGAAGAACAAAAAAGAATATAAAAAAAAAACAAAACGAAAAAAGGGCGAGAATCGACAACAAATTGGAAAATACAAATAAAATAAAACAAAATGAAATGAAATAAAATGCGAGCTTCAAATGAAATACATAGAAACAAAATGAAAGTAACAAGAAGCAAAGAAGCAAGCGCAAAAAACAAGAATGAAAAATAAAAACGAAACTTACAAAGCAACCGGGTAGCAGGTGTGTGTGTGTGTGGAGGGGGTATGTGTGTGTGTGTGTGTGTGTGTGGGTGTGCGTGTTAGCAAGCGTTCGCTCAGGTGTGAAATTTTATTGAGTCGAAATACGAAATATATGCAAATTGCGAAATAATTTAATGGCGCGTTTAATTGGGTTTTTAGCGTGCACGCAACGATGGGAAAAATGAAAACATATCAAAAGCGCCCCTCCCCCCGCCCCTTCTGCCACCCCGCTCGAAGGAAAGAAAGAGGGCGTGCCTCCGTCCCCGAACAAAAAGAAGAAGGATTGCATGGGGCTGATTGGAAAAGTTTCCTTTTTGGCATTTGGCAAAACGAATCAATTGAAATTGAGCGCCTTCAATGGCGCTAATAAGAATTTGATGTGCGGTTAATGGAGACCCAGAGCCGAGCTCTTCCCTGGGCTAAGAATTAAGCGAGTGCTTTTCACGGTGATTCGTGAATGGTGAATGGGGCTCTGATTTTTGAGTTGCTCTCGCGCGCAAAAGTTTTATCATTATCGCTGGCGAAATTGACAACAACATTGAATGGGCAATGAGCCAGGCCGAAACGAAGCGGGAAGCGGGGCTTAAAAAACCCATTTGAGTTGAGTGCAAATATGTATTTGGAACTTCACTGCTAGCGCGCATTATAATCTATATGCGTATATTAGATTGACATCAATGTCAATAAATTGCCAGCAAAAATGACGCTACAGTTGCGACTACAACTTCAACTTCAACTCCAACTCCAATCTCAACTTCTGCTTCTACTTCTGCGTCTCTCTCTGTCTGCTGTTCAGGTGACAACAACAAACCCATCAATGGCAACCAGAAGCTAAATCCAAAAATCCAAAACTCATATCAGCACACACTCTTAGCTCTTACAGTTGTTGTTGTTGTTGTTTTAGCTATGCCACCTGCGTAGCTCGTCAGTAAGTCAGCTTTTCGACGAGTTTTCCACGCGTTTCCCGCCTCTTCTCTTCCTTTCTTTTCCTTGCGTTCCAGTGTATTTTTTATACCCGCTACCCAGAGGATAGAAGGGTATTGCAGGCAGTATAATTCAACTTCGAGCCAATAAAGTATATACATATATATTCTTGATCAGCGTTAACAGACAAGAAGAAGCAAGCGTAATATTAAAGCTAGATTATCGTGCATATTTATATACAATACTAACCATATTCTTTATAATTCCCGATTGAAAATCGGCTGCTGTAGTCGGAACTTGTCACAGTATACCCAAATGTATCCATCGGTATATTTTTGTAACTTTTCAGTGTATTAACAATATAGACATCGGCATATTCTAGTATTTTTTAAGTATACTAATTCGGTTTATTTTTAGAATCACATCCTTCTAACAATCTGGTATATTTTGAATGTAATAGTATATAAATATAACAAAAATATACTTCGGTATTCTTAGTATTTTTTAAGGACATATATTAATTTAGTTTATTTTAGGAACCACATTTTATTCTCTATGGTATTCGAATGCAAGTAGTAAATCGATTTACCAAATATATGCTTCGGTATATTCTAGTATTTTCTTTGCATATTAATTTGCTTTATTTTAAGAATCATTCCCTACCGTCAATCTGTCATATTTTGTACTTTATAGTATATTTTGAACGTAATAGTTTATATAATGCACTATATTCAACTTATTCACATACCAGAATGTTAGTATTTTATGGATATACCAAATATAGCCTTCGATGTATTCTTATATATTTGGTATATTGAGGAATAAAACCGCTCTGTTTTCTCCTCACTCAAAATGTGTAACGGGTATCTTGCAGTAAAGCACACTCGACTGTTAGATTTCTCACGTGTTTTTTTTTCTCCTGCTTTCGCTGTATGTTATTTGCGTCAGTTAAGTAATATGCTGGTTGCTGGTTGCTTGGCTGCTTAGCTGCTTGGCTGAAGACATTCGCCGTGCTCAGCTGTGGTTCAGTGCCAGCTCAATTGCCGCGTCCTGTGCCTGGACCCCAAGTCACAATCGGCGACTGCGAGAGGCAGCCATTATAAATTATTATTCATGAGCGGATGCGGATATTGAAAAGTTTCGCTTTATTGTTGTTGTTGTTGTTGCTGGTGTTGACGCTGCTGCTGCTGTTGTTGCTGTTGTTGTTGCTGTGGCTGCTCGCGTCTATCTTTATTTCAATTTTTACGCCGTTGACGTCGCCGTCATTTTCAGTTGTTGCCCTTTGTAGTTGCTAGTCTGGTCTCAAAGTCTTCTCCTTTTCTCCCTATACTACATATATGTATCATTGTATTTATATATATTACATATATATATATATATATATATATCTTACGGTCTTCTCTTTCGTTTTCAATTTCTGTTTTTCTGTGCGGCTCTTGGCGAGCGCGTGTTGTTTGGAAATTAGATTTGTGCACGTTTCTTGTTTTGTATTTCCGTTTATCGGCATTTTTTTCCCCATTGTTTGTAGCTCGCTTCTCGTTTTCGGCTATTTATTTCGTCCCTATGCCACAGTCATACTCTAACTTCAAGATCTTAATACTAAACTTTTGGTATAAGTTTATACCTTTTAAGAAACATAAGACATTATAGTTTATTTCAATTTAAATATATTTGAATAAATGAAGCTATGCAATTTTTAAGCTTCATTATAAATATATTTCGAATGAAGAAATTCGATTTAAAAAAAAATCTTTACTTTACTTTGGTAACTTAAAGATCTTAAAACTAAACTCTTGGCATAAGCTTATACATTTTATAATTTTCATTATAATCACCATTCATTAATTTAACTATAAGAAACCTTGAACTAACCTTCTAAAGTTTATTAGTTAATTTCAAATTAAATATGTTTGATGAAGTTAAGGTCTACAATTTGTAAATTTCATTATTATTAGGTTTCCAATTAAAAAATGTGATTATAAAAATAATTCTTGGCTTTAATTATCTTTGAAAGTTGTACTATAAATTTGGCTAATTTGTATTTCAATTTAAATACTATTAAAATTAATTAAGCTCAGCTTTTTTTCAGTCCTCTTTATACTTTTCTGCTGCTTTTTAAACACTTTTTTTAAACTATCATTTTCTTTGCCTTTCATTCTTTTACTTTTACAGGAGTACGTAAAAGAGTATTTAAATTTCGGCATGTAGAATTTTCTCAGCTTTTGCTTCATTTCGGTTTCTCAGCATCTTGTTTTTTTTTTTTTTTTTGCTGTGGCATTGTACAAAGTTTTGTGCTTGGTTGATGCAACAAAAAGATTTGTTGTTGTGCTTGGTTTTGATTCGAATTCGAATGCCATTGTACTATTGAAGAGCAGAAAGAGAGTTGGACAGCAGCCTGAGGAGGAGGAGGAGGCGGAGGAGAAGGAGAAGGAGGGAAGCCGGCTGCTGTTGACTCGTTGGCCAACTGGAATAAGATGTGTCCATTCACTGCACTCGACAGCAGTGTTGCCAATTTCGAATTTCGACACAAGTATCTCTAACAGTTTGATTGGGCCCCAACGCACAAAAAAATAGAAATGTAGAAAATAACCGAAAGTGTTGCTGATATATACAGATTTTCCGGCAACTAAATCACAGCTCAGGCAACTTTGTGACAACATCCCCCGAGGAAAGGAGAAGAGAGAGATTGAGAGCGAGTTATGAATACATACGTTACATAGTTTCCATCGTCTCAGTCGCAGTCTTAGTCAAGTCAACCCTTCAAAAATGTGTCAACTCCAAAAAGTGGTAAGCAGCAGCATCATAGTTTATTTCGATATCGGCCTACTCTCGGCCTGCATTTCAAATTGAGCTCAGCATCGAGTTATGGAAGTGAACTCATAAATAAACGCGACGTCGTATAGTATTTTAGCATAGAGCTACTTACACATTGAAAACATGGATGTGTGTGTTTGTGTGTGTATCGAACGCATCCGTATCTATGTCTATTATCTGTATCCGCATCCGCATTCACATCCGCATCCCCATCCGCATCTCCATCCGCAGCTGCTGCCCTTTGCCTGAGCTGCTGCTGCTTTAAAATTGATATTCCATTGACGTTTGGCGACCTTCTCCCTGGCGCCCTGAGCCTCAACTCAAGTTATTTATGTGCTCGTTTACAACTTTGCTGTTGTTGTTGCTGTTGTTCTTGTTGCTGCTGCTGCGCCAGCAAGCAAGCAAGCAAGCCACATTGATTGAAACAAACTTTCGCTTTGTATTATTTTTGGGGCCAAGTGTCGTTGCCATATCTCTAGTTGCCGTTGCCGTTGTCACTGTCTCTCTCGCTTTCTCTCTCTTGGCTTACTGCAAAGTATATCCATCTCTTTCGGTTGAGGCTCTTTTTCCCGCTGGCTGTCGCTTCTTGGGCTTGATTAGCGTCATTGGGTGACGTGCGAACTTTTTAATCAAAGTTCCCCACGGAGCGTAGCGGCTGTCGCAATTAAGATCTCTCTCTCTCTCTCCTTCTCTTTATTTTTGTCTCTGCTTCTTCTCTTTCAACTTCTTACCTGACTAACTCTAGCTTTCTCTTGCTCTGCTCTCCTCGCTTGACCTTCATCAGTTGTTGGCATTTGGCAGGCAAATGCAGTCGCCCAAGTCATCAATTTAAGCCAAACCCCCCAAACAACCTAAACAGACACACACTCATAACTCACATACACACACACACGCAAACACATACATGATACTATTAAATTTTCAGCTGCGGTTCGGCAAAGGCCTGCGGCCAAATCTGACCAGAAACCTTTCCCGCTGATCTAATTTAAATGAGCGCTTCCCCCTCTCTCTCTCTCTCTTTCTCTCTCTCTTACGCTCGCTGCATAGAGCGCATAAAATCTCATGCACAGACCGGATATGGTCTTTCTCTGGCATTAAATTGGAGCACTTCTCGCACTCCCCTATTCCGTCTCCCATCTCTCGTGTTTCGTCCTGAAGCTGCTTTCAAATCTGTCTGGCGTGGCCCCGAAAAAGTGACCCGGTAAAAAACATTGAAATGCCAAAACGGCCGCAAAAGCGAACTGCAAAATTGAAATATTTTGATGTTGGCAGCAACTTAATGTAGACTACGACTAGTCCCAAACACACACACACACACACCAACACACACATACGTAGGCAGACAAACAAACATTCGTGTTGAATTATAATAAACCAGCAATGGGCTGCACAAATGCCGGAAATCGCTAGTGATTCCTACCCGACCCCAACCTCGAGCTGAAGCTGAAACGGTTTTTGGGGCACGTAAAATATACGGCCACACGTACACGACAAGATTGCAGAGGCGGGGAGGCGGGGAGGATGGAGGAGGGACTGCTTTGGTGCCGTAACTTGTATTAATATCCATTAGATTTATGTTTAGCAAATGTAACCACAGAAATTACACTTTAAAGTCAAGCCAACGTCCATTCCCTCTCACACCCCAAAACGAAACGAAATGAAACGAGTTCAAACTGGAATTGACCTCGGTCATGGCCTTGGCCTCAGTCTCGTATATAAACTGAAATGAGCTGCAATTTTTCGTCGATATCGAAATGTTTGGCCCAGCTCACAATGTGTATGTGTTTGGTGGCATGGGTCCACATTAGATATTGCCCCAGTTGTTTTAATAGCAAGGGTTGCCCTCATAATTAAGCACCTCTCTCTCTCTCTCTCTCACACTATCTCGCTGTCGTCTCTCTGCCCAAAACCCTTTTGCTTTTGCTTTTGCCGTTGAAAGACTGAGCTCTCGGCACGTACATGGGCCATACATAAAATGGCCAGCCATTTTGACTAGAACTTATGGGGCCTGGACTTTAACACTTTGGTGCCACATTAAGCCTGCAAATTGTTAAACGTGCAACAGACCTGAGAGACCAGAGAGAGCAAACCTGGCCTCCCAGTCTATGCCTTGCCAAGAGGAACTCATCACGGCGATGCGTCCTGTTTCGCCTTTCATTCGACTGCCTCCTGCCATTTTGTCCCCATTACTTAAGTTCATTAGCATCTCGAGCTGTCCGAAAATTGACTTTAATGTGCTGCTGCCGCTGCTGTCTCTTAAAGACACAAAGTGGAATGTTGTAGCGGGAGTGGAAAATGCAGGGGGAAGGGAGCTTAGGTCACCAGACATAAAATGAACTTGAGAATGTTTAAGGGCGTTAGTAAAAGGTGTGAAACTGAATACTTGCGAGCGACAAAAGTCTACTCTCCTCTACTCTTTCAAGTAACTCAAGTTTTATATTCGCTTTTTAAATCTTCAAAAGTCACCCTAGGGTAGCAAATTAATACGTCTTAGAGTGAATTAATTTAATTAATTTAGTGAAAATTTAATTAAAATTGTAAACACAATAAAACATTTCGTTTACATGTATGTTATGTTATGTTATGTTATGTTATGTTATGTTATGTTATGTTATGTTATGTTATGTTATGTTATGTTATGTTATGTTATGTTATGTTATGTTATGTTATGTTATGTTATGTTATGTTATGTTATGTTATGTTATGTTATGTTATGTTATGTTATGTTATGTTATGTTATGTTATGTTATGTTATGTTATGTTATGTTATGTTATGTTATGTTATGTTATGTTATGTTATGTTATGTTATGTTATGTTATGTTATGTTATGTTATGTTATGTTATGTTATTTCATTTTATTTCATTTCTAAATAATTTCAAATTCTCAAAGAGTGCTTGATAAATTTAAGACACAAATTATATTTTAAATAAATAAAAAATATACACATACACAGAAGCTTTGTGCTTTAGATTGTGGCATATCTGCTTAATTCGAAGATATTTATTAAATAACTTTGGTTTCGGATTTGTTATTTTACTTAAGCTGAGTTTAGCATTCTCTTGCAACAAACTGCATTTGAATTTCTTGTGGGCAACCTTTATAAACTATGTATGGACTCTGTGTGTGCTTCAAATGAAACGTTTTACGCTTTGTGGAAAATTGCATACCTTTTTACTGACTTACTAATCGCCTTTCATTCCCATAGTTTTTGTCGGCTTGGTATTGAGAAACCTGCTTCAATTGCAACTTAAGGTTTGAAATCTTGCTTTAAGCCAAATTTAAAAGCATTTGCAGCTTTAGCACTTTCATAAATCTACTAACAGTTCCACACGAACATAAATACAGGCAAAGCAAACGAAAGAGAGTGATAGAGAGAGAGAAAGAGAGAGAGAATGAGTGTGAGTATAGACATAGAAAAGGAATAGAGATAAGCTTACTGAGTTTGTTGAGCGAGCGAGCAAGAAAGAATATTGTAAAAATACGCTTGCATTTAGCTTGGCCAACTGCCTGACCACACTGAAGTGGCAGCAAAGAGAGAGAGAGAGAGAGAGAGAGACAGTAAGAGTAAGAAAGAGAGAGAGAGAGAGATTGGGAATGGGAATTCGATGCCAGCTGTCGACTGCCTTTATTGATGGCTTGCAATGTTGTTGACATTATTTGTGCGGTCGTCGCCAGTTGGGCGCCAGCAAATGCAAATTCGTTGACTCTAAAGTGTTGCACATGCATTCCAATTTCCAATGATGTGAGTTTCCACAAAAGGCCGCAACCAGCCACAAAAGAAAAAGCCAGAACTTGTGTGTGACACAGAGAGCGAGTAAGAGAGAGGGGGAGAAGGAAGTTGCTAAGCGGCATAGCATCATTTGCCCATGAGAATCAAAGTCTCGATTCTCGTAAAAATGATTCATGATATCGCATTATTTCCGTATCATTTGTAATTTCCAGTTTCCTGCTTATTTTCGCCAGCCATTCGCACACACACACACACACAGGCTCACCCACACACACACACAAAGAGAGAGAGAGAGAACGACTGCTGCAATTACTATCTATCTGGTATTTTATAACTTTTGTGCTCGACGTCGTTGGCTTTTCCGTTTGCCTCGCACCTCGCGCTGATTACATCGCCAAAGTCAAAGCGAGAACGAGAGTCACAATTACAGTTACAGTTACAGCTACAGCTACAGTCTTCCTTCATCATCATCATCGTCAGCATCATCATCATCATCATCGCTATGTCGTTGTCATCATCGTTTCCATTCTTTGTTCGACTCTCTAGTTATCTCCCTCTGTGTGTGTGTGTGCCCGCTATTTTTGTTGTTGTAGTTTTTGATGAACATTTAATTGAATTCTCTTTCTCTACGTCGCGCAATGTCTCCGATTGTCACACACACACACACACACACACACACACCCATACACACGCACACTATTAAGGTAAAAGTATCTGCTGGCATTCTGCAAAAGTTATGCTGCTTTCGCTCTACGCCATCTAATTAAAATTACAATTGAAATATGCACACGCTGCTTAAAGTGTAAGTCGCAAGTTTGAATGTTGCTTTAAGCTGCGTTAAATCCCATGTACTTTACCCAAACACCAACAGTCGCACCGAGCACATTAAGCAGCTGTAGATACATTTGCCACGGCCGCACATACAAATGCATTTACGGATTGCTGCAACTTTATTGCAGTTTTTCTTATACCGGGTAACATTTTTATATCAAAAATAAATGTAGCTTACTCTTCATATTAGAATTTTAATTTTGTATATATTTTAAAATTAATACCGCAATGTTTTGCTTTAATTGAAGCTATTTTTATTCTTTTTGTACTTCCAATTGGTAGAATATTTACGAACTATAAATGAATTTTGGTATATTTTCGTATTTTGTCAGTATGTTTTGCTTTAATTGAAGTAATTTATACCTACTACCAATTGGGTAGAATATATACAAAATGTATATAGCTTTCGGTATATTTTAGTATTTTTCCAGAATATTAATTCAGTATATTTTAAAAATAATGCCGCAATGTGTTGTGTGTGTAAAGGATTTTATTAAGCCCGCCAATAAGGAAAAATATATACGAAATTTACGGTTTTTTTTGTATATATTTTGCTACACATAGAGTCAAATATTAGCATATGTGTAAATACTTTTGGTATTTTTGTAGTATTTTTAGTATATAAATCCAGTATATCTTAAAAATAATTACGCAGTGCTTTGCATTTGGTATGCTCACTACCAATAGCTACCTATATAGCTACTTATACCTGGAATACAGTAGATATAGGTCGCTTTTGGAATATTTTAGTAATTGTTCAGTATAATAATTCAGTATATTTTAAAAATATGCTCATATTGTGGCGCTTATACTCAATATGGGTAGTGGGTATCTCACAATTAGGAATTACACAGATTGTTTCCGTAAGTACAAAGAGAACAGAATTCTTAAAGCAAGATTCAAAGTTGTGTTAGTTAACATAAATTTGTTATAACTAATTAAACACTTTAAATATTTATTTCAAATTGTTTTGCGATCTGTTCTTTTCGGCGAACTTGTTGCAGTTGGCTTCACTAAATACACACATTAATATTAAATTAAAGAACTTATTCCAGTTCAAATATTTCCAGCAGCTGTCAGCTGCATTCCCAACTCATTCGCTTTTTGTCGCTAGTTTTCATCACTGTCTCTTCTTTGGCTATCTCTCTCCCCCATCTCTCTCTCTCTCGCCCTCTCAGTCCTTGCTCTGTGTCGTTGTCGACAGCACGCAATATCAAATGGTAAATAGATAAAAACAACATGACTTAATGAGTGGTATTTATTTTTATGCTAATTACTTTCGAATAAGCAGCAAGTACTCTCATTCTCCTCCACCTCCTCCTCCTCGTTGTTGTTGTCGTTGTTTGGTTGCAAGATGCAGTGGCGGCATTTACAAAGTTCGCCTTAATGAGCGTCTGACGTCTGCGAGGAGTGCAGAACGTAGAGCGGAGTGTGCCAATGGGTGAGATGGGTGAGCAATAATTGTTGTGGATTTTTGCATGCAACAACAACAACAACAACAGACGACAACGGGGCCAAGTGGATGCGGTGGGGACAATGGCGAGGGCAATGTTCTCTCACTCTCACTCTCTGTCTTTCTTCCTCTCACTCTCCCTCTCTCTCTCTCTCTCTCAGTGAAAGATGTCGACGACGTTTGTGCAAAGTAAATGCCATTATACAATAAGCAAGTTGCGCTGTAAATTTCCTTGAAATGTACAAAAGCACTCGCGCTGAAAGCCGTAAAGTATGCAATATGACAGCGCATAAAGGATACGACTTCGCGGAACAGCTGCAATTGGAGTCTGAGATGCGAATAAAGATGGAGATGGCGATGCAGATGGAGATGAAGATGGTGCCACAGTCCGAGTTCGAGTTCCAGTTCGAGTTGGAGTCGCTGTTGACTCGCCTTTGCCTTTGCTTTGCGTGTGTGGGTGTGAAAAAAACAAACTTAATTACCATGTTGGCTCGCCGCCTTTCAGCCTAGCCAGGCAAGCACCCACAGCACTCAGCCAAGACAGAGGGCACTGAGAGCTGATTGCAGTCAGCGTCAAAGATAAACGACCGGCCCGGCAAGCGGCTGAGATTGCATCTGCAGCGCATTAATGTGTGTGTATTATTCGGGGGCCAGTGTTTCTCTATCTCTATCAGCCTCCAGATAACATCAAAATATATTTTGCGAAGGCCACAACCAGAATGGTTTACTTCCAACATGAGAATGTCATATATAAGTAACGTCTTTTAACTTAAAAGCTCTTCAGATCAATTCTAAAAATATCCAAACTCAATATACTAAAAAATACTAAAATATACCGAAAATTATATTATTCTGCTGCGGATTAATGTGTTTGTATTATTCGGGGTCTGTGTTTCTCTATCTCTATCAGCTTCCAGATAACACATACCGAAATATAGAAAAAAAAGTATTAAAAATTATTCGGTAATCATACCGAAATATACCGAACATAATATTTATCTGCAGCGGATTAATGTGATTGTATTATTTGGGTCCAGACTTTCTATATTTCTATCAGCCTCGTGATAACATCAAAATATGATTTACTTCAGTCCTGAGAATGGCATTTAAAGTATCCCACATCATATATCGGCAAATAGAAATAATACTAAAATTTAACGAAAATTATTTGGTATATTATATCCTAAATAAATAATAATACTGAAATATACAGGAAACTATATTAAAATGTTTATATTATTCGGGGCCAGTCTTCCTCTATTTTTACCAGCCTCGAGATAATATCAAAGTATGATATACTTCAGCGATGAGAATGTAATAAATAAAAAACGTCTTTTGAATTTAAAAGCACGTCGATAAAAGCAAATCCAATCAATTCTAAAATTTCTAAACTCAAATATAAAATATACTAAAATATACCAAAAACAAGTAAGAAAACTACAGTCAAGTGTGCTCGACTGTGAGATACCCGCTACCCCTTTTGAATAAAAGCAAAATATTGTGGTATTATTTTCAAAATATACCAAAAATACTGCAAAATACTAAAAATATACCAAATGGTATATTTGGTATAACGATGTGATACTAACATTTAAAATATACCATAGACGGCACAATACACCAGATTGTCGGCCAAAGCATTTGAGACCCCCCGTAAGTGGGCGTTTTGTCCCATACAAAAGTGTTTCTTTAATAACTTCCACAATTTTTATCTGATCGCAAGCAAATTTTCAGGAATCATAAATACTATTGTTATTATTATATATACCAAAATTCGCAGCTTTAACTTTAAATTTACGCTTGTTATTCGATTTTTTTGATTTGCGGGGGCGGAAGTGGGCGTGGCAAAAATTTGAAACAAACTTGATCTGCGTGCAAACATAACAAATGCTCTATCTTTTATAGTCTCTGAGATCCAGTGTTTCATACGGACAGACGGACAGACACACAGACAGACAGACGGACAGACGGACATGGCTAGATCGTCTCGGCTGTTGACGCTGATCAAGAATATATATACTTTATAGTGTCGGAGATGCCTCCTTCTACCTGTTACATACATTTCCTGCCGGCACAAAGTTATAATACCCTTCTACCCTATGGGTAGCGGGTATAATTATATTCATCTACTGCGGATTAATATGTGTGTTTTATTCGGGGTCAGTCATTCATTATCTCTAACAACCTCAATATATTTATTTTGGAGAACCGAAGAAAGTCGCACAACAAAAATTGTTAATGCTAGCCATCAGAAATCTATATACATATATACATATTAAATACCTCAAAGAAAAATACATAGACTTGTTTGGTATACAGTTATATATACCGAAGACCATATTTGGTACATTGATATTGTTCTACATTAGAGATCTACTATAGCGGACAAACAAAAAAAAAAGCAGCATGGCAGCCAAAGCAACGAAGATCCTACAGGAAGCGTCGGACAGACAGACATATAAAGATGGCTATATCGTCTCGGCTGTTGACATTGATCAAGAATATCAGGCGTTTATTTTAAGGTGATCCAGTATTCATACCATTTTGATCATCGTTTTGCTATCGGAACATTTCATTTTATACTGCTGAAACAGCTGACTTGTGTTTTGGACTTGTGCAAGGATGATTTAATTCTGCATAGATGGTTTAATGCTTTCCTATGCAAACACTATATATTAGCCTTTTGTTTTTTTTCAAAATGAAATGTGAATGTGAAGGCCGAGGACCGCAGTATACAAATATTTACATTCCGGTCGAAGATGCCTTTTTCGTTTCTCAGCTATAATATAAAACGTCATGTGTTTTGTTTGCCTTGAAGAAGAATTGCAAAACACTTCTAAGTAAATTAGATTTGATTGTGAACTTAAAAAACAATAACTCGAGTACCCACATAATAGCATTTATTCAATATTTGTTAATTGTATGAATTGGATATAAAAAGATTCGATTAAATGGTGTAATGTATGTTCCTTTTATAAATTGCGTCAGTTATAAAATATAACAATGTTTTTTTTTTGAAATATTAATTTTATTATTTATTGTTTTTCGTAATTATTTTAGATTTTATTTACAATTAGTTATATTTATGCAAGTTATTTAATTGTGTGTATTAACTTAATGGTTCTCATTTGAATTAAATTAAGAAATTTATAATAACTTATTTAGCTTAACATTTTTAAATGAAATTGCATATACTTTGTTCACTTAAAATTCATTTGCAGCCTCGCTTTTTCTTTACACATTTTGGGCACAAAACAAGACTCAATAAAAATGCAGAAAGAGTTCATCTTTGGATGTGTTGTCAGAGCTGATTCTTGCGCTTGCGACCGGGACGCACGGCGTAAACACTTTGGGGCAGGGAACCGTTGGGCAGGAGCTTGCCGGATCTGGTCACAGCCAGAAGACGTCGCTCGTGGACCTTGCGATGCTTGGTGAGATGATCGGAGCGGGCGAAACACTTGTTGCAGTAGTCACACTTGTACGGTTTGATGCCCGAGTGCGAGCGTCGATGGCGAGCCAATTCATCGGAGCGGGAGAAGCGCCAGCTGCAGTCGGGCCAACTGCAGGCGTAGGGCTTCTCGCCCAGATGCCGACGCAGATGGGCCTTGAGGTGGGCGGGCTTGGCGTAGAGTTTCTCGCAGCTACCGAAGGTGCACAGATAACCCTTCTCCCCGGCGGCATTCTGGCCGAGCTGCAGCGGCACAGCGGCAGCCGATGAAGGCGCATCGGCAGCTGGCGAAGTGGGCGTGGCCAGGCGTAGATTATCGTTGCTCTCCTGGAGGAAGCTGTCGCACATGTCCGTGCAGAGCGGCGTTCGCTCGGGCAGTATGTCAATTAGTTCGGGTATTTCCACAAAATGATCGAGCAATCGCTGCTCCCAATCGCTGAGCTCTGGCGGCGATGCTGATGCAGATGCAGATGCAGACGCTGATGAAATGGAGACTAACGTTGCATCCGGATCGTGACTGAAGTCGAAGAGCAGCGCATCCTCCGCATAGTTGTTGAGTTGATTGTGATTCTGATTGAGATTGTTGTTGCTGTCGAGTGTTATGATGCCATAGTAATCCATGCCGCCCGGCTCATAGCCATTGCCAAAGTTAACATCTGCATAGCAGCAGTCCAAATTATTAACCGAAGGCAGCTCCAACTGTTGTTGTGGCTGCTGTTGGTGTTGGTGTTGGTGTTGATGGGGAAAAGCATCGTAGAGATCGCCATCGCCATCGTCAGCAACCATTGGCATGGTCGAGTCATCCAGCTGGCTGTAGAGCTGCTGGAATTCGCCTGTCGCAAAGAACTCCATGATAACAAATGAGCTGCTTCCACGGCGCTGTCCAAATATTTATGCATACGAGCTGGAATCAAATCTGGACACGCTTGATTGCCGACTTCGACTGACAAATGAAATGAACTCTCGATGCCGTGTGTATTCTACGGCACAACAACAACAGCAACAACAGCAACAGCATGAGCATTGAGTGAATCCCTGTGGGAATAATCAGTCATATTAACTCGTCGCATTCATGGAAATGAAATTGATCGACAATCGCATATCTAACTCGTTGCCGGCGTCATTAACAGACGACAGTAGACAGCCATATGTTTGTGGCCACGACCGTGCACTGATCACCACAGCCACAGTCACAGCCACACATGTGTCCAGCACACATACACACACATACACACTCGGACTGTGTCGCTACACTTTGGACACTCTTTGAATCTGTGTTCTCTATCTGCATTTGCGACTGTGCCACGCGGTGTCAGGCGGGTATTAAACGCTCGATACTCGACACTCAACACTCAACACTCGATGCTTGATGCTCTCGGCTATCTTTCTCTGCTTTTGTGGACTTTATCAACGGCACCTGCTTACGCTATATTCATCTCTGCGCTCTCTCTCTCTCTCTCTGCGCCCTCTTGCTCTAGTGTATCTGGTATACACTTGTCGCAATCGTCAAGCCAATTATTCCATTCTTTTACCATTAAATATTTTTTGTTCTTAATGTACTTTCTTTATTTCTGAATATTGTTCATTACATTTTAGGAATGGTAAAGTTTCAATAATTCCAAGTAATTGAACAACAAAGATTCCCAATTTAATTGGAATACTTTTACTTTCATGCTATAATTAAGAATACATTTCATATACAAATACACACATCAAGAAAAAATCTAGATGAAAAACTTGATTTATGACGTTGTTGATCTTAAAAAGAATAATCTTATAATAATAATTTTATTATAATTGTAACTAATATTAAAAATAAAAAAAAAATATATATAAAAACAAACTTGCAAATTTAGATTCTTGACAAAAGATTTTTTTTATCTTAGAAATAATAATTTCGAAATACGAATATTAGGTTATATCAATTTTTTTATGCTAAATTTACATTTTAAGATTAAAAGAATCGTATTTAAAAATAAAAATTTTGATATAAGAATGTTTTACTCTAAAATAAAAGGCTAATTGAATGCTAATCTTGAAGTAAATTGTTTTTCGATCTTAAATAAACAATATTGAAATTAGATTTTAAGGTCGAAACAATCTTAAATAATGATTTTTATACAACATGCCATAGAATCGTAGCCGCATTTTTGTATACATTTAGACAGAAAACAAAATCTAATAATATAATTTAGAATGCATTCTTTAATTTAGAATTTAACTTGAAAAGAATCCTCAATTTATATACCTTTATTAATTTTAGAATTCCATTTTACATTTTGGAAATTTTGTTCTCTTTGAACTTGAATGTGGTTTGAAAAGAATTCTTAATTGATAAACCATTAATGTTGAGCTATTTTCGAATCTCATTCTATAGTCTTAGTTAAGAATCTGCTTCCTTTTACCACATTTCCATCCGAGTTTCGAAAATACATTCATTCATTTTGAATGCTTTTTTAAATGCATTAAAATGAATCAGATTTTTTCTCTCTGTGTAAGACTCTTATTTTGAGGTCAAATCCCTAACGGCTGTTCATAAATTTGTTTATGATGTGTGATAATTATAATAAAGCATGAGAAGATTATTGATCTGCTTTTTATTTAGCCAAATATATGTGCTTGAATTGGCATATGTTGTACAAATTAATTTATAGTACCATCATTAAATATTTATCAATTTAATATACCCTATAAGACATCTTGTAGTCATGCATTCGTGCATCTTGTTTGTTTTAGTTTTCAATTAATTTGTTTTCGGGTTTTTTTTTTTGTTGTTTAGGTCACAGCTATCAGCGGCAATTACTAGTAAATGAGCTGAAAACAAAATTTCAACTATGGACGTAGAATCCGAATCCCCAGAGGAATTTTGCAGTCCCTAAAAAACGTTCACATTTCAGATGAGTGCGTGAACAGATAAGAGGAGACTGGAGAGTAGCGATTACACTTTTTACTTGTATTACAATAAGCTATAAATAGACATTACTATGGAAATTCCAAAATGATTTTTATCGTTAAAAGAGCAACAAAAGACAAAAAAAAATTTTTTAATATATTACAACTACTCTCCTATGACTAACTGCGCAACAATCGCTTCATCTAACATCCCTTTTTTTACACACATAGCCCAAATAGTCTAACTGTTCTGGGCTCAAATGCTGCGTGATTCAACGATAAGTATTTCGTAAGTAGAGTAACTTTTTATTATTGTAAATAATAACAAGTAAGAAAGCTACAGTCGAGTGTACTCGACTGTGAGATACCCGCTACCTATTTTGAATAAAAGCAAAATATTGCGGTATTATTTTCAATATATTATTATACCGAAAACGCTGGTATATCGATATAGTACCGCGTTCAAAATATACGGCCAAAGCAACTAAGACCTCTAGTAATTAGGTGTTTTAGCCCATACAAAAGTATTTATTTAATAGCTTCCACAATTTTTATCTGATCGCAACCAAATCATAAATACTATTGCTTTTATTATACTCACCAAAACTCGAAGCTGTAGCTTTAAAATTACACTTGTAATTCGATGTTTTTGATTTTCGGGGGCGTGCAATCTATCTCTTATAGTCTCTGAGATCCAGTGTTTCATACGGACAGACGGACATGGCTAGATCGCCTCGGCTGTTGACGCTGATCAAGAATATATATACTTTATAGGGTCGGAGATGCCTCCTTCTACCTGTTATATACATTTCCTGCCGGCACAAAGTTATAATTCCCTTCTACCCTATGGGTAGAATAAAGCTAACAAGCGTAATGATAAAGCTAGATTCGCGAATTTTGAGATATACATTATGAGCTATAATCTTTGAGACTCCTTGCGATCAGATAAAAATTGTGGAAATTCTTTTAGGGGGTCATAGTTGCTTTAGCTGACAATCTAGTATATTTTGCCCTCTATAGTATATATTGTGTGTAGTACCATATATAATTACCAAATATACAATTTAGTATATTTTCGGAATGTTTATGGTATATTCATTTTGTCTCTCTGTACATACTTACGAAGTTAACAGCAACAACACTAGAAATTCGGTTCTAATTTTTTGAAGGAATTCCAATATCTTAAGAAACACTAACTGAATTCATTTTTAACATAGAAAAATTTATAAATCAAGATGTGAAATCTCTTTTTCAATATAGAGTAAAACATTTTTTCAATATTTGGGATAAACATTAAAACATAATGATTTTTTCAAGTTAAAAGTCTTATTTCAAGATTGTTTTTCTTAAGATCGAGAAAACTTGTAATCAACATTTGCAAACAACTTTTAAATCTACATGTTTTTCTCTTTGTGTAAGCACTTGGATTTTATCAAATGTCCTTTAAGTGTTTTCTAACTTCAAGAGTTTAATATTTTTGACGCGTTTTAAAAATAACAACTCTTTATAAAAACAACCAAATTTGATTTTAAAGCTTTGTTTCTTTTTAGAGAAAGTCTAATTGAAAATGAATTTCACGCGGCGAGAGTTCACACAATTTCTATGTCTATTTTTGCTCTGCTCTGTGTGTGTCAATCAAATTGAAAATGGCACTTTCTCAACTCGAATGAAGCCTTGCCACAAATCATTCGCTTGACTGATTAATAGCCGCCACATAGAAAGAGATTTACCAAGAATTTAACTTGCAAGCCAAAAATAGCTGCATGAATTTGTTGCTTATTTCCAAGCAAATTTAAAGCCTCTAAAATAGTTTTTCCCCCTCTCTTCTGGTTTTCCCTCTCTCACTCACTATCTCTTTTGTGTATGGTATATCTCTGGCTTGGCAGCATTCAACTGAAATTGGCGAACAAAGCAACATTTAGGCAGCATGCATAGCGATTAGTTGACTATCCCTGAACTACATTTGATGGCAAAGGGTTGAAGCGATGGAGGGTTTGAGTGGGTGGGGCAGAGTTCTCCCGCTTAATGCTGTAACTGACATGCTTTCAATTCGGTGGCAGCTCCATTGAAATTAACATAAATTTCGTGCGGAAAACGTTGAAATTTACTTTTGCCTGTTATGTAATAATCAGCGGCTGTAAATCCTTGCAACAGCCACAAGCGGCTCCCAGTTGCCACAACACAACCCCATCCCCCCCTTCTGCTATCTACCACACCCAACTGCTGTCACTCTTCTACGCACTCCCTTTCTCTCTCTCTCACTCTCTTTCTGTCTCTGTCTCTGTCTCTCCTACAGACATTGTCACAGTTTGTTCTACGCACAGTCATTTGGCGGGCGGCTGGCGCGCTTAGCGCTAATTGAAATTGTAAAAATCAAAGGCAGCAGTCGCATTAAGTCCGGGGACTTAAAGGATAACAACGGCTGACAGCCACTTGGTCGGGGCAATTTGTAATTACGAGTGTGTACTTTGATATTAATTATATTTAATTTACGCTTCAACTTTTCTGCCTTTCACTGTTCACTCTGCATCATCATCTTCTTTCTTTTTTGCAGCTAACCAAAAAAACAGTCTATAACTACACCTAAAAGTTGGCAAAGCTTTTGCAACTTACATATACAAATTGAATTGCAGATGCAAATGCAGATTGAGTAAAAAACAATAGAGAAAGCTACAGTCGAGTTTGCACGACTGTGAGACACACGCTACCCATTTTGAATAAAAGAAAATGAGTGCGGTATGATTCTTAAAATAAACAAAAATACTAAAATGTATCAAAGACTGTATTAAGTATATTGATATATATTCCAAATATATATACCAATTAGTATATTTTAGTATTTTTCAATATATTATTTTGGTATATTTATACCCGCTATGGATATACATACTAATCTATTTTTATTATTTGTAACAGTTAATTGTATATATACATATAATTGATATAATTATATTATATTATTTTATATTATGTTTTATATTATATTAATTATAAAGGTTATAATCTCTATCTTTTTAATTTTCATGAACTCTTCAAACACTTATTTTTAATAATAATAATTTTTGGAAAATTTAAAACATTGACGTCTAATTCTTGATTCGGCGTTTAAATGGGTACTGAAATATACTTAAATATATCGATTGCTATATTTGGTATATCGATATACAATTAGATTAAAAAAAACTCCAAAGGATACAAAAAATCAGATTGTTAAATAAAGCAAGAAAACTTCTACAATTTTAACTAATTGCAACCAAATTTCTAGGAATCAAGAAAAAAAAGACTGATTCGCCAAAAATCTGTCGAGCAATATCGTCTCGGCTCTTGACGATGTTGTATATACGGAGATGATTCCCTCGACCTGCATATATTTGCAGTTATAATGCACTTCTTTCCTAGTGCTAAGAATTTTGATCTAAAAATTGCGCCAAGAACATAAAAATCTTTCAAGAACATTTGATATAAGAATACTTTTTATTTAATAGAGGAAGAAATCGTATAGTTTTAGGACCAAAAATTGTAATTAAAGATTAACAAAATATTACATTATTACATTAAAAGCTATATGAATACAAGTTTATCGGGATTTCAATTGTGTAATAAATAAGGTCAACTATATCTAGTATTTTTAGTCTTATTTTGGGATTTTGTTTTGAGAACTTGTGATTAAAGGGGTCTTATTTTAACAATTGAAATAATTGCGCTGGCCATAACTCTTTCATCTAAGTGTTTTAATAAATGACATTAGTATTTTATTTTATTCCTTGATTCTTGCACGATCCTTCCGCAATTGTCTAAAATGTTATGTGATCGCAACTAAATTTCGATCAGGAATCATGAAGACTGTAGTTATGATCGTATGCACCAAAGCTGACATCTGACAGACAGATGGACATCGAATTGCTGATGATTTCTTCAGTTTGTTACACACATGTTCAGTCTTAATAATAGCATTAATAGCATTCTATGCAACATTTTGTAGCTAGTTTGCGTGGTTGCAGCTGCTCGTTTTGTTATTCATTTTGTTGCGCGATTATTGTGCGATTCTTCCGCGATTATCTCCAATTGTATCTGATCGAAACCAGATTTCAATCAGTAATCAAAATCGTGTCATATCTATATCGTCTCGGAGATGATTCCTTCAGTTTGTTACACACATTTTCAGTCTTAATAGCATTCTTTGCTAGTCAGTACCACAATATGCAACATTTTGTAGCTAGTTTGTGTGGTTGCAGCTGCTTGTTGTGTGTGGTCTCTGGCTGCAGATGACGGGGGACAATAGCACATCAATCTAAATTATTTGGCGCCATGAGTAGCAGCAACAGCAGCGGCAGCAAAAGCAACAACAATCACAACAAATAAGAGAAATAAGTGCAGTGGCAAGAACTTTTGCATTTTGGTGGTTTATTCGAGTGTTCTGATAACATAAATTAGTACGAGACTCTGTGCGAAATTCGAGTTATGCGTCGACGTTCTTTGTATCTTTAACTGAATCAGCAAATGTATCTGTATCTGCAGATGTTTTTGCTGCAACCTCATGTATGTGCATGTTGTGTGTGTGTGTGTGTGTGTATTGGAGCACCGCAAGTGTCATAACGGGAATTATGCATAAAATTTTACTGTAAATTGCAGACGGCAAAATGTTGTCAAGTTACAACCAAATGCGACCGCAAAATTTAAATGTCTGAGTATTTGCAAAACACACAGCATGCAAAGTCCTAAAGGGAACTTAAGCCTTCCGCATTGCCATTGCCATCTCAGAATGAGCTATGAATTTTCCCAGGTGCGGCTCTCAGTTAGTTTCAGCAAAAAGGGCCAAACTATCTTCTTCATTTGAATGAAACACATAATTTGATTTCTTCAATTCTGTTTTCTGTCGAATACTTTTCTTATTTATTGTATTATTTTGCTATCATATTTGGGCAGAAAAATTGACATTCAGCAACACAAAAAAAAAAGAAGAGAAAAACTCATTCGGATCAGTTGCCTAGCAGTTAGCTCTTATCAATGGCAACTGAGCTGCTTGTTTTCATTGGATTACGCAAGTTTCTCTCTCCCTTCCTTTCTCTCTCTTACTCTCTCTCTCTCTTTCTCTCGCACTTGCTTGTTGGATGCCAATGGACGGACGAGCAGACAAATGCTCAAAGACGAAATGCGAAAAGGGGCTTAGTTTTGTGGCAAAATTAAAAGGGACATGCATAGAGTACAGCGATTAGGACAGATTGACACAAGTAAAATCAAAATGTTAAGCAATACGTTTGACCAGAGGCCCTTTTAAAGTTAAATTACACTTTGTGTAAAATCATCAGATCATTGACTATGACAATTATGCATTGATTCCCTTTTCTATTTCAAGTTATGGTATAACAGATTGTTTAGCAATTAAAAGTATGCTTTATTTGCAGCATAGCATTTTTCTTTCTTTACCTAATGGAAACATGGAAAATCGCTCCCTAAAGTAGCAATTCAACTTTTCTAACAGTTGTATAATTCTTCTAATAAGAGTGATTGGATTGTATAACACTTTTCTCAGCGCAAAAAAAAACGTTTTTTTATTCGTTAATTTATATAATATTTGTGTAATTGTTTCAATATGAGTATTGTAAAACAGTTCTAAGTTGATTTAATTTATTCAGTTTAATTTTTGTTATCTAATGGAAACATTGAAAAATCGCTCATTAAGTACGCAGTACTGTACACTGTAGTACACTATATTTAAAGCACCATTCTATTTGCAGCATAGTTTTTTCTCGACTTATAGGAGTATAGAAAAATGGATCAGCGTGCGTAACAGTTTGTGCATTTTTTTTTAATACGAGAATGACAGTTTGTATAACAATTTCAATGTTCACTTTTTTAACGCGTATTTTTTTGCAAATTAAATTGTATAACAGTTGCGCAATTGTTAGAGTACGAATATAGATAGATTATAGATTGTATAACAGTTCTAAGTGGAGTTTATACAATGAATAATTTTTCAAGTCACACAGCTTTTTGCCCAGTATTCTTCTTAAAGTCTCATTTCAACTTGTATAACAGTCGAAAATTTATTCTAACAACAAGATGTCACATTTAATACAAATTCTTTGTATACTTTATTCACTACATTGTAAAAATCGATCAGTTTGTATAACAGTTGTGCAACTCTCCTAATCGAAGTATAACAGGCAGAACATTTTATTTAATACATAATCCTATTTGCAGTAAAATTTGGTATTAACTTATGGGAGCTTCAAAAAACGCTAATACACTTCGCATCTCAATTTGTATAACAGTTGTGCGATTGATCCAATAAAAGTATAACAGTAGAGTATATTGACATTTTAGGTGTTCTCTGTAAAAGCGATAAGCTTGTAAAACAGTTGTGAAACTCTTCTAATACGAGTATAACAGTTTATGTGACACTTTTTTCTGCACATCATTTTATTTGCAGAGAAGTTTTGTATCACCTTATGGAAGCTTTAAGTACACGCTCTTTAAAGTTCCATTTTAACTTGTATAACAGTTTAATAATTTTTCTAATAGTTCTATAAACACACACACACTCACACGTTTCACAGTCGCCATTTACAGAGAGGGCCCAGTCAGCATACTCCAATTAATTAACCAATTTAGCTAAGAAGCTCGCCAAAGTTGAGAATTGTAGAAAGTTGCGCTATTCGAGTGCGACTCTCATTCAGAGTTCTGAATATATATGTGAATAGAGGTATGTTGGTATGTGGCAACAGGTCAAAACTTTTTAGCCAACTAACAAGTCCGGAGCTGAGACGCACATACATATGTGTGTGTGTGTGTGTATGTATGTTGTACTTGGTTAGCTAGTTGTTGTTGCTGACCGTTGTTCTTGCTGTGGAAAGTTTTAATAAACTCGCAAAAGACAATATTTTGTGGACGCCCAGAAATGCAGACAATAATTTGATTTTATACGGCGCGAGCCACGAGAGCAATTTATTATATCTACATCTACACACACACACACAGAGAGAGAAAAGTCAGAGCAGAGTTAGTGCTAAAGTTAAAGTTATTGTTCCTAGAGTTGGAGTTGGAGTTGGAGTTCTTTGGTTCGTTGTCTGTGGGGGGATCGTAACTGGACACAGGACACATAAGATAAGCGTCGTTGGCGGTAGAAAATGGGAGACGACGTATCTTATATGAGTGCGTATATTATACTCAACTGAGGCTAAGACTCAGATTAGGTGGAATGCAAACATAATCCAAAGACAAGTGAGTTAACTGCTTTGACCCAATTTAATTAAACATATGTAGACACATGTACTATATGTATATGTGAATGCGCGCATCTGTCTGTGTGTGTGTTTGGGTGTGTGTGTTGGCCTGGTTAGCATTTGTGTTATGTTCGCACCCGAAAACGGCCACGGGCCAAAGTCTCTGTCGCCATTTTCTTGGGGTGCCAAAGCTAATGACAATAACAACTACATACATACGTACATTCGCACACAAACACAAGCACATTTTGAGAAGGAGAAGAACCGAAGCCGTTGCCTTATTCCTATTCCTATTCCCATACCCATTCTCATTCCTGTTGCCTGCTGATGCGATTCAACTGATTACGCCTATGTCTACTCTAGAGTGTGTGTCTCCATCTTAGTGTGTGTGCGTGTAAATCCTGCTTACATGCACACACAGAGAGTGAAAAGGAGACTCAGAGAGAGACAGAGAGAGAGAGAGAGAGAGCAAGCATTATTGTAGCAAAAGGCGGCAGCGACAGCAGCCAACAATTAGTGTTGACAGACATTGCACTCTGGCAAAGCCCCAAAGGAATTTGAGGGCTTGTCCTACACACACACACACACACACACACAGTGTATCTATGTGTGTGTATGTAATTTGAATTTCGACTGTGTTGTGCACAGCACAGTTTAATGCAATAAAATGAATATATCGCTTCAGTGCATGAGTGAAAAACGAGCAACGAGACATGTCTCAAATAACGTATACGCACCGTGCTTCGTGCTCATAGTGCACATGACAGTTAATATGACAGGTTAACTGCTTAACTATTCCTAAATACAGAACAGTGTCTTCTGCATCAGCATCCTGCACCTTTCCACTTACATACAGTAGAAATCTTGAATGTTTACCACAACTCATTCGTCTCATTTCTTAAACACGCTCACAGCTATTTACACTTTAATTCAAAATGCAAACTGTTCAAAATTAGTATAAATATTGGGACACACAATCAAAAGTCACAAGAATATATGTCACAATTTGCATAATTCACAATGCAACTGAATCGCATTGAGAGTGATTATTGCTGAAGGCTATTGCAAGTCGATTAATTATTGCTTTCATTTGCCATTTGATTTTACTATTATTATTCACAATTAAATTCAACTTGGAAAGTTTAATAACATTTGTTATCTCAGATAATTTAACCTGATGAAAGTGACAAAAGTAGAATTATTTTTTACTTTTTTTACTTTAAGTAATCTATTTAACTTAACTTTTCTCTAATATTATTTTACTTCCTACTTTCTACGTTCTACTGAATGTAAATTATTATTCTCTTTTCTTTTAAATTTTTTACTATTTCAATTAAATACAAATATTTGATATCTTCAGTGATAGTAAATTAAATTCATTTAATTTTAATTTTATAATATTTTTTGATTATTTCTGTAACTTTCAAACTTAACCATCAGTTCTTAACTATTATAACAATCACCTTGAACCATTGATAGTGGGTTTATAAGGATTCCACAGAAACACTTACAATCGAATTAGCTGCCACAGATTCCTTTTCACAGTGGATTCAAAAATTTTGACTATTTATCCAGTGCTTTTGCTATCTATGAAACTCATAAAGAATGTTCAATTTGTGATTTAACTATATTAAAATAATAATATACTCCGTGGACTAAATGACATAAATTTGAAAGTCGAATAAACACTTCACTTTGTTAGTTTCTAGTTTAATATTAATATTTTACGACAACTGTTTAAATAAAATAATAATAAAATAAACAAATATCAAAAAAGAATATAAGTTGCAAGTGCAATCTTTGCTCAATCTAAGCAGCATCCCGAAGTTCGATGTACCCAAGTTTGCAAATGTTGCTTTGTCTGCATTGCTATTCAGCATTTCGTTGCGAAATACACAAAACACAATGGATGGAATTTACATATGAAAAGAGTTTCAAATTTCATAATCTTGGCTAGTATTTCATCTTTAGATAGTATAGAGTGAAGTCAGCCAATGGACTCGTTGACGTTTTGTTGACGTTGCGATGCGATGCGATGCGATGCGATGCGATGCGATACGATGCGGTCACTGATTAGAGAGAACGACTTTGGCTGGAAGGATGGTTTAGGGATACTATGTAATTTGATTGCCTCTAAACTGAGCACTTTGGCGAGCCAACATAAACTGTCAATGGGAGTTGTGAAGCCAAACAACGTTGTGGCAAGAAATTGAGAGCTCTAAGGAAATCCATTTGGGGTTGAGCTCACGAGTAGTAGCAACAACAACAAAGGCAACAACAACGGCAACAACAACAACCACAACAACAGCAACAACAACAGCGGCAGCGGCAGCGGCAACAGTAATAACAACAACCGCAATGCCAATGGCAACAATAGGGAATAGCCAGTGTGCTGCAGCTGCCTTGCCACGGCTATTGTTGCGTGAGAATGTGCCCGCTTATGTATGTGTGTGTGTGTGTGTGTGTGTGTGGATTGCCAAGTGCTTAGCAGCTGTTTCTCTTGTATTGAATGGCCGCAAACGCAGCCGCAGCCGCAGCTTCGTCCACAGACTTTGGCTGCCTAATGAGGCAGCGGGGCAACAATAAGCGCTACCACAAAAGCAACAGCGGCCACGGCAACAACAACAACAGCAACGACAACAACAATAACAATGGCAATGGCTGGCCAAATATGCTTTAAACGTGGCCAATGGGCATAAACGTAAGCGCTTTGCTAATTTGTGCGCGTGTATGAGTGTGTGTGTGTGTGTGTGTGTGTATGTGTTTTGGTAGCATTAATGAAGTGCCAATGACAACGCTGTGTGTGTGTGTGTGCTCATCATCATCTATCCTCTATCCTTTCACATACCTTTTCAAAGCAAGTATTCCTATTCATCTAACTCTAACTCTCTCTTTCTCGCTCGCTCGCACGCTAGTTGAAGTGCAAAAAAGTGTTGCATACTTTTGGGCAGCGTCAATTTGCAATTGAAAAGAATAGCACAATGTTTGCATACACGCTCGTAACCATAGCTCTTAGCTCATATATGTCACTTCACATAAATATACATATGAACACAAGTGTATGTGTGGGTGTGTGTGTGTGTGTGTGTGTGAGTTGAGGGCGCCTTAAAACAAAGTGGCACAAAAATGACATTACACAAAAAGGGATTTATTTAGTTTATTTGCTGTATATCAGCAGCCATAACTGTCAAGTGTTTCTTGTTGTTGTCTCTTGTACAACACATTCTCTAAGTGTGCATGTGTGCATGTGTGTGTGTGTGTGTGTTTGTATATAGTATGCGGATGAGCTAGAGCTACTGCTGCTGCTGCTGTAGTACTCCTAGAGCTTTGCTGCATGGCGGCCATCATCATCAATCATTTTGATTTGCGCTAAAAACTATGCTATGCTTTTCCTATGGGGCTACACTATACAGCAAAAAACCGACACTCTCACACACACTCAAACGCACACACACATGCAACGATAAAGTACAGCTCCACAGTAAGTGTAACAACAACAATAACAACTAACAACTAACAGCAACTACAACGAGAGAGCCAGGGACATGTGAAATGACAACAACCATTCATGTCGACAAGTTGCGTTTGCATTTTTATTATTATTATTATTATTATCATGCTCGGTTCCCATTAAAAATGGCAAAATACTGGAGTATATGCGTTTGTGAGGAGTGAAGTTTATGTCAAGTGACTTCCGATTCCGATAAAGAGTTCTTGATCAGCGTAATTGAAAAATATGATTACTTTTTGGATTGTGAATTTTATCAAAAATTCAAAGTTATTGAATTTGTCATTTGTAAGAAATATTTTGTAATTAAAACTATTGCTATTATTTGTATTCTTTTTCTTCTTATTTGTCCATGACAATTATGCTTGATAGCATTGATTCCTTTTGTTTCCAAACAGATAGACAGAAATACATATAGGTAGAAATCAAACAGTATTAAAGATTGTTTAGCAATTTTATGTATTCTGAAGTTGCAGCATATCTTTTCGTTATGGCAATAATGAAGGTGTGTAATAGATGTGCATTTGAACCAATAAGAAAATAATAGATTGTATAACAGTTTTATATACACTTTTCTCAGCACAAAATTTCTCTTGCCGTACAGAATTTTTTAACCTTATGGAAATATTGCAAAATCGCTCCTTAAAGTCGCGACTTAAGTGGTATAACAGTTGTGCAATTCATCTAATAAGAGTAAATTAGTTTGTATAACAGTTATTAGTACACTTTATTTAAAACACCAAACGATCCATTTCTATAACAGTATGTGCAGCACTCATAATTCGAGTATAACACATTGTATAACAGTTCGATGTTCACCTTCTTAAATGCATCATTTAATGTTTGTTACTTTCCGAGGACATTGAGAAATCAATCAAATTGTATAACAGTTGGGCAATTTTTCAAATGAAAGTAAAACAGATTGTATAACAGTTTCGATGCTCACTTTCTTCAACATATCATCGCATTAATGTCACCTGACGGGAACATTGAAAAATGCTTATTATTATTGTAATTAACATTAATATTAATATTTATGATAAGCAAGTTTTGAATGCTGTATGAAAACCCACAAAAGTATATATGCAGTCATATATAAGGATCACTGTAGTCGAGCATGGACTCGGCCAGTGGCTCATTTGTGTTTTGCATTTGTTGCATTTAGCGAGTATTTTGCAGTCTTTTGTTTTGTTTGCGACTTGGCAAATGCATTTGCATGTGCACACACATAATGTCCAACTGGTCTGGCTTCTGGCTTCCCCCTCTCCACACTTCTCGCCTCAATTCTCCGCTTGTGCAATCCATCGTTGACTGGTAAGTGTGCATAGTGTATGCATGCATTAGTTTTAGCTGCTCGAGCAGTTAATAGACGAGCATTTGGGGCGGAGAGAGGAAGGGAATGGGGGGAGAAGAAGCATGGCAAAATATTTTTACGGCTCGCTCGTAAAGTTGCTTGTCAAATATTTTTGCAGCATTTTAAACATATTGCGTTCCCCTCACTCCCTCACTCCGTCCCTCTCTCGCACACTCGCACTCGCTGTCGCTGTGTTTCGTCTCTTAGTTTCTGAGAGAGTGCACATAATGAAATTTTAATTAAGCTCAAGCCCAAGACCAAGCAGCAGAAGGCGAACAACGAAATGCGCGCCTTTTAATTCAATTTATAATTACATGCAACATCCACACACACACACACACACACACACACAAAAACATTCAGAGAGTTGGCAGCATTATCGTGCTACCAATGTTTCACAATTCATTGCCGCATTTTCCACTGCAAGTGACGTGGCGAGGAAAGTGTGCGAGAGAAATGCGAGAGTGAAGAGATGGAGAGAGGGGAATGCGAGTGGAGGCAGGTGAGGTGGCAGATATTTGCAGCAGGTGCCTCGCGTTGCGTTGCGTTGCGTTGCCCTTCGCGAATCAATTAAAAGACATTTGCGAAATTGTTGCCCGCTGCAAATTGAAACTGAAACGACAGCACGAATGGATGCTTTAATGTGCGCAACACTGAACGAACGAACGAATGAACGAGCGAACGAACGAATGAATGAACGAATGAATGAGCGAATGAGCGGGCGAATCAACAAGCGAATGCATAAATGGATGTCACATTGAACGAATGAATGTTGATTGTGTTTTTCTGCCGCTTTAAGTGCAATTCTCCTACTTTTCACCGCATGCAACCAAGACGCTCTGCTCTTTCACTCCTTCACACTGTCTTCGGTTGTTCCTTCTCATCTCATTCCCTCATTGTCGCACACTCTCACTCTCTCGCTCTCTCTTTGTCTCACTGTCTGCCTCTGTCTGTGGCAAGGTATGCGTGCTTTTTTTCCAGCTTGGTAGATACGCTCATTAATGTAATTTAATATCTTAAGTTGCTCTGCAGCTGAGGTCTGTGTTGTGTCTGCTTAAAGTGTATTCACTTCGAGAATTAAATCAGCTTAGTTAAAAGTATTATTTTGTGATATTTTCAACATTTTTAGTAAACAAGTTTCACTTTAATATAAATATAATATAAATAAATGAAAAATATATGAACTTTAAAAAACAATAATAACATATAATATGTAAAAATATTCAAAGATGTCTTTCATCAACTTTACACAGATTGAAAAAACGTGCAAAAATCAGAAATAAAATACGAAGTCAAGTAAAGTTTGTATGTCAAAATTAAACCAAGAAGGTTTATTCTTAAATCAAGATCGAAATGCTACAAAAATTCAAGATTGCCAATCTTGAAATTCAATATTATTATCTTGCTTAAAGAATGAAAACATCTTAAAATTTAACTAGGAAGTCAAAATCTTAAATTTAAAAAAATCTTTAATTTTGATTATATAAAATAGACAAAAAAAAAAATAGCGTGTTTTTTTCATAAATTTATTTTTGCACATTTATATATATTGTTAACTTTTTTTTAATATTATATTACAATTATAAGACTCACCTCTTTTATTATATATATGGACCGACGACTAGAGTTTCAACCCATAACCAACACCACAATTAAAGTTTTAATTTAATTAGAAAGTAGAACAGAAGAATTTTTTCCCAGGATTGTACAGTTCTTAAATCAACATATGTAATTTTAATTTAAGATAATATGTTTTTCATCTTAAAATGTAGATTTAGCATAATAATTTTGATGAAAAAATCCCATTTCAAGATTAATCTTTCGAACATTTCGATTTCTCGGTGTGCTTATTTACATATAATACACATATTTGTTGAACAGCAATAAAACTATAAATGCATGCCAAACATTTTGGTGATATCAACTTTTGAATATTTAAGATTTTCATATTAAAACACACACAAATAAAGAAGCAGCTTTTAGCTTTGTCAAATGCGTTGAAAACTTGAATTTTCACAAAACTGAACTGATGAAGGAAAAATATATTTTCAAAAGAAATACCACGAATTTTCCCTCTTCGCTCTTTGCTGAACATAAATATTCTCGATCCACATATTTCGGCATATTTCATGACATAAATTGTCAAGCTGCCGTTTAGCATCTTTTATTTGGCACAATTTCATAGCAGCTAATTCTCGGCAGCTTTCTCTTTCTCTCTTTCTTTGATACGCCTGCCATCCTCCATCGCAGTGGAGGAAAGTTGTTTTGTGGCAGCTTGCCAACGAGCATACCATAAATCAAAAAGTCGACAGAACCTTGAAATGTTCAATATGAATTCAGTAATGTCTCCCATATATACTATATATATGTATAAATGTAATATTTGTGCTTTCGCACTCGCACTCACTCAGTTATTATCTTCCATTTACCATTCCCCAATTGCACTAATCGCATGCGAAGATGCAACTAGAGAAAGAGAGGGAGAGACACAGAGAGAGAGAGAGAGAGAGAGAGAGTGGAATGCTGGTTCAAAAGTTTCTAATAATTTCTATTTGAAAGGCGGACCAAAAGTTGTGCGTGGTGTGCAAAACTGTCATATTTCATAAGTCGCTTGGGCAGCGTATGACGGACGGCTCAGCAAAGCGAAGGAGAGGGTGTGGAAAAGAGGAAGGAGTAAGAGAGTGGGAAGTAGAAGGGCAGACAGGCGTTGGAGCCTGTCTGTGTATAATTACATGGTTCAACTGTCACGGCGGAAAACAAATAAATGAGTTTCACTCACAAAACTTTGCCAACAGCAGCCGCAGGAGACAGCCGCAGCTTTTGGGTACACAATAGTGCGATGCCTCTCCACCTTCCTCCGCTCTCCTTACCACCCCATCTCACACTCCCTCCTCTCCCTTAGCCACACTGAGCAAATGCACTTTGTGACCATCGATCGCTTGCACATGCATCAAAATTCGATACGCATTCATTTTGATGCCCTTTATTTTGGGGAGGTGGAGAGCAAAGTTTTATGAAGCAGAAATGTTTGAAAACTTTGTTGCACCAGCGACAGAGCGAGAGAGAGCGAGAGAGAGAGAGAAGGAAGTGCATGTCTGCTTGACAATTAAAATCAACAATACTCTGATCCAAAATCAAACATAAAACCATGTCCAATGTTGTCATCAAACTTTGACTTTGGAAGCTTTAGTTTACGGTTTTGTTTTTGATTTCGATTTTGATTTTGATTTTGGGAAATGAACATAAAATACCTGAGCGAGCGTTTGAAATTAATTCAGATTGCAATTCCTTTGAATTATACGCATCACCAAACTATGATTTCTCATGAAATATTAATGCCGGCATGCGACATTTGATATTTTACGCAGTGCGCTTTGTTTTTTGTTCGTGTGTGTGTGTGTCGACCGCCCTTTTCTGTCTTCTGTCTGCTGTTTGCTGTCTACAGCCATCCAAGTCGAAAATGCGAATGTGAATACGAATGCGATGGCGATGGCGATGGCGATGGCGATGGCGGATGCTAAACCAAGCCAGGGCCAACTTCGTTATCATTGTCAACATGCCATTGAGTCGAGTCGCAGCGAGTCGAGACGAGTCGATTCGACTCAAGTCAAATCGAGACGAGAGTTGAGAGTCAGTGGTCCGCTGTGGCCCGCATCCGTCTGCTTCATTTTCATGCCTCACTCATCGTTCGTTGTCTCTGCAGTCGGGGCATAATCAGAGCAATTCCAAAGTTGCGTCTGTCAAAAAGGCACAGAATGTGGCCATCCAGTGCTCGTCATTCTCATCGTCTCATCGTTCACGTTATGCTAATCTCTCTCTCTCTCTCTTTCTTGTCTCGCTCTTTTTGTTGGCACTTCCTTTTTGACACCGGCGTTCCGCTACGTTTCACGGCTCTTGTACCTGCCCCACCGACGTGGCACGCTTCCAAGCTGCCACACACGTCTCCTCTTCATTCGACATTCGGTTTTGGTGTCTATCAATGCCAGCGATTGTCCTGCCTCCTGTCTCCTTCCTTCTGCCTCCTTCGTCTGCTGCCAGCCGGAAAATGTGAATTTATCACACGAGCACGTACGCATATTTTCTATGCGCCTGACCTTTTTTCCATTTTCATTTCGATGTCTCCTGCACACATTTCTTCCATCTTTTTTTCCTACTTTATTTTATTTTATTTCTCTTTTCTTTTTGGCCTTTTTTTCCGGGGAGTTGTCCTTGCCGAAAAGTGGCACGATTGCTTCATTGCAAATGTCGTTATGTTCAAGTGCCGCACACAGATTAGTTAATATTCCACTTTGAATGTGTGTGTTCGTGTGTGTGTGTGTGTCGGGGTCACCAAACGGTCGCCAGTGGTCGACCTGCTTATCTCAGTTGTTGCACGTGCCCCATGCGCTCGCTATCACATTCGTACTTCCCCTCTCTCTCTCTCTCTCTCTCTCTCTCTCTTCACCACTCTTTCCCTATCACGTTGTCAGCGTGTTGCAACTGCGCGACACTCGAATTGTGAATTTGAATGTCTTAATTGCATCCTGTTTGTGGCAAATTCACTTCTGCAACAATTAAAAGCCAATTTTGTAGCACACGACGACAGCTGGCAGCGCTTTGGGGTTTCTAATCAACGCAACGGGCGGTGACAACAGCTACCGCCCCAACATGCAAGGGGGCAGCCCACAGAGCATGGGGCAAAGGCAAAGCGAAGCGAAGGATGCTGCTGCTGCTGCTGTTGCTGCTGCTGCCATTGGGGCACCTTTTTCTCGCATTTCTCCTTTATTTCCGCTCAGCGCGACAAAAATTGCCAGACATTTGCTTAATGTGCGCTGCACAAATTCAAGCAAGCAACTTAAACAAACTCGCAGCTAAGCAGACGCTGTATGCTCTACAATTTGTGTAAATGACTTTAATTTCGCAGAAATTAAGTATACGCAAATATTGAGAGGCAAGCTTATAATGAGACTGTAATCGAAATTAAGTATACGCAAATGCTGTCGGAGTTCCTAAACGAAATTAAATATATGCTAATCTCTTTCTTGGGTAAGGTAGGATATTAAAAGCACACACGCATTTAGTAAAAGTCTCAATTGAACACTCTAATGTCAATTTTAATATGAAAATAATACAGTACTCTTAAAATAACAAAGCAAAATTTACTGACTCTAAATTGAGTTTAATTTACTATGAAAATACTACTTGAAGTATACATATATATTTAAATACTAAACAAATAATAATACTCTCTTTAAAATATAATTTTTATACACATTAAATACCATTTTCAATTTAACACTCTACTGTTAATTTTGCTTTAAAAATACTCCATTACTCAAAAAAATAACTGAAAAATAATATACAAAATCTTTATAGCATTTAAATTGCGTAAAAATTTAATTACCTCTGAATAAATCTAAATGCAAAAATAATACAGGACTTTAAAAATACTAAAAAAATTATACTGACAACTCTTAATTAGACTCAAAGATAAATATTAAAATATATGAAAATTATCTAAAATACTAAAACAAAATAT
This sequence comes from Drosophila niveifrons, assembly GCA_035046325.1. Lineage (NCBI taxonomy): Eukaryota > Metazoa > Arthropoda > Insecta > Diptera > Drosophilidae > Drosophila > Drosophila niveifrons. The sequence continues at coordinate 10,801,556 of JAWNOC010000063.1, read as the reverse complement.
ACCGACTCTCTTCAGAATTTAAGTTGCACACAAATCATTATTTCTATTTTTACACACCCTTCATTAAACACTATTCTAAAAGTACTTAAAAGAATATACTGTTTTTCCTTAGAATATAACTTTTATGCATATTTTGCCATAAAAATACTAATGTACTGTCTCTGCTTAAAATTTAATTTGTCTTTTATACTAAAGTCATATATTTAGTTCATTACGAACGCGCTATTAGCAAATATGTTACATAAAATTACGCAATAATAAAAGAAAGGTTTTGATTTAACTTTAATTTCGATTCAAACGCAAGTTCAGTATATTAACTATATATATAATATAATTGTAGATGTACTCAGCTCAGCGAAACTCATGAGCAATGCAAATGTGCCAAAAAGGAAGAGCATAATGTTACGATAATTGAAATGCCGCCCACAATTTCACTTGGCTGATAAAACGCTAGCTGCCTTTGCTTTGCCTTTGTCGTCTGCAGCCAAGCTTCTGGCAGCGTCTGCGACAGGATGTGAACGGGGCAAGCAAAGTCAAGGTAGACAAGACAATGTGTAGGGTAGAAGAGGGCGAAATTGTGCTACCCAATGTGGTCGCTAATTAAATTGTGCTCCAGAGAGAGAGAGGAAGAGAAGTGGATACTTTATTGTGATTGCTTCAGATGCAGCGCGTGGTGATCAAAAGTGGATCGCACTCCTCCGCATAGTCATCCAGGTTCTCAACGCTCTGACGATGGAAATGCGGCGGCAACAACTTGTCAACTTTAACTTGATTTGGAATCTCCTCCTCTTGTGGAGCTGATTGCTGGACTGGCAGCCACATGTGTCGACGCATCTGGACAATGTCCTGTCTGTGCATTCGATTGACGCGAGTCAGTTGTCCAATCGTTGTGCCGCACTTAAGGGCCAAGCGGGTTAAGGTGTCATCGCTGCTCACTTCGTGGCGCAACCAGCGTCGATGGCAGCCGCCTAAATTGGGCTGCATCATCTTCACACACAACACAGCACAGCACACTTTAAAGCATTTCAATTACTACGAACACAATTTTGTATTGAACTCTGTTTGACATCATTATATTCACATACTCGACTGGTTGATTGAAGTGAAGTTTCGTTCGCCTCTTTGATGATCGCGCAGCATTTGCGATTAGCGTTTTATGCAAATCACTTCAAGTACACTCGCACACTCGTTGCCGCGAGTTACAAAACACCGTGCAAATACGTGCAGCGTACGTATGAATAAGTACGCAATCAACGTGGCGTATACGTAACCAGCAACGCATGGCCTCAGCATGCTCCAATGCCCAGAACTCTATGTGTGTGTGTGTGTGTGTGTGTGTAAGGGGTTGCCACATATTATATTACAAAATGTGTTCGCCCAATAATTACTGATTTCAACCTCTTTTTGATTGCATTTAAATGGAAATGGCAAAAAATGTGTCAACCTAGAATGTGATGCGAAAAAATTTTTAGCATTTATTCGAGTTCTATTTTAATTATCTATAATTGCAATTGCAAATAAACAAAAGTATTCGCAAATTGTAGATTGAAAATCGCACATAAATACATGTCTTCTTAATATTGCATTATTGAATAAGTGAAACAAAACTTTCAGTTGATTTAAGAGAACTTTCACATATCTTTTTTCTTTGTTTTTAAATTGCCAGAGTATTCAGACGTCGCATAATTATCGTAGTATTTTGCGACAGCCTTCGTTTACTTTTAAATAAAGACATATTGCACAAACCGCAATTTAAAGTGGTTCAATTTAACGTTTTGAGCGTCGTGTAATGTGCTTGACAAATACGAATATGCGAAAATTGATTTGATAAACACATCGAAGCAGCAGCTATAAAGTTAAAACTCTTCTTTGTCTGAGTAAAATGTCTGAATTTGTTGCCATCTCTTTTACTTGTTCTTCTTTTTGGATGTGGCGGTGGTCGCATTGGGGTTAATCTAGTGTGAAGTCATTTACGAGAAAGCCGATTAAGTTGAATTCGATATAACATTATTACCAGCGAGACAAAGGCAGCGTAATCATGTGACAGTCACATACACACACAATAGTAAGTAAGCTTGTGGAATTCTGTCACACACACAGAATTTACTAGTTTCTCACAACTCACACACCATTTAAAATAAAAAAAGCCCAAGAAAAAATTAATGGATAAAACTGCTGGAGGTGGAAGCAATGCCGATGGTAATGAGAAGTACGCTCGAGATAGCCAGATTCCGGCGTGTGTTCGCAGCAGATTCGTTGTGACAATCATGCTGTTCCTGGGCATGGCCAATGCCTATGTGATGCGCACCAACATGTCGGTGGCCATTGTGGCGATGGTCAATCACACGGCCATCAAGGGCGAGCCGACGGACAACGAGACGGACACAAGCGATCGGCAGGATGGTGAATTCGACTGGAGCTATAAACTGCAAGGCTACATCCTGGCCTGCTTCTTCTATGGCTATGTGATCACACAGATACCATTCGGGTTTCTCATCAGCACGTACGGAGCCAAGCTCTTCCTCGGCTGGGGCATGATGATCAACTCGATCGCCGCCTTCTTTGTGCCCGTGGCAGCGCGCAAAGGCGGCTACATCGCCCTCTGTATGGTGCGCTTCATTCAGGGCCTGGGCGAGGGTCCCATTGTGCCCTGCACCCACGCGATGCTGGCCCAATGGATACCGCCGGACGAAAGATCTCGCTCCGGAGCAGCTGTCTATGCGGGGGCTCAGTTTGGCACCATCATATCGATGCCATTGAGCGGATTGTTGGCCACTTATGGCTTTGACGGTGGTTGGCCATCGATCTTCTATGTGTTCGGTGCTGCCAGCACCATTTGGTGTGTGCTCTTCATGCTGTTTGTCCCGGAGAGTCCGTTGGTAGCGAAGCACATCACCGAGGCGGAACGCAGGCATATTGTCGAGACCATTTGGTTGAGTCGCAAAGCCACAGACACCGAGGGTGGCAAGACGCCGTTGGGCAGCATCTTCACTTCGCTGCCATTTTGGGGCATTCTAATTGCCCACTGCGGTCACAACTATGGCTATGAAACGCTGATGACCGAACTGCCCACTTACATGGCTATGGTGTTGAATGTGAAGCTGAAGGAGAACGGCTTTCTCTCCTCGCTGCCGTACCTGGCCATGTGGCTGAATGCCATGCTGCTGGCCTTCATTGCCGATTTCATGATCATGAAGAAGGTGAGTATCACGATAACGCGTAAGGTGATGAATTCAATCGGGCAATATGTGCCGGCCATAACGCTCTTTGCTGTCGGATATTTGCATGAGAGTCTGATATTAACCGTCTTGGTGTTCACCATTGGCATGGCCTGCAATGGAGCCATCTATTCGGGATTTAAAATCAATCACTTGGATCTGTCGCCTCGCTATGCGGGACTCCTCATTGCGATTACGAACTGCAGTGCCAATCTGGTGGGACTCACGGCACCGATGATAGCCGGCCATGTGATCGACCGTGATCCATCGATAGCCAACTGGCGGATTGTCTTTATAATTGCTTCGATTATTTACTTCATCGTCGGTACCATGTACAATCTATTCGCCTCTGGAGAGCGACAATGGTAGGCCAACAACAACCAATCAACAACCATGAACCAACAACCAAATCGAACCAAAACAAAAGCAGAAACCTCAAAACAAATCCAAAATGAATTGAAACTAAACACAGCTGCACAACTGGGCCACAACCAAAAACATTTTGTTGGCTTTCACATCCTGCTGCTGTTGCTGCTGCTGCTGCTGCTAATGACACTGCTGGTCATGTCACCAAGCACACTTGGATTTGAACAACACACAGAGAACATTTCGAACATTCATTCAAACGTTCGACATTAGAAGAGAACATCAATCAAATTACCCTGACACTAACCCTATCACATTTTAGATGTGTTATTGTTGTGTGCCATTAGTCTCTGTGGTTTTTAGGCCAGAATTCAATTCAAATCGTTATCGTACTCATGAAACCATCAGCTTTTAGTTATAAATGAAACCAACAACAACTATTTCAAGAACGAAAAAAGAAATCAAAATGAACGCAAAATTTCGCTATCGCTAATCAAGTTTAGTAAAATATCATAGGTAATCATAATTTTTGATATAAACAAAAAATTCAAAAATAATGATTACCTTTGAAATTTACATTAATTTTGTTCCCATCGAGATATAAATTAATAACATAGTGCAACATTTCGAGAAAGTTATAATTGTAAATTTATAGATTCCACTAATGATGCCGATAAAGAATATACATTCCTTAGTCTATCAGAGATATCTCACTTACCTTCTAGGCACAAGCTATTTTTGTTTTTATAAAAAAAAAAACAAATGAAGATCGTTCTTAATCACAATTTATAAATTTCATGTTTTTTTTTAGTTAGTATTTTTGATGCACTTAAAGGAAATTTTTATAACTGAAATTTGTTGAGTTACACCGTACACCGTGCTTTATTAATCTAGCGACCCGGCTATGTTCAATATTATTTCGGACACGTCAACTGCAGCTTTAAAGTTTGTATTTAAGATTACGTATATGACAATGCATTCTTTTTAAAGCAAATCAAAAAGGTTGCTGTGACGTTCAATACAATTTGAAGAAAATGTAACGAACAGTCTAGTTTACACGATTATGGGATATCCAATACCCGCATTCGATAAAGCAAAACCATGCGATAGTATTCGTAAACCATATTAACAAAAGAATAAAATCTACTGAAGACAATGTTTGGTACATCAATGGTGTATTGCTGAAAAACATACCAGATTGTTAACCAAGGCAATTAAGACCCGAATGCAGACGCTGCCCAAACCTAAAATACTGAAATCTTGGTTTGATATATCAATATACTATTACATTTCAAATATACCACATACTACAAAAGACACCAGCTTGCAAGAGAAATATTACTCGACCTGATATACTGATATACTTTAATTGATATATCGATATACTATTCAAATTAAAATGTACCATATACGCAAAATATATCTGATTGTCAACCAAAGAAACTCAGTGCCGAGTGCAGCAACCGCCAAAACTTGATATATTGAAGGAATTTTTAATATACAACTATCATTGTAATATACTGTAGAGTACAAAACATACCAGATTGTCAAGCAAGAGAAGAATTAACCGACGGCAGCAACTATCCGACTCGATTTACTGAAGACCTAATTTGGTATATTAAATATACTATTTAAAATAAAATATAATATGTACTGAAAAATATGCCAGATTGACAACCAAAACAGCAGCAGCCACCAAAACTTGATATATTAAATCTTTTATTAAGTATATAGATATAATACTATCTTTGTTATATACCGTAAAGCACAAAAAAAAAGCAGATTGCCAACCAAAGCAAGTATAAACCGACTGCAGCCGTATATAGAATATTATTCCTAGATGTAGGCATTATATCAATAAACGCAAAAAAGAATAATAAACGCTCGCATTCATACACACATCACGTTGTTATGCATGCCAAAGATAAAGGAATTAAAACGATTTAAAAGTTGAATGTATACACACACACATGAACATACATATATTTTGAAATTGGCATACGAATAATCTGCAGTTGTGGAGATGGAAATCGCATTAGAAATGGCGTGAGTGTGATGTGTCTATCGTTTAGCACCCAGCACAAGGTAAATCGAGTTTGCCTAAAACTCAACCCAACGCAACGCAACTCAACTCAACTCTACTCTACTCAAACCCTTAACCTAATTTTGTGCCGCAAAGCGTGAGCAAATAACAAAAAAAAAAAAAGAAAAGAACGGCAGCACTTCAACAAGTTTAAGCCGCTTAAATTTTATTGCAGTAATAATTTGCGTGCACATCAAACAACGCGCATTTTGTAGGTGAAATTGGGCAGACTTTGAGTGGGTGGTCAAACGGTCCGCGCAATCTCTGCAATTTCTGTTAGCTTCAGCTGCAGATGCACACACACAAAGATAGATAGATAGAAGATATTTGCAGCTAGCACAAAGTGTGTAATAATCAGAGCTGCAACTGCAGCTGAAAGTGAAGGTAAAGTTGCGATTGTTGGTTGCCAGCATGTTAACTTGTCTGTCGCCAACTAACTGTCTAGATAGCTACAAAGATGTGTCACAGTGAGCACATGTAATTGGCTTCTCACTTGATTTCACATGGCCAAAAATTGTGTCCGACTTTAAAAGCGCTCCTTTTGCAAATTGAAAGTCTATTCATTTCTTTATATTAAAAAGTATTTTTATCCGACTTTTAAAGTGTGCCAGTTCCTCTTTTTTTTTATATATTTTTGTTGGTTGTCAATAAATCTCAGCAGTATAAATTCTACATGCTGTTATTTACTTATTTTGGTCATGTTAGTGTTAATCCTTAAGTGTTGCAACCTCAGAGATATTTGGCAAGTTTTTCCATTAAACTTAATTGTAGTTTTTTGTGTTTCATTCTATTTTGTCGACAAAAACCAAAGAGTTAAGAGCATATAGAAATTGATTGCAACAACAATAAAGGTAAATGGTAAATCTGCACAATTTTATTTGCCAAAAAATGCAACATCACATGTAATCTAGAATTTAATGCCATGATTCTCTAACAATTTGAGCCTTGAGCTGCATTTAAATTTATTCATTTTTAGTCTCAACAAAACACACATTCATGTTCGAGTATGTTGTATGTTAGGCTCATCTCTCAGCACTAAACGTTGGTATTTTGTGCTTTAGCCTTTATTTGTGACTGTTTATATTTTTTGGTTATTTTAGTTTGCTGCACAAAAAGTCCAACGAGTCCAATACTAAAAACTAAAATGCAATTGGCAATTTTTATACCCGCCCCCATCATGTGTATGATAACTTTTTGCTTGCAGTAAATTCAGGAACCCTATAGAGTATACATTCATGGTCCGCCTGTCCGTCCGTCTCTAGTTAAACCTAGATCTCAGAGACTATAATAAATAGGGATATAATTTTTTCAACAGCATTTGGTATGTTTTTACGCCCACTTACGCAACCACAAATCTAAAAAAATCAAATAATATAGTAGCGATTTTTAAAACAAAAAATAATAACTACATTTAAGATTTTCTGAAAATTTTGTTGCGATCAGATAAAAGTTGTAAAAGTTATTTAAGAAATACTTTTGTATGAGAAAAATAACTTCTTTTGGTATATGTGATACTGTATATTTTAAGGTAATACAATATCGATATACTAAATATAGTATTTGGATTTTTTTAGTATATTTAGTATATTTTAGTATTTTAGCGGTTTGGTATATTGTATGAACAATACTAATAATATGGAGTACCATGTTAATTTTGGAATTAAAGCCCTCAGTATATTTTATTATTTTTGCGGTATATTTATTTAGTATATTTTTAAAATAATGTTTTTTTAAGCATATTTTTCAAATAATACCGTACTGTTTTGCTTTTATTCAAAATGGGTAGCGAGTATCTCACAGTCGAGCACATTCGACAGTCGCTTTCTCACTTGTTCGACATAAAACAGTGCTTTGTTAAATCATTAAATGCTCATTAATTTAAGTGCCTATTATAGTTTGGATACGTGCGATTTCATTAATAGTGGATATTATCGTTTATGTTTGCAAATTTTTGCGAATAAAATTTTCAATGATAATCATTTGTTGGCGCATCGTCCTAATTTGGTTCTATTGTTGCAATTAAAACACAACTTTTCAAACAGACAATTTATACGCATTAAGGTTTATCATCACTTAAATTTCTCATTACATTTCTAGTATTTAACTAAGCAAGTAAATTCGCTATTTGATATCGTCTCGTTTCTTTTAGCTTCTCGTTGTTTGTTTACTCGTTTGTTGGTCAACCCATTCGAATTTTGTTTAATTGCCGCAGTTAAAATATAACTTACTGTACAGATAATTTATATGTAGTATTCTTTCTCATAACTATGGTTCATCATCACATTTGTATTACTAAGCAGTTAAGTTCAACTCGTTTCCTTCAGCTACTCGTTGTTTGTTTACTCGTTAGTTGGTTCAACGAATTTTGTTAAATTGTCGCAATTGAAGTACCACTTACTGAAAAGTTAATTTATATGCAGTATTGTTTCTCATCACTAAGGTTTCTTATCACATTTCTATCTAAATACTAAAATACTAATAAGCACTTAAATTCGACTCGTTTCTTTGGTCAACACATTCCACGAATTTAGTCTAAGCTACTACTAAACAAATAATTTATATGCAGTATGGTTTCGCATCACTAAGCTTTCTCATCACATTTATATTACTAAACTAAACGAATAAATTCGCTATTTGTAGGCACTTAAGTTGGACTCGTTTCTTTCAGCTTCTCGCTGTTTGTTTTGCTCGTTAGTTTGCCAACATATTCGACGAATTGAAGCTTGTGGATTGTAAATAGTTTCAGTAGCAGATTGTTTCTGGCAAATTTTTATGCTTTGTCTGCAACAGACAGAGATTGATGACAATCGATTCCATTAAAATCTCCAGTGCACTGGTCAATTGAAGCATTGCTCGACGTTCTCCGACATTTGTTTGATATTACGAACTCCTCAAACATTTCTAATGTGCACTTCAGCTGACTGACGGACTGACTGACGGACTGACTGCTGGCTGGATGAACAAAAGCATTTTTGTGGCTTTCGTTGTTGAGAATTTATATTTATGCAACGGGACATCGACATACAAAAGAGAGACAAACATACAAACATTCGATTCGCATTCGCATTCGCATTCGTATTCGTATTCGCATAATAAATAAAATCATTCTCGTAGAACACAAGAGGCAAATCAAGAACAGACACGGAAGTAAATACGCCCAGTCCAAGCACTTGAAGTTCCCTTCGCCTCTTCCTCGAGATAATATGCGAAATCGAGGGTCAACACAAGAGTTTATTTGTTTTCGAAAAAAAAAACATAAAGTAAAAACGGCTAAATACCAACAGTGATCCATTTGGGGATATGTTGTCACTTGGAGTTTGCTGGGCGTTGTTTGGCATATTTCATTTTACACTTGGGTCTCGCGGCCCTTCTATTGATTTATTTATTTACAAGTGTATGCAATATGCAATATTTTCGCTACTTTTTTGTTGTTGTTGTTGTGCACATAAAAACAGCAGAGCGCAGGAAAATGCAGACCAAAAAAATGCAGCGAAAAGTGCACAAAAATTAAAACAGAAGCACAACATCATTGACCCAAATGCAACTTTCCAATGGGGCAACAAAATGTCTGGGTTAAAAAAGCAAAAATGCAACAACGACAACAGCGACAACAACAACAACAACAACTACATATTGAACAGAAAAGAGGTTGTGGAATTCGCAGTATTTGACATTTGCACAAAATGATTGGTTTTATTTGAATGCACACACGCAGCAACCATTGAAAAGGGTTGTTATGAGTGGGCGGGGAGGGGAGGGGAAATTCAGGAGAACCGTAACCAGATATTGATGAGCCAAAGCAGTTTTATCGCCAACCAGCCGGAAATTAATCACAGTTGCAAACGTGCAGCAAACCGTGCACTTTTCCGTATCGCATCGAAGCAACAATGTCAGTTGGGGATTTCCCAACAACAACAACAACAACTAGAACGGTAAGAAAAAAACCTTTAACGGTACTCGGTATTATGTGCATAATGTGCGAGTGCCAAGGAATTCGAACTTCGATTGAATGAAGTCCCATTCAAATGTAGGAATTTCTTATTCTGTATTTTTATGTGTGTAGAAATCTTTGGGGAATTCAATAGCAAACATCGCTTCTTATATGTTTTTGGAGTAATCAAAGCATTTGGCAATTCCATCAACTGCCTTAGCTTGCAGCACTCAAAACATTAAGCAGCATGATTTCAATAAAATAAAGCCAGAAAGAAAGCTTCAGTCTCGACTCTGATTGACTCGTAATGTATATTTAATTAAGACAAACTTCGGAATTATTATAAAAATATACCATACTAAGTACTGAAAATACTAAAAAATATAACATATTATACGTTTAGTATATTTATATTCCACTATATTCCTAAAGGCACAAATGTACAACACACTAAGATATTACATACTGAAAATTTTTTTAAATTATACAATATGATATATACTTGGTATATCGTTATACTATTATCGATATACTATTAAATTCATAAAGGAACAAAGATATAATACACTAAAATATTATATAATATAATAGAATACTTATAAAATATACCGAAGGCTGTATTTGCTATATCGATATTTTTTTACATTTCTGTAAACGCAAAGATATAGTACACTAAAATGCTATATAATACAACAAAATACCTATAAAACATACTGAAAATATACCGAATAATATATATGGAATATTGATAAAGTATTAGATTCCTTTAGTTATAAAGATATAATAAACTAAAATATTATAATATAACAATAACAACAAATAGGAATACAACAGTCGAGTGTGCTCGACTCTGAGAGACCCATAATGTATTTTTAATAAAATAAAATATATTTTGATATAGTACATACATTCCTGTAGGCTTAAAGATATAATACACTAAAATATTACAGACTGAAAAAATTCTAAAATTACAGCGAAATTATGTACTAAAATATAGCGAAAGCTGTATTTGGTATATCGATAGACTCTTTCATATCTGTAAACGCATAGATAAAGCACACTAAATTTCTATTTAACATAATAAAGTACCTATATATATATGGGTATATGGACGAACTATTACAGTCCCTTAAAATAAAATAAGAAAATACTCATTAAATATATCGAAGGCTGTATTTGGTATATCCATATATTGTTATACTCCTAAGACACAAAAATATATTACTCTTCCAACCTAGCGTTAATAATCGCCTATAAAAATTGGAAAACTGAGCCAAATTGTTTTGTCAATAAATTAAAGTTGAGTTCGTAAATTTTTAGTCGGAAAATGTTCCATTTATTTAACTTAAATTTACTTGTAATGTGTTTAGCCATACACAATGCTTAAAACCGTCCATATCAGAGCACTGTTGCACTGCCAATGTTAAATTTTTCCATTGTTGCGAACTTCTAATGAAATTAATTGCCTAAATAGAGTTTTAGGAACAGATTAGAATTGCATTTTAAGTTGGCAAAATTGCATACGGGTAGTAAATATACTAAAATTTTAGAAAATAAATATAAAATAAATATTAAATATACTAAGATTTTAGAATTCGAGTAAACTTGATTTATGCAGAGTTGAATTTAATTCGTTGCATGATATATCAACAAGTTGTGTGCCATTAAATGTTTAAGGCAATTCCATTTGCGAGCCAATTGCCAAATTGCGATACCCGATACTCGAGACTGCCACAAACAGTGTGGCGAAGTCAAAGCAAATGCGCAACAAGCACACTATGCATTTAGCTGTTGTCCTTGAAGCGACCGCAATGCAACAGCAGCTTTCGCATTGCCACACTGACCGCAGTTCCTCCTCTTTATGCCACAAGCTATAGTACTTCTGGTAGTAGCTGAGTGGAAATTTTTGTGTGTTGTTGCTAGAGTGTTGTGTAAACGGGAGTCAAACAGCTAACTAAAGCAGCCATCAATTCGCTAAATGATCGCGAGTGCTGGCAACCGCATATGGAAAGCGGAAACAAGCGTTGCGTAGCGTAGCGAGTGTGTTGCAGGTGCAAGCGACACACACACACACACACACATGCATGAAGATGCAACTGTTGCACAGTGTGGTCGCTGCCGGTGCTCAAATATTATTACAAATGGCAATAGATACACGCTCCACCCCACAGACAGATAGCGCGTTGTGAAAAATGGCAAATGCTTTGCGGGGATTTGCAAATACATAGAGTGCGACATGGCGTATACGTGATATTCAACAAACAGCAACAATGCGCAAATCTCGTTAACAAAATGCAGCTCACACACATAAATAGTTTGTTGTTGGTGTTGTTATAGTTGTTGTTGCTGTTGCTGTTGCTGTTGGTGGCAATGCAAAATTTATGCATTGCATGCGGCGACTGCAACCGACGGCATCGGAAGTGCACTTATGCCGCACTTCTATTTCCGTTACAGTTTTCCAGTCTACACTCGCATTGTTGTCCTTGCGGCGAGTCCCCGCCCTCGCCCCTCGCCCCTCGTCTCTATCCCCATGTCTTCGCATCGAGGAGATTGAGATTGATGGGCGAACTAGTGCAACAGATTTTGATACCATGCCCTCTAATTGCATGAAATATGTTTTATGATCGACAAATAAGACGCATATATATACAAATAACCACGTCAGATTTTAACGCAGTTCTGTCTTTTGACATAAATAATTTTATTTTAAACACTTATCACACTTTCTATCATAGTCAGTTTACTTTAGATATTGGCCAGTTCAATCTGTTATGTCTGATTCCAAAATGGAAGTCACCTTATTCAATATCAGGTGAATAGAACTCAGCATTAATCTACTTACAAAAGTCAAGTGCCCTTCACACCAAGAGATTAACACTGTTGTGGAGCAAATCTTTTACTCGTATCATTCTCAAGTATTTTATTTATAAGTTAAGAATTACTTTTTGGTTTTCATTTCACAATTGTATTTACAACAAACGTTTTAAAATTAAATGAACTTAATATTAATGAACAGTAAACTAAATTTGAGCTGAGGTCATAATTTACTATCAAATCAATTTTATTTGTTGCTGCTTTACATTGCAATTAATACATACCAGCTTCAACAAAAAAAAACTCATTTTAATATTAATCAGCGATTTAAGATATTTAGCGTAGAAATCCTTATTGCACGTTCAAGTGGTGCAGCTTTTTAGCACTTGACTTAACGTGGCTGTCTCTTCATGTTTAATTGTTGAATGAAAGATGACGAAACTGTTTATACGTTCAAAGATTTTGTGTAATGTCGAGAATTTTGCTATGTGAATTCAGTTTTATTGTTACTTAAACGACCAAGAGGCATTCGCTCGAACAATACTCAAGTTGCATCTCCTCAGCAGCAATGGAATTCCATTCGTTATTATTGCCAAGTTGGCAAGCATTCAGAAATAAATATTTTGTTGCATTCATTGCAAATATTACGCACATCTAGTGAATGAAATTGTTGCATTGATGGATTGACTATTTGGCCCAGCCAAATAGCTGAGCTGAGTTGTAACTCTGATTTCAAAATGCGACTTTCCTTTCCCCATCCATCTCTCTCTCCCTCTCTCTTCTTCGCTTCTTATTATTCAAGGTGTTTGCCAGCTGTGGCATTTGCGACATTTGTGTGACGTGTGTGTCAGACTTTGTGTGTGAGTGTGTGGGGCAAACAAAAAAGATTGATATGCTGATTAGCTGATTGGAATGGCAGCTGCACAATGTGGATGTGGATGGAGTTAATTACGTTTTCATTGATGCATTAACAAATAATTTTGCAGTTGGGAGAGAATTTAACAGTCATTAAATCATTGATTTCAATTCGAAGTTGAAGTTTATTCAGTGCATCAAATGCTTTGCATTGTTGCTTTGGCAACCAGCTAACCAGCTTATAGGCATTTTAATGACTCACAATACCTCGACTCGAATTACCAAATTTGCATTGCTCAAGGCAATGTTAGTTAATTTCATTTAAATCGTATTAATTGCGTGCTCATATCATTCGCATTGATGGACTAATAAAACAATTTCTCATCAATGGTTAACTCTAATTGGTTTCATGTCCATTTCCATTTCCATTTCCAAATTGTTAGGCTAAGGTGGCGGAATATCGACCCAATTATGTTTGTTTCCCCTCAAGCTTCACTCAATGTTTAACTATAATTTAAACTTGCTTAAAGTCTGTTCATGTTCAAGGCCTTTTTGTTGTGCGAAAGTCAAAGTTAGTCAAAGGAAATGTCAACTTGACAGTTGTTTGAAGGACTTCAATGCAACAGCAACGGCAGCAACTCTGCATTTGTCATTTGACTTAGGCTTGAAGTCAAGTGAACAGCATAAAGCTCGTCAGTCAGTTAGTCAGTGAGTCAGTTAGTCGCTCAAAAGTTGCACGTTTGCCAGCACATTTGCACTGCAGTGCGGTATTGATGTGACTGACAGTGGGGCACGTGTCACATCAACTGTGACGACACACGTGGGGGCAAATATTTGTGGCAAGTAACAGCCAACAGTGTTCGCGTGTGTGTGTTGTGTACATATAACTGTGATAATAAACGAACGATTTGTTTGCAAAACTCGCACATTAAAAGATGCATGAGCAAAGTGTGAGGAAGTTGCAAACGTCAAGCAAATGCTAGTTGCATGCCACACCAGACTGCTTACGAGTAGTTGCATTCGCTTGTGGCAACGTCACATTGTTGATGCCACTGCTGCTGCTGCTGCTGCTGCTGCTGCTGCTGTTGCTTCTTTAAGTAATCCGATTTAAAATGCAGCAAATACTATATATACTTGTATATGTATGCTACATAATGCAGCCTCAGAATCGGATTCGCTTGCGATGATCACGTCGCTTTAGCTGCGTTAATGCAGCATCAAGAAGCAAACTGCCACCCCCCAGTGCCAGTGTTGAACAACGTCACACTTGTACATCATCATAACGCAGACATATACTATACAGCATACATACACTTATCAATATACACATGCATATAGTCAAGCAGTTGCTGCTTGTCATTGAGCTGAGCTCTGCTGAGCTGAGCAAAAGGCTTCAGCTTGGGCTTTGTCCTTACTCCCTTCACCATCACTTCTCTATTCAAACTCCTGGTCCAACCCAACACAATATTCTATAGTATTGTACTAATACTATCATATGTTTATTATGGGTATCGGTTAGAAAGGGATATTGTCGCTTAACATCAAAAGAAAATGTATGAAAATTGCAAAAAAAATCATCAGCATTTTTATCACTATTATCATCATTATTATTATTATTCTTCTTCTTCTTCTTATTATTATTATTATATTTATTATTATTATTATTATTATTATATTTATTATTATTATTAATATTATATTTATTATTATTATTATTACTATTATTATTATTATTATTATCACCCTTATTCATGTTTTTCACTGTTCAGCACTCTCAATTACTTTTACGTTTCACTTTATCCTTTTCCTTCTGTTGCTGCTTGACATCTCCGCCCCTATATATATATATATATATATATATATATAAGTGTCTCTCGGATATCGCTTGCTGACTGGCAATAATCTTTGGGTCTGCCTTTCCACTCTCAAATTCAATCAGCATTTCATGCGTTGACTTTCAAAATGCAATGCAAAACATGCATGCAACATGCCAGCAGCCAGCAGCCACATGCTACATGCCTCATGCCACAAGCAACGTCATTCGGTTCATTCAGTTGCAACTTATTAAAGTTGCAAAAAGTGTTGGCTGCATTAGAGATAGACAGAAAGCGAGAGAGAGAGGGAGAGAGAGAACGCGTTCTTTATTTATTAGTGGAACGAATTACAATTTTATTTAGCGTATTTGTATTTCGCCCAGCGCGAATGCAATGAAAAATGAAGCCAAGCGATGACACAGCACAGCACAGCACAACACAACACAAAAATACACACAACATGGCGCAGAAACATGTGGGCGTGTTTTTATCAGCAAATTAATGATTATTGCGACAATGCATATGAATACATAAATAAACAAATATACGCCATCAACAAATAAATGCATGTATAAATAAAACTCTGTGTGTGTATGCTATTCTATTTTCTTGTGCTAGTATATGTTTAGAACGCATATACATACGTATATACTATATACTATATTTGGTATATTTACGTGTATGCGTGTATGCTATGATATGTCTCTATAAGCATGCGAGGCTTGCGCCGCCTGGCAGTCATAACAATAACAATGTAAAATCGCTTAGATTTCAACCGCAGAATGTAACCGCACGACCAAAGCGTATACACACAGCGAGATGCAGGAGTGAAGGAGCTCAACCGGGGAGACGGGGAGAGGGGAGAGAGATAGAGAGCTGGAGATACAAGAGAAAGGCGGAGTCGTAGCTCCTTCGATGCGATGCGTTTGGCTTCGGCTTGGGCTTGGGCTAAGATATGCGAATGCCTTGGGGCACGTACAATCCATTCATTCAGCAAATACCAATAATAGACACGTACGCTGCAAGAGCAAACGGGAAAGTACGAGACAGAGACAGAGACAAAGACAGAGACGGAGACAAAGTAATGGAAAGAGACAGCAAAAGCGAGAAAAATCGTAACGCTAAGGCATTTGAAAATAGCACAACAACAACGACAACAACGAAAAGGAAGGAAAAAGTCTATGAATGCTGGCTGAAAGTAAAGCAAATTTGCTAAAGACAATGGGACTTTCAACTCACTACAAAAGACAGAGACAGCGATAGCAAGGAGCACATGCAAACAGAGAGAGGGAGAGAAAGAGAGATAGAGAATATGATTGGAAGAGTAGGAAGTGCGACACACATGGCATAAGAAAACAATATGGCAAAACAATATAGATAAGTTCAAACAACTGCCGTTAACTTCCCCCCGGCCCCCGGCCCCCGTACCCGTACTCTGTCGACAGAACAACCAAAAGCGCACACACGCCTTGGAATGAAAATGTTTTTCTTGGGCCAAGAATTTGCGCCACTTAATGCGTGTGCTGCCAACAAATACGACAACTCCCCTGTTATAATAATAAGTATGTACGGAAAGTAAGTAGTTGCCCCCCACCCCCTCTCTCCCACCACCACCACTAGCTCTTCCTCCTCCCCCTCCCCCCTGCTATCGTTTTGCCAGCTTAGCTTAGTTGGCCTTTTGACTTTCATCTTGCGTGCCACAACGATCGTTAATCAACATTGCTGCTGCAAAACTCAACTGAACATGGAGTCGAATTCTCTTCCCTCACCCATTTCTTTTTATACCCGCTACCAAAAGGATAGATAGGTATACTAACTTTGTGGCGGGTAGACGAAGAAGACATTTCCCATCTCATAAAGTAGATACATATAATTTGTGGTCTGTCCGTCTATTCTAGATACAGATTTTTTTAGTATATAAATGTAGTATTTTTTTTATATATTCTTAACGTAGTAGTATAAAGCTATACCAAATATACAGTTTGGAATATTTTAGTATTTAGGTATATTAAATGCATGTGACAGGTAGAAGAAGAAGACATCTCTCACCCCATAAAGTATATACATATATTCTCGATCTATCTGTGTACTATATGGTATAATTTAAGCGTAACAGCATATCAATATACTTTTGGTATTTTAAAGCATTTTTGATATAGATTCTTTGATATATGGTATTTTCAACATAATAGATATACCAAAAATGCGCTGTAGTATATTTTAATATTTTTTGGTATATAAATTTGGTATATTTTAAGAAAAATTTTGTTCCGGGTATCTCACAGTCGACCACACTCTACTGTATAAGTCTTACTTGCTTTTTTTTTGCTTCTTGCAGAAATTGCTTCCGGTATTTTGCCATGACTTTGTTCCAATGAGTCGACACAATTTGTGAGAAGTGTTGCTTGTTGCGGAATTTTCATTTGTTTTCTCCACGAATGACTGTCATACGCTGCGTATGCGCAACGTTCTCTGTCAACTGTTGTCACTCACATGCTGGCAGCGTGAAATGCTTACGAAACGACAGAACAGGGTATCAACATTGCCGCAACTGATCGACACACAGATATCACGTATATCTCTTAATTATTCCATAAAGTAAAGCTCTTTGTTTTGGGCTTATTCGGGGAATGGAATGGAATGGATAATTGTGTGCTATAAATAAGAAAGCAAATATGCTTTTATTTTCATAATACGCCTTAACAGCTTGTCAAGTTTTTTATGTGCTGCGTTTATATTCTTTGAGTTTTTTGTGTGCACTTTTGTTGTTTCGCTAAGCTGCTGGCTTTTCTCTGTGCGCTTCACGCGTTGTTGTCGCCGTCGTCGTCGTCGTCGTCGCCTCACTAAACCCATTAAAACGTCATAATCAACATAATCATAAGGATAATGCACAGCAAAGAAAATAAAGAAAGCAAACGAAACGAACTGAGATGAAAGTGGGGGGGGGGGGTTGGAGATGAGAATTAAACGAGAAACGAGAACCGAAAGAATACAAAAAACACATCAGATAATTGTACGATGGTCAGCCATTTTTGAATGAGCTTTTTTTCTCAGTGGAATTCAGATTCTTCGCTCATTATTTGCTTTTTCGTTATGTTCTGTGCTGGCCACAAAACTGGCGACTAAAGCCTGACCTTTGCTTAATTATGGTAATTAGCACGCAAAGAAAACTAAACGAGCCGAGACGCAAGACATGCAAAGTGCATTGCATTGCTCTGACCTGCAGACCAGCAACCAACAACCAACACAGCTGCAACCTCATTATGATCGTCATAATGTTGCCAATGATGAAGTTGACAGCGCACAACAATAACAACAGCAGCAACAACAACAACAACAACAATGCCAGCCGACTCCGACGATGATATAAATATTAAAAGCAAGCCAGCAAAAAAATATAAAATAAAAGACAAAGCAAAGCTGTCTAAGGCCAAAAAGGCGAATTGCTTCCGCATTTAGGACGCTTTAAGCGCCACTTTGCATTAATATTATGCAATATTTTGTTTCTCCTCCTTTTTTGCTCATTTTGCTTAAAGTTTGTTACAATTTCATAGAGCAGCAGTATTTTAAAAGCTTCACTCTAATTTAATGAAGCTTAAATAAAAGTTCTTTATTAGGCAATGTTTTAAGCTTTCTCAGAATGGTTGTCATAAACTATTTTACAAATATATTTAATTACAAAATTATTAATTTGACAAGATTTTTAAACAACGTTTTCTTTTATTAACTGTCTGTAATTTACTGCTTACTTATTCCTTTAATTTTTTGCTAAAGCGTTCTTCCTAAGGGAATAAAATAAATGACGTGCGAAAAAGCAAGTTCCAAAATTCTTAGAGTGACCGTTCTTGGCAATATTTCCGTGCCTTAATTTGGCTACACCTCTTAAACATTTGCATAATTAAATTATTGAAAGAGTCAGATGAGCTCACATTCTATTTCGAAGATGACAGTATTTTTCTTTTTTTTTTTGTGTTAACACTGCATCATTAGAGCATCTGCACTTGGTTTAAATAGAGTATTAACAGCATAGCAATGTTAAATCAAAATCACATTAAGGAAAGAGTAAAAATTTATTAAAGTGTTCTACAAGCCAAGTATTATTTAATGAAATAAAACTCCAAGCTTATTAAAAAAAAGTGTTTTTTTATATAAATAAAGTCATATCCCACCTTCATTTGTTTAATTTACAAATTGATAATTTGCCAAATTTTTCATAAAATAGTTTTCAAAAACAATTTGCTGTGAATTGCCGCTTACTTATTCCTCGTTTAACATTGGCCTTTCATCTTTCTGCTCAGAACACATAAATTATTTAGAATATTCACATATTTTATACGTTTTTTTAATGGACATTAAGAAGGCTGTTCAGTTATAATCCTCATATAGTATGCTGGATGTTGAATCGATTTGCATAATGGCTTTCATCGAAAGAGAGCTCTTCCTCTCTATCTCCTCCCCACCCTTTCGCTCGACACTATTTTTTATGGCCTCAAGTCGCGCAGTCAATAGTCCATCAATATAAAACCTTGTGATAACCATTTGTCGGCCAACCAAAAAAAAACAAAAAAAAAGGTTCGAATGCAGAGGCCAGGACTAGGGCAATGGCCAGTTCGTAATGTGTAATTTATTGCGCTGCTCAAATTGAATCTAAGCGCCATTAAAAAACAATAAACTAAACATGTATGTAAAAAATTCAGGCCAAAACTGTGCGG
The DNA here is from genome assembly GCA_035046325.1 of Drosophila niveifrons. Taxonomy (NCBI): domain Eukaryota; kingdom Metazoa; phylum Arthropoda; class Insecta; order Diptera; family Drosophilidae; genus Drosophila; species Drosophila niveifrons. The sequence continues at coordinate 10,781,763 of JAWNOC010000063.1, read as the reverse complement.
CTCATGAAGTCTACAAAAAAAAAATCGAATATATATATATATAATAGTATAACATATAGATGACCATATATATATAGTACTTATGTATTGACGTGTATTTGCTAAAGGGCAACAAAAAACTGTGCAAAATAAATTGACCAAATCTGCTGGATAAAAGGATTTGAAAGCAATTAATTGCCAGCGCATAGCAACACATCGATTCCCAAAAACAACAGTCGACAGCCCAGTCCAAATACGAAAATACAAATACAAATACAAATACAAAATAATAGCAACAACAATGCCAAACAAGCGATAACAAAAAGAAAACGATAAACTCACAATGAAATAATTGCATTCGCTATTCTGCATTGTTGTTGCCTTTCTCTCTCAAACAGCAACAACAATAAAAAAATCAAAAATAAAAAAAAAATCTGGAACTCTCTGTGAGCTATGCAATTGATGAAAGCCATAAAGTAAATACCTAAAATACACTACACAAGCAAACACACACATACACACACACATGTAACCAATATAAAAAAAAATTATTAAAATAAAAAACAAAACTAAGAACAAAGTGCTGCGGGCGCAATAAAATTGCTAAAAATGGCATATTAGTAAAAAGTAAAAGAAAAACGTATAGATAAATAAAAAGTCTATTAGGAAAATAGCAAACAATGCTTTTGCCACCGAGTACAGTTACAGCACATTTCGCTAAAATGGCAGTAAAACTTACACACACACAACAAACTGCTGCCACAACAGTTCTTATCCTCAGGCAGAATTTAAATTTTAGATAAAAATAAATGATAATGTTAATTAATGCACAATATTCCTTTTTGTAATTAACAACAAATGCTAACATATGTAACTCCACAAATTAAAGCAATTATTCATTTTGCCTGTGGCTGTTGCCGTCTGCTATATTTTGAATATTTATTTATATATTTTGAACATCTATATATCAGATATAACTTTCGGTATATTTTAGTAATTTTATTATCTTTAATATGTTTCGAACGTAATAGTCTATCGATATACAAACTATTTCAGTATAATTTAGTATTTTTGGCATATTCTAAAACAAATAACGCACTGCTCTGCTTGTAATGTAGATATTGAGCATACATATATTTTATGCCTTCCTTATTAAAGATAACATAATTATTTGGTATTTAGTTGATAATTGATAATTGTCAAAATTATTTGTCATACATCGAACATAATTTTCGGTATATTTTAGTATTTATACCCGCTACCCATAGGGTAGAAGGGTATTATAACTTTGTGCCGGCAGGAAATGTATGTAACAGGTAGAAGGAGGCTTGTCCGACCCTATAAAGTATATATATTCTTGATCAGCGTCAACAGCCGAGACGATCTAGCCATGTCCGTCTGTCCGTCTGTCTGTCTGTCTGTCTGTCTGTCTGTCCGTCTGTCCGTCTGTCCGTCTGTCTGTATGAAACACTGGATCTCAGAGACTATAAGAGATAGAGCTATAATTTTTTTTCGATAGCATTTGTTATGTTTGCACGCAGATCAAGTTTGTTTCAAATTTTTGCCACGCCCACTTCCGCCCCCGTAAATCAAAAAAATCGAATTGCAAGCGTAATTTAAAAGCTAAAGCTGCGAATTTTGGTGTGTATAATAATAACAATACTATTTATGATTCCTAAAAATTTGGTTAAGATCAGATAAAAATTGTGGAAGTTATTAAAGAAATACTTTTGTATGGGCTAAAACGCCTACTTACTAGGGGTCTCACATGACGTCTATAGTATATTTTGAATGTTAGTACCACATCGTTATACCAAATATACCATTTGGTATATTTTTAGCATTTTGCAGTATTTTTTGGTATATTTTGAAAATAATACCGCAATAATTTGCTTTTATTCAAAATGGGTAGCGGGTATCTCACAGTCGAGCACACTCGACTGTAGCTTTCTTACTTGTTTTTAGTATATACCCTTCGACTTATTTGGAACGTAATATTACATCGATATAACAACAATAACTTTGTTATATTTTAGTATTTTTTGTGTATACTCATCGATCTATTTGAATATACCAACTGGATATACCAATTTTATATCGTTTTACCAACTTTAACTTTTGGTACATTTTAATAATTTTGTATATTTTGCGAATGATAAGGCATTGCTTTGGTCTTATTAAATAAGGATACGAGTATTTTATTTTTTATTTGTTGTAATTCATTTTCTTAGTTATTATATTGATATATCAATTATAACTTTTGGAATATTTTTGTATGTATTTTTGTGTCTCTACTATTTGGTCTATTTTAAACGTAAGCATATTGATATACCAACTAAAGCTTTCCATATATTGTAGTATTTTTCGGTATATTAACTTGATTTATATTAAGAATAATAACTGAAAGTTAGTATATTTTATTTATTCCTTATTTGTCTATTTTCTAGAAAATCTGGTATATTTCGCATTCTACGTTGAATGTCGTACTATAATCATACACCAAATATTGACTTTGGTATATTTTCAGTATTTTTGCGATATATAAATTTGGTACATTTTTATAATGATACTGCACGATTTGCTGTTGAGCACACTCGACTGCTTTAAGTAACTCAATGGTATATTTTGAATGATGTTCTATATCATTACACCAAATACAACCTTTGATATATTTTTAACATTATATGCCATACAAATTCCTTAAATTTTAGAAGCTTCTGTTCTAGATTTTTTACAACTTGCTAGCATTTCAAAATATTTGCTTAGCAATTCTTTGCTACCACAAATTACGCATAATTGCACACTTGACATTTGTTGTCTTGTTAATTTAGAGACTTCAAAATTTGTGGATAATATTAATTTGAACCTACGGCAGTTATTTAAATTGCTAATTTGCATGTGAATAATTTTCTTTGGCATTTACTTGCATTAATTTGAGCGTCATTCGAAATACTTTTGGCTTTACAGGTGAAGATGAGTTAGAAAACCATTAAAAGGAGATTCAAAGAAAGAGATAGAGAGAAAGGAGTGATATCATAATTCAATTAATTAGAATGCTTCGCATGATTTACGCAAAAGTCGATTGGTTTTGTTAGGACAGCATTCAATATCAAAATGTGCTGCTTTCTTCATTCATTCATTAATGCCAATTCAATTTTACTAAATCACATTTTCTTAACCATTTTTGGACATTGCTGCATTGCTTTGCTTGCTCCTGTGTGGCTCCATTTCTCCACTTGTTATTGTAATCTGGCTGCCCATTTCCCATTGCCTTTTGTGGTTGCAAGTTTGTTATTTGCCTTCCTACGCACTATTACACTCTGCCCTTCTATTTGGATGTGTGGGTGTGTGTGTGTGTGTGTGTGTGTGTGTGTGTGTGTGTGGCATTAGTTGTGTGTGTGTGAGTGTGTATAAATATGTTTGCTGCCCTGTTGCTGTAGCTGAATGCTGTTGCTCTAGCAGCTTTTGCGGTTTATTATAACTGCATATATCATGCAAACACAGACACACACACACAAAAACACACAGACAAACACACACAACCAAGAATACTCGGCTATACATGGACAGTCAACATAAGCGACATAAGAAAGCAACAATCGAGCATGCACGACTGCAAAGTACCCGCTAAAGATTTTTATAAAATGTAGTTACTTAAAATATTTGTTGAAATTGATTCCTTTGAATCGATAAGCCAAATCAGTAATTCTAATACTATGTTTTAGAAACGCTACACTAAAAAAAACACTCAATTAAAAATTGGGTTCTTAAAATAAGACCACTTTAAAAACAAATATATAAATTCTTGAGTACATTAGTGGAAAACAATTACAAATTTTTAAAAAACAATCGTATTAGGTTACAAAATTCTTTAATTCATCGAAATTCCTATAGAATTTTTTATCTATATTCAGGTGTAAGAGAAGAGGGTCCTTGGTTCGTTCAAATGCTGCATGAATCGATGATAAATATTTCGTAAAGTGAGCAACATATACAACTGAACTGAACACCGCTAATCATAAAATGGTAAAGTTATACAATGGAAGTAATTGTATAACTAAATGTGCTAATTAAGTCTTAAAATGTTGATTTAATAAGTAAGTAGTAAAAAAAGCATTAAAATATAATATATTTGCACTATGTCATAATACGGTTTTTGGTCTATACGATTTTTATACCCGTAGGGTATAAAATATACCCATAGGGTAGAAGGGTATTATAACTTTGTGCCGGCAGGAAATATATATATATATATATATATATATTCTTGATCAGCGTCAACAGCCGAGACGATCTAGCCATGTCCGTCTGTCCGTCTGTCCGTATGAACACCTAGATCTCAGAGACTATAAGAGATAGAGCTATAATTTTTTTTCGACAGCATTTGTTATGTTTGCACGCAGATCAAGTTTGTTTTAAATTTTTGCCACGCCCACTTCCGCCCCCGCAAATCAAAAAAAATCGAATAACAAAAGTAATTTTAAAGCTAGAATTTTGGTACATCCAATAATGACTATAGTCTTCGTGACCTCTGCAAATTTGGTTGCGATCAGATAAAAATTGTCGAAGTAATTAAAGAAATTATTTTGTATGGGCAAAAACGCCTACTTGGTAGGAGTCACAGTTGCTATGGCTGACAGTAGTAGTAGTAGTACTATATATATAAATACTAAATATACAATTTAGTATATTTTCGGTATTTTTATGGAATATTAATTTGGTATATTAAAAAAATACCGCAATAATTTGCTTTTATTAAAAATGGGTATCGGGTCTCTCACAGTCGAGCACACTCGACTGTAGCACTCCTACTTGTTTTTAATAAGAATTTGGGTATTATGTTATGTGAAATAAAGTTTTATTCAATCATTAAAAATAAAGTTGCTATCAGCTCTTCAATTTAAACAATCATTTTCATGAGCTAAAAATGATTTTTTATTCTTTTCTTTACAATTTTATGAATGTTGCGTAGTGTATAGCGATTAAGTATTGTGTAGTCAATAATTATTAACGTCAACAAAGCAATTCTGCCGATTCAATAGAAAATATGACTTAAACTTGCCTTTAAGTAAATAATTTAAAAAAAAATATTCAAATGTAATCGATTTTCTAATATCTTCTCATTCTGATCGATATTTTTATTTCTTAAGTGTTGAGAAGAGCCCAACGAACAAGTGCTGTGTAGTGTAGCTGTAAAGCAATTCTCTAATTTATTTACTTTTATTTATATTCCAATTCAGCTTTTTATAAATATTTGACTATTTTTTTATTATATTTTTTATTTCTTACAACTACTAGTAGTAAATAATTTTGTTGTTCAATAATAAGATAATAACCAATATTGAAACGAGCTTGCACTAACCACTAACTTATCATACCCTTTTAGCCCTTGGGTTGACGGGTATAATGAACACAAACATGCCACATTAGGGCAAGGGAGCTGCACCTACATAGAACTACTTCTTAGCGTGGTTGCAACAGATGCAGATACATGATTTCGCTTTTTACATATTTCTGGCCAAAATTGTGATTTCGACCTGCTCTTCTAACCAGTTGTCTCTCTCTTTCTCTGTGTGTGTGTGTGCGTTTTTGCGGAATTATTTTATAAAATTTCATAGTTTTTCACTTTAATTAAAAGTGCGGTCGTGGCTTTTGTGGCGTAGATTTGTTGAGCCACACAAAACTCTATTAGCAAACGGTGAATGCAGCCACAAAAAGCTGCAACAAGAGGCGACTTGCAAAACTCTGCTCGACGTAATCTTAATTGATTTCTCATGTGCACAATTCACAATGTGAAATGCAAAAATGATAAATAGACTATTGTTTGCGGGGGGATTTGATCAATAATTCAAAGTATTTATTGCATTAAGACCATTAAATGCTCAAGCGTATAATTTGGCAATTTTCTTGAGACACAAAACATGCTGCACACATTTGGATTTGACAAATGCATTTATAATTGCTTGCCGCAGATAAAATCATTGATGTCGATGTCGATGATGATGATGATGATACTAATGATCATCGTCATCGAAAGAGGGTGCCCACAAAGCAGAGCATTACCAATTACCAATTACGAATCAATTTGTAATTGGTAGTTGATGTCATTGCAATTCGGTTTGTCTCGACGCGTCGCAAAAATGATCAATCAGCTGCACACAAATTGAGAGCAATTATTTTAATCAGCATTTGATTGCTGATTTCGATGCAGATGCAGTTGCAATTGCAGTTGCAGTTGCAGTTGCAGTTGATTTCGATATTGAATTTGAATACTATTCGATGGCAGGTGAGATTTTCATCTGTTTTTTTTTTTTCGTAGGCAACATTTTCTTGTTTCATGTTACTGGTTGTTTTTGTTTTCTTTTTTGGTAGCGTGTGCTTGTCATTTGCCAACTGCCATTTAATTTCATTAATTAATTTGTTTGCAAGCCCACGCACCAACTAAAGTGAGCGAGACAGAGACAGAGACAGAGAGAGAGAGAGGTAGAGAGAGAGGAGACGCGTGCCAGCTGCCGCAAAAGCCAAAAACAACAATTAAACATAAATCTTATAAATTTCCGTAGCCAAAACTTCCTGCCAAGGCTTTTTGTTCCACTTCCTTGTCGCCGTGTGTTGCCATCTCTTTCACTCTCTGCTGCTTGGCTTCGCTGCGATTTTCGCCGTGCCACAGAACACATATTTCATTTCGACTGCAACTTTCGGCTCACGCCCACTGCTCACAGCCCCGCCTCCCGCCCACCGCCTACCGTCCACCGCCTTCCGCTTGCCGCTTGCCAAAAAACTTTGTCAAGCTCTTGAAGCAGCAGCTTCAACAACGACGCATTGTTTGTTGTCTAACAGTCTATGACTATTTAAGACAACCTCACACACACACACTTCAACACACACACACACACACACTGCATAATTTAATTTAACTATTTTAGCCAGCGAGCTGTGGCTTCCTTCGGTTCTCAGTTCTCAGTTCTCTCAGTTTTCAGTTACGTTGCCCGAAAAGTGCAACAAAGCTAAGGCAAAAAACACTCTCGCACACATAAAACATTTGTTACAATTTCCACACGTAAATACTTCCTGCCAAGAAATACACACACTCACACACACAACGCGCGCACATATGCAAAAGCACAATTATAATTGTCATAACACAAAGGCAGCCGAAAATTTAGTGCCAAGTGCAAAAAGTTGCACGTGGGCGGACATTTCACTTGGCCGCAAATGTCCAGCGAGGGTAGCTCAGAGAGTTTACGCAAATGCTGTGCAAACTCACAAAGAAATGAAAGCCTAAATTGAAAAGGGGATTGCAAATATTGATTAAATATTTTTTAACAAAAAAAAAACCATTTGGATTAAGATTTTTAAGTTGAAAGAAATCTTAAAAAAAGATTCCTATACTAAATTTTCATTTTAAGATTAAAAACATCTTATTTTAAGATTAAAATCTCATTTCAAGATTAAAGCGAAAGTTGAAAAACTTAATATAAGATTTAAGTAGAGATGCCGCAAATTTTTCTCTTATAATTGTAACTAAAATTACAAAATTTTTGACAACAAAACATCAAACACTCAAATTTAAGCTTGTTTAATCTTGATTTAAATTTTGCCTACTTTGTTTAATTGTATGTTTTTTTATTTTTTTAAACAATATTATTAGATTGAATTTCAAGATTGGCCAAACTAGTTGTTTTTGGATTAATCTTGATTAAAGAATAAATTTTCCTGACTCAATTTTGACATACATATAAAACTTCTTGATTTATTATTTCATAATTGATTTTGGCTCGTTTTTCTTTTGTGTGTACGTATTCTCAGTTAAATTTATCAATATACTTGTATAATATTCCAATATTTCATTACCAATGTAGGAGAAACCACCTTTAAACCTTTTTCTTTAAATTCCCAATAATAAATTAATAGGTAGAAGCATTAAATTTGATTTTTTTGTATGAAAAAAGTAAACCTCTTTAAAATGTATATATAAAAAAGAAAATTGTCAATAAGTATCGATACAATCCTTTTTAAAGTTAGTTTCTATTAAGTTTTGTGCACAACACAACTGCGTTTTATACTTTGATTACATCAAAATAACTTTAATAGATTCAAATTACAGAAAAAATTACATTTGCTTATTTAAAATATTCATCTTACGGCGCAACAATAGCTACATATATTTGTTGATGAGATACTCAATTAAAATGTGAAACCAATTAATTATAATTGGTCATATAATTGCGCCCTTTTAGCGTAAATTTGTGATGCAAATTCACGCACAAATCATTTTGTGAATTTATTGCTGTGCACCACATTGCAAAGTGCTGTGGCAACCCTTGCAGTTGGTTTCTTTGCGTTCTCTTTGTGAGTCTTTATGCATTGGTGTGTGCGTGTGACACGTTGATAAATGACATTTGCAGCGTCAATGTGAATTTTATAAATTCTCGTAACTTTGACGCCTGCTGCGCGATGAGAGCGGAAAGTGTGGGGAGTGGAGAGTGTGGGGAGTGGAGAGTGGGGAGAGGAGAGCGCAGAAGCCGAAAAAGTTGCTTAGCATGGCCAAAACAAAACGCTGACGCCAGTCGACTTCGACAGCAACAGAGGTTTTTGCACCAACGTACGTTCCCTGCATCAATTGCTCTTGTTGTTGTTGCTGCTGCTGCTGCTGCGATAGTTGCACATTTTTTATGACACTTTTGCGGCTTATCAACGTCAGAAGACAAACACAAGCGCCGCCCGCTGACTTTGCCAGCATTATTTACATTGTCAACAATGCTGTCGAGTGGCTCTCGCACCACTTGATCGGTTAGCCATAGTTTTTCTTCTCCTTGCTTGCTCCCATTTTTTACCTTTCTTGTCATCTTTTTTTTTTTTTAATTTTCAACTGTGTGTGTAAATTCAATTTCTCCGGTTATTTGCCTCTGGAGCACACACAAACGTGATGTCACCGCTTGTTCAAGAGGAAGAAGAGATACATATACCAGAGAAAGAGAGAGAAAGGGAGAAACCTTACTCACCTGCTTAACTTAATGGATAGATAGCTATTTAATGGCAGCTGCACGCAACAAAAGTTGCAGTCAAAGTTTTGCCAGCCTGCTGCCTGGATGGTTGGATGTGGGCTCCCTTAGTTACCTACAAAGTTTCATTAAAGTTTTCTTTCTGCAGCAGCAGCAGCGAAGGAAAAGAAAAAAAGGCGAACGAACAGAGTCTCGATTGGCAATGCTCAATTTGGACTGATTCAGTGTCAGCAATGACATAAGCGCCAAACTGCACGACTTCATTCCAAGTGCGAAGGTGGCGAAGGTGATACTGCTTGTATGTATGGTATGTAGGTGATCAAAGTCGAGACATTTGAGTTATGACCCCAAGGATGTCGCAGCAGCAGCAGCAGCAGCAGCAGTGTTATAGCTGTCAGCTATGTCTGCAGTTTACAAGCAGCAACAACGAGTGTGTGAAGATCAAGCTGCAGCTATGCTTGTCAACAGTTTTATAGCTGACAGCTATAAAAACAATGCATTCTAAGAACTGAGTGGGAACTGAGAAAAACACTCAAATTGCGTACAATGTAGAAGATTGGCGCAAGAGATTCTTGTTAAAGCTGGTAAAAGTTGCCGCATTGTTTGTCTGATCTTACGTATACTTAATTTGTGGTTAGTAAAATGGATGCTGTTTGACATAAACGTGTGGTAAGTGTTATATCAGCCAGATTTATTAAAAATTTGCTACTTAAAAAACACGAGTGCGCTAGAAATACAACTTATTAATTATGAATGATTTTAGATATTAAGGATAAGCACGAGATTTATTATAATTGATTGCTGTTTGATATGAAAATTACGACTGTTATAGCAACGAGCTTTATTGAAAGTTATTTTCTTCTTGATACGAAAATCGCAATGAAATGAATGCTGTTTGAAGCTGAACAGGTCGAGTGTTATAGCGGCGAGCTTCAGATGGAACTGCTTGGTATGGAAAAAAAATTAATAAATGAAATGAAATTTGACAAGAGACAATTAAAATAATCGTTGTTGAAAGTTAAATATAAAGTCGAATAGCATTGTATTGATTGATGCTGCTTCTGCTTCAGCTTCAGCGTGTCACATGAAAGTCACATAGTAGTCGCAGTGACGCAGCTTTCTCAGTCTTTTTGCATTTAGCTCACGCTGTGCTTCTCGGTCCAAATTGCAGCTTGAAAGTTGAGTGAAAACTTAAATGCGCCACTGAACTGAGTGTGCAGAGATAAAGTCAAATACTTGACAAGTCACAGGTAACAAGTATGAACTTATAAAGTCATAAGTGTGTCCCAGTGTGTGTCTTCTCTCCCTCTCTCTCTTTCTCACACACTCGCTATGCGTGTGTGACCCTCGTATGCGTGTGTGTGAGTGTGTGTTGGTCTTTTGCAAAAGTGCTGCAAAGTTTTCAAATTATTTTTGGTTATATAATTGGAATTGATAACTTTGGGCACAACGCAGCATGAGACACTCTATCTCTCTCTCTCTCTTGCTCGCTGGGTCTTTCTCTCAGTGCGCTAACTGTAACGAGTACCCAACACACATAAACACAATCACACACACACACACACACACACACACACACGTAGCTGAGATGCGCGTGTATTTGTCAATAACAAGCAATTTAACAATTTTGTACACAGACACATAAAAGCGAAATTCTTGCAAAGTTATCATTCAAACTTGAAAATCAATAAAACTTTTGATACAACAACAGGCTGCAAAATAAAAATGCCAAGCCCCACCCAACGATGCTTTGACAACTTTGCCAACGCAGCCACGCCTCTGTCCCTGTCCCTGTTCCCGCCCCTTCGCTGCCCTCCGCTGCCCTTTGCTCTTTGGACAGACACACACACACACACACACACGTGATATTACGAGTATTTCCTTATGACAATTTTCTTATATTCTCTTTTTTTTTTGGTACTGTTGCTTCAAAGTGGAAAGCGGCAGCAAAAATAGCAGCACACGACACCAAAATTAAGGGCACCCTTTAAATATATATACATACGAATACATATGTATCTGTCTATCTATATCTATCGCCTTTTTATTGTAGTATCTAAGGGCATAACCCACTTTACTTTGTCTCTCTCTCTCTTCGACGACGCTTCGACATCGTTGCGACGTTGCGATGCGATGCTAAAGAAAGTTAATTAAGAAAGTTTGATTTCTTATGGCTAAATAACGCTCGAAAGTTTTACTGACTGACAAATATCGAGCAATACTCGTAATAAAAATAAAAGAACAAAAACCAAAAAGCAAAAAATGCTAAGAGAAAAATGATGAAGTTGAGCCTTTCTTTCACCCACTCCCCACTCCCAATTCCTGATATCCCGATGCCCCGCTCAAAACAATCTTTAGCTACACCAAATATTGATAAGCAAGTTGAGTGGCTCTCAATTGGTTGATGGGGTCAAAAGGGGTTTCGCCGCGATTGCCCCCAAGGAGAAGGAGAAGGAGCAGTGAAAAAATATAAAGATGTGGCCGGGTTTCTCGACTGTTGCGGCTAAGCAATAAAAAGTTTTACCAACGGCTTTTCGGTCTGCCTCGGTTAAAACAAATCAACAAATATTTGCTTCACATTTATTCTCATATTTTCATACATCTGCTTCTTGTTTGTATTTGTATTTGTATTTGTATTTATGCATGCATTTTATATCATCATTACGTTCACGTTCAATTTATGATGTGCAAAGATTCAGCTGCCAACGCAGCTTCTTCCCAAGCTATTAAATTTTGTTTGTTCACCTAGTCGACAGACACCCAAAAAGCGCCATCATGAGCTGTTAATTGGCAATAAGGAGACTGAGACGGTGACGAAGACAGAGACGAAGACGGAGACGGAGGCAAGATGAATTTTCGACTTGCCATTAAATTTAAATGGAAATCGATGATGAATATTTAAAAGCTACCTGTGCCTGTGGTAAAAGTTGCGTTGCTCTTAGACAAGCAAACTTCTGCCAAGCAACACTCCATTCGATAATCGCCCAATAAAAAAGTCATGTTCTAAATTAGTCAAGCACTTGTTTATTATTATTGTGTTATTTTTTTTTTTTTGTAATGGGTTCGAGAGAATGGGCGAAAGATGATGCATGCTTGTGATGCCTAAATTTAATTGGCATTGACAATAAACAATACTAGAATCGATTTATAAAAAAGCAAGTAAGAGAGTTGAGTATGCTTGACTGTGAGATACCTCAGCGAGGTATTATTCCTAAAATATACCAAATAAATATACCAGAAAAATAATAATACATGATAATGACTATAGTTGGTATATTAAAACATTCGAAATATACCATAAAGTAAAAAATAAACTAGATTGTCGCCAAAGCAACTAAGACTCGTAGTCAGAATTTTTTTTTTAAAAATTTAAAATTTTTATATATCCACAATCATTAGGTTGATAGCTTAAGAAATAAAATATACTGAATTTGTTATTGTACGTATCGACTTTAACTTCAAAATTACGCATGCTATTCGATTTTTATCAATTTGTATTTTTCTAAAATATACAAAATGTATTAACCAAAAAATATCATACCGTGTTTGGTATATCGATATACAATTACATTCAAAATATATCATAAAGTACAAAATATACCAGAAGTCCGAAATATACCAGATTTTTAATCACTGCAACGCGAGCTCAAACTTAAGTTGTTTCCTTTCTCTCTTTCACACACTTTCTGCAGGTAAAAAGTTCTTAGACCCTTTTCCCTACGGATAGCGCATAAAAGTAGCTTTAAAGTGAAAATTTCACAAATTTAAATAAAGCAATGAGCTTCTCAGCATTTGCAGTTTATACACAATCAATAAATTATCGAATGATTTTGGACAAAGAACTTTTTATACTCGTGAATAAAAATCATAATATTAAATTATATTACTAATCATCTTTTTTTAGCAGAAGCAAATTATTCAATTATTATTTAGAACTATCTTTTCACAGATAATACAATACTTTACTGGCATTATTAATTTTGCACGCTCTTGTGTGAACAACAATGTTTGTTGGTTAGCTATTTATATTAAGTATTAATAAATGTAGATAATTTTGTAAATAACAAACAAAATCGAAGAATTTTAATCAGAGAAGTAAGTGTATTCCCAGCTTTTATCCATCTTTATCCATTCGTGCAGAAGCATACGATTTATTTAATTAGTTTTGCATACTCGCAATAAATACAAAATGTGGTTAATATTATGAAATTCCACAATCTTTTGTATGCAGAATAATGTTTGCTAATTAGCTAATAATAAAGTATTTTTTGTTACATTTGCATATAGTGTTATTTCGAAATAATTGTGAAATCTATTTTGTATTCACTTCACTCCAGGCTTTGTGACTGCGAATCTACTCGCACTTCCGTTCACTTAATGCCATACCTGCTTATGGGCAGCAAAGAAGAGAGAAGGGAGTGCAGAGCGGAGAGTCTGAAGTGTAGCTTGGCTAATGCTAATTGGCCTAGTCAAATGTATCCAAGTGCTAACACTGACATTAGCCGGGCGTCCAAATAGAATTGGAGCAGCGAAGCAAAGCTATTGTAGCAGATATATATATATATATATATAGCATAGAGAGAGAGCGCATTAAAGGCGCTAAACAACTTAATGACTTCCTGCTAGTTAAGGACTGGACTGGACGCCAAGGCACTCACAGCAAACTCTAATGCTCATACACACACACACACACACACACAAACACATGTACACAGAGGGACTTTGTGTGTCGAATGTGTCAACAAGAAACAGCAACAATAAGACCGTTGTGCGAATGAATGTTTCCTTTGGGCGGCCATCGCACAAAACGACCACAGGCGCCATTATGCAAGCACCAAGGATGCCATCTACATTGGCGCCTACAAAGAAAAGAGGCTCCACATCAACAACAACAACAACAAGTGAGTAAGCTAGACTGCGAAATACCTGCTTACCAATATAATATAGTTTTGAAAATACATCAACTATACCGAATACCGAATATTTAATGCATAGATCTATACCAATAACAATACAGTGCAATATTTTTTCTTAAAACAAACGCGATCCTGTTTTCTTAAAATAAACCTAACTAATATTTAAAAAAATACTGAAATATGTTAAGTGCTATATTTGGTATAAAGACATAATATCACGTTATAAAACGGAGCAGTATTATCCTTCAAATAAACCAAATATTTGGTATACTCATATACCATTCAATTCCACTACAATTCAGTACTCTGTTATTCTTAAAATAATCTAAATAATTTATATATTTGATATATCTATATACTATTACGCTACTTTATATTACAGTTCGACATTATTCTTAAAATATACCTAATTAATAAACTTAAAAAGTTATGCAATATACCGATGACAATATTTGGAACATCGATTTGCTAGTAGGTTAAAAATGTACCATATAGTTGAAAACAGATTTCAAATCAATACACTAAATTTTATGTACCACAAATCGTAGTAAATGAAAAACATATTTGATCTGCGTGTATCAAAAACAAGTTTTATTGAAAAAGAATAGATTTATATTTCCTATAGTCCCAGAGATCTAGGTGTTCATATGGACAGACGGACAGACAGACAGAAAGACGAACATGCCTAGATCGTCACGACTATATACTTGTTACAAACATTTTCTACCGCCACAAAGTTATACTCCCTTTCTATCCTTAGGGCAGCGAGTATAAAAATAAAGAAACTAAAATAAGAACAGCCGAAAAACAGAAGAAACAGCAACAACAACCAACAAAAGAGAAAAAAAAAAACAAAAATTTATGTCGCACTTGCGACGCGTTATCTGAGAGAGCGAGAGTCTTCGGCGAGTACATAAATTTTTAATGCAAATTTCCTTTCTATAATTGTTCATACTTGGACACATTTGCATTTATTAAGCGGCCCGCATTTGTGGGCGTGTCAGCCTCAAGTGGGGGGCGTGGCGTTGCCAGGGCACTTAGTTTGCGTTTATTGGCCTCGTCTCCTGATATTTTATGAGCTCTGTTTCTGTTTTCGTTGTTTTTTTCCCTGTTGTTGTTATTGTTGTTCTTATTTGTATTGTTGCCATTGCTGTCGTTGTTGTTGTTGCTGTTGTTGTTGTCGTTGTTGTCGTTGGTGTTCTCGATGTTGCTGCAGCTGCCTTTCGGCTGAGCATCAGCATCAACAACAGCTTCAGCCTCAGCTTCTGCGCCTGCCCCTGCTTTTGGTTATTGCTATTTGGTTAAATTATGTTGAGCATTTTTATGTGAGATTTGTTTTTTATTGGGCTTCTTTTATTGCGAGAGTTACATCGACATATTCAATAAGTTCAGGCTGCGTATACGCAATATTTCGCAACTACTTTACACAATCCAATATATGACTTCGATTCGAACGAAAATCGTGCATTTAAATCGTTTGCAATTGAGTTGCTTTAAACGCTGCTTTGACGCTATTTAAAGTCATTTAAATTTGTGTTTAGTTTTCTTTCGTGGCACATTGCGCGTGTCCTTTGGGCACGATAAGGAGAATGAGCAATAAGTCGAGCTGTGTACTTATGCCCTTTAATAACGTTGTATGCAAACACACACACGCTGACAGGACAGTGACTAGCCAGTTTCGCAATTCGTGAGAGCTGAGGAACTGAAATGGCAACCCTCGTCGATTTACATACAGCTCGTTTGGGTCGCGTTCAGCGGTCCTGCCTGGCGTCTGTTCTGCGGCGTATTTGACGGCATTTCATTTAATAAAATGAAACGCAAATGCAAACGACAAACGACAAACGACTCACGACAGCGACGCGACAGCAGTTCAGCAAAGGCGCTGTTGTATGTGGGAGTGGAAGTAGAAGTAGAAGTTGAAATAGCTGAGAGTAAGAGAGCACACACAATGCTATTGCGGGAATGACGCTGAAGTGATGAACCAAATCAGCAGCACTTTTGTGTTATTAGAAGTTGTAAAAAACCTAACAAACGCACAATTCCACAGCACGCAGAACACTCGATGCAGAGGGGCGTGGCACTGCCAATTGCCAGCCCAAAAACGAACAAATGCCAAATGCGAAAAGCGAAAGAAAGAACAACGAACAAAACAACAACAAAAAAAAAGTGGATGACAGCACAAAATTCATGGGCGCAACATGTAATGACAGAGCGAGTGTCTGCGCGCTTCAAAATTGTTGAAGTTGGAGTCGGGTTCGGAGTCGGAGTCGGAGTTGTAGTTGTGGAGATCCGCTCAAGATGCGAAGGCGGAAGGCAGTTAACTGTCGTTACTTGTTCCACAAATTGACAGGCGTTTTTTAATTTGCACAACGATCTGTATTTATTTGTTGGCTATAATCAAATTACAGCGCTGCACTCTTCAGTTCAATCGATGCGGACTTCCCGCCACAATGCGCCACAAAGTATGCTACAGTTAAGTCTGCAGCTGATTGCCAAATTAATTCGGGAATAAAATCGAAATTTAAATTTACAAGTAGAGCTGTCAGTTCAACGTCAATCATAACTCAATAACGTTAATAAATAAGTAAGAAAGTTACGGCGGAGTATGCTCGACTGTAAGATACCCGCTACCCATTTTGAATAAAAGCAGTATTATTCTTAAAACTTACGTAATTAATATACCGCAAAAATACATAAAAGAATATATCAAATGCTAGATTTTGTATATTTATATAGTACTATATTCAAAATATACCGTAGGGTGGGAAATATACCAGCCACAGCAACGAAGATCTATAGTAAGTATAGGTTCTTGCCTATTCTCAGAAATCTTAAATACTATATTATTATTATATATCAATATATTTCAGTATTATTACGGTATATTATTTTTATGTATTTTTAGAATAATTTGAATCGTATATAACAAATGTAATATATCAATTTACCAAATACAACTTTCGGTATATTTTATTATTATTATTTATTATTTATTTAAATGTTAATTATCATACAAAATAATATAATAACTAAAATAAGGCAGGGCTTTTATTTTATTATTATTGCGGTATATTATTTTGGTTAGTTTTAAGAATAATGCCGCACTGTTTTGCTTTTATTCAAAATGGGAAGCTGGTATCTAACTGTCGAGCACACTCGATTGTAGTTTTCTTAATTATTTTGAATTTGGTTTAGGTTATTGAGCAGCAAATCGCAGAATCATTAAGATTTGACTATTTTCTGTACTCTCTTATTCGTTCAGAAATGTGTCTTCATTTTATAATGTCGGTTTTTACTTGCTCAGGCTAACAATTAAGTATATTTTGTACTCTTTAGTATGCTTTTAATGATATAACAAGTATGGAGTCCCGCATATTTTAGTATTTTTGTGGTATATCTTTTGATCTGGGATATTTTTTTCACTCCATGGTAGATTTTCAATGTAGTACAATACTAATATACCGATTATAGGCTTCGGTATATTTGAGTATTTTTGTGGTATATTTTAAAATGGTTCATGAGATTTCTCACTCAGTTATCAGCATAGCACATGAAGTCAACGCATTGTATTCATAACAAAAAACAAAAAGCGACTGGTGGACAAGGTTGAGTGTGCAGCAGACTGATGAGGGAATTTGTTTTAGAATGTTCGGTAAATGAATTAAAGTGCGACCTGCTGCATCAAGAACAACAAAATTCCGAATGTAGTGGGAAAAATCAGCGGCAAAAGTTTAGCAAGTGGTGGCCAGCGACAAGATGCTACAAGTCAAAGGCGAAGGCGAAGACGAAGGCGAAAGAGAGCAAGTGGCATAAGTTTGCTTGTTGTTCGTCCGTTCATTCGGGCTCGCCATTTTTAGTGCTTTTGGTTAAGAAGTTTTTGGCAACAGACGCGTTTCTTTTTTAGCTACTTTTTTTTTGTAGAAACGCAACGATGGCCATGATAAAAGTAAAACTTTATGCAATAATACGAACAGCAGCAGCAGCAGCAGTAGCATAGAGAGAGACTTTGACTACCTGAACCAGAACCGGAACTAAAGCTGGGACTGAGACTAAGACTTGGACTGAAACGTTGCAACATTGGCCAGACCAAGCCGCCCATGGCGCACGTTATTGCCAACATATGTTGTTCGATATTAAAAAAAAAGAAAAGAAAAGAAGTACGATAAAATGCAACAACATTAGCAGACAGCGCAGTGCAATTGGGGCAAAGTGGGAGGCCAACGGCGAAGTAGTTGCAACTAAATATAATATAACAAAACGTCCAAGTTGCTTCTGGTGGCATGCAACCAGCCATCCAGCCAGCCAGGCAGCAAATGCAACAAATCATTTCTTTTTCGGCCACATTCCTCCCCTGGCAACCTGTCTGTTGTTTACCTACCGACTGGCAACTAGATGAAGAAGCTCGCTAGCACTCTTAATTTATGTTTGTTGTGGCTCTTTTAATTTTCATAGAATTTCATGTTATGCGCTTATTTCTCCATATGGAATAACATACCATAACACCCATTTAGTATACCATAGACTCCCACACGCACACACTCATAAAATACACAAATAAAATACCGACAGTTGGAGCTTAGTTCAAAGAGAACAGTTTGGTGAAAGAGATGGAGTGTTCAGGTGTGCAAAAACTATTTTGAAAAGGCACCTATTTAAAAACAATCTGTCATGAAAATATGTTTATATATATAGTAGAAGCATGCACGTTGCTGAACATTTTAATTAATTTACGCGCTACAAAAAGTATGCAAGCAATTGCAATTATTATCATAATATAAATTATTTTCTAATTGCATTACATACACATATGTACATATGTGGTATAAAGTGCATTATATCTATGTTGTGGAGCAATTCTCGCTTCAATGCCAAAAAGTAAATGAACTTTAAGGCAATCGATTACTGTAAAACACATAGCAAAACTGCTAATTAGTTATCATAATTCAAACAAATACTAAAATATGGTACAGAAGCAAAAAACATACTCACATTTTAATTTAAAAAATTTAATTTGAAAACTTTTTCGATGTGTGCGATTTGATTTACTTTTAATCGATTACTGAGACATTTGTGTAACACGTTGGGCTTATAACATTTAAATATATTTATGGTCAAATAAAAATAATTAAATTTTAATGTTTATGCTAATGCCAATGCAAATGCTAATGCTAATGCTAATGCTAATGCTTATAGTAATGCTAATGCTTATGCTAATTCTAATTCTAATTCTAATGCTAATGCTAATGCTAATGCTAATGCTAATGCTAATGCTAATGCTAATGCCAATGCTAATGCAAATGCAAATGCTAATGCTAATGCTAATGCTAATGCTAATGCTAATGCTAATGCTAATGCTAATGCTAATGCTAATGCTAATGATAATGATAATGATAATGATAATGATAATGATAATGATAATGCTAATGCTAATGCTAATGCTAATGCTAATGCTAATTCTAATTCTAATTTTAATTTGAATTCTGATTCTAATGCTAATGCTAACGCTAATGCTTATAATAATGCTAATGCTAATGCTTATGCTAATGCTAATGCTAATGCTAATGCTAATGCTAATACTAATACTCATGCTAATGCTAATGCTAATGCTAACGCTAATGCTAACGCTAATGCTAATGCTAATGCCAGTGCTAACGCTAATGCTAATGTTTATAATAATGCTATAACGTTAAATTTTTAGCTTAATTACTCGAGCTTATTTTAAAGTGAATACAATTCAAGTAGATGAAAATATTAATATATATTTTATCAATATCCATAAGGGAAATAATTAAAGAAAATGATTAAAGTTAGCAAATCATGATATGCCAATCTTTATTCAATAAAGTTATTCAAAGAAAATTATATATAAAATAAACAACTGAAAATAATAGAAACAGGCATTCTAAGTGTACAGTACATTCTAAGAGTTGATTTCTCAATCTCCTCTTTAAGGGCTTGTAATTTAACTCTCGAATAAAGCAGATAAATATAATAAATTATGCATGCGTAACTAAAGAGAGAAGGATAAATGTAAACTTATTAATTATGACATGTCCCACATGATTACAAATACTTAACATCAATTAGTAGCAAATCGATCGGCCAATGAAATATTCATCATTATCGATTGTAGCTCATCGTGTTAACATGCCAGCAACTAAGTGCCAGCTTACAAGTGTTGCTGCAAGCACAATTGTAAAGTGTATTCATTGAGTCACTCATTCATTCATTCGTTCATGCATTCGCTGGGTCAGCCTGCAGCTAGCATAAAGAATTACAAAAGCAAGCAGTGAAAATCTGAGCTGCCAGCAATTAAAACAGCACAACAAAAGATTTGCGCGGCGCTTAAAGTTCTACAGACGGGGGAGAGAAAAGAGAGAGTGACTACAGTTAGGGGTTGGTTGGTGGTCAGCTGGTCAGCAGGAAACGACTCGCCAAACAATTGCAAATCAAAATATTGCACTTGCACTCAATTGAGCGCACAAAGCGTCAAGCAGCACGAAACAAATCGTGCGAGAGCAGCAAAGACCAAGCAAGAAAAAAGAGAAATAAAATAAAAACAATGGGAAAAGGAAAAGGCAATGGAAGTGGACGTGGACGTGGAAGAAAGAGGCGAGAGAGAACGCAAGCACAAACAGAAGAAGACGATGGAGAAGAAGGAGGGATAAGGGAAATGTCCCCTTTTCGATGTCATTACCAACATCTCCAATCATTCCAGTTGCATAACGCATAACGCAAAATCCCTTTCTCGCTTGCGTAAACACAGAGAAAAAGAGAAGGATAGCGAGAGCAGGACAACATGCTCTTTTATACAGTCACATTGCACTGTCACATTTATACGCCATGTGGAGAAACACTGAAGGTGCAGTCTTCCAATGTCCAGAGTCTAGTCCAGTTTTGTTGCTGCTGGCTTTAACAATGACATCACTTTGCCTGGCCTCTGGCGTTTCTTTTTCCTTTTCTTTTTTTTCTATACTACTTTTTTGCAAGATATCAGGCGAGTGGGCGAGAGAAAGGGGAAAGAAAGAGGGAGAGTTGTGCTAACGTCTGCGTTAACAAAAGCTCGAATTGCCTTAAGGCAATGCCCAAGCTAGCAAATAGTTTATAGCTACGTCTCGTTCTCATCTCGGATTCGCTTAGCGACTGCATTTTGTTGAAAGTGAACGCAGTTCAGTTGCCTTGTTGTTTTAAGGGCACACACACTTGCTATGTGTGTGTGTGTGTGTGTGCACATAAAAACATCCATTTAATATAGAGAAGACGTCAGCACAATGGTTATGCTGTTGGCTGCTGGTTGCTGGTTGCTGGTTGCCGGCTCCTGCCTTACTGGCTGCCTGGCCACGGCGTAAGCCAAACAGAAATTCATCTAAATTGCAAGCGAACGACTATTAGACTGCTCCAGTGTCATAGAGTAGAGCTGATGCTGCCGCTTCTACTGCATCTACAGCTGCAAGCCATGTGCCATCCACTGCCATCTACTACTATGTGCCTGATGACCTGCTTGGCTGCAAGGCTGCATGTGCTCTTTTACTCGTATGTGCGAAGCAGCTATCGCTTTCGCTATCTCTCATATCGTCGACGTCGTCGTCGTCGTCGTCTTCAACTGGACTTGACTCTGGGCTCTCTGCCCTGCCATTCTTTATAAATACTTTGGGCTCTCCCTTCACTTCACTTCACTTCGCTTCCTGATCTCCTTCTCTGCTTCGCCTGCTTCACCTCGTGCCTGCTGTTCGAAGAATGTCATTGTGAATGTCATACAAATTGCAGATGCATAACATGCATATACTATATAGCACACACACACACACGCTCACATACAGTAGCGTGGAAAACCAGTACAAGAATGTAAGTACGAGTGCGAGTGAGAGGGCACGAGTGCATGACACCCCAAAGTGGTTGCTTGTGCATGTTAGTTGCCCTTCTGACATAAATAACAAGGCTAAGAATGCCCCCAAAATGCAGTTTAGAGCATCCGGGATGGCACTACCAGGGCATTTAACTTATCTTCAGTCACCCAACCAGCCAGCCAGCCAACCAGCTAGCCAATCATTCTGATTTTATTGTTGTGCTAAACAATGTGCTAAACAGCATACCAAATAATCAATACTATTCCTTAGCAACTGGAATGGGGACACATCACTTTCAGCAGAAACTTTAAGATGCCTTTTGAGAGATTAGACTGTTTTTTATGCCTACTATCCAAAGGGTAAAAGGGTATTATAACCTTTAGTAAATGTATGTAACATAAGTGGAGGCTGGTCGATATACACTATCGGTATCGGTTGGCATAAGCAAGTCGATAGGCACTAATCTATCGGTATCATCAGTTATCAAAAGTAGAACATTAGCAGCAGTTACGAAGTCAGTCAACAGCAAGAAGCAGTATTATTTATATTTTAATTATTTATATCCCACATATTAAATAATTTAAAGTCATCTTTATTACCAACATTACATATACATATGTATGTTTATATTCTTGATCTACATCAATAGCCGGGATCTCAGAGACTACGAAAAATAGAACGCAACGTTTTTTTAATAGCACTTTTTGTTGTTGTAGCAAATTAGGAAATATATTTGTATGGCAAACTCGGAGCTTATTACTTTTGGTTGACAGACTGGCATATTTTGTAGTCTATGGTATCTTTTTAAACGTCGTTCAATATCGATATGCCAAATATACACTTTTTTTTTTTTTTGGCATAATTTAGCAGATATATATACCAAATATAAAATTTGTATTTTTTTTTTGTTTTGTTTCCAGCGTATTACTAGAAAAGTATGGTAGTATATCGATATACCTCATATGGAGTTTGGTATATTTTGGTATTTTTTCTAACAATAGAAAAAGATCGCAATATTTTGCTTTCAATGAAAAGTTTCACTCTAGCTTTCATACATGTAATTTCCGAAATATTTTTAAGTACTTAAATGGCTAGCTTTCATTTCATAAGCTGTACGTCATTGATTAAGAAGTAGCTTTACAGCACTTATATGTTTACTTTCTTTATACTGCAAGAAACACTATGCAATTTTTTGAGCGCCTACCACAAACAGCTTTTTGTTTTAATTATAAGTTCATTAGTTTTTTTTTTATAAACATATATGAGAGAACTAGCGAAATTTAGAGAGCAAGAGCGAAAGAGCTTAAAAAACTCCTTGTTCTTTCGTAGACAGTTTTTTCATAATTGAATCGATCTTTCGATAAAGATCGCAAAGTGTTTATTAACATAAAAGAAGGGAAGAATTCTGTTACTTTGAATAGACGATATTATTTTCAATTTAACATTTTGTAAATTGATTAAATATTAATAAAAGTAAGCTCATTTTTAAAATTAAAAATCATTTTGAACAAATTGTGTAAATTTTAGATTCGAAAATGTTGACTTACCATAACTTTGGAATATAGAAAGCAAATGTCTTAAGTTGCACCTTGCTTGTGATTCAATATGCAGACTAAAACCTCTGAACTTGAGTGCGTAGCTCAGGTTGAAATTGTGTGTTAATCTTGTGAGTCGAGTCAAGTCGAGTATATTTTTATACCCGCTACCCATAGGGTAGAAGGGTATTATAACTTTGTGCCGGCAGGAAATGTATGTAACAGGTAGAAGGAGGCATCTCCGACCCTATAAAGTATATATATTCTTGATCAGCGTCAACAGCCGAGACGATCTAGCCATGTCCGTCTGTCCGTCTGTCTGTCTGTCCGTCTGTCCGTATGAAACACTGGATCTCAGAGACTATAAGAGATAGAGCTATAATTTTTTTTCGACAGCATTTGTTATGTTTGCACGCAGATCAAGTTTGTTTCAAATTTTTGCCACGCCCACTTCCGCCCCCGCAAATCAAAAAAATCGAATAACAAGCGTGATTTTAAAGTTAAAGCTGTGAATTTTGGTATATATAATAATAACAATAGTATTTATGATTCCTGAAAATTTGCTTGCGATCAGATAAAAATTGTGGAAGTTATTAAAGAAACACTTTTGTATGGGACAAAACGGCCACTTACGGGGGGTCTCAAATGCTTTGGCCGACAATCTGGTGTATTGTGCCGTCTATGGTATATTTTAAATGTTAGTATCACATCGTTATACCAAATATACCATTTGGTATATTTTTAGTATTTTGCAGTATTTTTTTTGGTATATTTTGAAAATAATACCGCAATATTTTGCTTTTATTCAAAAGGGGTAGCGGGTATCTCACAGTCGAGCACACTCGACTGTAGTTTTCTTACTTGTTTAATTGTGGTCTTTAGTTGGAGTTACTTAATGCCAGTGGCATTATTTTGTTGCGCCCCATCGCGAAACTTGTTTGCAACTCTCGCCCATCCGCGGCCACGCCCACACGGCCATACGCCCATCAACGGCCACGGCGACGGAGTCTAACTAAATAATCTTTGTGTAAAGTTTTTCTTTGTGGCACTTGGACAAAAGTTGCCAGCTTAAGCGCGAGTGCGACAGAGCAAGAGAGAGCAAGAGAGAGAGAGAGAGAGAGAGCTCTCTTAATAGATAGAGAGGGAGAGAGAGGGAAAATGGCGAGATGGCAATATGAGAATGTCGACCAACCGCTGTGAGTGTTGATCCTGCCGATTGCCGCCTCATGTGAATTGTGAGTTGGCAAAAAGCAAACGCCGCCAATGTGTACAAGTGTGTGTGTGTGTGTGTGTGTGTGTGTGTGTGTTATAAGCCATCGCCAGGTTGGTTGACATGTGCTGCTGGTGCTTTTTGCTTTGGTGGCAAAAGCTGTGGCAGCTCTTTCAACAGTTTTCTTCTTCTATGGCTTTGGCTTTGGCTTTGACTTCGGCTAACGTTGACCTGCTGCCATTTGCCACGTGTTGTGTGAGCTGCAATTTTGACAGCTACCTGAAAAGAGTGAAAAGAGCACGAAACTTATTTAGTTGCAATTGCAGTAAATTCATTTTGGTGTTATCTATTGACTTTGTGTACATACATATATACATATATTTTGAGATTAAACCTTATTTATCTAACAACTGTTCCACAAAGAGAAGTCATGCATCATCATGATAACACATTGAACTTATCCTCTTTCATTTATCGGTTCGGTTCGGTTCGGCAATGAATTTGTCATGCATTGAGATGCATGAAAGTATGCCGGAAGCAACAAAAATAGAATAGAAAAGAAGACAAAACTAATTTTCATTCTACTTCTACATATAATTTGTTGTTTATTTGCTTTGCCTGTGTGTGTGTGTGTGTGTGTGTATGACCTGCAATGACTTTCAAGTTTTCAGTTTTACTCAACATAATTTCACAGCAGTTGCAGTTGCTGTAGGAGCTGCTGCTGCTGCTGTTGCTGCTTGTTGTCGGTTGTTACTGCAGCTGTCGCAGCGCATCCTTCTGCAAAAGGATTGCAGAATAGCTGGCATACTCAATGATTGGCTGCCAGAGCAGTAAAGAACAAAACAGAACAGAACAGAACAGAACACAGCCTGGGTCGCATGGGTTCGCCTTTTTGTTTGTCATGCACAATGCATACAAATTGCATTACAATCAGCCAAGGCAAACATGGAAATATATTTAAGAAGCGCCAGTCAAACACAACAACAACAACAGCAACAATAACAACAACAACAACAACTGCAGCAGCAACACTGGAAAAATAAAAAAGTTTCTAAAATCAAGGACCTTCATCTTAAAATGTGAATTATGATCTATGTATGAAAACTGAAAACTTTCATCTGAACAGGTAAGAGAGATATGGCATTTTAAATGAAATCACATGCTAAATTATACCAATTTAATATTGTTTGGTATTTATATATTGTCAATCAAAGCAACTATTCGTATGCAGTAAAACCATATTCTAAAATATACCATTTAAATATACCTAAAAAATACTAAAATATGCAGAAATCTTTATTTGGTATATATGTATGTATATATACCACTTTATTCAAGATATACCATAGAGTGCCAAACTTTAACAGATTATCAACCAAAGCATTTAATTTAATATACCAAAAAAAAAACTTTAGTTTGCGGAAGGCTTTTTTGGGTTTTTAAAACCATATTGTAAAATATACCTATTTAATATACTGAAAAAAATTCTGAAATATACAGAGTTCTTTATCATTATATTTATACAATCAAGAAATACCAGTCTGCCAACCAAAACAACAAAAATCCGCCAGCAGCTGTTCTACTATAGAATATATATACTTTATGGAGTCGGAGATGATTCCCTCTGCCTGTTACATACATAATACCCATTGGGTATCGTGTATAAAAAATGGCAATAGATTTTCCTCTTAAGTTTTTGTCCAGCTTTCAGTTTTCTTGTTAGAAACTCAGTTGGTCGAACTGTCGCGATCCCTTTCTTATTGTAGTCTAAGAGATTATCAGAGTTCGATAATACATATTTAAATTAAATAATAAATAATAAATTAGTAAGCTGCGGCATATAATTCACACATATAAAAACATAATGTTATAATCCTATAATACGATTTGTGGTCTTAACAATAAGGGACTTCTAACAATTGTTTTTGAAATCAAAATGTATTTTCTAACTTGAGGATTTTCATATGCCTGACGTACTTTTTAAATTAAATTTCGTATACAAATCTTGATTTTAGAACTCTTTTTTTTTTGAGTGCAGGAGAAGCAAAAAAACAAATGCAATGGCACAATCTGCCTGAAATCGTTGAAAGAACGAACAAAGCATAGCAAATATTTATATACAAATAGTTTGCAGCTGCAACAACAACTACAAAAATGCATATATATGTATGTTTAAACAACGAAATTCAGATGCCAGAATTAACGAAATACTTATACACTTATTTAATTACATTTTCACAATTTAAAACGATCTGCGAAATTTCCTACAAAATAAAACACATCTGCCAACTGATTCACTACTAATTTCATTGTCATATCTTGAGAGAAAGTCCCAAAACATTGGATTACCCCCAAAAATGTGTTGAGCTCAAATAAATCACACAACAGACAGAGAGAGAGACAGAGAGTGGGAAAGAGATACAGAGTTAATCCGATTGCAAAGCTGTCAAATAGTATGCAAAAGCTATAATACTTCCTCCCGAGGAAAGGGTAGCAAAAGCACAATGCAAAAAATATCTAGAGTAACAGAAGTAACAGCAAAGGGCAGCAGAAATGCAAAATTCCAAATGTAATTTAGAAAATTGCGAATTGCCAGTGAACCAATTGGCTGAGCAAAAGTCGAAGAGAAGGGAAAGGAAGTGAATGGGCCGAAGATGATAACATTGGGACATCGGATTCGAGTGAAGTCTGTACTTTGTATTTACCGCCTGACTGAATCACGTTCTGCATTCGCACAAAGATATAGACGTACTTGATATGTACAGACATACATACTTATATTAATTGGCAGTATTCGTATTGGTTTATTCTGAAGCAGCCGCAAACAAATGCAATTTGGTTTAGAAGCTCGTGTATCTTGTATCTGCAAGATACTCCAACCCATGCTCCTTGCTTCCATCCTCTTCCTCCTGCTTGGGTCTCAATGGGTATGCGGTTCTTATTATTGATAAGCCGCAGGCCCACGCCCATGCACCCGACCATGCCCCCAACAGGCAAAACATTTTGGAATCATTTCAATTATATTTCTTTAATACTCCGTACTCAAGCTGCAAAATGTGTAAAGTATTTGCAATCTAAAGTACTTTTCCAAGTTGTAAATTTGTGAATAAACTCAGTGATTAAAGACATTCTGTCATCTTATTTGTTCTTTATAAATATGAATTAATTTTCTTTGCAAATTTTCGTTTAATGATTAAGTCTTTCTATCATCTGATAAATTCTTTATAAACAAGTAATTCCGAAAAATCTTTGCAATTTTATAGCCTTTTATATAGTGATTAATATCATTTTATAATTTGATTATTTTTCTTAATTCTGAATCTACATAGGCTAATTAAAAGTTGACAAAAATTAAAAAATTAAATACTTTATTGACAGCGATTCCACAAAAAAAAAACAAACTGTTAATTTCATTTTTTTATTTTGTCATTAGATTTTATTAAATTTAAATACGTCCGAACTTAATTATTTCGAATGCCATTTTTCACATTTTGTTTTTTATTTTTATACAAATTATTTTTCCAATCAAGTTCGTTAAAAGTTGGATAAGATTCGGGAAATTACTTTTGCTAACTATTTATAAGCTATTTTTGAATATTATTAATCTGTATTATATTACCACTATTTTTATTTCCTAACTAATATAAATATTTACAAACATAGTTTTACTTTTACGTAATCCTCATACTTTTTATTAACGTTTGGTTTAATATTCATTTGCTATTCCTGTATATTTAAGGTACTTATTAAGTTGTATGTGTTCCTAAAAAAAAATATACATATCTCATTTTCTTTTTTTTTTATGACTAAAATCATTTGAATTTTTATGCAAAAAATTTAATTAAAATTAACAAAAAATTAACAATTAATGTAATTAAGAGCGTTTCAGTAAAAATATATATTATGTTGACTAATGTGTTCTTGTTTTAACAATATGCTTACAATCGTAGTTTAAAGCATTTTGATTTCATAAATTTGAACATAATTGAGATTAGTAGGGATTAAAATGAAGTCAATGAAATCTCTTCGGGTTTGAGTTAATACAAACAGCTTACTCCTAAAAATCTATGGTTTCTGGGTTATAATCAATTAATTTCAGGAGTATGCTTGTTTCCATCAAACTCTTTAAACTTTTTTACTGAGCCGCTCTCTCTTTGATTTGACAGAATTATTATTTTAATTTGACATTTTTGACTTGATTGCCGGCATTCATAATTTATATGTATGTATGAATGTATTTATATGTTATGTACATGTGCATATACATAAATGATGTATTTAAATGTATGGAGGTATTTAGACTTTTATATACTCGGTATCTGATGCGTTAGTTGTTGTTGCCGTTGCTGTCTGCTGCCTTCTTCTCTTTCTCTGACTTCTTCACAATATTCTTCATCTTCCTGGGGGCGCTTGTCATTTCGTTTCATTACATTTCATTGTTGTCCTTTTTGCTTTTATGCTTTTGTCAAATATTTACATGTACCTTTTTTTTATTATTATAATTCCAGCAACAGCTACTCTGCCGACTCCGACTCCAACTCCAATTCCGTCTCAGGCTTGAGCTGGGAGCTGAAGCTGAAGCTATAGAAGCCGCTGCTTTCCAGCTGCGTCATTGTGTTCATCCTGCTGTTGCTGTTGCTGTTGTTGCTGCTGCTGTCACTTGCTGCTGTCTTGATCCCGCTGCCAGTCATTGTTGTTGGCGTTGTAATTGTTATTGTTACTGCTGGCCATAATGGCATTTATTAATTGCTATGTAAATATCTCAGAGGGAGCACGAGATGCTTTTAATACGAATTAGAATTCAAGCGACGCAACTGAGCCCAATTGCTTGGGGTTGCCTTTCTTTCGCATACATTTCGATTTGAATACAATTCATTTATATACCATATACCGCTACCCATAAGGTAGAAGGGTATTATAGCATTGTATCAAGGGCAAAACAGTTCAGTATTAACTTTAAAATATATCATATTAATGTATTGCACAATTAATATAATTATACTATTTCTATATTAGTGCTACAGTGAAAATATTGACAGACATATGGTATATTTCAAATAATGTATTAATATAAAAATATATCGAATTAATATACCAAAAATACTAATGCTATATTTGGTATACTGATATATAGTATAGTACTACATTCCGAATACCAGATTTATGGAATATTCTGATTGTTATAGTATACTCATTTACCAAAAATAGTACTCGGTATATTTCAGTATATTAATTCAGTATATTTAAAGCATATTTCCGCATTGCATTACTTTTATTACAAAATATTTTTGGTATATTTGGAATGTAATACTGCATTGATATACCAAAAATGACGATCTGAAATATTAAGTATTCAGTATATTAATCTGGTAAATTGTAAGAATAATTCCGAATTATTTAAATGTTTACCGGGTATCTCACAGTCGAGCACTGTAGTATTTGTTACTTGCTTTGAATATCCTGCAACAACAACAATTCCATTGCTCGCATTTATTCGGTTGGCAAAGAGAAACGAATTAGTATCTTATGGCTTTTTTTTTGTCGAATATTTATTTTCGTATTAAATTATTACATATCGCAAACACAGTGCGTTGTCGTCTTGTTTTGGGCTTTAAGCTTGTAAATCTCTTTTTAATTGCATTTAACCGCAAACAACAAAGCTCGACAACAGGCTCAAAACTATGAAAGGAGTCCAGGCCAAAAAAAAACCACATCGCAGTAAAACTAAAATGCCAAAGCAACAGCCGCAGCAGCAGACATCCATCCGATGTACAAATATATATATGTATATACATAAATTTATATATTTTCTGTACATATTCAAATTACAAAAGTTACTTTAGACTGGAAATGGATCTGCTGCCTGGTGCCGATCTCCGTTGAGCGGGGTGACAGTCGCAGTCACAGTCACAGTCAATTATACAAATTGCATTCGCCATGCCAGACAGAGATGAAGCAATAGCATGTGTATGTGTGTGAGAAAGAGAGAGAGAGATGGACAGACAGACAGACAGCCAGACAGCTGGAATATTTTGTATTGGCATTTGGCAACATGTTGTTGGCCACTATTTTCGGTCGGCCATGGACTAAATGCGCACAGCGCAAAATATGCATTTCCCTTTCCTTCCCTCTCCCTCTCTCTCTCTCTCTCTCTCTCTCTCTGTCGCTTTCCTTGTTTTTTTGTTGGCGGTGTGTGACATGTGCTAGATGTGCGAAAATTTTGTTTTGCTCACAACTGAACGCTGAATCTTAATTGAAGACCCACGACACAGACACACTGTAACATGACTGTCTTTTTTCAATTAATTACAACAGCAGCAGCCGCAGTTGAAAGTTGAACTGGCATCAACGCATTAAGAGTAGGTGGTTCAAAGAAACAAAGAGGAAGCAAGTGTTTGACGCAGATAAAAGATTTAACTATTCAGACATGTGTTGTGAAAATCACCTGAAGTATTGGATTGCATTCATAACTTAGTAGAATATAGTCTAATAGGCTGACAATGATTTCAGATTCAGTAAGAAAAGTTTTATAAAACAAGTAAAAAAAGCAAGAATCGAGTATGATATATATACTATTACATTCAAAATATACTATACAGTACACAATATACTAGGATTCCATTTTTTTGATTTTCGGGGGCGGAAGTGGAAGTCGAATTGAAGTAAAAAGGCTACCCATACCCATTTTGAATAAAAGTAAAACAGTCGATGAAGTGTTACATTCAAAATATATCTTTCAAGTCAAAATATATATATTATAATAATGTATAAAAATATACCAGATTGTTAGCCAAAGCAGCTAAGATCCGATGGCAGTAAGTGTGATTTGCCATACTGCAGAATTTCTTGAATAACTTTAATCAAATTCTCAGGAATCATCAATACAATAGTTATTATTATCTTAGCACAAAAAAAAAGAAGTGATGAGCGTACAAAATTTTCTGACTAAGTATTCAAAAAAAGTTGTTATTTAGAGGATCCATAACTGTATTCAACATAAAATCAAAGAAATCAAAAAGGTAATTTTAATAATTATTTTGATAATTTGTTCAATGAATTGGGAAACATCAATAATTTTGAAACAAAATTTATTAATTAAAATCAAAAAATAATGATTATTATTTTCAACTTATTTGTTGCGCAAATATTTAACATTAATCTTTTTTTTAGCATTCTTATTGCTATTGAATAGATTTTAATTACTATTTTATATTATTAAAATCGGTGTAACATTTTAAGTGTAACATCTTTAATAAAATAGAAGCAGATAATTTTGTAGACAGATAAGCAGACAAATAGACAGATGGACAGATAGACTGCTAAACAGTCCGGAGATATGGACAGACATACTTTACAAATGAGCTGACTAACAACCCGTCAGTTGAAGTGATGCGCTGATGGATGGACAATTTAGTGACGAGCAGGTGGATGAACAAAAGGATGGACAGAGCTGATGAACTGGCGAAGTGACGGGTTAAAGAAAGAAACAAGTAAGAAAGCAGGTAAGTCGAATGTTCCCGCTATTCATTATTAATAAGAAGAAATAAATATATTTAAAAATGATAATCAAATATACCCACGACTATATTTAGTACATCGATATACTATTACCAGCTACCCATTCTTAATAAGAGGAAATATATCGAATAAATATATTTTTTAAAAATACAAAAATATACCGACTACTATATATAGTATAAAGATTTTCTATGTATAAAGCTTAAGGCATAACAGAGAGTTCAAAAATACATACTAGTTTTTTTTTTTTTTTTTGATTTAAGAGAGCTGACACAAACTCGTAGAGTATTTATAGCTCTATCTTCCGACAGACAGATAGACAAATAAATGTACAGTCGGACTTAAGAAAATATATTATAAAGTACATAACAGCTGCGATCTTTTAAATAGCAGTACTTAAGCTTTAAATATACTATTATAAATGCAACTTCGAGTTATAATTTAACCGTTGCGTATGTCAAACTGCTATTTCAAAGTTGACAGCTGTATACAGCTGTTGTTACAAGTATAAACAAAAAAAAAAGGTTTAAATTGAGTTGAGGCATTCTAATAATGTAAATTTGTCTGCTTAAAAACTACAATCTACTTCAGTTTCTAAAGCTCATATGCGATAAATCATTTGGAGAACTCACATGAATTGGCTGGGAATATGTCAGCTCATTTACAGGCAATTTGTGGCAAGGTCGATTGACTGTTCAACTTTATTGGTTGGCTTATTAGTTGCCTCTGATTCAATCGATGTCGCTATCGCTGTCGCTGTCGCTGTTTCTGTCTCTGTCTTTGTCTCTGTCTCTGTCTCTGCAAATGTTGCCATTTCAGCGAAGGCTGTGTTAAATTGTCTAGTTACATGTTATAGAGGCGAATCCACAGTCGTCCGACTTTTTGCTTCACTCTCACGCTGCTCTCTTATCGTTTAGATTAAAACTTTGCGTTCAATAAAACTAAAGGAGTCCTCGTTGACGGGTTAGACTTGGACTTGGGCATAAAAAGAGGGGAAATGAGAAAGGAGGTCTGGACGGACTGAGCTTGAGCCTGAGCCTGAGCTTGGGCTTGGGCTGTAAGGCAATCGAGAGTTTGCCTGAAGTTGACTCGTTTACTTGGTTTCCTTTTGCCCAGTTCATCTTTTAATTAATTCACAGGCTGTGCAAACTTTTGCGCCACAACTGCAGGCGGCAACCACTTGGGCCTAGTCTCACACAAATGAAAATACCGTCCAAGCCGGAGAGAAGAGAACACCAACAACACCAACAACAACAGCATGCCACAGAAAATAGTAGAAGACGCAGAAGAATGGGAAAAGAGCAAAAAAAAAGAAAAAAAGAAAAATCGTCGGCTCAAGAAAAATCAGCAGGAAGCACTTGCAACTATGTGGCACAACGCAAAACTTTTCTTATACAAAATTATGGAAAAGTTTTATTTCCATGCATAACAGCGAGGCACACACACACACACACACACATACAGAGCTTGTATTTATTTGCAGCGCGCATTTTTTATGCCGCTTTCAGACTCTCGTGTGTCTGTGTATATGTTTACTCATATTGCTTTACTTTTTACACTAGTGTGTGTGCACGTGTGTGCCCGCATGTGTGTGTGTGTGTGTGTGAGTGGGTGTGCAAAGGCACATTTATTTATTTAGTTTTGTTAGCGCGCTGAAAGTTTTGCAACTTGCTGAAAACTGCGTGAAATTGGCACGTCAAAAGCCGGAAAATTTAAGATGCCCTACAACAACAACAACAACAACAGCAAGCACAAACACAACCAATTTGCAAGGGCCACACACACACACACATACACACTTCATACACACTCTCAGTTGGCACACGCCCTTTTTCGCTATTTAACAAAAGAATGTTGAAGCACATTTTTGGCATTTAACATAATCAAATTCACCTTAAGTAGAATAACGAATTAAAAATGTATTACAGACAGCTTTATTGCGTCGGCATTTGCTTGTTTTTGTCCTTATTTATTTCACTGTGAAACATTACAAATAACCTGCTAATTAAGTTTCTCCAGTGATTAAATGTTTCAGTGGCACATGAATTGCAAAACAACAATCATTTTATTTGTACCAAATGCAAGCAAACAAAACAATTAAATGAACTGATTTTAAGCATAAATTCTTTTGAATGCTTAACAGCATTTTTAGTCAACAATTTTTAAATAATTTAAATGTCCATACCTGCTACCAAAAGGCTGGATGGGTATTACAACTTTGTGTTTGCAAGAAATGTGTGTAGTAGGAAAAACGAGTTACCATCGAATTGATGTTGCTGTGGCTGACAATCTGGTATATTTTGAGTGTAATAGTATATCGATATACCAAATATAGCCTTTAGAATATTTTAGTCTTTTTTCGTATTTTCATTTGATATTCTTAAAGAATCACACCGCATAGTTTTCTTTATTGCAAATGGAAAGCGGCTTACTTGTTTTTATTCCCGCTATCTACAGGAGGATTATAAGCCTATTTAATATTTATCTTCGTGGCTTTTGCTGACAATCTGTTATATTTTGCACTCTATGGTAAATTTTTAATATATCATTATACCAAATATAGTTTTTGGTACAAAATATGTATTCTTGACTTGACTGTTTTTGGGTATATCACAGTCGAGCACATTCGGCTGCAGTTTTCTTACTTGTTTTTTGACAAATAATTGGTTTATTTCCTTTTCAATATTCATAATCCACTATTAAACCAAATAACGAACTATTTAAGTTTTTCCAATTGACTGAAAAGTGATTAAATGTTTTAGTGTCTCAATAATTCCGATAAAGGAATCATTTTATTTGTCTTGAATTTGAGGAAATAAAACAATCTCATCAACCCAATTTAAGCACATTTTGTAATTCATTTTCGATTGTTTCACAACGTTTATTAAATTTCTTTTAATATTGATAATAGCTTAGCAAATTTCTCTACTTTTCTGATAAGGATTTACAATTTTCAATGTCGTATTAGTTAAACAATCTATAATCTACAAATGTTTTTTTTTTATAATTTTCATAAACGAAACGACGAAACTTAATGTAATACTCTGCTGTGAAATGGCTTTTTATTTAAGAAAATTTCCGAGCCATGTATTAGCGATTTTTAAAAAATGCTCTTAACTGAAAGTCACTCTAGCAATTGCCAGATCTGTAGCAAATAATTTGAAGCCAATTCCTTTTGCTTAGTCGTATCAATCAAAAGAAAGAAACTTAACCCGTTAACCGATTCGAACTAATCGAAATGGCGTAACGAACGCTGCTAAACGTTTGCCAGTTTATTTAATTACAACGTAGTATATGAACACAATAGGAAGAGAGCGGGAAGAGACTTTTGTTTAAGGGCGTTGGCGGAGGAGAAGGAGGAGGAGGAGGAGACGGGTAAATTGGTCAGCTGGCAGAATGAGATTGAAATTAACGAGCAGCCGTTAATGACCCTGTCTGTAGCTGGCCTCAAAGCAAATAAAATTGGCCAGCTTTGTGGGTGGACAGGCCTTTGGCAGGCCGTTGCCAGCAGTTGCCAGCTGCTATCTCTCTGTTTGGGACCAAATCGAAGACAATAATTTTAATAAGATTCACGGCACAGCACAAAAGGCGGACGCTCGACACCGATGGGAGATGGAGAGTGTAAGAGAAGAGTCTATTAACTAAGCAGCCAGTCAGGCAGTCAGGCAGTCAGCAACGTCGCTGAGCGATTGGCGACGTGTAAACGATAATCAAGTAATTTCCATTATGCGAGAGAGAAGTTGCCAGGGCTAGCACCTAGGGGCCATAAAAGCGGCGCTAAATTGCGATTGTCGCGACTGCGAGACACCGATACAGCGAGACACCGATACAGCGATACAGCGAGCCACGCACACAGTGCTTCTCATACACATTTACGAGTAGATACATTACGCATACGCCGCGTGTGCGGCACACACAAAAGCAAATCGAATTGCGAATTGGTTGCGATAAAGCAGCAGCAGCAGCAGCAGCGACAAAGTCAAAGTGAAGCCGCACACACAAGGCAAAGTAGCCAATGCCAATGTCTGCCTGTTCCCATCTCCTTGTTGTTGGCCTTTTGCTGTCGATGGCGATGGCGATGTCGATGTGGATGTTGTTGCTGTTGCTGTTGCTGTTTCTGGCAGTGCTTTTGACTATTTATTGAGCCAGGCATTTCATTGTCCTGGCCGTTCACTTGGCATTGCTTTTAGACAACTTTTCCAATGGCATTTCGCAATGTGCTTTTAAGGCGCACACGATAATGGCCAATGATGCATGTGAGCGTGTGCCTCTCTCTCTGTCTCTGTCTCTGTCTCTGTTTCTGTGTGTGTGGAGAAGACAGCGACTCCCTCGCTATCTAGCGCTCTGTGTCAGCACTTTGCAACAACAATACGCTGCTCCTGTGTGTGTGTGTGTGTGTGGGCTAACCTAACGTTACTTTGGCCAACCAACGATAATGGCAACGGCGACGGAAACGGAAGCGACATACTTAGACGATGCGACGCGACTCTATGCGACGCTTTTGCTTTTGCTTTTAGCCACAACTCTGGTTCCCCTGGACACTCTCTCTCTCTCTCTCTCTCTTGACTCTCGAGTCCAGTTGTTTGCAGTGCAAAAGACCAATTTGTGTTAAGTATGCGCGGTCAACGGTATTGTTTCGTACTTGCCTCTGACACTTTTCACTCCGTCTGTCTATGGTCAGCATCAGCATCAGACTCAAACTCAAGCTCAGCTAGCTTAGCATTAGCGACACAACTGTACAATTACCATGCATTCCAAGTACGTGAATTGACGCTTCACTCTCTCTCTCTCTCTCTCTCCCTCTACGAGCAGCTGCAATGCATTTGCAATTTGCCTAATTGAGCATATCCGAGCATATATTTCAATGCTAGAATAATACATCAACTTGCATCGAATGATATATTGGTAAAGTTAATTCATATTTATATTTGAAGGATGTGTCATCGCTTTCAAATATTAACATTACTTTATATATATTACATTAGTTTATACGTATTATATCAGAAGACAAAAAACTAATCCACAGTGTGGTATGATTCTAAAAATATACCAAGCTAATATACCGGAAAATACTAAAATATACGTATATGTTTATTTAGTATATTAATATACTATCATAAAATATACCGTAGACAACAAAGTGTCAACCCAAATAACTGAGACGCGACTGAAGCTTCCTTTTTATTCCGTATATAGTACATTTATTTTTTGAATAGTTGCATAAATGGATTAAAAATATATAGAAATATGCAATTGTAACTGTTAGAAAAGTACCCACGATTAGCATAATAAATGTGATAGTATTTAGTTTTAAATATCCTTCACTTTGTTGTATGGTCACACTTCATATTAACTGTCATCTTTATCTGTACATTCGGTGAGGCAAGATGCAGCTATATATATATATATATATTATATTTCTCAGGGAGAAATATAGTATCCACAAAAAACGTGACTTCCCTTCTACATCTTTACTTTATTATGCGTTTCTTATCAATTTAATCCACAATAAAGACTACTGTTACCATTTCCAAGTATGTATATATATATATATATAGCTGCATCTTGCCTATATATAACTAAATAGATGTTGTGTACTTTACTTGGAAATGGTAACATTAGTCCTTTATTAGTATAATAAAGTAACAAGTTGGATATCAAGAACTTTAAGGAAGATGTAGAGGGGAAGTCATGCTCTCTGTGGATACTATAATTCTCCATGAGAGAACTAATACGTAATCCGCCCTAAAATTGCAAAAGAATATTTCTTTTGATTGCCATACTCTTCATTTATATAACTTCATCGGAAAATAATTTTATTACCAGCCCAAAAATTGAATATTCATTTCTCGTAAAAAAAGAAGCTGAGCTGCTTTTGACTATTTATTGAGCCAAACAAAAAATGTGAATAATGCACCTATATGTATTGTATAGTTAATGTGGTGACAAAGTGAATTCCGAGTGAAGGCGAATAAAAAGAAAGTGTACTTGTATTTACTCATCTATTGTCAATTGTTGTTTAAGCGTGCGTGTGTTAACAGTTAATTGTTTAGCTCGTCTATCATACAATGTTCGCCTATCACGCTCTCGCTCTCCCGCAGGCAATCTTCATCGTCATCTCCATCTCCGTCTCCATCGCCATTTCCATCTGCGTGTTCATTTCGCTGCTGCGGCTCAGTTAGAGGACATCATCAGTGCGTGAGCGTTTCGCACACTGTTGTTTGTCGCCAAATTGAGTCATTAGCAGATGTATAAAACCAAATGGTCACACAGCTCATTGGCACGTTCCAAGCGTACAGTGTGTGCGCATATTACGCATACGTCTCGTTGGCCAAGCCCTGCAGCGATAACGAATCAAATGTCATGCTTCTCCTATGTGATGTCAGTCGTAATCCGAGTAAGTTGTAAGTCAGTCAGTTAGTCAGCTTTCTGCATTCGTTTTCCTTCCTTTTTTTTTCTTTGTTGTGGTGTCGAATGTATTGCAAGTATTGCGGTAGTCAGAACATGTTTGCATATTTTGATAAATGCGAATGCAAGTGCTTATCATTTGTGCTCCAGTTGCTGCTGCCCTTTTGACAGCAGCTGCAATTGCGCGCACCTGATTATAGAACATCATAACCCCCAGCAGCATTGGGCATTTTTGGTCAAGCTCATTCGAGTGGCTGCAACAAGCGACAGGTCGGCCACATCGAGTGGTGAGTATGCGCCTCCATCTGTGGTGAGTTTGCCACACACACACTTTAAGAGAGCCACCGAAGAGCGTAGCACATAAAGAGAGCAATAAAGGAAATTCTTATGAATGTGGCAACAACAGCAACATAAACAAACTGTCTGAAAGCATTTAGCGTAGTTCTTGTTTTTTTTTTTTTTGCTAGGTTGTTCATACTCGTATAACTAAATGAATGACTAACTGATTGACTGACTGAGTGACAGACTGTGGGACTGACTAACGCACTTGGCAGCGCCTTGAAGCATGCTCTGACAACTTTGAAGAGCTCTTGCAGCAGCAGCAACTGTTGTTGCTGCTTTGCGCTTTGGCATGTCAAACGAAACGAAAATAATGCCATTTGTCAGCGCAGTCGTTGTTAATGAGTATGTGTGTGTATAGGTATAGGTAATAAAGCTGAGAATTGAATGACAGTTAATGCCGACCCACAATTGTAACGGACATGCAAAATGCCCCTCAGGACCTAACAGGAAACAACTGCAACATAAACTGTATTTCTGTTTTGATTTTTTTTTGTCGTCTTGTTTTTGCTGTGCAGCATAATTGAAATTTCATAAGCGAAATGACATGCACAGTCAAACTAAAACTGCAAAACCAAAGAGAGAGAGAAGTAGGAAACAAAAGGTTTTGGTGCGAGTTAAATGGCAAAAACTACTCGAACAACACACAACACACAACAAAAAGTGCGGCACGTGTGTGCTAGGTTGTTGCCGCTGGCAAAATGCGTTTGCTTTTAACTGCCACGCGAAATACCCAAAAGGGGCGTCAGTGTGTGCATGAGTGTGTGTGTGTGTGTGCAATGGTGTATTGCTGCACAACACTAAGTAGCATGGCTTTAACCAACCTACGCCACAACATTTCCTGTCATTGGCAGCCTTTTGGCAGCCATACACACACGCGTCGGCAGCCCGAGGGCGTCGACAACACCAACATCGACATCGACAACAACTTCTTGTTGTTGTTGTTGTTGTGCTGTGCAGCAAACAGAGCTGTTGCTGCTGCTGCTTCTTTTAGGCTTACAGACATACATATATGTACATATATATGTATGTGGACACGGCATACACTTGATAATTATATTGCACACCTTAATAACTATGAGATACACATTGCTCTGCTGCACGTGTCGAATGGCAAAGTGTGAAACAGCTGCAGCATCAGCAGCAGCAGATTGCAACAGCTCATTTTGCTTAATTTTACCTGTTTTTCTTTGGGAATATTTGTTGATTTTATTGCCAACAAAAGCCTTCATTGAATACCACCACCAACAGCAAGCAAGCAAGCCAGCAAGCAGACAGCACAACGACAACAACAACAACATCAGCTGCCTACTCTCTGTCTCTGTGTAGGATGATGCTGTCAAAGGCAAAATACTATGGAGCCTGGACTTCATTTTGCCAGCCACAAGAACTTCATTTGCGAGTGCCAACACAGTATGAATATCAGTCAACACACATACACACACAGAAGTTGAGTAAGTTGGCAGCTCATTTCGTAAGGATGCTCTATGTATGCATATGAGATTTCGCCGGCTGCTGCCGCTGCTGCTGTTGCTGCTGATTTTAATAATATTAATAACATTAAAAGG
This sequence comes from Drosophila niveifrons, assembly GCA_035046325.1. Lineage (NCBI taxonomy): Eukaryota > Metazoa > Arthropoda > Insecta > Diptera > Drosophilidae > Drosophila > Drosophila niveifrons. The sequence continues at coordinate 10,741,438 of JAWNOC010000063.1, read as the reverse complement.
TAAATATCAAATGTCAGTGCAGCTGGCATTGATCTATGGCAATGCCATCCATACAGCAGACGCCCAAACACACACACACACACACACACAGCGAACAAGAACAACTGTCATGACGTTGTCATGGCAGAGATACTACTTACTCCGACCAGCAGCCAATGGTTGGTGTCTGAAAAGCGTGCGAGAAAAACAATGGCATATCTGCAAATATGCTTTTGAGAGTTGAGCGTTGAGCGTTGAGCGCTGAGAGTTCAGTTGGGTTTCTCATTAATGCATTGCAATCCCATATCACAAAGTAAAAATTCCCCCATTGAGAATGTTTGAATAAACTTTTTTTACAAGCAATATTATGCTTACTTCGTTGCATATTTAATTTGATTACACGAGTTTTCTCTTCTTCTTTTTTTTTGTGAGTTTCTGCAATACGAATTACACTCATACATACAAGAGCTCACTCACTCTTATGTCAACTTTACACAATTTTTTCATAACTTTGCACACAATTTCCTTTGAGTAGTCATTTTATATGACGAGTGACGAATACTATACTACATACTAGAGTAAACAAATGGAGCCAATTGAAAGGCAAGTTGTAAATCAAATTGCATTAATTTCACACAACATTTACTCTATGCGAATTCTAATTACATTTTAGGTGGCAACTTTGTTTTTAAAGTTTCTTGGAGTGATGTAGGATTATAAATATCAGAGGAGTGTAAAATTACCCTTGATTACCCTTGACAATCATCGTCAAGATCCATTTCTGCATTCCTCTGACGATGAAACTTTTTATGTCTATTCTACTTTGAATAATATATTTATATTTGTGTCATTTAAATCTTTTATAGCTCGTATTTCATCTCACACAAATGTCACATTAAAATTTATTTTCCAACCTCTTCTCTCTTTGATCAATATTTCCATTTCTTTATGTATGAAGACTACGTAAACCTGAGTTTAAATAAATCGTCGAGCTAGAAAAGTATATGAAATTTGTAGTAATTATAGTCACGATAATTTTTTAACAATCTTTTCTTTTTTGGCATCTTCTAAAATAAGCAAGAAAAAATCGCATTCGATGGTGAAATAGCCGCTAACCGTTTCCAATAAAAATAGTATTGTTCGTGAAATATATCAAATTAATATACTGCAAAATAACTACACGGTTAAATACGTTATAACGATATGCATTTTAAATATACCATAAAGTAAAAAATTTACCAAAAAATACTAAAAAATACTCCCACATTTAAAAAGTGGTACCTATAAAAAATATTCCAAATATACTACATTTGGTATATCGATACGCTATTACACTTCAAATTCACCTAGTGTGCAGAATATACAAAAACAAAATATTAAGCTTTACCGACGGATATATTTGGTTAAACAATACATTTGAAATATACCATAGAGTACAAAGTACTCTTAACCAGATGCATTGCATCTTTGCCAAGTACAATTGAGTTCCTAAACCATTCTTACATTTTATACTAAACCACAGACAACAAAAAGTTTGGAGTATATTCTCATGCTGTTATTTAACGTATTCTGTTATTAAATCGTAAGAATAATTAAATGTAAGCTCTATTTGAAAGAGTGACCGTCTCTTGATTTTGGCAAGCAATTGGCAAATTATCTTACTTATTATCTTAATAGTGGTGCTTAATGCGCCTTATCAAGAGAAGAGATGAGAAGAGAGGAAGAGCAAAAAGCAGACAGCAGACAGCAAACAGCAGAAAGAGTAACAATCATGACATATTGCCCTTTGTCTTTTGAACCGGGGCCAAGCGCAGTTTTTGGCCATAACTGAGAACAATTTGCTTAATTGAATTTATGAAATATACTGACAATGCTCGCTTGCTTGGCTCGGCTTGGCTTGGCTTGGCTCAGCTTGTTGGCTTGGCTGCTTGGGCTCAACTCGTAAACGAGCTGAAGAAGAAGTGGAAAATTTTCGAGTGAAAACGGCTGGGAAATTGAGTAATGCGAACGTGCCATTAAACACTTAAAGGCACTTAAAATGTGACAGCGAGGCAACTGTGGATTCTGCGACAGCATCCAGTGATTGTGATGGAAATGGCGTTGCCGTTGCCTTTGCCTTTGGTGATGGTGATGGGAATGTTTGGTGGTGGTTTGGTGGTTTGCTGGCCTGTTTGTTGCCATAAAACCACCAAAGCACAAACTGTCAATCATGAGCATTGGAACATGGAATGCCAACGAAAACAATTAAGCATGATTACAGCAAGTGTAACAACAACAGCAACAGCAACAGCAGCAGCAGCAGCAAAACCAACAATTAGATGTTTATGTAAATTATAGACACTGAAGCGAAAGGAGTGAGACAGAAACCTAGTGCCACAAACAGGCAGCAGACAGATGATGAGTCCTCGTTCCCTGTCACGCATTTGCATAAGCATTTTGCCCATCCAAAGGCAAGGCGAGGACCAGCAATCGCAGTGCCAGTAATTAGTAGCAATTACAACAACAGCAGCAACAGCAACAGTAACAATCGGGTCTGGGCAATGCTCATCAAATACAAAAGCGCAAATAGCAATAAATTTCACGCCAAAGCATGGCATTAACTAATTAATTGTGTTAAGCAAGCCGCAAAAACAACAAACAAACGGACAAACAAAACAGACACAAATGGCCAAAACGAAGGCGCAACTCGACCGCTGAACAGCGCCAGGCACCAATCGCATAAAATATACAATGATACAAGCAGGATGAGAGAGAGAGAGAAATAGAAAGTTGGAGGGATAGGGCAACCACTAAATGCTTGTCAATTGGTTGGCCATTTGAATTTGTCATTTTGTCGGCTCGCTTTCTGTCAGTAATAAGCCTCTTTTCCACCGAAACACAAACAAACAGCTATAAAAACACCGAGCCAAACGTTTTCAATATAATTTATTTGCAATAAAAATAAATTTCAAAAGGCATCTCGTGTATTTGTGAACTTTGATTGCTTCTGTGTGTGCGACATCGGCTGCGACAACGCACCGAGAGTTATCTATCTGTGTGGCTTCAATGCCATTCATCCATATTCAAATGTAAATTTTAAATACATTTTAAAAGAGCTAAGATAGAAGAAATGTCGACACCTGATATTTATAAATAGTACAAATAAAAGAAATAACTGGACATCGATTAATTAGTTGCTTTCAATTTAGAATTTTTTGTGTTAATTAGAAGTGTAAGCAAATAATAAATAGAAATTCAAAAATGTTTTTATATTGCAAGCCCACTACTAAAGATTAACAATTACGTATACTTCATTTGCTGAACACACTTAAATTTCTGACGTATACTTAATGTACTAATCGTGGTGCGAATACTTTATCCGCTTAAAGTACTGCATATATTTAATATACAAAGCGACTCCATATACTTCACATGCTAAATATACTGAATATTCTTTACATGCTTTACTTGATAAACTAAATGCAATGTGTATACGTCAAATACTAAATATACTACGTATTCCTAAAACACTTATTATACTAACTATACATCAAATATTTCATATATTTAATATATTGCGTATACCTAATGCACTTAATATCCTGTGTATGATTTATATACCTGATATACTGAGTATACTTCAATATACTAAACTACTGCATATTTTTAATATACCAAACATACTGCATATACTTTATGCACTAAATTTACTGAGTTTTCTTAATACACTTAATATATTTTATATATTAAATATACTACGTTTAACTAATGCATATATTTTATATACTAAATATACTGCGCATACTTCAAGTACTAAAAATACTTCGCATAATCAATATACTAAAGATATTGTGTATACATCACTTAAATAACTCATGTCTATTTTATATATAAAACCGCGTAGAATTCATATACTTAATGTACTGCAATTTACTTATATGGGTAATTCCATGGCGAAATTTGTCCCGTGCGAGACTTTTTACAGTGCACTTTAGTGAAAATAACATAAACTGAAACAATTTTAAAAATAAGTGAATGTTATTCTTAAAGCTTTAGATAAGCACTATATTTAGAGCTAAGATTGATTTTAGGAACTTGTTCTGTTTTACGATAAAATATATAAATTCATTCATTTTTTGGTTGTGCGTACGAATTGGTTAATTTTTGCAATTATCACAACAGAAAACAAAACAGAAAGAAAATTTTCTGCATTTACCGCACGTACTTCATATACTAAATAGTCCGCGAATACATAATACACTTAATATACTGCGTACACTCCAAATACTAATTATACCGCAAATACTATATAATTTAAATATACTGCAAATACTGAATACACATAATATACTGCGTACACTTTTTATACTAACTGTACAGCATATACTTTATATATTAAAGACACTTAATATACTACGTATATTTTATATAATTAATATTCTGCATTTACTTCATATACTAAATATACTACCTTTAATTTATGAACTAAATATTTAATAAATATACAAATTATTTTTTATATAAAACAATTATTCGAATATATTTACTAATAGAAATAATAAATTTGCCCAAAATCGTCGAAAATACCACATTCGATCAATTTTCTAATGAAATACTTCAAATAACAATATATTTTTATTGCAAACTCTTGTATAAGTTGTAGAACAATAAAATTGTTCATATTTTTATGATACACTTTTATTAGTTGATGGCAATTCAAATAAAAATCCAAAATACAGTGAATTGAGTTTGTACCACGTCAACTTCGTTTAGTGTGAATTCGTTTTCTAATTGAGAAGTCAAATAAATACACACAACAATTTGTTGAGTCATCGGCCAAGTTTCTGTATGACATCTAAAAAATATATAAAAAAAATAACCAATAAAGCAATAAAGCATCTGTTAGGCCCACAATTTTTCCCACCACATTTAAAATAATTTAAACTCGAGACTATTTATTTGATTTATCAGTTGAATATATCAAGTAAGCTGTAGCTCAGAGAAGATATGAATATGTATGTAGACGTCGAGGCCGGAGATAGAGATGTCCATAAATTCTACGTCCTTTTATTTATAATCTTCATATCTCAATCCTTTATTCTGGCACATGATTTGTTTATGTTTGTCATATGTGGAGTCTGCCACGGTTGTCGCCAGCTCAAGGTTTTGCACCAAATAGATTCACAGCCATTTAAATATGAGAGAAAATTCATGTTGAATTTATGACCAACAAAAACAAGTAAGAAAGCTACAGTCGAGTGTGCTCGACTGTGAGATACCCGCTACCCATTTTGAATAAAAGCAAAATATTGCGGTATTTTTCCAAAATATACCAAAAATACTACAAAATTCTAAAAATATACCAAATATATCAATTATATATATCAATATATCAATATATCAAATTTTCAGAAATCATAAATACTATTGTTATTATTATCTGCACCAAAATTCGCAGCTTTAGCTTTAAAAGCAGCTTCCGCTTCCAGTAGAGCACGGCCAAAGGCGGAATTGCTGTCATCAGCGGCAAGCGGCACTGGATCATTAACTGGAACATTGACTGGGGCCACAAATGGCTTCTTTACGTATCTTTTGCCTACAGCTTCAACAGGTGGGCCAGCATCCCGACGTCGTTTGAATTGATTTGGCCTAATTGCAGCCTCTTTGGACTCACTTGAATATGGTCCGACCAAATATTTCTTCGACGGCGGCTTGGCTGCGATCAGTCCCGTAATAGGATCGATTTCTTCTACCTTGCACGGTCTGCCTCTACGTTCCTTAGCTGCCGTTGGCTTACCACCAGCTGCCATAATTTGGCTTCGATTCCGAGCTTGTCCATTGCTTGCTCTTTCAGCTGTCATCGGACACTTAGCTGCCACTGGATACGGTGCCTTAAAAGCTCCATTATCAGCTATAGCAGGTGCTCTATTGGCAGCCGCAACCCTCGGGCCAACACTCAGACTGCGAAATGGGACTTCTGCCAGCTGACTGGCTGTCGCTAATGTTGCAACTTTGGCTTCTTGTGACGGCTTCTTTTGCTGAAATTTTCGGTACTTTTTGGCCCTTTTGTTGCATTCAATATCCAGGGAATGCAACTCCAGCAGATTTTCCGTGTAGCTTAACGTGGACATCAGCATCTGTAGCTTAGTTTTGCACTGCCTTTCGCCTTCACTTTCACTTTCACTTGCGGAGTCGCAGCTCTCATTGCTGGATGATTTGCTGTTGCTACTGCTGCTGTTACTGCCGCTGCTACTGCTGCTGCTGCTGCTGCTGCTGCTGCTGCTGCTGCTGCTGCTGCTATGGTTGCTGTTGCTATCATTACCCCCTGCCCTAGGCATAGAACACTGTGGGCCAAATGACTGGCTGCTGCCGATGTTGCTAATGTTGTTGCTGCCATTGTTGCTGATCTCACTGCTGTAACCCTGTTGCATATAGGGGCCCACCATTCCAAGGTTGTTGCTATTAATGTTGTTACTGTTGCTGATCTCGCTGCTGTTATTTACTGTCCTACGCTGTGGATCCTGTGGATAAGAACCGATTATTCGGTTCTGGCTGTGGTTGTCACTGTAACTGTGGCTGTGACTGTTGCGGATCTCAGTGCCATAGCCCTGAGAACTTGAATCGGGGACTCCGTTTGGCACCGCATCTCGAATCAAATTCCTACTATTGAGAGGCGGCATCATGCGTGGTCCTGCATTTGGCATCCCTCTTGGATACAAAGTCGGCGCTTGAACCGGCTGTATCAGACTCGGCAGATGGACTTCCGGAGCGTTTGGTGCCTCCTCGTCATGCTCTTTCAATGCATCTGGAACATGGGCGAAGCTTATGTAAGAGTCTTCGCGATTGTATTTTGTAATGGACCCATACAGTAAACAAAAACAAAAATAAAATAGAACAACTTAAAATAACCCCAAAAATAAATAAGACGTTACAATTTGAATTTAAATATTTAGGCGCGCATAGGCGTACGTAGATATGTGGGTGACAGTGGAGAGTTACAGCGTTGTAAGTGACAGAAGCAAATTCACCATTTGGTGAATTTCGCTCTCACTTGGGCTGGTTAAAATCTGCTCTAGCAAGGTTAGATCTTTTTCAATCAAGATCGCAAAGGGAGCAGACGCCCTTGAATATTCTTTATATCCACCCAGAACCTCAAAAGTATTAAGGCCTCGTGGCCAAGAAAATAAATATTTTCTTCATCTTGGATAATCTTGTCCATCCCCGCCGCTTTTGCCACAGAAAGCTGGCATCAACATAATACTTCAAAGTGCCGTCCAAGCAAGGTAATTATTATAATAGAAAAAAAAAAATAATTAGTTGCAAAAATTTCATAAAAAAATTGTTTAAAATCAGGTGTCCACCTATATATACAAAAGAAAAGAATAATCTTTGCTAACAGCCAACTGGCTAAGGAGGCGACAGACAGCAGTTGCAGGGAGCAGACAACGACACGGGGGAGGAAACAAATTAAAATACAAATTAAATAAATAAATAATTAAATAACAAATTTAAAAGACGTGCAAGTGCATAAAAAGCAAGTGCAAATCGCTTAAAAAAATCGAACAACAATTGCGGCTGAATATCAGTTAAAATCAGTAAAACACTGAAAGCCCAAAATCATATGAGCATAGTGAGAAAAAGAGTAATTAAAATCATAAATAAGTTAGTGAACAAAGTGAGCAAAAGACCAGAAAAAAGCACTGAAGCAGCGAGATAGACATTGTGTGTGTGTGTAACAATATTAAGTGAAAAAAAAAAAAAAAAAAAAAGTAAAAGACTACACTCGACAGAACATTTTTTGTTATTTTTTTTTCTGTGCCTAATAACGTACAAAAAAAACAAAGTGTCGTAAAACAATCAAGAGCAAATCATGAATTGGTCAAAGAGTTTAAAATAAACAAAATCAACAACCCCACATCGTCGAGAAGGCCTTCATCGAGGAATTTTGGGTGAGTGGAAAAAGAAAGTCGCAAGGCGTTAGCTACCACATCGGTAACACTTGTGTGTTAGCCAGTGTAGCCGCGCTGTGATTGCCGGCGGCTTGCGCACTTTGCTTTTCGTTTATTAACCTATCCTTTTTTATGTATTTGCCTTGATTTGCAATGACAAGTGCATCAGTTAACTCATCTGCCTAGTCCAGAGATTAATAAAGACAAAAACAGAGAAAAAGCAGAAATGAGTTAACTGAGTGCCTTTTCATTGAGATTCGTATATTTTATTGCCATGTATCGCTATTGCGATTTCTTTTTCAGGCGCGGAGAATAAAAATAAGAATAAATGTTTTGTTGAGTGTATTTTGCAATAGTATTTAAATTAAAAACAAAACGAATACAATATATAAAACTTTCAGTGAACATTAACAATAAAACCACACAATGATATTAACTGCTCCGTGAAATAAAACAATACAAAACTGTGCCAATGAAGTTGCTCTCAAACCTATTTGCTCTCATACCTATGTACTTGTTCTACCATCTAGTTGCTCTAAAACCTATTTACTCTTAAACTTAGTTGCTCTTAAACCTAGTTGCTCTAAAACCTAGTGGCTCTCAAACTACGTTGCAGAGAGAAATAAAAACACGAAACATGAAAGATAAAACCGGAATGAATAAATAATTATAATTAAAATAAAATATTATAAAATGTATAATTTAAAATTGTAGAAACCATTGAAAATGCAGTAGTCTAAACCCATTGAAAATTCTAAATACGTGAACGATTTTCTTAAACATATTTACGGCCACTTATACTTATACTATATAGTTTACTTTTCAAATGGATATATTTTGTTAACATAACTATTCGCTATTATGAAAATACTGCATTACCTTTATTTTTGCTTGATTAATTAAACGTTATAATGATGATGAAATTCTAAGTTTTTCTGTTCTGATGACATGGGAGCATAAGAATGGGTAAATATTAAGCTGCGTTTGGGGTCTTCCCTTGAATATATGTATATTGGAAGACTATGGCTGGGTGGGTAGCGAACAAGAAGAGTGACATCAACACCTCAGTCCTCTTCCTTTTGGTAAACTACTATTCTTGAGTTTTCTTTTCAGTTTCAATTTAGTTTGTTTATTTGGCCATAGTTTGCTCAAGTTTTTTTTGTTTTTTTTTTGGCATGTGTGCCTTTGTTATATTCGCATGAGGATCGTTTCATGCATATTTGATGAGGGACTCTATAATAATTCAACGCTAGCATAGCGATCATCAGTGACAGCAACAACCCCCCCACATCCCGGAAGAGCTAAGGGTTCAAAGGGTCCCGCTCGGCTGGTAATGATGATCGAGGAGCCGCACACGCAAATAGGAAAGAAGCAATGTGTCGGCACGCTGCATGTTACAAAAAGTAATATTTAGCCCCCAACAAAGGGGCTAGATATTACAATTTATAGCAATTCGAGAACATCAAACGCACATCGTGCGCAAAATCCAATGGGATGCGATATTCAATGTTTTCAAACTTCCTCCTCACCGTACTTAAATCCATTGGCTTCTTGATGATATCATAATAGTCGGTCAGACCCAAACCTTTCACGTCCACCGGCTCCAAGAAAGCTGCCGCTATAACGTAGTTTTTTTTCGAAGTCAACTCGTCAAGTATTTTCCTGCATTCCTTCATCGAATTGAAAAGTTCTTTAATCGGGCGATCTGTAGCCACCGAGAGCTGAAACACAAGAACTTACGATGCAAATTTGTATACCCAAAGAAAAAGTCAAAAAATACTATATTGAAAAAAAAAAACAAGTAAGAAAGCTACAGTCGAGTGTGCTCGACTGTGAGATACCCGCTAGCCATTTTGAATAAAAGCAAAATATTGCGGTATTATTTCCAAAATATACCAAAAATACTACAAAATGCTTAAAAAAAACCAAATGATATATTTTTAGTATTTTAGTATAGTACAACTTTCAAAATATACCATAGACGGCATAATATACCAGATTGTCGGCCAAAGCAACTGAGACCCCTAGTAAGTAGGCGTTTTAGCCCATACAAAAGTATTTTATTAATAACTTCCACAATTTTTATCTGATCGCAACCAAATTTTCAGAAGTCACAAAAACTATAGTTCCTAATGTATATCCCGAAATTCGCGGCTCCAGCTTTATTATTACGCTTGTTATTCGATTTTTTCTGATTTGCGGGGGCGGAAGTGGGCGTGGCAAAAATTTAAAACAAACTTGATCTTCGTGCAAATATAACAAATGCTGTCGAAAAAAAATTATAGCTCTATCTCTTATAGTCTCTGAGATCTAGGTGTTCATACGGACAGATGGACAGACAGACGGACAGACAGACAGACGGACAGACGGACATGGCTGGATCGTCTCGGCTGTTGACGCTGATCAAAAATATATATACTTTATAGGGTCAGAGATGCCTCCTTCGACCTGTTACATACATTTCCTGCCGGCACAAAGTTATAATACCCTTCTACCCTATGGGTAGCGGGTATAAAAAAATAATGCTCTCGGAATTATTAATACCGTTTGTTGTTGGTAAAAAAGAACTGCAAATACGATATTGAGGAGAAACTTTAAATTTACAATTAATCAAAGTTATAGAAATTATTCAGTACACCAATCTGTAATAAATATTAACCATATGTTTTATCCTGTGAACTTTGATTATCAAATACTTTTATTACTTAAATACTTTTATTTAACTTTGGCAAATCTTACTGAAAATTAAAATATGTTTTGCACTTACATTATAATCAGCCCCAGGCACCATATCCGCTGTTTCGCCAGTTGGTAAAATTGCGTCCAGTTTCCGCTTGCGACCTTGCTGCTGATGCTGCTGGCGTTGCAGGACATTTGCTGGCATCCTTTGCCCTGGCATCATCTGATGTCTCGATGGACCAATGGAATGTGCTCTGTCTAATGTTGCATAAGATGCTGCTGTTGTTGCTACTGCTGCTGGTCGTATTATCGGTGTGCCATAGGCTGTTTTTCCGACCGATTGTGCTCCATATGCTGCTGCTGCGCCCAATCTTGGTGCGCCAACTGGTACGGCAGAGACGCCACAATTGCGATGTAAGTTCTGCGCTGCTTCTGCATGCAACATTGGTGGCATTTCTCCACGAGGCTTTGAGGCAGCAGTTGAATGTGCATTGAGTGTAGGTAAATGTGGTGCTAATGTTGCGGAAGCTGTTGACGCAAATGTTGCATTAGAGGTTGCCATGGATGTTGCTGAGGATGTTGTCATAGATGTTGCCGTAAATGTTGCAGAAGATATTGTTGCTAATGTTTCTGTCGCTGTTGTTGTTGCTATCACTCTTGACTTGCCTTTAGATGCAGCAGCTTTTGGCTTTGGCTCTTCCGGTGAAACTGATGCATCGGAGATATCTGATTGCCTTTGGGCGTAGGCCCATCCAGGTCGTACTCATAGTCGGGCAATTCCTCAATTAACATACAATAAAATTTGCGCAGCGATAGGCCTGCCTGGAAAGCATCGTTTCCGCTATTGTACAAGAAGCAATTGTCAAACATCAGTTGGACATCCTCCATCGCCTCTCGGCCCGACCAATAGTATTTGTTGGCCAGTCTCTGCTTGATAGTACCCAAGTCCATGGGCCGCTTGACGAGTGCGTGATAATCAACCAGTTTTTGCCTGCACGCATTCACCGGCGTCTTGAATGGCTTCATGGCGCATCATCTTCGGTATCACTTTCTTCGCCATGAATAACGTTAAATTTGTACGGCGTCCTGGACGATTCGGAGGTGCTACAACAGGAGGACGCACGATTCCTCGAACGGGCTTCACGTATGGCTCTTCACGCGGCGGTGGTGACAGATCTCTGTATGCCATTTTTAAGAACTCACTTAAGCTTATTGTCTTTACACCTTTGCACAATACTAATAAGTTTTTAAATTTTATTATTTATGTTTTCACAATGGCTGCTTGCCGTAAAATGTTTTGGTTCAAATTTATTGAATTTTATATTCTTTACTTTATTTTTTCACTTCACCAGTTTTAATTCAAGTTTTTTTTGATTTTTAATTTTTTTTTAATGTTTTCACAATGACTGCTTGCCGTAAAATGTGATGAGGTTTAAGGAGCCAGCTGCCCATGTTAATTTGTTGATGAAATTTTAAACATTTGCTACTGAGAATCGAATTAATTTTTTTTATATTTGCCATTTTGACGTTTTCATGTAGCGTTACCACCTTGTCAACTAATAATCGATTGTTTGTTATGTCAATGTGTAAATTTGAAAACTTCAAATTATTTTCGTTTTTTTTTTGGAATTTTCTTGCAATTACCAATTTACCAATTTATACTTTACGTTTGTCATTCGATTTTTTTGGTTTTCGGGAACGGAAGTGGGTGTGGCAAAAATTTGAAATAAACTTGATCTGCGTGCAAACATAACAAATGCTGTCAAAAAATAATTATAGCTCTATCTCTTATAGTCTCTGAGATCCAGTGTTTCATACGGACAGACGGACAGACACACAGACAGACAGACGGACAGACAGACAGACGGACATGGTTAGATCTTCTCGGCTGTTGACGCTGATCAAGAATATATATACTTTATAGGGTCGGAGATGCCTCCTTCTACCTGCCGGCACAAAGTTATAATACCCTTCTACCCTATGGGTAGCGGGTATAAAAAACTTTGACTGGAGGCTGAAAGACAAGTTAAAGGTAACAGATATTGACTTTAAATGCTTGTTTTTGCATTCAATTTGCAAAAGTTTTGTGTGTGGCAAGTTTGGCAATTGATTCGGCACTTTATCTGCCGCTTAATTGATTGGGGTGAATAAATGCAACAACAATTGCAACAAGAATAATAAAATGAACGAAATATGCATTTTATGAATATCATTTCTCACAGACGATTGCTGTGCCTCTCTCTCTCTCTCTCTCTCTCTCTCTCTCTCTCTCTCTCTCTCTCTCTCACTCACTCTTTTTTGTTTTGCTGTGTATTCGGGGCAGGCTGAATGCCGCAGGCTGCCAGTTGTTGCCACAGTGTCACAGATACCGTAGAGTTGCAGCAATTAAGATATGACACTCTACATGCACACACGCACACTCGGACATGACAGTTGAGTGGAGTGGAGTGTAGTGGAGTGGAGTGTGCGACCCTCTCATGTATATATATATATATATGTATATATGTTTATACCATATATAGTATGCTGTGTTGCATGCAACGAACTATGGCAGCTTTCGATTGTTTACGGTTATGAGAAACAGCTTATGCCTTACGTGCCAGATCTTTGCTTGCTTGCCGTTTGCCACTTTCCGCTTGCCGCTTGCCTCTTGCCACTTGGCAGTTTGCTACATGCTGCCCAACCAAATTGTATTTCATAAATGCAGCACGAGGATTTTGCAATTTTAATTTGTCCAAAGTGCACACGCACACATAAAACGGACAACGAAACAGGACGTCAGACAGGATACCCCGGGACAGCAAGCAAGCACACTCCATCAGTCACTCACACATAGACACACACGCACACGCACACACACACACACGCATAGTCCAGTCATGCATAAAATTCTTTGATTTTTGCACGTTAGTTGAGTTTAGCATGAAAAGTGGCAGCTGCAGGCCATCATCAGCAAATGGCTAGATGGATAGCCAGCCAGCCAGTCAGGCAGTCAGGCAGCTGCTTGAAAATATGCTTAAATATGTTTTATACATTTTTCTTTTCTCTTTCGTTTGCCTTTCATTTTTTTATTTTAATTTTTGTGTTGTCTGCAGCCTAATTGTTTTGCATAATCATAAAACTGAGCCAGACATAGCCCCATGTATGCTACGTATAATGTAATTTGAATGCGGTGCCACATGTCGTATGCGTAATGCGCGACCATAAACATAAAAATAATCAACGCTGTCGCGTCTGCGTCGCACATCAAAAACTTAAATGGCAAATGTTGAGCTCAGCTCAGCCAGCTGCCGCCCACCTGCCTCAAAGTTTGGCAATTAAAATGAAGGCTGCCAAAAAAGCAGCAGCAACAACAACAGCAACAGCAAAGTCACCACTTAGCAAGTGCTCCATTGAGCAATCAGGTAGCAGTGCAGTCAGTTAGTTAGTCACAGTGGCGTAAAGTCCGAGCTTCGAGTTAAGTTGAGCTGTGCTAGTCGATTGGTCATTTCATAGATATAGTAGCACTTATTTGCGCAGCTGATGAATTTGCACAGTGATCGGCAAACACAACATGCACCTCAAACCAAACCAAAATGAAAAAAAGAAAAGAGTTGAACTCGCTTTGTATCATTAGCAAAACTGTGAGCGATGGGAGAGAGAAGCTCGCACAAAATGTCAATTTTCCTGTTGACTTTGCCTGGCCAAAGCACGTCAACAAATTTATGAAGCCAGAAGGGAATCGCCATCGACACAGAACAGAACAGAACAGAGTGTTACAAAGCGCCATTATTTTTGCGTTCGATCAAACAAAATTCGAAAGATTTATGTGCGTCTGCTTCTAGCCTAAAAGGCTAACACACACACACATATGAAGCGCGAGAGAGAGAACACATCAGCAGACATGACAGAACAAGTCAGAACAAGACAGAACAGGCAGACAGGATGGGACACACGACTGTGGCGCTGCCCACAAATGGCACATTCATTCATTCAGTCATTCATTCATTTGATGTCCTCGTTGGCGTCGTAGTGACAATGAATTTATGCACAGCTCCTCTGAAAGGCAGCTTCGAGGTGGGCGAGCTTGTTGTAAATTTTCTTGTTTTTCGCACAAACACACACATACACACAAGAGTGAAAGAAAACCGCAAAGGCGGCATCGTCGAGGTGACAGATGCCACAGGCCATTCTCAAGGATCGAACACACACACATACACACACACACATTTTGTGCGATAATTATCAATGTGTCCGACTGTCAAAGATATGCTCCGACTCCGAATGAAGCCTTGACGACAAGAACACAGCAAATTCAAGCTGTGGGCAAAACTCTTTCACAATTCATGCTTCAATTGTTAAAGTTCTTAGAAGAGAACTGCAATAATAGCTTTTAGGCAACGATGTAATTTGATAAGAAGTTTACGGCATCTAAATCAAATTTATTAGAATTAAGAGATTTATATTTATTTCAAATATCTCTCATCGTAATTGCAATATACTATATAGAGTTCCGTTCGAAAATAATAGAATAAATAGTTAAGCCTTTTTCACATTGGAGATTGCCTCATTTTGATAAAAAAAACACCGTTTTTATTTCGTTTAATGTTTAAATACATATATTGATATCTCATTCGTAGTAAACTTGTATTTATTTTAATATACTGGGTCGAGCTATGACATTATAACTTAATGACACAAACTTCAACTCGACTCTCCTTAACTATCTTCTCTTGACCTTTCGATCTACCTTCACAATTGCTGTGTTGTATTTAATGATTTATAGTTTAATCGGTACCCGATATTTTGTTTCTGATTGTCTTACCGCTCTGTGTTTTATACATCCCCACACATTTATTCATTTAAAAACAATTTGTTTTTAAGAGTATATATTTCTTTCATTTGTATACATATATATAGGATAAAAGGGTATTATAACTTTGTGCCGGCAGGAAATGTATGTAACAAGTAGAAGGACGCCCCATTAAGTATTTTTACACTTGATTAGCGTCAACAGCCGAGACGATATGTATCTGTCTGTCTGCCTATAAGATAGATAGACATATAATAGATAATAGATAATAGATAATAGATAATAGATAATAGATAATAGATAATAGATAATAGATAATAGATAATAGATAATAGATAATAGATAATAGATAATAGATAATAGATAATAGATAATAGATAATAGATAATAGATAATAGATAATAGATAATAGATAATAGATAATAGATAATAGATAATAGATAATAGATAATAGATAATAGATAATAGATAATAGATAATAGATAATAGATAATAGATAATAGATAATAGATAATAGATAATAGATAATAGATAATAGATAATAGATAATAGATAATAGATAATAGATAATAGATAATAGATAATAGATAATAGATAATAGATAATAGATAATAGATAATAGATAATAGATAATAGATAATAGATAATAGATAATAGATAATAAATAGACATATAATTTTAACAATCAGGTACGTTATATTTTGTACACTATGCTATGAAATTATGCTTTGGTATGCTTTAGTATTTTGGTATATTCATATTATGTATATCTATGGTATATTTTCAATGAAGTACTTTTCAATATTCCAGATAAAAGCGATGACATGTTTTAGTGTTTTTGGTACACTTTTTTAGTATCTATGATATATTTTAAATGTTCAGAATATCAAATATAGGTATGTTTTAGTTATTTGGTATATTTTCAGTATCTATAGTATATTTTGGATGTAGTAATATTCAATATACCAAATTTATGACTTGGTATGTAGTATTTTTTGGTATACTTTTGGCATCGGTGGTATATTTTGAATTTATTACTATTCCATATACCAAATTAATTTCGTACTGTTTTGATTTTTTTTTCAAAATGGGTAACGGGTATCTCCTCGTCGAGCACACTCGACTGCAGCTTTCATAAAAACAGAAGTTGTAAGTTGTCTTTTCCAAGAATTCCAAATAACATCATTTGCATTAAGCTTTCCAAAGTTACAAAAGACAAAATTCGCCATTTAATTAACAGAAGTTAAAATCGAGTTCTAGTAAATTGTAATTATGCTTTAATTTCTACTTACGTATTTAGTAAAGTTGCGTAGGTGTAAGAAGAAGTTTGTAAATGGATTATCATTGCAAATTAATTGAATTTTCGAATCAATGTAAGTAAAAAAAAAATCCCAGCAAAATATAAAGTATTTTGGTTAACAGGGAGCAACTAGAGCACACTTATTTTGGCCAAGTAGTGGACTGTGTGAGGAAGCGGAGCAGATAACTCATTTAATCTATGATGTACACAAAATGGGCCAATGTCAAATGAAATACAATCATTAATTCCGTTATGCCGGTGGCAAAACCCCAAAAAGGAAGCCACCACCATGGCCCATCAACTGGGAGGAATGTTAAGTTGAAGTGGCAATTCCCGCCACTTTTGTTGCCAGTTGCCAGTTTCCAGTTGCTCTCTCGTAGTTTGTGGTGCGGAGCCAAAGTGTGGAAAGACGCTTGTTAGGGCATTAAATGAGCAACTCATTTACAAACTCAAACAGCGCTCATAAATTCAACTGAATATCATGAACACAATGTAAATTTAAAGTTCAAATCGCATTAATCATTTTTCGCAAACTGTGCAAAAGGGTGTCGACCCTTCCTCCCCCTTCCACTCTGCTCTATTAAATGTGCATGTGGGTGGCATCGGGAGAGGAAGAAGATACCTAAGGAAGTGTGCCAGCAAAAGCAAAAGCATCCAGGAGCCAGAAGCCAGGAGACAGCAGCCCATTGCCTTCTAAACTAAGTATGGCATAAAGCTCTGAGAGACAAGACACTTGGAGACAACTTTGCCACACTTCCCCACAGAGTTGTTGGAAGATGTTGGCGTTGCAAGTAAAACCGGCAGTCGCTTGTCTGCTCTAGAGAGAGACAAAGAGAGAGAGAGATAGAGAGAGTTGTGAGTCGGCAAACGGATTTGATTATATTCGTAAAGCCACAGGCCAAAGACAAATGCAACTGTTGAGTCGCCCTTTTGCCCCAATGATGCTGGCTGACTCCTGTCAGGCTTTTCCCTTTTTGCTACTTGCTACTTGCTGCACGCTGCCTTGTCTCGACTTGCTTGCTGGAACATGAAGTACGAGTATTGCAAAAAACTTTTACTCCAACTCTAAGACACGAACTTTGTTTGGTTAGGCTCGGCACGACACGCTTCTCGGGGACAACGGGGGATAAAGAGAGCGCAGGTTTCATTTAGGTATAGCTGAGAGCAAGAGTTACTCGCAATTTCAGTTGCATTAATCATCAACTTGTTTGGACCACTGACTTTCGCAGACTTTTATTGACTGTGGTCCTGACGTGCGCACACCCGCTGCAACATTGCACTGTGGGTGATCATTTCCCTTTCCATTTATTTTGCTAAGAATTTGTTAATACATAAAAATGTTGCAGAAATTTTAGTACTGAGTCATAACGTGGCATATTTATTATTTCAACTATTTTATTGTTTAACATATTTATTATTATTTCATTTTCATTTAAATACAGAGTCGATAGTTGTTGTACTTGAATTTGATATATTTTTTATAATTTCGGTATATGTATATACCATATCTAAGTCGACAATTTAGTATGTTTTGAACTTCATGGTATAAGGTTTGTTGATATACCATAAATAGGCCTTGGTATATTTTTGGGCTTATATACCCTACTATATGGAACTAATTGACAGTTTGGTATACTTTGAATTTTATGGAATATTTTGAAAATAGTAGTATATCAATATTTTAAATGTGGTCTTTGGGATATGAAAAATTAAAACTATTTACTTAGTACAATGAATTAGAAGAATATAGTATAAACATTGAACGTAAAGAACCATGAAAAACGCCAATTTGTACTTATCTACTTAAAAAGTTTAACTAAATTGGAAAACAATGCAAGGTACATGATATACAAATTTTATAAATAATATACACAGATATATACGTACAATAAATAAGAATTTAAAGAGATTGCCACTATCAAATACTTTGTTACAGACATGACAAACATATTATTGGCTTATGGATTATATGTAAATAAATATAGAAATATTATTGGTTTTCGCATAACTTAAATGCTTTTAAATTTGCTGCGGAAATATTTATATTTAGCCCACAGTGGATTGGCTGCAACCGCCCTCAATCCACATGTTTTGGCTAACGCGCTTCTAATAGACTGCAGTTCACTTGGCTGAGCTTTATAAATTATCAGCAGTAACCAACTGACTTTGTATGGTCACTGCATGCGGTTTTTGTGTGCCCATAAACATGAACCCATGGTCCGTCCCTTTTACTCTTTGTATAAGTGTGTATGTGTGTGTGTGTGTGTGCATCTATGCGAATAGACCGCAATAGTAGTTCACAAATGAGACCACAAAAGTCACTTTAAGTGCGTGCCACAGACACACACATACACACACACACACACACACACAAACACGCACGCAAGTTTCACAAAGTGCGACCAGACATCACATTTAATGTGCAAAATATGCTATGCTGCCCACAATATTAAGCATACGCAACGTGAAACAATTAATTAAATTCCAAAATCATTTAATTACATTTCTGCCACTGCATTTCACTTTCACTTTACTCCATTGTAAGTCACAAACTTCTTCTCCCCACAAATCTTACAACCATCAATTATCGATAAGCGAAATGTCTCTACTATGTATTATTCACTATGAATTATGAATATGTTAATGAATTTCAAATTGACAAAAGCAACATACACAAAAGTTTCAAGTTATAATTAAATTATGCATTTCACTTGCCCTCATTTATAATTTGTATGAGATTGAACGGGCAAAAAAAAACAGAAAGAAATGAAAACAGATTCATGAAAAGTGCCTGAAAATTAGATTGTTTTACAAAATAGCTTAAATTAGTGTAGTATTTTATATGCTGCTAATCTTCAAACTATCTTTAAAACGTATATAGCATAATATTTAAGCGCTTTAACATCTTTCATCAATATTGCAAATTTTAATTTCATTACTTAAATGATTCAACATCCGCCTCTCTAATGAAGTGCAAATTACACAAAGCCAATTTGTTTTAACTGAAATGCTCAACAACAAAAACTTGGTAGCAGCCCAAAAAAAAAGCTGCTCCGAAAAAAATACGGAGTATTTGCATCTGTATTTTTTTGTCGGCTCGATCTGCATTTCATTGTGAAGTGTTTTTATCAAACCAATTCATGTTAAATTGTGATAAGAAGTACAATGAACATGAACTGACAAAAATGCGCAAATTTAATTAAAATATAGATTTTGCATTTTTTATTCATACACATACTTATCGTACATACTGTAATCTACCTGTTATCTTGGTGCAAATGGATAAAGTGGAAGCCAGAACGCGGCGCTCTCTTCATGAGAATGAACATTTCAACAAAGCTCCGTTACAACCAGCTCAAACAATATTTTCACTTTGAAAAACTTAATTCGACGTTTTATGTTGTTTTTTTTTTTTGTTTTTTTGCACTTTGTGTCGAAATTATTGTTGTTGTTCCTTTGTCTATATGCATGTAAGTGTGTGTGTGCGGGTTTACACATCCTTTTTTTCCTTTTTTCTTGCATATGCTTTTTGTGTGTGTGGCGCATGCAAATTTTCTATGTGAGTTTACACTGACATGCGTAAAAGTTATTGTTTCAAATTTTTGTACTTTCTATTGGAGTTGGGTCTAGTCTGGCGGCTAGTCGACAATCATCGAACGCTTGCCTCTGACACACGCGTCTGTGCGTGTTATCCAAAAAAAAAGTTAATAAAAATACGAAAAAAATATATGCATTTCAATTGCAGACTGGTAAAGGCCGTTAGTTTTTTCATCTCGGGGCTTTCCAATAGTCCCACTTTTTTGATAGTAATAATAACTTGCTATATGATTCGCGTTTGAATTTGTTTAAGTGTAGTATTTCAATTTGTTTGCCAATATCTTTAATATTGGACTATCTATAGGTTAAGTTAAAGTAAAATAGCACTTTTATTAAAACATCGTTAATAGAATAACAAATTATCTTCCTTATCGAACGGCTTTGAAAACGAAGGAAAGCTTCTTCAACTTCCATCAAAAATATTAAAGAACTTTTATGGACTTTTCAATTAATAAATATCTGTATCGAAGACGAAAAAAAGTTTTTTCGCAAATCACATAGTTGAAAATGCCATCGAAACGTTGCAAACCGAAACCAAAGAAGCAACATTTGTGTTTAGCATTAACAAAAAAAAAAATCGAGGAAAAAACCTAGAGTTTTGCAGACAAGACACACACACCCGCACACCCAAAAAAAAAAAAGAAAAAATTGAGGAAAATTCTACACACAAGGCCAAAATCTCTTTGAGGTGAGGCGTAAAAAATTGCAGCGCTGTTATGCAGCAATGTGTGCTGGTTTGTGTTTGGATTTGTGCGAGTCTGGGTCTCTCTCTCTCTCTTTATATGTGTGTGTGTGTGTGTGTCTGGTAAAACAAACGAAAGATGAAACTACAGCTGGGCTAAAAATTGGCAGCCTTTGTGCCTAGTTACAGTTAGCAGTTAGCAGCAGTTACGCAACCAAACCCACATGCCGAGCTAAGGCACTGACAAACAGCTGACTAACCAAACCTCATTCCCCGCTGTTCTCTCTCTCTCTCTCTCTCTCTCTCTGTGCTGTTCTGTTGACCATCACCTAAAATGTGGTATGGTAAGGAGTGGTGAGGGGACGGAGGGGTGGCGGCATGAATGAAATGTAAAGGAAATGCTCACAAAAGCAATGAAAATTTGATTTTATTACAGGAATTTTGATTGGTTGCATTCGGACAATGCATTGAAGCTAACCAGCTCACTCAACAAAACCAAAAAAAAACAAGAGAGGCAACCAAATATACACACAAACACACACACACATACACACAACCCAAAAAAAAAAGCAACCAACCTACAGACTGACTGACTGACAACACAGATACGCACACAGTATCGAGTTAAATGCTTAATTTGTGTTATATAAAACGCTTTTAAATTGCATGGAAGTGGAGCATTTAATAGGCAATCAGGCAAATTAGGACGAGTCGAGTTGCGAGTTGCGATGAGCTGCAAAAAGTGCACAGAATATTACAAATATTCTGTATGTTTGGGGTCGTGGCAATAGGTTCTACACAACAGCTGTTGCTGCCAATGAAGTAGCACTTTTAATTTTAATTAGCAGTCGACGAGCAAAACGCGTTAATTAATGGACAAAATAAAAAATCAAACAGGAAAGCTTCTGTCGAGTGTGCTCGACTGTTTGATACCGGCTAACATTAATATACCAAATAAATACTGAAATGTACCAAATTTTATAATTGGTATTTCCAAATACAATTACTTTCAAAATATACTATAAAGTTAAAAATATATAAGATTGTCAACCAAAGCACAACAATTTCTTAAATAACTTTTACAACTTTTAGTGGATCACAAAAATTATTTAATTATTTAACAACAAAAATAGTTAAGAAACAAAAAGATTTGAAATATATATTTATATCTAGTATATACAAATAATATTATTTTCAAAGTATACCATAGTGTTAACAATATACCAGACTATAAACCAAATCAATTCAAATCTGACTGCTGCAGTCATTTTCCATATAAAATAATTTCTTAAATAAATGTTACAATTTTCATCTGATTGCAATCAAATTGTTGGGAAAATAATTATGTTCCACCTTCTATTGTATGTTTTAAATAAATACCAAAAAAATTAAATATGTATTTGGTATATCCAAATACTTTTAATATCGAAATATGCTATTGGACTTGAGGTATACCATAGAGTTCAAAATATACCAGATTGTCAACCAAATCAATTGAGATCTGACTGCGGCAGACGAATTTTTCGCACAAATTTATTTCTAAAATAACATTAACAATTTTTAAGTGATTACAATTAAATTAATGGGAAAGAAAAATCTTACACATACTATTGTGTGTACCAAAAATCAAAAATATACTTGTCCCAGTATTTCTTATATACGTTACGAGAAGAAGTCTCTTTTTGCCTGTCACATTTGCTGGAGACACAAAGTTATAATACCCTACTACAATGTGGGTAACGGATACAAAAAAAAAAAAAATAAAACTAAGGGATAAACAAGTCAAGAGGCCCGCTAGAGACCAAATGTCTCTTGAATGAATTATAATGCATGCAATAAATAATAATAATAAACATGCCCCACTCGCCGCCGTCACTCGCATAAATTGTGCTCCACAAAAATCCATTAATTTGTAAATAAATAAAATATGCGCTGAAGGTATAGTATAATTAACGGCACTTGTCCACTTGTGCCATATTTGATGGAGTTATGTATGTTAGATGTTTACCCCACCTTAACAGCAAATAATTATTGTAGAACACAATTAAATTACATGAATGCGTGTTATCTTTCAAAAAGTAATTTTGTCTCTTTAAAAGTTCAAGTATTCAAGAACTTTATCGAATTTTACTTATTAAGCATCACTCAATTGTTTTCTAACTTTGGAAACTATTTAATTGATATGTACATTGCATTAACTACTCAAAACACTAATAGAAGGGATTGATAGTCTTAAACTATTTCACTCATTATTAAAGCGCTATTGCGGACATGTTTTTCTCGTAATGCGGCAAAGCACTTTCAGTTCCATCAGCAGCGTTTCTGCTTGTCAAATCAACTTATCTATTGACACGCAGAAAAGCATTCAGCTTGGTCAAAGCTAAATAGATTTAATCGATTTAATGCAATGTCTTCGTCCGTACACAGGGAAAACATAGCAGACTTGGCTTATTTCTGCGTTTTATTGCAAAATAAGCTTGTGTTTATAATTATATATAATATACATCAATATTTTCTGGTTGTAGTCTCAAACATTTGACCCTATCCCGTTCGCTTTGTGGGAACTATTTAAAGGCAGTTGTTGTTCTATTTTTGTCTAAACTTGAATCACGTGAAGAATGGAAATTACTTTTCTTTAATCTTATACTAAACAAGTAGGAAAGTATTCTCGACTGTTAGATACCTGCTACCCATTTATATATATATAGATATATATAATTATTGATATACTTAATACATAATACTAAGGCTAGATTAAGAATATCAATAAATTATTCTTAAAATATACCAAAAAATACAAAAATATGCCAAAGAATATATTTGGAATATCAAATTTTTATTATCTTTTAAATATACTAAATTATTAATTAATCTAATTATTAAATATTCAATATTAATATACCAAAAATACTAAAAAAAAGGTTTTTTTCGTATAACATTATTTTAATACTTTTAAAATATACCATTTTGTGAATTAGTCTTGAAATATATAAAATGTATTTACCAAAATTATAAATTATACCAATTAATTGGTAGACCGATATCCTATACAACAAGTAAGAAAGCTACAGTCGAGTGTGCTTGACTGTGAGATACCCGCTACCCATTTTAAATAAAAGCAAAATATTGCATCATTATTTTCAAAATATACCAAAAAATACTGCAAAATACTAAAAATATACCAAATGGTATATTTGGTATAACGATGTGGTACTAACATACAAAATATACCATAGACGGCACAATACACCAGATTGTCGGCCAAAGCATCTGAGACCCCTAGTAAGTAGGCGTTTTAGTCCATACAAAAGTATTTCTTTAATGACATCCACAATTTTTATCTGATCGCAACCAAATTTTCAGGAATCATAAATACTATTGTTATTATTATATACACTAAAATTCGCAGCTTTAGCTTTAAAATTACGCTTGCTATTCGATTTTTTTGATTTGCGGGAGCGGAAGTGGGCGTGGCAAAAATTTGAAACAAACTTGATCTGCGTGCAAACATAACAAATGCTCTATCTCTTATAGTCTCTGAGATCCAGTGTTTCATACACAGACAGACAGACGGACATGGCTAGATCGTCTCGGCTGTTGACGCTGATCAAGACTATATATACTTTATAGGGTCGGAGATGCCTCCTTCTACCTGTTACATACATTTCCTACCGGCACAAAGTTATAATACCCTTCTACCCTATGGGTAGCGGGTATAAAAATTATAAAACTCCTCTTCCCTATGGGCAGGGGTTAAATAAAACATTAAATTTTAAAAATATATTTGCTTTTGAATTTTGTTGGCTGTATAGATTTGGCATACTTTCTTGTCTTACTCCACGAGATCTAAGAAGTTAACGATAACAGTGAGAAAGCAAACTGATTATTAAGCAAGTACTATCGATAACAAAGTCAAAACTCGACACACAAAAGCCATTCGCATAATCTCATTGAAGGGTTTAATTAATGTACGGGATTTCTGGTTTTCTTTTGTGCAATTAGTGTGCAAATCAACTGTCAATATGGGGAAAGCAGACACACGACGCAGCCAACATATGTACAAATACTTTATTGCAGTCGAGTGTGTGGCTATCTAGTTACCAAAAGTATTTGCCTCTCCCTCTCACTTTCTCTTTCTGGCTGCTGTCAGCAGTTGCAGTTGCAGTTTTTACTGCAATTTGTTGACTTATCACCAATTGTTGCTGTTTGTGTGTGTTGCACAGCTTGTGTAGCCATGGCATATAATTGTGTAATTTAACTTGCACAAGGCAATTACGCTTAACACATTGCGTATACGACATGTTTGCTTGCCTACTTGACCAACTAAATTTAGCATTTGAATTTTTTTTAAGTTTATTTGATTTTATTTTTTATTTTTTTTTTTTTATTTTATTCTTTATAATATTCTTTTTTTAGTTGTTAATATCATTGTCTGCATTAACAAACTTTACTTGGGCCATCCAATCTAACTGAATTGAGTTAATGAACTCCATAAATTGGGCATACTTGAAGTGATGTTTATAGGGATAGACGACGCATGGCATATGATATTTGCACATTGGGAAATAAATCCAGCGACGAGGTGACTCTCGTTTCTTGGCCAGTGCTTGCTTGCCAAAGCCCTCGCCATCTGTATCGGTATCTGTGTCGTCGCTCTGCATATACATGCTTATAAAGGATATGGCTTCAGATAAACGATTTAGCAATATGCGATCCTTGCTAAACTGCAATAGCACATGCTCTGGCGTATTGATGTCATTGGTTGCCTTGCACAGCGAACCTGCGCGTAGGGCAAACAAAAATCCCATCGGCATATTGAAAAAACGCACCGACTGCATGACTTCATGCATTAGCGGCAAACAATCTTGGGGTCTATGGAGTAGCCAACGCACTGCCGCATACAGCACCTCAATTTCTGAATTGACACCGAGTGTCGACGCCTTGAGCAACATAATCAACTGTTGCGGCTGAAGTTTCACGAAATCCTCGGTGGCCACAAGGGGCAAAAAATAATTGCGAACGCGGCCCGCCATCAGATGGCGGACATCATCGAGCAGACTCAGGTTGCCGGCACTCACGAACAGATCAAATGCCGCCCTCTCGCATATTTCGGGATCACCCAAGAGATCCCACAACGCCATCTCTAGTGTATCGACTTGCAGATACTTTGCTCCCTGCATTGCCTTGACCAAGTGTTTCTTTTTAGGAGCCTTCTGTGTACGCATCCATTCGTAGATCGAGCGAAAACCTTTGGACGGCACATCGTGTTCGTCAAGCATTACTTCAGTAATGTTCATCTCGAGTCTTTCGAACCACTTTGAATAGACCTTCAGTAGTCGGGGTATGCAATCGAAGGCATGTTTTCCAATCTCCACATGCAAATATGCGCCAAAATTATTTTCCAACATCTCGCTGGCAATGTGTTCCAATGTAATTTTCGCCGGTGCCGTCAACACTTGGTCCGTGTCTTTGGGTGCTTCCATATATGTGAAAAATGATCGAAGAGGGACACGTGTATTCTTATTTTCAAATCCATTGACGTAGTCTTCATCTGTGAAGGTTGCCCAGATTTTCTGGGCTTTTTCTAAATCAATGTCCTTTATAGGTTTCTTTGTCGTTTTATTGAAATTACGAAATGAACCTCCCGATTTATCCCCAAAATATTTGTCAGAAGTTCTCGTGGTCATATTTCTAAGTGAGAAGCTTGAAAAACTTGATGGCGTATATGTTGATGTTTTAATTGCTTTATCGTCTGTCATGCTCAGTGATTCAGTTTCTGTACATATACTATTTATATCATCTTCTTTTTGAACTTCTAATGCATCAAGTATTTCCGTTGCTTTGTGCATATTATTTGTTTCATCTGCTTTATGAACTTCCAATGCATCTGGTGCATCTGGCAAATGCAAATCAAATGCAGTTGAACTTTTAGGTTTCTCCAATGTTCTGGCAAGTGCAATGTCTTTCAATTTAGCTTTCTTGGTTTCAGGATCAAATTGAATGCTTTCTTCTTTAGCTGTCACCATTTTCTTAGCCATTTCTAAGCCGAGAGCCTCACATAGTGTTAGCTCTTTTGCCATTCCTTTCATTTCTTTAGTGGCTGCATTTTGTTGAATTTCTTCACGATTAGTTCTTATGTTCATATCATCATTTATTGCAGATTCTTCAATTGTGTTTTCAGCTATTGTCTCATTCGGTTTTTTTGTCGAAGAAGCAATCTCAATTGTTACCGATGAATCAGTTACTTTAATTTCTATTGCTTCATCACTGGACTTTTCTTTATCGCAGTCATCAGTTGTTTTAGATTCTTCAGAAGATATTTTATCAATTAAATCGCTAGTTTCAGCGACTTTTGTTTCATTAGCTGGATCTTTCCATATAACCGATACCACATTCGCATTCCATGAGTTGAGCAATTCGCTGGAATCATTCGAATCACTTAAATCGCTTGAATCCATTTCTGTTTCCTCTTTAAATATTTTTATTTTTGCTACCTATATTTCAGTAAAATAACGAATTGATTATAGTATTTATTTTAAATAACTCACAATTTCCAGAAAAAAATTTACCTATTTTTAAATTTCAACAATTTCTTTACGAATTGTCTGAGACTGAAATAACTGAAATGTTCTATACTTGCCAACAACAATTGCACAACCCACTGAGTTTCCCATTCTAGATTTAAAATCAACATGTGTTATTAAAAAATTTCAACAAACGAAGCTTAATCTTTAATACAGCGTAATGCTAGCAAAAATTTAAAAAATAAATTGTTGAAAATTCGTGTGGTAGAAGTAAAATTTGTCATTTTGTTCACTATTTATTCATCAACAATAATGAATATTTTTGCATCTATGGAATGAAATGACTTTGAGATACCCGCTACTTAATATATTAATATGACTAATTGGGAGATCACTAACTAACAATAACAAAAACAAGTTATAAATCGACTGTGAACGACCATGAAATACTCAATATACCAAAAAAGAACTTCGGTATATTTTAGTATTTTTGTGTCATATTTTTGGTATATTAAAAAATATGTTTAATTGCAAATTAATAATAAACCCATATTCTTAAAATCTATGCTAAAATATACCGCAAAAATACTAAAATATGGCCTTGCTATGGTTTTTTACTTCATTTAAAATTAGCACGCATTTAAGATACCATTTTACCACATGGGTACCGGGCATAAAAATTCAGTTTTTCTATTACTTTTTATGAATTCTTTTTTCAATACATTTCTGGAATTTTTTACATTGCCTTCTCTGTGATTTTCCGGTACTTTTTCTATTGTCTTTTTCAATGAGTTTTCTGCTGCTTCTCGATGTGGTTAAAGCGTGGTTTTTGCCAAAATAAAAAAGAAAAAAAAATGCAGTTTCATGGCATAAAGTTACATGAACTGTCTATAAATTGCAACCGCCAAACGCTTTTTTTTGACGGAGTGTGTATTGGGTATTTTCGAAATAACTTTCGATACATCATTATTAACATGAATTAAACCACTTCAGTTACTCACAACCTTCACATCTATGTGTCAAGCTATTCCAATTTCAATAGCTAAACTGTGTTGAGCACAATTAAACATAAAAATAAGTAAAAAAGCTACAGTCGAGTATACTCGACTGCGAGATACCCATTTTGAGTGTGCGCAAAACATTGCGGTAATTTTTTTTTTTTTCTTTTCAAAATATACCAAAATCCGTCTGTCTGTCTGTGTGTTTATCTGTCCGTAAGAACCATTATATCTTAGAGACTCTAAGAGATAGAACCATAATTTCAAGCTATTTAAGAAATACTTTTATATGGAAAAAAAATGTATTCTTACTTATGGGCTTTAGTTGCTGTGGCTGACAATCTGTTATATTACGCACCCTATGGTATATTTTGAATATAATACTTTATAAATTTATATGTATATGTAGCATTTGATATATTTTTAGTAATTTGCAGTGTATTTATATAGTATATTTTCAAATTAATACCACAATATTTTGCTTTTATTCCAAATGCGTAGCACACTGGAATTGATTGGTACTAAGACCGAAGTCAAGATTTTATAACTTTTATTCAGTGTAAAAATTTCAAAATATTATTGGCGAATAATGCACTCTTATGAATTTTTCAACATATCAAATTCCGATGTGATTAATAGGTATGCTCGCTGTTGTCAATTGAGTCTTAGATATTATGTTTTGCTTTATGTTATTTTATATTTCTGCACTAGCACACAACCAAGAAGATAAAGAAAACACACGGAAATGGAACCGATATTCATTCATGATATTCACTGCATATTTTAGTAATTAGGTAATCAACTTCTCTCATTTCTATTGTAATATTTCAAATCGGTTTAAGGAGTAATCACAATTGTTGTTGAGCTGCAAGCAACTGAAAGATTTCATCTCCATGCATCTGAAATCTCATTTTTGCTTTTGTTTTCTTTGTTTGGTTTTTACGTTGTTACTGTCTACATGAAGGAACATAACTTCTCGTTGGGTTTCGTTATCATTCAGCCATCCCAAAAGATGGCTCCCAGCATACACACACACACACACACACACACACACAAGAAGAGCGCTAAAATGTCGCCACTTTTAAGCTGTTGTTGGCGGTGTTTTTTGTTGTGTGTCGCTCTCGTCGTCGCCTTTTGAACGTAATTCTCCTTTTGCCCTTTTCACTTGGTCGTTTTTTTTATTCTACTTTTTTGTATTTTTTTTTTGTTTTGTGTGTGTGTGTCAAGTTTGCCTGTTGCACTTGCAACTGCGGCAGCTGGCAGCCAACAACGGCACTCAGACTTGAAGACCCTCAGACTCGCGAGTCGCGTCTCTTCTTGGCGCAAAAAATTATTACTGATGTTGTCGCTGTTGTTGTTCGTTTGTGTGTGTATGTGTATGTGTGTGTGTGTGTGTATGTGTGTGTGTGTTTTTGGCCGCCTTTTTATTGTAGTAGTAGTAGTGCATTGTGTGGCATCTTTTGTCTGGTGCATGTCTGGGCGGCAAACATTGTCCAAAAACAATTGCGTTGCTTTAATTAAAAAGTTAAATTTGTGCCACTGCCGGCTGCCTGGCTGACTGACGCACTGACTGACTGACTGACTGACTGACTGACTGGCTGGCCTATGAAAGTTTTGTACACGCAGAGCCACAACACAAACAGCTCAAGCATGCCCAGAATGGGGTCGACGACTCGGACTCGGACTTGGTTGCGTTTTTGTTTTTTTTTTTTCTTTTTGAAAGGGGCGGTATGGTAAATCTTTTGCAATTTATACAGAGGCGGGGCATAAGATCCGCTTTTGGCAAGCTAAACTTGACATGGCTGGCGAAACTTGAGTTTGGCCGAAAAAACTTGCCCGCTGTTGCTTGTTGCTAACGTTGTTAGCTGTCAACCGGAGACAGTTAGTGTTACCATCTCCCCACCGCCATCCCCCCGCTGGCATCTTTAGCAGCCTCACTCATCGACATGAACATCAGCACATTGTGAAGCTCTTTTGTCAGCCAATAACATTTTTGGGACCTGCGGCGCCTATAGCAAGAAATTATATTATGAAGCAAAAAGCTGGAAATTGTGTAAAGTATAAGAATACAGCCAGAAGGGCAACAGAACAGTGGGACAGTGGGACAGACAGCGGCCAGCCAGCCAGTCGGTTTACTGTTGCCCTGTGGGCCGCTCGTCTCCTTTTTGTCCTTGTGAATTTTAATTGAATAATGACTAAACGCAAAAACTTATTTAAAGTGCATAATTTTCTGTTGAATATTCACTCATCGCCCGAAGGCTGCCAATCATTTGTTTTTTATTTTATAATTTCTCTCCCTGCTCTCGCTGTCTTTCTCTTACTCTCTCTCCATCTCCCTCTCTCGAACTCACTCTCTGTCTGTCTGTATTTGTGACAGTCGGGAGGGAATCTGTGTATTTTCTGGCTCGAAAAGATTAAAGAGAATTGCATAATCAGCGTGGCTAATCGGCAAATGTTTTGCGGTCGCCACCAAACTCATCATCGTACATCGCTGCCTCTTAGACAGTAAAACATTCGCCTCTAATTGGCATTACTCTAACTCTAACTCTGACTCTGATTTGGATTTCGATTCTGATGCTGATTCTGATTCGGTTGGCTGTCATTGCCGCTGGCGAAAGTTTTTCCAGCAGCAGCAGCTTTCAGCATTTTAAACAAAATTAACACAGAAATTATTTTAGTGCGGGGCAACTTTAAGCCGCTTATGCTTTTGCCCCAAACACCATTTCAATTTGGCTTTTTGCTTGCATTCAACCAGCAACAACAACAACAACAACAAAATAAGTGCCACAAGTTCCAGCAACCAACGCATAGCAAACAGAAAAACACAAACTTTTTCCCCATGCCACTTTTGTTTGCTCATACACTCACACACACACACACACAAACAATCTCCACCATTATTACCATCATCATCATCATCATTGTCATTCTCATTATCATTATCATCTGCATAGTCATTGTCATCGTCATCAACGTCATTGACTTTGAGGCTTTCAGAACTTTTGTTTATTTTTCCTTTTTTTTTTTTTTGAGTAGACACAATCGATTTACGACTCTGATCAACAAGCGACGACTAATCGTAATTTGACAGTTAACATGACTTTTGACAAACTCCATTTGATATCAACAGATCTGTCAATCATTGCACAGTCTTTTAAATTTTTCAAGTCCACGTCATTTCATTTCATTCTATTAAATAATATTAAACTATTACAAACTTTTGAAATGTATATTAAGTATTCCACTGCTTATATCCGGTAATAGTTGCTTTGTTTGATAGTATGATATGTTTTGTACAATAATTTTTTTTTTAATTTTAATTTTTTTGTATATTTATATACCAAATATTGGTATAGTTCACAATTTTAATCATTATCATTAGGTATATTTTTAATGTAAGCGAAATATCGGTATATTTAAGTGTTTTTAGTAATCCGGTATATTTTGTACTATTTTGTATATCTTGAATGTAATAATATATGTATATTAAAAAAAAATAAATTGTAATTTTCGGTAATCAGGTATATTTTATACTATATGTATATATTTATATGCCAAATAGACATTGGTATATTTTAGTATAATTGACAATCTGATATTTTTGTACTATATTTTATAATTTAATAGTATATTTATATGAAAAAAAAACAATACATTGTAGTATTTTTGGTATTCTAGTATATATAGTAATATACGGTATGTTTTGAATATTAATATTATATAATAATATATAATATTATATTTTTATACCGAATATCGGCATATTTTAGTTTTTTTATAATCTGGTAGATTTTATACTATGTGGTATATTTTTAATTATTTCAGTATTTTTTTAATATTAGCACACCCATTAAAGACTTTGGCATATTTTAGTATATTTTCGTTATATTTATTAGACTCATTTTTAATAATGTAATATTTTGCATTTACTGAAAACGGGTAGCGGACTTGACTATAGCTTTCATTGTTATACATGTGTACATACATATTATACGTTAATTAATTTAAAGTAGATTTCCTTTTACATTTTTTGTCAAGTAAACTGTGTCGAAATTGTCAATTGAACAAATAATTATATCGATTAACAAATAAAGTTAATGATTTACCAGCATATTTTTGCTCAATTTTTATTTCATCACTCTTGATATATTTTCGAAATTGCATTAGTTAGAAGTACATGATGAGCAAGGACACAGATCAATCGAAGAAGCATGTCAATTAGTCAATAGCGAAGCTCCCAGCTCAAAGTAGCTACAACAATAGCAACAGCCAAAATGGAAATGAAAATGAATACAAATACAAAAAAGCAAAAGTAAATAAATAAGAATACATTAAAAGAAAATTTGAGCCGCTGTCAAAAAGGCAAAGGGATCAGTTCGCAAAACAGCAAACGGACTACAATAACAACAACAACAGCAACAAGAACAACAACAACAACAGTAATTCTCCCACCCCTCACATGAGACTTATGGAAGCTTTTAAAAAGTCGTCGACACAGAGACTAGTGTCGAGGGATGGGAAAGGTCGCCTCCGCGCCTTCGCCCCGCCTTCCTCCTAGCTCCGCTCCCAATAGGTATGCATATAGACCATTCGCCGCCAAAAAGAAGCAAAAGGCTCTGTGCAAATTAAACGCTTAACTAACCATTAAACAAAGTTTTGCTTGTAGCTCTGCGGTTGTGCGCTTCTTTCTTCATGTTGATGCTGTTTTTTGGGGCTGGATTGCTGTTGCTGTTGATGTTGTTTTTGTTGTTTTTTTGGGTGAAGCTGCCGCTTGTTATTTTTAATTAAGCAAATTTTCGGCACAAACATAAGAAAACAACTAGCAGCACAGCATACTTCAAAATATACGCACAATAAGTGCACATGCGTGTCTCTTTCTCTCTGTGTTTGTGTGTGTGAGGGTTTATGTGTGGGAGATTAAAAATGGTTTGAGGGCATGTTTAGATACATATTGTTAATTAAAAATATTTTATGGCTGTCAAAACTGGACAATACAAGCCAAATACCTAGTTTGTGTGTGAGTGCTTAAGTAAAACAAACAAATTTGTAACTTATTTATGGGCTGCACAACTAATGAAACAAAATGGTCTCATTCAATTGAAATGCACAAGTGTAAGCAAAGAAAATGTTCGAAAACACACCGATGAAACACACACACACACACACACACAAACACACATACATTACCACAAACTGGCTAATACTATAAAATGAAAAGCAAACACGCAAAAGCAACGCATGATAAAAGGGGTCTAAGCGGTGAGCGTCGTTTTTGTTGCCTACTTTCAGGCTGGGCCACATACGATTTTTGTTGCCTACTTTCAGGCAGTGCCACATATTATTTGCCAACACTGACTAACTGCGTATGTAAGTATGTATGTTTGCACATACGTGTGTGTGTGTGTAGGAGTGTGCACAACTACAACTGGAAATCGTTTCAACGGCTTGTTTATCTAGTTGTACATTTATTTGGCTAACTGCCTTCAACCGCAAAATGTTTTACCAGCCTCTCTCCCCTCCCCACCTCCCCTTCGCCACTTAACAGCCCAAAGTCTTCACGTTGCTCCCTTTTTTTTGTAGCTGTTTCATTGTTGTTGTTGTTGTTGTTGTTGGTTGGTGGTTGATGTTGTTATTGCTCTTTGCTTTGACTTTTGCAAAACGTATTTGACGCTTTGGCAATTTACGTAAAATTTTACGAGGCTCAATTGTAAAATTTGCCATGCACATTTTATGGCTTTGCTGGTCAAAACATTTCAACCTGCTGCATAAAAATAAATCGCCAAATCGCTTTAAATAAATAAATAAATTGGGCCAGAGAATACACACAGTGGCAGTGGCAGTGGCAATGTTAGTCACATTTTAATATGCATAAAACTCCAATAAACTATTGCAAACTTTTCAATGCGAATCAGTGAATAAAATAGATTTCGCAATTTATTTGCCATCAAATTGTAAAAGAGAGAAGAAGCACATAAAACCCTATAAAATAATTAAATATTTATATGCAATAAATCGATGAGCTGGCGACAAATACGACAAAGTAAATACGAGTAGTTGTCATGTGAATTATGAATGCGACTTAATTATGTATTTCGGATGGAGCACAACATTATCGCTAATAACGTTGTCACAGCGGCTTCAAATGTGGTGGTCGAAAGCAATTTTAATTAGGGCTTGGACAGCAATGAAATAATCCATTGCATTTTTAAAACAAATGCAGTCAACTTTACATTTATCAAAATGCTGTAATTAGTTTGTAACTCACAAATTAGACAAATTAAAGCATTACTTTTCATTAAATAAAACAATTGTTAATTAAATGGTTTCTTCGTTGTTATTGCATAAATAATAATATCACTTTCTGTGGGATTTGTGCCTTTAACAAAGCGATAAATGGCTCTCGTTTCTGTCTCTGTCTCTTTCTTTTTCGTTCTTTCTTCTCTCATTGTTGGTACGCAATTCGCAATTCGCTTTCTCTCTCTTTCCATTAGACACATATCAGAGACGGCTTTGCATATGAAAAAGTTATTGTTGCAACAACTTTTTGACAGCTACACGAACATTTCGTTGTTGATACTTTCCCCAGTATTGTTGTTGTTGTTCTTGTTGCTGTTGTTGTAGCTGTTACTGTTGTCATCGTCTGTTGTTTCTGTTGTTGGTATTATTACAGTACAGCATTATCCGCATTTCGCTTTTCAAGCGTACTTAAAATTCCCTTTTTTTTTAGGTATTTTTCAATTTTTTTCGCTACTCGCAGCTATTGTTTTGCATTTGTTGTGTATACATTATGGCACTGCATATTTTTGCATTGTCTGCAAGTGAATGGGTTATGCCACAAAAATCTGGTCAATCTATAGATATTTTAGAATGGCAATCAATGCGAATCGCTGCGAACTTCTAAAATCAATAAATTTAAATAATATTATTAAACTGTTTATAACATTTTGATGACGAACTTTTGAGAGCTTCTCAAGCGAACAAATATGTATAATAATACAAAAAGATGAGGTATAATAAGGACGCTTAAAGAAAAAATAAACAAAGTAACAGTTTATATAATTTTTATAAAAGAGAGACTCCTTAACTTCTTTCTGATCTCAATGTACACTTACTTAATAAAACTACGAAACAGCTGAAAACTTGTAAAGTAAAAAATTTAATAAAAAAAATTTTTGTTAGCATGTTTAAAATTACTTATAAACTTAATATTAAAATAATAATAATATTAAAAAGTTGTATAACTTCACCAATTTGTGTTATTACAGATATATATTTAGTATGATTTAAGCATATATATTTACATTATTACAACAATGCATAATACTTTCATTTTCAAGCCAAACATATTATAATATTTATTACAACAAAACATTATGTTTTTATATTCAAGGCAAATTTTCATAACAATTATTTACAAACAAAACCTTTTATTTTCATATTCAAACCAAACGCCAATCAAACTAATATTATTGAATTTCCGAATCTCACTTTCCAACTTCTTGCTTTATTGCTATTTATGATTTGCTTTATAATGATTTCAAGCCTTTTTATTAAGTAATTTTTATAGTATTAATTCTAGATTATTGCAACATTATATTTCATTTATTCATTTTAATTATCAAACACGTTTTATTGCATTCGCTTTATTGTGATTTGAAGTCCTTCTTATTTACTATTTTTGAATTCATTACTTTTACATTATTACATCAATATATTATATTATTGTGATTTCAGCATTTTTTATGGTATTAACTCTAGATTATTACAACAATACATTTTATTTTCATATTCATTTTAATAATCAAACACTTATTATTGAATTTCTGAATCTTACTTTTCAACTTCATTTAGGTTGTTTTTTGGGATTTCAGGCATTAATTATTAAGTTTTTTTGTAGTACTAATTCTAGGCACAAACTCGTACAGGGTCTAAGCAAGTTGAGCATGCCCATCTGCCTGATTTTTATGGTGCCCCCAAAAGTATGCCACATTGCATTCAGCAATCGGTTGGGCAGCTCGATTTTTATGTGCCATTTTCAATAA
Source organism: Drosophila niveifrons (assembly GCA_035046325.1). Lineage (NCBI taxonomy): Eukaryota > Metazoa > Arthropoda > Insecta > Diptera > Drosophilidae > Drosophila > Drosophila niveifrons. The sequence goes on along the minus strand of JAWNOC010000063.1, from coordinate 10,704,917 downwards.
ACAGACGCCGCTGCCGCTTTCGCTGCGATGCGTTTCTATCTTTAATTCCTTTTGTTGCCCGCTACAGCCGCTCCAAAAACAATCAAATATGGAAATTTTTCGGACCAGGCCAAAAGCAGTCGTTGGCAGTAGTTGGCAGTCGGTAGTCGGTAGTCGGCAGTTTGGCACTTTTGCAGTTGGTCGTTTGCAATCGCTGGTTAGTCAAGTAAAGAGGCTTGCGGCACACAAACACACAGAAAGAGAGAGAGAGAGAGAGAGAGAGAGAGAGAGAGAGGGGAGGGAGATATTTCACATATGTGTGTGTGCTCCACATGGTTGACGCCGGCAAATGTCCTCTGTCTTTTTGTCCTCAGTGGAAGCGGCGAGTTCTCTCGGCTGTCGTTGCCATATCCGACTGTGCTCATCCAGCTACCGCCAGGCTGCATATGAGCAAGCTAACAGTTACCAGTTACCAGTTACCAGTTACCCGTTACCCCTTACCAGTTACCCGTTACCAGTTACCAGCTTACCGGCTGTTGCCATTGCATATTTCTGGGCAAATTCCAATGGCAAGATAACTATTTTCGATTGCGCATTTCTGTGCGTTGAGGCGGAAATATTTCAATTGTGACGCTGACTTGTAATTTTTCATGAACACCAGGCAAAGAGGTGTTGGATCCGGGAACGGGGGGACAAGCGGGGTAACTTGTGGAGATTGGCAACTGACACTCTCAATGCACACACGCACACACATACGCGCAATTGTTGTATTTGCTTTCTTTTTCGGCTCATCACTGCAAGTGTATTTACAAAGTACTTATGGCTGTTATTCTATGTGCGTATGTGTGTGTGTGTGTTACTGGGTATGTTACTATATATATGAAAGTATATATGTATGTGCAAATCTATATTGTATGTTGGTATATGCAAGCAATTCTTTTTTATACCCGCTACCTATAGGGTAGACGGGTATTATAACTTTGTGCCGACGGGAAATCATACATGTGCAGGCAGAAGAAAGCAGTCGTGACGATATCGCCATGTCGAAATTATTAAAGAAGTAAGTTTATATACCTAACGTGATTTGGCTGACAATATATTTTGGTATAATTTGTACTCTTTGGTATATTTAAAATGTAATTGTAGATCGAAATAAGAAATACACCTAACGAAAACGTTATTATTGAAAAACATATTCCAAATCAATAATAATAATAATAAACTCTGATTGAATTTGACGCGTGCAACACTATTTACAGTGAAAAAAACATAAACTGAAAAAGGTTATGGTTATTTTCATAGCTATATAGTCTAGTTTAGATTGATGTTAAGACCTTTTCCTGTTTCACTCTAAAACATATACGCAGTTCATTTTTGCAATTATCCTAAAAAACTTTAAAATTCATACTTAGCTCTAAATAAAGTCGTATTCAAGAGTCATAAGAATCATGTTTACTCATAATAAATAAATGTTTTTTCGCCAGAGAATTACTCATATATACATTTTAGTATTTTATCATTATATTTAATTGGTAAATTTTACGACTTTATTTGCCGATTAAGTATATTTTGGGCTTATGAATTTATTATTTACCGTATTTAGTATTTTTCGGTTTACGATTTTTTCCATATTTTTCCGTATATTAATTTAGTATATTCATAAGACTTTTGGTTTTTATCGATGTTAGTATTATTTAACGAATTTATTCAATATATTTTTAAGTCTTTTGTTATTTATCGATTTTAGTATTATTTTATAATTTTAATATTTTTCGTATTTTTTCAGTATATTGATTTAGTAGATTTTAATCTTGTAGTATTTATCGATTCTAGTGTTAGAGGGTATCTTACAGTAGAACCCACTAGACTGTAACTTGCTTCCTTGATTGTTTTTTTTTTTCTGTGTGTTGTGGTGTGCACTCGCACACATGACAGCAAATGCAGTAAACCGCAAATGTTTGTTACTCCATTACGTATCCAGCAATGTATACTCGTGTGTATATGTATGTGTGTGTGTGTGCCGTGACTGGCCCTATTATGCTACCCCGTTGGGCTTAAGTTGTGTCTGCAGGCTTTTTGTATAGATTCGTTTTGATACTCGAAACGGTTTTACCACAGCCACCGCCACCGCCACTGCCAAAATTCAAACGAATTTCCCAAAGCATTCGTTGCATGACACTGCCGATTATAATGTCTGAAATGCAAATGATACAGGTAAAAGCCGTGGTCCCAAGCGTGTAAAGACGAATCGAAGCAATCGATTTGCACATGCTTTATATGTATTTGATTTAAACTACATTTATGACACTTAGGACAAACAACAATTACGATTAGGATAACTAGCATAAAGACTATAATCATCACATTATGGCACAAAAATAAATGGATATATTGTATATCTAATGTGTATACGAGTAGTTATTATACGTATTGACTTAAAACCTAACAAAAGAAGAGAGAAAGAGAGAGATTTATGTATATATGTATATGTATAGAATAATGAAATAACAAAGCCACACACAGCCACTTCACTGCGGCACTGACTATACAATCGATATATGTAGATATCGATATCAAATCGATTTCAAATCCACGCTCACGCAATCAGACGCCCTGTGGCCGCAGCTTTGTTGCGACACCGTCGACTGCTCGCATTGTGGTTATATGTGGTTGAGTTGCCACCACCACCACCACCAGCCGAACTGTGTCCATCGCCATTGAGTGTGGTTGTTGTGTGGGGCACATAGAGACTGATGTTGTTGCGTGCATGCCGATGACGATAGCGATAGCCGGTGATCAGCTCACGCACCGTCTTCCGATACTTGTCCGACAGCACACAGTATAAGAAAAAATTTGCCGCCGCATTGATGGCAACCAGAAAATTCAAAATATTCCCAATAATCCTTTGGCTGTTCATCTCAATTTGCACATACTGTGTGATTACCAAATAAATTGCCCACGGCAGCTGGCAGACGATGAACAGCAGCACAACGGCAATCAGTGTGATTGTCACACGATTCTCTTGCGAAACGCTTCCCTTGAGGCCCGAACTCGATTTCCGCTAACATAAGTAAAGCAGCAAGAAAAACAATTTCGATTAATTATCATCTCGTTATCCTTGACTCTCTATCCCCTCACCTTGGTGCGACGTATGCTGCTGGCATTGGTCAGATCTCCGCGCACATTCTTCGAGCGATGCACGAGCAGGATGAGAAAACAGTTGAAGGTGGCAAGCAACAAAAGTGGCAACGATACAAACACCACCAGCGACACCATACTCCAGATAGTACTGTACGTCACATTGTTGCCCAGAGTCGAGTAAATGTTGTTGTAAACAGTTCTCTTGAGGACGAAGGAAAGTCAAATTTTATAATGTGAGTACAAGTTTTGCATTTTGCAATATTAAATAAAAGATTATGTGAGATATCCGCAACCCATTTCCATTGAAAACCAGATTCTACGGATATACCAAAAATATACCGTAAACCATTATACCGTCTGAATGAACACCTAGATCTAAGAGACTATAAGAGATATAGCACTTGTTATGTATGCACGCAGATCTATTTTTTTTTCTCAATATTTTGTCACGCCCACTTCCACCTCCACAAAAAACGACACAAGAGTAATGGTTGCGATCAGATAAAAATTGTCGAAGTTATTAAAGAAATACTTTCTTAGGAGTCTTAGTTGCATTGGCTGACAATATGGTATATTTTGAACATCGTACTATATCAGTATACAACATATATTATTTGGTATATTTAAAATATATAGTTTTGCGGTGTATTATTTTGAATAGCTCAGAGCCGAGCACTTATTTGTTTCAAATATACTAAGCGATGTTTGGTATATCGATATGCTATTAAGTTCAAAATGTACCATATACCATACACAAAATATACCAGATTGCCAAGACGGAACAGAACAAGCCGATTTTTCTGCATCAAATATGATGGCAATAATAAAATTTACAGTGCAACAATTACAACTTTAAAATTTCACACACCTATTACTTTAAATAAATGAATCATAAAAGGATTTCGAATATTTATTACAGTATGATTAATAAAGATAAGGCAAAAAATAAAAGTTGGTGCAATTTGTAATGCTGCAACTTTATTTTCCTTTAGTCTCTCACACCTTTTCTGTTATGTGCTCACCTACTTATTGTGCCTTAACTCATACTTCACTTGAAATTCTCTCTCCACAAATTATTATTATTACGATTAATTTTTCACTTACGTTTTCACACATATGCGTAATGTTAAATTCGAATGCGCTGTCGATGCTGTTGATGTTGCTATTGCTGTTGCTGTTGCTGTTGATGTTGTTGTAGTTGTAGTTGAAATTGACATCGCTGTCGCTGTCGATGTCGATGGCGATGTCGATGTCGTTGTCCTTGCTGCGCCTGAGTCTGGATCTGCGTCTGGCACGTGACAACTGCAACAAACTGTCCGTGGTCGCTGTAGTCGGCTCAGTGGCTGGCGCATTCACCTCCACGCCGTCAGACGTTGTTCTGCTTAACCGTTGCTGTCTGCTTGGAATGTGCTCTGCCCGAAACCAACAAAAACAAAAACACAAAAATGAAGTTGCATCAGGTATTTAAAAGCCAGCATTTATTTTGCGTACACACAGGGAAAAAGTAAAGTAGATTGCAAATCTTAAGTTAAGAACTTTTCGATCGTAAACAAAAAATTCTTGAAATCAGGATTGCAGATTGAAAAATTCTTAAAAAAAAGATTTGGGTTCTTAATCTTCGTTTTGAGTTTTAAAAAATCTACGTTTCTTTTTGATTTTGAGATTTTGCCTTCATTGTTTTATTTTGACATATTTTCATACTTGTAACAAGAATATAATTTTGAATTTCAAAAATGAGGAATCTTGAATTTTCGTAGAACTTTGATCATGATTTCAAAATTTTCCGTCTTCGTTAAATTTTGACATCACGTAATTTTAATTTAAGATTTTTTTCTCGTTTGTACCTTTTTTTTTTTTTTTTGTTTGGTTCCATTGCTGAAACAAAAATATAATCTTGAATTTAAAAAATATGGAATCTTCGTTCAGTTTTCATAGCACATATTCTTGATTCTAGATTTTAGAACTTTTTGTGTTCCAAGAATATAATTTTTGTTTGAATATAATATTTATGGAAACAAGAATATAATTTTAAATTTCATGAATGAATTATCTGGATTATTATTATATTATTATAAGAGTTTATCTTCTTGGTTTAATTTTAACATTTCCGATTATTGTTTATAAGTTTGAATTTAAAGAATTATTTAAGAATTTTCCATCTTGGTTCAATTTTGACATCACATGATTTAAATTCAAGATTTTTTCACGACTAGCATTTTTTTGTCTGTATAGTAAATTAAGTAATTTGATCACTTACCATTGTTGCTGCCGCTGCCGCTGCCAAGATCGCTGCCCAAATCAAAGTGCTCGAAATAGCGGAGAGTGTTGCTGCGATTGCTTGCTGTTGTCGCTGCTGTTGGTTGCTGCTGCTCATTCGGCTGGAGCAATGCTGTGGTCGGAGGCGGAGTGCTGGACGTTGTCTCGATTGGATTGGGCGTGGGCGACACATTTGCCAGGGTCTGATTGCAGGGCCGGTTGGCGTCATCCATCAATTGCCAATTGATTTTGTATGTGTGCTCGAACGCCGTTAAGAGCGTGCTCAGCAGGCAGAAGAGAGCAACGGCTGTCAAAACAATACAAAGGGACCACCTCAGTTTTGCTTGCTTATCCCAGGCCCCAAACACATGGCACACAGCACCGCTTCGCATTGCATTGCATCGCATCATATCGATGACCAAACTCACCTGCTATTACCTTCTTGGCCAGCGACTCGGTGCAGAATGTTTGTCTTTTGAGCGGATAGCGTATCGCTATAAATCGCTCTATGGTGAAGCACACGGCTATGTAAATTGAGATGTACGCTATATGTATATGTGTGTGTGTGTGAGAGAGAAAGTGTGTGAAACAAGCAAATATCAGTATCTCTTCGTTGAACATGAACGCATGCTAGGCAGCTATTAATAATGCTCTTCCCATCCCCATTTATTGCCTCCCTCCCATCCGCAGACAAAGACAAGACCACGCTGAGGTCTCTGGAGGATTCATCTAACATACATGCATTGCCCAGCTTAATCTCTGCACGCTATTCAAGTATATTACGTGAATATTCATTAATTATGTTGCAAACTATTCGCCGAGGAATGCAAAGAACTTAATATCGAGGTCTTAACATATTTTGACCTTTTAGCTTTAATTAACTAAATGTTAGCTGTCCTTCAGCTTATGCGTCTTATTCTTTAATTTACTTGATTTATTTATGGATGTATATTGATTTAACTAAGGATGGAAGATGTTTACTAAAACATACGCATTGTAATGAATATAAACTAGTAAGAAGGCTACAGTCGAGTATATTCAAAACATACCATAGAGTATAAAATATAATAGATTGCCAGCCAAAGCAAGTAAGTAGGTCTTTTTGTCCTAATTTTAAGGAATAAATTAAAACTCAAATTTATAATGGATGTAAGTACATATAAAAAAGAAAATAAATAATAATAATGAAGGCTATATTTGGTTTATTAATATAAAATATTGTGGTATTATTTTCAAAGTATACCTATTGTACTGACGAAATTCTAAAATATAAAAATTTAAAATATTCATAAAGAAAATATACTGAAGGCTTGAATTTGGCATATAGTATAACATTCAACACATACCAAATAGTATAAAACATTGGGGTATTATTCTTAAATTATACCAAATTAATGTACTGAAAATATCTAAAATATACTGTATGCTATATTTGGTATATCGATATAGTACTGCATTCAAAATATACCATATAGAATATACAATTTTAGTATTATTTTCTAAATAGGTCAAATAAATGTACAGAAGAAATTCTAGATTACACTGAAGGCCACATTTGGTATATTGATATAGTACTAAATTCAAAATATACCAATTTAAAGAAGAAAATATAATAATATAATATATAGAAAAATGTTCATTTAGTTCTTAGTTTACTAGCTCCCCATTTCTCTCATCTTGAAGAGCTTAAGTTAGCCATTTACCCGAGATGTTGGCCATAATGTTGCATGGCATTTACTTACCGCATGCATCACAGAGCCACATCATAAGCCCATAAAGCTTCCAGTAGAGCTCGCATTGGTATTTGAAATAATCGTAGTGTTGAAATGATAATATTAATACAAAGGTCAGGTACGCAATGTCCGTAATTGCCAGAGCCGTTAGATAAATGTTTGTGGTGCACCTCATGCGCTTCCTAAATGGCCACACAGCCAAAAAAAAAAAAAAAATAAAAACAAAAAATACAGAAAGAACACAACAACGTAAAGGACAATAAAATAAAATAAGAATAAAAGCAAACAATTTGTGTATTTAGTGAGTGTATGTGTTTTTGGGGAAATCTGGTCAGCTGCCGTTGAGGGCACAATGGGACTGTCCCAAATGCAACAATAATTGAATAACCAAATGGCCGGGCAGTGTGCGGGGAGTAAGCGGGGAGGGTACCGTTGACCCGCCACCTAGCGGTGGAAGCGCGAAGTCGGCGAAAATGCCGAAAAAGTCGCAAATGTCGACAGAGAGTCATAAAAACGACAAATGCACAATAAAACCTAACTGTTCATATTTAGTTTTTGGCTTTTACGTAATGTGTGTGTGTGTAAGCGAATAATTGTGTGAGTGTGTGTGTGCTTGTGTGTTGTGCAATGGGCCAGCACGATGCTTAAATGACCTCAACCAAAAATTGACCAACACTGGCCACTTGACTAAATAAATATGTCTGCTAACGATCTCTACTTCAGAGAGGAACTCTCCTCTCAAACTCATCTAAGAAAGAAAAGTTCAAAATAAATAAAAGTTAAGTATGGAAAGAGAAAACAACTTAAAATAATAAAAGCATAATGTTACGACTGAGCATCACCATATCATTATATTATTATATAATTTACAATTTTAGTTTTCAATTTTATTTCTAATAATCATCAAATTTAAATTCGTATCATGTTAGTGTTAACTAATTCATATTTAAAACTAAGATTCCTATCAATATTATATAATTTTGAATTTTAGTTTTTTTTATTACACTTCACTTTTCTTAACGAAATCTTCTCTTCTAAAAACGATCAAATCCAAATTCATTTCAAGTTAGTGTTAACTAAATTCAAATTTGAAAAAAATCCTTTCCAAATACTATACAATAATTTTTCTAAATCAAAAATCGATCTATAAACAAACTAGCGAAAAGTGATTTAAGAATTTTATAAAAGTTATTGTATATTTTCAAAGTAACTAATCCAAAATAAGATGAAACAAATTTGTAATAAAAAACTAAATATTATTTTTCCTTAATTTCATTTTTATGAAAAATCGAATCAGTTCAAAGTTTAATTATTTCCATATTCCTAACTTTGAATAAAATATTAATCGATAATTGGTTACAAATATATTATTTCGTATTTTGACTGGTAACTTATAAAAAACCAAAAAAATTAAATCGAGCTTTGTTTTATTTTTTCGATAATTAAACATAGTAATTTAAAGAGTAACACTACTGTAGTAGTAAAAAAAAAATGTTTTGCCACGAAGGCTTTCCAACGAAACTCGTTTCAGTGCCGGGGCTTAAAGCGCCTCATTTTGTTTTCCCTATTTATATTCCTTTTGAAATTTCAATATAAAATGCATATTTTGTATCTAAAATATCCCAGTTTAATTAATTTACCCCTATTCAAATCGCAAATTTGAATATGAAATGTATAATTTTTATCTAATGTACAATTGAATATGTTTACGCAAGCTAAAATAAAACGTTAAAATGAATAGATTAAACTTGATTAATAGTTGATAAACTTGTATATATTATATAATATTATTATATATGCAATTAAATATCGCTTGTAGCGTCTGCGTTTGTCGCATAGTTTCAACAATTTTAGCTATTAAAAGCACCGCAGCAGTTTTATGCCAATTGTATCTTATCTGTGAGCCATTTGCATTTGGCACATAAAATTGTGGATGTTACTATTGTTGTTACTGTCGCTGCTATTATTGTTGCTTTTACTCTTGCTGTTGTTGTTGTTGTTGTTGCTGTGAAGCAATGAAATGATTTTAGAGTGCTGGCTAGATGGCAACAATTAAATGCCTCGTGTAATGTGCTGCTGCTGCTGCGTACCTGTTTTCAGTTAGAGTTTCAGTTTCTGTTTTTGGCCATACAACACGCAACATAAACATAAAATGCATAAAATAGTAATGCTCCACATTGGACACGGACACAGACACAGACACAGACACGATGCACACGAGTGAAGCACTTGTGCCATTTGAATCAAGTTGCCCGCTCGCCCGTAATCCAGCAACAATAACAGTCAAACAGCAACAACAACAACAACTATAGGAACAGGAATAACGAGAGCAACGCATACAAGTGCACTTACCGCGTCAAAACACAAATGCTCACTGCATTTCCCAATAGTCCAATAACAAAAACGCACGGCACCAAAATGCGTTGCACAACGCGCCGAACTTCCGCCACATCCGCATCCGAAAATGTTTTTGCCTCCTCTGGCATCGACGTTGATGCTGCTGACGCCGCTGCTGCTGCTGCTGCTGCTGCTGACGTCGCTGCTATCGCTAGCAGTGGCAGTGGCAGTGGCAATGACGTCGTCATTTTTTGTTCTCCTCAACCGTTTCCACAGCTGAGGAGTTCTCTCTATTTTTCAGGAGAACGAAACACTTAAGCTTCTTGATTCCAAATACCGTTTCCAATTTCACTTGTCGACTTGTGCCAGCCTCCCACATCCACATCCGCACATCCAAGTGCAACGGCAACTGCAACTACAACACAGACAATGATAATTAAAAATCAAATTCCTGGTTAATTCCCATGCCGA